>JARQOD010000004.1:286150877-286286067 GCA_033576555.1 Oophaga sylvatica | reverse complement strand
CACCATTTGCAAGTGAAATGTTGAAGAGATGTGTTAGGGTTGGGATGAAGACTGGCGAGGTTAGGGATGAGTTGGGACGGGAGCGGGTCAAGCGTGTAAGTGGTGAGATGTGATCTTGACAGAAGGGTGGAGAGCTGATTTGTCATGGTGGAGAAGCTGGTTTTGGAAGAACAGGGTTGAGCAGTTAAGAGGAGGAGCAGTGGGGGCTGTGGGTCAAAGCTTTCTCTGATGTTATCAATCTTCTGCTTAAAGAAAGAGGCAAAGTCTTCAGCAGAAATGAGAGGAGAGGGAGGAGGTAGTGGGGAACAGAGTAGAGAATTGAAAGTGGTGAAAAGCTGTTTAGGGTTGTGAGACAGGGAGGATATGAGAGATGAGAAATACAGTAAGTTTGTTTTGCGGCATTGAACGTGGACTTGAAGCTGGCGAGGGACTGCTTGTATGCTCGGCAGAAGGGAATCTCTTCCATGTCCGCTCAGCAACCCTGGAAGGGCATCCAGTTCTTTGGTTAGGCTGGTCAGCCATGGTTGTCTGTCGATTGTACTAGTTTTTCTATGCTTGAGGGGGACGGCCGAATCGAGTGCTGCTGTTATTGTGGTACTATATAAAGTGACAGCAGCATCTGTGTCATGTAAGGAAGCTATGTCTGCAAGAGGGAGAAGGGACTCAGAGAGTGAGTGTAAATTGAGGTGTTTGAGATTTCTGCGAGGGTGGGAGAGTTTGTGGAGTGGGGGTTGCGCAATCATGATAGGAAAGATGACCATAATATCACCCGCCTGTGACCCCTAGGTGCAGAGATATCCTGGAAGTTGGGAATCTCATAATTCTCTGAAACTGAAGCCACATCCCATGATTAACCCTGTTATGAGTCACCAGAGGGGAAATAACATCTGTTAATAAAGGTAAATGCCAAATATTTTTCCTGGTCAGTCCATGGAAGTCATAGTTTACTGTGGGTACAATATCCTTTTTTATCCATCCTACAATTACGGATACAAATGGGAGTCAGTAATGTAGCCTTGGTTACATTTATTAAGCTTGTGTTTCAAATACTATTTTTCAGCTAGCCATTGGTTGAGGACAGTATATTAACTAACTGGCCCTTTAAGATGGGATCTGATCCTTGTGATATGTGTGTTTTCCTTGATCTAAATGCCAGATAATATATTGGAGGGACACAACTTCACCCCTTCATCTTACACATCAGCAGAGACCCTGATAATGTACAGAATGCTAGGTCAGCTGACATATTGCACTCCTGTAAGGGAGGATGTCATGAGAAGGAACAAGAGAAAACTGAATGCTAAAGCAACATCTGAGTATTATGTCCCCAATGAAAATTTGCTAAGTCATCAGATTGTGCACAATATACCTACACTTTCACATCTGACAGTAGTGCCTCGTTTCTATGGAGATACATTTAGACAGTGTCTCTTTTGAAACACAGCTAAGTCACTGGTTGGGCCAAAAACCACCTCCGCACTTAAACACCCTGATCTCGCTTCAGCATCGTGTCCATGGAGAAGCGATGATGTCAGGATGCAGGAAAGAAAGCACTCCGACAAGTGGTAAATTTAGCGTGAGCAATGACCCAATGACGTTTTCGAAGGTGGGACAGGAAGCACTGCAGAGCATCCAATGAGCCAATGGTTACAGGAGTATTGTATCCATAGAGAAGCGATGACATCAGGGGGCAGAACAGGAAGCATCTATATCTCACATGAAAAGCCGGGGAACGCTCAAACAGAAGAACACTATATATAACCCCAGGCATGTGTCTCCCTCATATCCAACTACTAGACGGTGTAGCACTCTGCACGATCCTTGGAAAGGTTTTTCTGCCAGTGTAGTACCTTTTTTAACTAATATTTTTCTGAATATCCCATATATTTTTGGACTTTTTAGTCCATCCGCTTACAAGTACACTCCACTGATGAGGCTTTGGTATTGAGGCAGAAACTCATTGTGAGAGCTTGTTTTTGTGGGGTTAAAATATATATAGGTCAAAGTTGGGCACTGCCCTTGTTAGGGTGGTAGTCTTACAGAGCATGACAGGAAAACTAAAAACACTAATTATCATCTTGTCTATTGTCTCTGTGCTGAGGACCTTATTGAAACTACTACAACTGAATTGTGTGAGATCGTAATTTTTTAATACTAGGACTGGCACTATTGAGCATTTTATTATCCGTATGGTAATTAATGTAAATACTTTGGTTTTGTGTTGAATATTTGAGCTAGAACTCTTTTAATGATATCTATTAAAAGTTAGGTTTTTTTCTCCCAGGGGTGACAGAATTATTTTCCCAAGAGTAACAGAAGAAATTGGACCTCAAGAGTTATTGTGCAATTTGTCCTGAGTACGCTGATACCCCATATGCGGGGTAAACTACTGTTTGGGCGCATGGCAGAGCTCAGAAGTGAAGGAACACCGTTTGACTTTTTCAATGCAGAATTGGCTGGAATTGAGATCAGACGCCATGTCACGTTTGGAGAGCCCCTGATGTGCCTAAACAGTGGAAACCCCTCGATTCTAACTCCAACCCTAACCCCAACACATCCCTAACCCTAGTCCCAACTATAACCCTAACCACAAACCTAACCCTAACACACCCCTAACCCTAATCCCAACCCTAATCCTAACTTTAGACCTAACCCTAACTTTCGCCTCAACCCTAACCCTAATGGGAAAATGTAAATAAATAAATTTTTTATATTTTATTATTTTTCCCTAACTAAGGGGGTGATAAAGGGGTGTTTGATTTACTACTTATAGCGGGTTTTTATGTTTGGCAGCTGTCACACTAAAAGATGCTTTTTATTGCAAAAAATAGTTTTTGCATCACCACATTTTGAGAGCTATAATTTTTCCAGATTTTGTCTCACAGAGTCATGTGAGGTCTTATTTTCAGGACGAGTTGACGTTTTTATTGGTACCATTTTTGGGCACATGACATTTTTGATCGCTTTTTATTACGATTTTTGGGAGGCAGAATGAACAAAAAACAGCAATTCATGAATTTCTTTTGGGGGGGCGTTTATACCGTTTCGCGTGTGGTAAAATTGATAAAGCAGTTTTATTCTTCGGGTTAGTACGATTACAGCGATACCTCACTTGTATCATTTTTTTATGTTTTGGCGCTTTTATACAATAAAAACATTTATATATAAAAATAATTATTTTTGCATCGCTTTATTCTGCGAGCTATAACTTTTTTATTTTTTCGCTGATGATGCTGTATGGTGGCTCGCTTTTTGCGGAACAAGATGACGTTTTCACCGGTACCATGCTTATTTATATCTAGCTTTTTGATTGTGTGTTATTACACTTTTTGTTCGGCGGTATGATGATAAAGCATTGTTTTTTTGCCTTGTTTTTTTTTTAAGGGGTTCACTAAAGGGGTTAACTAGTGGGGCAGTTTTATAGGGCGTGTCATTACGGACGCGGCAATACTAAATTGTGTACTTTTATTGTTTTTTCTTTTCTTATTTACATGAAAATGAATTTATTGGGGAATATTTTTTTTTCTTTATTTGGGAATATTTTTTACACATGTTAATTTTTTTTTTTTTACTTTTTTACTTTGTCCCAGGGTGGGACATCACTGTATAATGTCAGATCACTGCTCTGACAGTTTGCACAGCACTCTGTCCGACCAGCGATCTGACAGGCACTGCTGGAGGCTTTCTCAGCGCCTGCTCTCAGCAGGCACTGAGAAGCCACCTCCCTGCAGGACCCGGAAGGACCCCGCGGCCATCTTGGATCCTGTGTCCTGCAGGGAGGAGGCCCTCGGAACAGCGCAATCACATCGCGCTGTTCAGAGAGTCTCAGGGAAGAACGCAGGGAGCCCCCTCCCTGCGCGATGCTTCCCTGTGCCCCCGGTACACTGCGATCATGTTTGATCGCAGTGTGCCCGGTGTTAATGTGCCGGGAGCGGTCCGTGCCGGGTGTCAGCTGTGATAATCAGCTGACACCCAGCCGCGATCAGCTGCGCTCCCCACGGGAGCGCAGCTGATCGCCTATGACGTACTATCCCGTCATTGGGAACTAAATCCCAGGGCACATGGACGGGATAGTACGTCCAATGGCAGAAAGGGTTTAAAGCTCTCCTGATGAGTGTAGCATGGCAACTTCCAAATAAATGTTTTCCAGTCTTCGTAAGGCGCACCCCACCTCTAGCAAGTAGTCCATCATATAGGTAATTCACTCCATGATCCAGAAATCCAAATCCTTGCTGATGGCACCATCGACGTAGCCAGTTGTTCACCTGCATAATCTTATTCCACCTCCTTGTTCCATGGCCATCTACTGGGAGGATGGAAGAGAAGACCACCTGCGCTCCCAGTTCTTTCACTTTCTTACCTAACTATTCTAAGTCAATGCAGTTGGTTTCCAGGTCCTTTCTTGTGGTGTCATTTGTCCCCACATGTATTAGTAGGAATGGGTAGTCATCTGTAGGTCTGAAGAGTCCTGATATCCTGTCAGACACATCTTTAAGTTTTGCACCTGCAAGACAGCACATTTCTCTTGAGGTTATAGCGGCCTCTGTTCCTCTCAACAGGGAATCCCCCAAGACCACTACTCGCCTTTTCTTCTTCACAACATTTTTCTTTCTCCATCCAGGAGGACTTTAAGGGCGTAGAAGGTTGTTCTTTGTGGTCAAAGTCTTATCTTGATGTATTTCTTCATCATTCTCCTGTATGAGAGCCTGGTTCTGGTTCCTGAGCAGTATGGGTGTTGACTGCCTCCCGATCCTCCTGCTTCTCTGGGCCATATGCTTCCATTCCTCTGTTTCTTCAGGTGTACTTCGAATTTCTTCTCTTTCTGTAACATGAAGAGATAATTCTGCTTTGTCTAAGAACTCTTCACCTTCTTCAATGTACTGTAGCTATCTTCTCTTCTAGATTTTGCATTTTTTCCTCCAACAGGGACAAAAGCTTGCATTTGTGGCATGTGAAATTTGGCTTTTCCACTGGTAACATGTAGCAAGAAATGCAGCTCACCAAATGGCTCTGGGCCTCTTCCATGTTCTTATTGTTAAAGAGATATCAAAGCAGTGAAAAATGTGCGGTTTACCAATGTCCTCCTTTCAGCTGCAACGGCTAAAATCCAGTGTTCTTCGAGCTCGCAGAGACTCTTCACTTATCCCAGAATGAACTGGGAATATGCAAATGATCTCCTCAGGACTCCTCCCTGGTTTACTGTATGTTATGCCAAGTTAGTGCTTCTGGAGACATGCACCCGTAAATTAACTGGGCTCTCATCACTACAGAAATGCCAAACATGTGGACACTAAATGTGGTTCAGGCACACTGGGGCTCACAAGGAAGGTGGCAGTTTTGATTTGGGAGCAAAAAATTTGCTGAATTTCTTTTGGGGGGGTGAGGAGCCATAGCACTTTGCCAGTGCCTTTGTGGTCCAAGTAACATGGAAACCCCTATATATCCATTGACAGTTGACAGACCTGAGTGGGGACTTGCATTATTTGTGGATTGAGTTAAAGCTTTTATTGGGAACATTTTACATAATATTTTGGATCACATTTATCCTGTGCTGTAGGCTGAGCACTTACATAAGGGTTTCCATCTAAATCTCCAAATGATGTGATTCACCCGTATCCAATCACTTTTATAAGGCAGCAGAGTTACTCTGTACTTCATCTGACCTCTATTATTCTTTTTTGAAGTGCACAAAACTGGGACCCGACTGCACTTTTATGCACGCTTAAATAGATGGACAGCCCAGATCATAGCCCAGATGGCATCCATAGGGTCTCCATCTACCTCAGTATAGTGAATCTTCCATCAGGGGCTCCATCTGAATCATGTATTTCAGAGATTTACATAGAAATCCCATTGTAAGCGATCAGCGTAGAGTGCAGGATAGGTGTAAAGCAAGCCTTACTGCCATCTTTGGAAGGAAGAATGAACAAATCAACAGAAGGTGAAGAATTTGCTCTGTTTATTTTTTACACCGTTGCTCATGCGGTATAAGTGATTAGACAACTTTTTTCTTCGGGTCGTTGTGATTACAGAAAAAACAGATTTATATAGATTTTTTTATGCTTGGCTACTGTCACACTAAAAGATGTTTTTTTTGTATTGCCATATTTTGAGAGCTATAATTTGTGCACTTTGTTTATTTTTGTTTTTACATAAAGATACGTATTTATGGGTAAAATTTATTTTTTTCCCATTTTTTTAGCATTTTGTTATTCATTTATTTTTATATTTTTATATATTTTTTTTACTTAGTCCCTCTATGAGACAGACTTTAACTTTTACTACTCTTATCACCAGTATCGTGCATTGCAATGCACCAGCATTGCAATGCATTATACCTGTCAGTGCTACACTAACAGAAGCCTCTTAAAACCATGCTCCTGGCATGGCTTAAGCAGACCACCATCACTGGCAGACCCGTTGGCTGCTGTGCCATGAATGATCACCATGACATGCCTACACGTCTTCGGTCAGGAACCCCTAACGGACCATGATGTATATATATGTCAACTGTCGTGAAGGAGCGAAACAAAAATCCAAAGTTTGCAATACAAAATATTTATTTTTGTTGTCACTTTCCAAGACCTGTAATATTTTTACGTTTCTGTTGATGGAGCTGTGTGAGGGCTTATTTTTTGATTGGCAAGCTAATTTTATTGATATTATTTTGGAGTAAATAACACATTTTATCTTCTCATTGCATTCTACCGTATTTTTCGGACTATAAGACGCACCGGACCATAAGACGCACCCCAAATTTTCAGAAGGAAAATAGGGGAAAAAAAAATAATGTGTCAAATGGGGGTCCATCTTACAGTCTGAATTCAGCTTACCAGAGAAGGGATCAGCACAGGTAGAGGAGTAGTCACAGGGGTCGTTCGGTGGTTCAGGCTGGTGGAATGGTGGTGCTCTGTGTTGCAGGGGTGCTCTGTGGGGTGGCTGTGCTCTGTGGGGTGGCTGTGCTCTGTGGGGTAGCTGTGCTCTGTGGGGTGGCTGTGCTCTGTGGAGTGGCTGTGTTCTGTGGGGTGGCTGTGCTCTGTGGGGTGGCTGTGTTCTGTGGGGTGGCTGTGCTCTGTGGGGTGGCTGTGCAATATATGGTACTCCACAAATCCCATAGCGGTGGTCCCGATGCAGCCTCCTGTGCTCTGTGGTGTCGGGGCAGCAGCGGGGTTCTGTGCTGCATGGGAGGCTCTGCCGGCATTTCCCTCTAAGAACAAATAATGTGGTATTCAGTAATGGTTATTTTTTTTAACCAATCATAGGGGAAAAATTATGGAATCATTCAATTCTGAGGGAAAAAATTATGGAATCACCCTGTAAATTTTCATTCCCAAAACTAATACCTGCGTCAAATTTGATCTGCTCGTTAGTCTGCATCTAAAAAGGAGTGATCACACCTTGGAGAGCTGTTGCACCAAGTGGACTGACATGATTCATGGCTCCAACACGAGAGATGTCAATTGATACAAAGGAGAGGATTATCAGACTCTTAAAAGAGGGTAAATCATCACGCAATGTTGCAAAAGATGTTGGTTGTTCACAGTCAGCTGTGTCTAAAATCTGGACCAAATACAAACAACAAGGTAGGTTGTAAAAGGCAAACATACTGGTAGACCAAGGAAGACATCAAAGCGTCAAGACCGGAAACTTAAAGCAATATGTCTCCAAAACACGAAATGCACAACAAAACAAATGAGGAAGGAATGCGTGGAAACTGGAGTCAACGTCTGTGACCGAACTGTAAGAAACCGCCTAAAGGAAATGGGATTTACATACAGAAAAGCTAAACGAAAGCCATCATTAACACCTAATCAGAAAAAAACAAGGTTACAATGGGCTAAGGAAAAGCAATCGTGGACTGTGGATGACTGGATGTAAGTCATATTCAGTGATGAATCAAGAATCTGCGTTGGGCAAGGTGATGATTCTGGAACTTTTGTTTGGTGCCGTTCCAATGAGATTTATAAAGATGACTGCCTGAAGAGAACTTGCAAATTTCCACAGTCATTGATGATATGGGGCTGCATGTCAGCTAAAGGCACTGGGGAGATGGCTGCTATTACATCTTCAATAAATGCACAAGTTTATGTTGATATTTTGGACACTTTTCCTATCCCATCAATTGAAAGGATGTTTGGGGATGATGAAATCATTTTTCAAGATGATAATGCATCCTGCCATAGAGCAAAAACTGTGAAAACATTCCTTGAAAAAAGACACATAAGGTCAATGTCATGGCCTGCAAATAGTCCGAATCTCAATCCAATTAAAAATCTTTAGTGGAAGTTGAAGAAAATGGTCCATGACAAGGCTCCAACTTGCAAAGCTGATCTGGCAACAGCAATCAGAGAAAGTTGGAGCCAGATTGATGAAGAGTACTGGTTGACACTAATTAAGTCCATGCCTCAGAGACTGCAAGTTGTTGTAAAAGGCAGAGGTGGTGCAACAAAAAACTAGTGATGTGTTGGAGTGTTTTTTTGTTTGTTTGTCATGATTTCATGATTTTTTCCCTCAGAATTGAGTGATTCCATAATTTTCCCCTATGCTTGGTTAAAAAAATAACCATTACTGACTACCACATTATTTGTTCTTGATTTCTTTTAGTGTTTAAAGCCAGAAAGTTGCCATTTGAAATGACTTCAGTTTTGTGCCATGTCTGTGATCTGTTTTGTTTCAACAAAATAAAACAACTGAATGAACATCCTCCAAGGCCGGTGATTCCATAATTTTTGCCAGGGGTTGCAGATAAGGACAGAGCAGGACTCATGCCCAAATGTTCAGACACTTGTCCATGGGAAGTTATAGAGATGAAATGCTAACTCAAAACGTATGGCCATGCCCCTGTTTATACAAGGTACAAGAAACTACAGCAAAACCAAAGAAATGAGCAGGATCATAAATTGGTATGCATACAATGTATAAGAGCACATTCCCACTGTGGCCATTTCACAGGCAAAACCCAAGAAAAAAAACAAAATGAGCATATAACCTGTAGTAAACCCTTATTTGATACATCTTGTCACTGGGGGCTAGCTTTCACACTTTTTTGATTAAACTAGTGTTAACTAAGTACCCTATGTTATTTACATTTACTATGACTATTTAATTACAGTATTTACTTACTAAAAGTATTTGCTCATTTTGCTTTTTTCTTGGGTTTTATCTGTGAAAATTAAAAACAGATTACTCATATTTTTTGGGATATTATGTTTTGCATGAATATGTATATCTCAGATATATAGCTCCATTAAAAAATGTCTTGAGTGCAATGGCAAAATAATGTCATGTATAATAATCATTCACAGTTCTGCAATTCATAATTAGCTGGGAAGTAGCAAATGTTATATATCCAGCTAGGATATGCTGTGAATGTTTCTAATTAATTTTTTTATCTTTCAGATAAAGCAACTGCATTGTATAATCTCTTAGATTAGCAGATTTCTTGCTAGTAAAACAATAGGTATTCTTGTACCACCTAGTGTTATTAAGTCTGACAGCTCATTTGCTACTGGTGACATCTAGGTTTCCAGCTGAAAAAGTATCATGAATCATGTCTAGAAAAATTAAAGGCCTTCTTTCTCTTGAACGCTTGCTCCTAGAAAAATGTTTAATATGTTTTAAAACGTTTTAAATTGTACTCCTTTTTTTTTCCTTCTGATGGCATTTAATGGATATTAAGCAGTGGTGAAGCGGGTATTAGACATTATCATGATTTAAGTGCAAACTGACTGTAGAATGAGAACATTATTTTTTAATAAAATCTGTAAATATTAACATTAATATAAAATAAAAATTCTACCAGTCCTGGCTGTGGATTATGGTGATCTGACCACCTCCCTTGTCCATCACTGGTAGTTTTCATGACAAGTTTTCATGGTAAACAGTGAGGTAGAAATATCCATAATGTCATAAACTGCATCGTTTTATGGGAAAGCATAAACAGAACCAATCTTATCAAAGGGATACAACAGGTTAAATTTGGTGTAACTTGCTAGTAAATAGTTTACTTTTTGGGCACAGTCAGACGGCCGTATAAATCGGACTGAGATCAGAACACCGTGCACAGAATGGCCAGTCGCTCTACCGACCCAAGAGTTTTGGCTTCATGCACTGTGTTACTAACTCCGATTTATATGGCCATCTGACTAGACCCTTATTTATATTACCTTACTGTATGCCTGCTGTATGATACATATATCAAAAAACTGACTGTCACATCTAAACATAAATCTGGTCTGAACAGGTGCTTACCTAGAGTAGCCAACTGAAATACAATCAAACAAATAAGGCAGCACTCTGTAGCGCTATAGCATGCAAACATGAAATATGAAAATTGAATTGCATTACTGCACTAGAAATATGAAAAATTGAGAATGCTTAGCACATAAATTGGCCAATTCATGTGTACCTGGCAGCCACGATAAGGCGATTCTCGTTGCCAGGACCTAATGCCAATCCTCTTTTAGACATTCTACATCTCTCTGGGTATCTAATGTGAATCCTGTCACGATCTCCACTCTGATATGTTACTTTGTTTTTGGGCTGTCAGTCTGTGCTCGTTCTGTGCTGCAATCATCTGTGTTCACTTTCCTTGATTAGTCTTTTACTTAAGCATGCTAGCTCCTACACCCAGTGTCAATTGTACACTTGCTGTTGCCTGTGTAACATTGATCCCTCTATGCTCTGTGCCTGGCCCAGCCTGACTTGATTTCCTCTCTGGACTTAGACCCTTTGCTTGTGACCTGACTTCTCTTTTACCTGCTCCCTGGATATTGCTTTGTCTTTCTTGTTTTTCTGACCCCAGCTTATGTATTGGATTACGTCTCTGAATACTCCTTGTTGTACCGCGCCATTTCCTAGATCTGACCTCTGATCATTTTTGACTTTACTTATTCGGTGAGTAGAAATATTACATTTCTATCTGTAATCGTAGTCTCTCCCTCCACTTCTGGGACTAATTATTTTATACATATCAAAAAACTGACCGGTACATCCAAACATAGAACTAATGTGAACAGGTGCTAAACCTAGAGTCACCAACTCATGCACACTCAAGAAAAAAAGGAAGCACACTGTAGTGCTATAGCTTGCAAACGCGAGATATGAAAAATGAATTACATCACTGCCTTTGAAATATGAAAAATTGAGAAGGCTTAGCGTCTAAAATGGCCAATTTATGTGTACCTTGAAGCCAAGTTAAGGCGCCCCTCGTTTTCCAGGTCCTAACTAATGCCAATCCTTGCTTAGAAAAGTCTTTATCTGTATGGGAACATATGAGTCCTCTCTCTAGACTGAAATCGACATCTCTGTGGAGGGATAGTGGCCCTGCTATATTATTTTATAGTGTCTCGCATCACAAATCCTCTCTTGGACTAAAGTCTGTATCTTTATGGAGGGATAGGATCCTGTTGCACTTAAAAAACACATGAGGCTAAGGGGTGGAGTGCTCAGTCAGAAGGCTAATACAAATTTGGTGCAACTTGCTAGTAAATAGTTTACTATTTGGGCACAGTCAGACGGCCGTATAAATCGGACTGAGATTTAAACACAGTGCACAGAATGGCCAGTTGCTCTACTGACCCAAGAGTGTTAGCTTCATGCACTGTGTTCCTAGCTCTCTCCGATTTATATGGCCATCTGACTACACCCTTCTTTATGTTACCTTAGTGTATGCCTGCTGTATGATACATTTATCAAAAAACTGACCGTCACATCTAAACATAAATCAGGTCTGAACAGGTGCTTACCTAGAGTAGCCAACTGAAACACAATCAAACAAATAAGGCAGCACTCTGTAGCGCTATAGCATGCAAACATGAAATATGAAAATTGAATTGCATTACTGCAAAATAAATATGAAAAATTGAGAATGCTTAGCGCATAAATTGGCCAATTCATGTGTACCTGACAGCCACGATAAGGCGATTCTCGCTGCCAGGACCTAATGCTAATCCTAATGCCTAATGCCAATTAGGTTCCCAGAGAGATGTAGACTGTCTAAGTTTATGTGCACACGTTGAGGATTTTTCGCGTATTTTTAGCGTTTTTGCGGCGGTTTTCAGCTGCAAAAATGCTGAAAAAATGCATGCATTAAGCATCCTATTAGTAGAATGCATTCCGCAATTTTTGTGCACATACTGCGTTATTTTCCGTTGGAATGCATTGAACCGCTTACTTTCCAGATGTGGCTATGCCCACCATGCGCAAAGTGAGTGGTTCATGTGCGGATATCCATATTAAAACAATAATTAAAATAAAAAATTGTGATATTCTCACCTTCCGGCGGCCCCCGCAGCTTTCCCGCTCCTCAGCCATGCTCCCGGCCAATCCCGTTCCCAGGGATGCTTTGCTAGAATCACCCCAGATGACGTAGCGGTCTCGCGTGATGCTACGTCATCTGGGTCATTGTCGCTAAGCATCCCTGGGAACGGGATTGGCCGGGAGCGTCGCTGAGAGGCGGGATATCTGCGGGGGCCGCCGGAAGGTGAGAATATCACGATTTATTATTTTTTTTATTATTTTTAACATTAGATCTTTTTACTATTGATGCAGTATAGGCAGCATCAATAGTAAAAAGTTGCTCACACTTGTCAAACACTATGTGTGACTCGTGTGACCAACCTGTCAATCAGTTTTCCAAGCGATGCTACAGATCGCTTGGAAAAAGCTAGCATTCTGCAAGGTAATTACTCTTGCAAAATGCTAGTTTCTAGGGAATACGCATACCTATAAAATGCATACGTCCCGCGGCAGGGAGGTGCGGGATTGACGCTGAAATTTCCGCGGCAATTCCCGAACGTGTGCACATAGCCTAAGAGAGGATTATTATACACATTGTGGGGTTTTATTTTGATGCATAATTAAATTTTTCTTATTTCAACATTTCACTATTGCATGTGTTTTTAATAATTTTGGTGTGTGATTTTATTTATATATAAGTTTTTTCACTTGCACTGTGGAAAAATTCTTGGACACTAATAATTTGCAGTTTTGTAATGTTATTCTAGTAGTACTATCGCTTGCCATATGTAACATTAATTAAGTGAATAAAGAACATCTGTGTTATACTTTGGAAAAGAATATATAAATGACTGCATGTTATTTGACCATTAGTCATGAGTAAGACTGCTTAGTTCAGCTGAAACGCGTTGACTGGGTCATGTCTACCATGAAAATTTTCTTTTGTATGCACTATAATTTCTTTTGAAAAATCAAAAGAAAATCCAGTCCTGTTGATCCGGATCCAATTTTTTTTATTATGCTTGATGTGAGGCCAGGGCGAGGGCGGTGTTTGAGCACCAGGTGGATGAGCATAGAGCAACTGGGTGAGCTGGAATTACCGTATTTTTCAGATTATAAAACGCACTTTTGTTCCCCCAAATTTTGGGGGAAAGTGGGGGTGTATCTTATAATTCGAATCTGTGTGCTGTGCTGTAGAGGAGGGGGTCAGCTCTGGAGTGGTGTCAGAGGGCAGGGGTGGGCTGGCTGCAGGCTGCAGAGACAGCGGGAGGCCACATGCTCCAGCTCATAAGCCTCATGTAATATTCACTGCACCCACTGTCCATCACCTCGTTGACAGGGAAGCGATGCATATTACATGTGCCTGCACTCTCCCCCCCTCCCATCATGGATATACCACCCCGGTCACTATATGCCCCCATGCTGGCACGCACATGATAAAATAATAAACACTTAATTCACCTTCCGATGATGGCTCCGTGCTCCCAGCTCCCCCGTGGTTCATCCTGTGTCTGTGCCAACATCCAATCATGTGATTGGCACAGCACAGTGATGTCATCACTGTGTGCCCAGGTCACATGATCCGATGCCAGGGAAACAGGAAGTGCTACCGAGGAGCTGGGAGCATGTAGCCATTATCTGAAGGTGAGTTAAGTGTTTGCTATTTTATCATGTGCGTGCCAGCAGGGGGCATATAGTGACCGGGGGGGCCATGTGCATGCCAGCAGGGGGGCATATAGTGACCGGGGAGCCATGTGCGTGCCAGCAGGGGGCATATAGAGAGAGGGGGGCCATGTCCGTACCAGCACGGGGGCTTATAGTGACCGAGGGGGGCCATATCCAGGATGGGCTTGAGTGGCTATGTGCAAGGGGGGCAATGTATCAGCAGCACAGGGGGCCATGTGCCAGCGTAAGGTGGCCATGTGCCAGGATGGGGGTTATATAGATACCAGGATGAGGGACATAGATATGATTTGCAAGACGGACACTGGCATTATAAGGCAGACCCCTATTTAACATAAAAAAAAAAAAAAATTCTTTTACTTCAACAAAATTGGGGGTGTGTCTTAAAATCAGGTGCATCTTATAAAGCGAAAAATACGGTAAGTTTTTATGATTTTTTCTACACTGCACCTGTGTCTGTGAGAGTACAGTAGTGTGTGTTAAAACAAATTATTTTACTCAACTCGCATGTCTATGGGAGTAGTGTGCCTAAAAACTGCTTCACAAAATGTTGAGAGCTTCAAATAAAGGACATGTACTCCTGCTGCTGGTGGTAGTTTAGCTGCTGCACGGAGAGGATGTGGCCTTTCTGTGCTTGCTAGATGCCCAAATGAAACACCTTTCTTTGTGCAGGCAGGTGACAAGACATTCTGCATCATTTTGTAGGGCCAAGTACCAATAAACACACGGTGAGGCCAAAACATGTTGAGGTAGCGTTAGATTGGATGGCTAAGAGTGGCTTCAGTTCCTTTGCATTATCTACCACCTACCCACAGACGAGCCATAGTCCTGAGTGGCAGCATTTCCAAAATCCTGGCCTTTCAAATGCTGCCATTCTCGCTGTTGGAGATGAACAGTTTTAAAAAACTGATGGCGGCGGCTGTCTCGCAGTATGTTGTTCCTAGCCATCACTATTTTTCCAGACTTGCCACCCTTGCCCTGCACACACATGTTAAGTACCAAATCAGGTGTGCACAGTATAACATCATCAATGGCAAGGTCCACATAACCACTGATACATGGACGAGTAAGCACAGCCAGGGACACTACATCTCCCTAACTAGCCATTGGGTAAATGCAGTGGCTACTGGGACAAAGGCGGAAGGTGTTGTTCCAGCTCATGTCCTACCAACACCAAAGATTGCTGGATGTTTCTCTCTCCAGTGTCATCGAGCATCTCCACACCTTCCCATAGAAGTGTTCAACTCTCCATCCCCCATACCTTCAAGAGAAAGAGGAAATACCTCCCATACCCTCCCATGAGATTTGTCCTTAATGACAGCATTTCCAAGATTCTGGCCTTTGAAATGCTTCTATTCCAGCTGGTAGAAATGGACAGTTTTAAAAAACTGATGGCATTGGCTGTCCCGCAAGACATTGTTTCAAGCCGTCGCTTCTTTTCCAGGCAGGCTATCCCTGATCTTCGCATACATGTTGCAGACCAAATAAGGTGTGCACTGCGCTACGCCACCAGTAACAAGATCCACATAACTAGAGATGAGCGAATATTTCAATGTTCGGTTTGGATTATGATCGCCGAATTTGCAATATTCGCTGATTAATTCGTCTGAATATTCACCAAACATAACCGAATGCCATTAATCTCAATGGGAGGCCAAAACAAACGCATGCACAACACCTTATAATGGCCCCAAATGTTGCCAAAACACATCAAATGAGGGACATCATTTACAGCTTTCAATTGAACGTCACATTAAGACGAGGTGGGTGAGGGATCAGTGAAGGCCTTCTTTGCTGGGAGCCCTGATACCACATGCAACATCTCTACCTGCTTTCATGCTGAGCCACACTCAGGTGACACAAATATCAATTATGCCGACTACCATTGTCAGAAAAATTTAAGGATAATAACAAGAGTAGTTGAGTCCAAGGAAGTGGAAGCCTGACGGTCTCAGAGGCCTAGTGCTACAGGCAACACGCATGAAGGAGACCCAATCAGGAGTGTTCGCATTTCCAAAAATTATTGGCAGACACCTTCAATGTGGCATCAATTTCACCACAGTAGAAATAGTATAATAGGGACCGACAGGTCTTCCACTACACCAATATAGCAGATGGACACCCAACCAGGAGTGTTCACATTTTAAAAAATGAGGGCCTGACACCACCGAAGTGGAATAACTGTCTCGAGAATAGAAATAGTATCATTGGGACCGACACGTTTTCCACTACAGCTAACACAGCAAATGTAGACCAACCATGACTGTTCACATTTCCACAAATTTGTGTTAACACCAGCAGCAGCAGGCACAGAAGCCACACTAAAGATATCAGAGTGCAGTTATGTGACATTAATGCATCACATTAAAAAATGCAATATCACCTAGTCTGTACAGTCTGCGATTGGGTGCAAAAGGCCTTTGAGATCCATGACTTGTTCATCTTGATGAAAGTTAGGTGGTCTACACTTTCAGGGGACAGCCGGCTGCCCTTATCCATCAGGATACCACCAGCAGCGCTGAAGACACGTTCTGAGAGAATGCTGGCTGCTGGGCACGATAAAACCTCCAAGGCGTGTGAGGCGAGCTCAGGCCACTCATCCATTTTGGAAGACCAAAATGTGAAAGGGACCAAACCCGAATGTGCCATGTTCGTGCCAAATTTATGTTTGGTGATCATTTTCCACACAAATTCACTCATCACTACACCTAACCACCAATTGGTGGACCGGTAAGCTTGGCCAGGGACATTACAGCTCCCTAACTGCCTACTGGATAAATGTAGTGGAGGCTAAGACAGAGGGGGAAGGTGTTATAGCGCATGTCCTACCACCACAGAGGATTGCTGGATGTTTTTCTGTCCAGGTTGCCTCCTCCTACTACTCCGCTTCCTCTACATCCAGTCACATTAACACCTGCAAACACCAATTCAGCACAGCCAGTGAGAAACGATAACAGGCTATTCTGAAACTCATCTATTTGGGGGACAAATCCCACACCTTGCAGGAGCTGTGGATGGGGGTCAAATAGCAGACAGATGAGTGGTTGGTGTTGGTGAACCTCAAGCCAAGTCTGGTGGTGTACGATAGGCAAAATATCATAGCAGCTCTGGGCCTAGCCTTGAGAGGACAATGAGTGGGGTGTGGGAAAGGACAATGATAGGGGTGTGGAAGAGGACAATGATGGAGGTGGGGAAGAGGACAATGATAAATGTGCTGAGAAGACAATGATGGGGATTATGAGAGGACAATAAAGGATGTGGGGGAGATGACAATGAAGAGGGTGGGGAGAGGAAAATGAGGGGCATTGGGAAGTGAGTAAGGGGGCTTATAATGGACTTATGAACAGGGAGAGAGGGAGGACATCATTAGATATGGATGTAAAATGAATTGGGTAGTGGAGGAGGGTGCTAAGTCCCTGATAGCGTCCTCCCCGTCTTACAGTTCATTATGACATTATGAGGAGGCGGTAAGGTGCATAGGACACTTTATAATGAATTGAAAGGTGGAAGAAGACGCTGTCAGGGACATGGGAGTTGGAGGAGGATGCTCAGTACCTGATAATGTCTTCACCACTCCCAAATTCATTATGATGCTATCAATTACTTATAATGAAGGAGGGACACAGGACAGGGAATAAGGCTATATGCACAGTTCAGAATTTGCAGGAGTAAATTCTGTTACATGTCCTAATGTTTTTGGCAGGAATAACGCTGCGTAAAATACATTAATTTTTTCCTGCATTTTTGCTATGCTTTTATTATGTATTTCCCCCCACTCATTAGTATGGGTGAAATACATTGTAGAATTGACATTATTCAGACTTTAATCTGCTGCAAATCTGCAAGGAAAAAATAAGCATAAGTAAGACCAGTGATCTCATTCACTTTGCTTGTACTGTAAAACCTTGTATATTTTCCATGTGCACATAGTCTTAATGGTGGGTACAGTGCTGATGATCACTATATATTTTGATTGGTGCGTGGCTGATAGTATATTAATGGTGGGGTACATACAGTATCTGTATTCAGGGGTGAGACATGTATGTATACAATATATGTAACCTTGTTATTTTTAGGGCTGCAATGATCATCGTGACAAGACAAGTCATGACTGGGAGATGTCGACATAAGGGTTTGACTAGATGGAGAAGAAACAGCAGAAAATTACTCTAATCAGTTGAGACTTCAGTGGTAAGTACCTGGATGTAAATATTATTCTGTATCTGCCCTGTATGATGTGCAGTGATAATGTTATCTGTAAGATCCCTTAGGCCACATTCTTACATTAGTGTGAAATGTCTGTGTGATGCCAGATTTTTTTAGCAGATGGCACATGGACTTGTAGAGTTTTATAGGTCCATTCACACATCCGTGAAAATCATGGATCTGAGAATGAGATCTTTGAGGGTCAGAGAATGTCCTGTTCTGATCCGTTTTGTGAGGATCAGAATAGGACATGCTGAATGCGTTTTTAAAAGTGAACAGCACACCGACACTGCACACGGATACAGGAATGTAGCCTTATACAGTGAGTACGGAAAGTATTCAGAGTATTTAAGGATTATGGAGACCACTGTGCGCTTAGGAACCTTGAGTACTGCAGAAATTCTTTTGTAACCTTGGCCAGATCTATGCCTTGCCACAATTCTGTCTCTGAGCTCCTTGGCAAGTTCCTTTGACCTCATGATTCTCATTTGGTTTGACATGCACTGTGAGCTGTGAGGTCTTATATAGACAGGTGTGTGCCTTTATAAATCAAGTCCTACCAGTTTAATTAAACACAACTGTACTCCAATAAAGGAGTGGAACTATCTCAAGGAGGATCACAAGGAAATGGACAGCATATGACTTAAATATGAGTGTCTGAGCAAAGGGTCTGAATACTTATGACCATGTGATATTCCAGTTTTTCTTTTTTAATAAATTTGCAAAAATGTCTACATTTCTGTCTTTTTTCAGTCAAGATGGGGCGCAGTGTTCATTAATGAGAAAAAAATGAACTTTTATGAATTTACCAAATGACTGCATTGAAACAAAGAGTGAAAAATTTAAAGGTGTCTGAATACTTTCTATACCCACTGTATATGTATAGCACAGTCCCTTAGTATATAGTGCATTCACTTATTATGTATAGCACAGTCCCTTAGCATATAGAGTACTCACTTATTATGTATAGTACAGTCTCTTAGTATATAGTGTACTCACTTATTATGTATAGCAAATTCCCTTAGTATATAGTATACTCATTTATTATGTATAGCACAGTCCCTTAGTATATAGTGTACTCACTTACTATGTATAGTGCCATCCTTAGTTACATAGTTTCCTCTTTTATTATATATAACACCATCCCTTATTACGTACCATCCTCTCTAGTTATGCATGGTGCCCTCCCTTATTATTATAGCTTCCTCTGCAGTTATGTTCAGTTTTATCCCTTACATAGCATATTCTTTTTTTTTTTTTTATTAACAGCGGCACTTTGTAATTAGGGACAGCAATATATATAATAAAGGAGACTACATAAGATATATATGTATGCGGCTATATACAGTTGTGCTCAAAAGTTTACATACCCTGGCAGAATTTTTGCTTTCTTGGCCTTTTTTCAGAGAATATGAATGACAACACCAAAACTTTTTCTCCACTCATGGTTAGTGGTTGGGAAAAGCCATTTATAGTCAAACTACTGTTTTTTATTTTTAAATCATAATGACAACCCAAAACATGCAAATGACCCTGATCAAAAGTTTACATACCTTGGTGATTTTTGCCTGATAACATGCACAAAAGTTGACACAAATGGGTTTGAATGGCTACTAAAGGTAACATCCTCACTTGTGACCTGTTTGCTTGTAATCAGTATGTGTGCATAATAGCTGAGTTTTTCTCACGGTGCTAGCGGAGATCTCACTGAGGTCACCGTAGTTCAGCCCGGCTGGAAACGCGCTTGCAGCCTCTCAGTCACCAGTGGTTCTCAGTCTGGTCTGTCGCATCTTGGCACCGTCCAGGTTGAAAAATATTAATCCCCCAGACATGGATTATGGCATGGGACAGAACGATCGACAGGTATGGTATATTGTTTATACTTTTATTACAGGAGATCGAGGGCTTCGGTGGAATTAGGCGAGGTCGTAAGTATGGTTTTAATAAGATTATTAAAGGAGTCTGTGTCATTCTTTCATTTAAAGGACTTTTTCTGGGTGTCTGTTTTCTTACAATGTGACTATGGGATTAGTAATGGATAGGTGTCTCATTGATGCCTTTCCATTACTAACCTCGGGGCTTGATGTCACCTGACAATACAAAGGTGACATCAACCCCCCAACTATCACCCCACTTGCCACTGCTACAGGGCAAGTGGGAAAAGCCGGGCAAAGCGCCAGAATTGGCACATCTAATAGATATGCCTTTTCTGGGCAGCTATTTTTAGGCTGGGGAAGGCGGGCAATATCCATGGCCCCTTACCAGCCTGAGAATACCAGCCCCCAGCTGTGAGCTTTAGCAAGACTAGTTGTCAAAAATGGGGGGACCCCATGCCATTTTGTAAAATTATTTATCTAAATAATTTAAAAAAACAGCGTGGGACCCCTCTATTCTTCATAACTAGCCTTACTGATAGCTGTGGGTTGCAGCCCCCAGCTGTGAGTTTTGCCTGGCTGGTTAGCAAAAATACAGGGGAACCCACACCGTTTTTTTTTTTAAATTATTTATTTACAGCGCATGAGCAGCTGATAAATACTCCCATCCGCTACTCCTTCTCTCACTGTAATTAGCGGCAGCAGGTGTCGGATTATGGATCAGTAGTCCCATTAGCTGACACCAGTGACCATAGGTAAACTTTATACATCCGATCACAGATACTACACGCACCTATAGACTTGAAGGGGTGAGCGTGATCCTATTTGCAGAGCAAATTGCAGCATCCTGCGATTTTTATTTTCCAAAGACTGAATCAGTCTGTGGAAAAAATTCAAATCTGCATTGCCCCATAGTATAATAATCGTCCAAGTGCTATCCGGTAAAACATCGGATAGTATTAGTCTGAGTTATACTCTCGTGTGAGCGAGCCCTTAAAGTACCATGTGTCTGCGCAGGTGACATGAAGTTGTCATGTCCCCTTGGAGGACCTGGAGTTAGAAGGTCATGTAGGTTAATGAATCGCAGTCTTCTTTAGAGATAGTGTGATTCATGTTCTATTTTAAATGGATTTCCTCTCTTTCAGTGCTAAGTGAGTTAAGGACTCTTTCCATGCTGGCTGAGACCATACAGCCTGATTGTTCTCAGCTGCAATCATGTACTCCCTCTATACAGTTGTGCTCAAAAGTTTACATACCCTGGCAGAATTTTTGCTTTCTTGGCATTTTTTCAGAGAACTTGAATAATAACACCAAAACTTTTTCTCCACTCATGGTTAGTGGTTGGGTGAAGTCATTTATTGTCAAACTACTGTTTTTTCTATTTTTAAATCATAATGACAACCCAAAACATCCAAATGACCCTATTCAAAAGTTTAATGGCTATTAACCCCTTCACCCCCAAGGGTGGTTTGCACGTTAATGACCGGGCCAATTTTTACAATTCTGACCACTGTCTCTTTATGAGGTTATAACTCTGGAACGCTTCAACGGATCTTCGCGATTCTGAGATTGTTTTCTCGTGACATATTGTACTTCACGTTAGAAGTAAAATTTCTTTGATATAACTTGCGTTTATTTTTGAAAAAAACGCAAATATGGCGAAAATTTTTTAAATTTTGCAATTTTCAAACTTTGAATTTTTATTCCCTTAAAACAGAGAAATATATCACACAAAATAGTTAAGAAATAACATTTCCCACATGTCTACTTTACATCAGCACAATTTTGGAACCAAAATTTTTTTTTGTTAGGAAGTTATAAGGGTTAAAAGTTGACCAGCGATTTCTCATTTTTACAACAAAATTTACAAAGCCATTTTTTTAGGGACCACCTCACATTTGAAGTCACTTTGAGGGGTCTATATAGCAGAAAATACCCAAAAGTGACACCATTCTAAAAACTGCGCCCCTCAAGGTACTCAAAACCACATTCAAGAAGATTATTAAACCTTCAGGTGCTTCACAGGAACTAAAGCAACGTGGAAGGAAAAAATTAATATTTAACTTTTTAGCCACAAAAATGATCTTTTACAAACTTTTTTTTATTTTCACAAGGGTAAAAGGAGAAAATGGACAGATAAGGTTGTTATGCAATTTCTCCTGAGTACGCCAATACCCAATATGTGGGGAAAACCACTGTTTGGGCACACGGCAGAGCTTGAAAGGGAAGGAGCGCCGTTTGACTTTTTCAAACTAAAATTGGCGGGAATTGAGAATTGGACGCCATGTCGTGTTTGGAGAGCCCCTGATGCGCCTAAACAGTGGAAACCCCCACAAGTGACACCATTTTGGAAACTAGACCCCCTAAGGTACTTATCTAGATCTGTTGTGAGCACTTTGAACCCCCAAGTGTTTCACAAAAGCTTATAATGCCTGGGTGTGAAAAAAAAAAAAAACAATTTTCCACAAAAATGATTTTTTAGTCCCAAATTTTTGAATTTTCCCAAGGAAATTGGACCCCAAAAGTTGTTGTCCAATTTGTCCTGAGTACGCTGATACCCCATATGTGGGGGGGGTAACTGTTTGGGTGCACGGCAGGGCTTGGAAAGGAAGTAGTAACGTTTTGGAATGCAGACGTTGATGGGGGTCATGTTCCGTTTGCAGTGCCCCAGATGAGCCTAAACAGTGGAAACCCCCCACAAGTGACCCCATTTTGGAAACTAGACCCCCTAAGGAACTTATCTAGATCTTTGGTGAGCACTTTGAACCCCCAAGTGCTTCACACAAGTTTATAATGCCCGGACATGAAAATAAAAAATCCTATTTTTTTCCCACAAAAATTATCTTTTAGTCACTAATTTTTTATTTCCCAAGGGTAACAGGAGAAATTGGACCACATAAGTTGTTGTCCAATTTGTCCTGAGTACGCTGATACCCCATATGTGGGGGGAACCACTGTTTGGGCGCACGGCAGAGCTCGAATCGAAGCAGCACCATTTGACTTTTTCCAACCAAAATTGGCTGGAATTGAGATTGGATGCCATGTTGCATTTGGAGAGCCCCTGATGTGCCTAAACAGTGGAAACCCCCCACAAATGACCCCATTTGGGAAACTAGACCCCCTAAGGAACTTTTCTAGATCTTTGGTGAGCAATTTGAACCCCCAAGTGCTTCACACAAGTTTATAACGTAGAGCCGTAAAATTTAAAAATCATATTTTTTCCACAAAAATGATCTTTTCACCCCAATTTTTATTTTTCCAAGGGTAACAAGACTTCAAAAGTTATTGTGCAATTTGTCCTGAGTGCGCTGATACCCCATATGTGGGGGTAAACCACTGTTTGGGTGCATGGCAGAGTTTGGAAGGGAAGGAGCGCCGTCTGACTTTTTCAACGCAGAATTGGCTGGACGCCATGTCGTGTTTGGAGAGCTCCTGATCTGCCTAAACAGTGGAAACCCCCATAAATGACACCATTTTGGAAACTAGACCCCTCAAGGAACTTATCTAGATGTGGGTGAGAACTTTTAACCCCCAGGTGTTTCACTAAAGTTTATAACGTACAGCCGTAAAATAAAAAATCCTTTTTTTTTTACAAAAATGATTTTTTTCGCCCCCAATATTTTATTTTCACAAGGGGAACAGAAGAAATTGGAACCCAAAAGTTGTTGTCCAATTTGTCCTGAGTACGCTGATACCCAATATGTGGGAGAAAACTACTGTATGGGCGCACGTCAGGGCTCGGAAGGGAAGTAGTGACGTTTTGGATTGCAGACTTTGATGGAATGGTCTGGGGCGTCATGTCACATTTGGAGAGCCCCTGATGCGCCTAAACAGTGGAAACCCCCCACAAGTGACCCCATTTTGGAAAATAGACCCCACAAGGAACTTGTCTAGATGTGTGGTGAGCACTTTGAACCCCGAAGTGCTTCACAGAAGTTTATAACGCACAGCCGTAAAAATAAAAAATCTTTTTTTTTTTGCAAAAATGATTTTTTTGCCCCAATATTTTATTTTACAAGGGTAACAGGAGAAATTGGACCCCAAAAGTTGTTGTCCAATTTGTCCTGAGTACGCTGATATCCAATATGTGGGAGAAAACTACTGTATGGGTACACGTTGGGGCTCGGAAGGGAAGTAGTGACGTTTTGGATTGCAGACTTTGAGGAATGGTCTGGGGCGTCATGTCGCATTTGGAGAGCCCCTGATGCGCCTAAACAGTGGAAATCCCCAACAAGTGACCCCATTTTGGAAAATAGACCCCACAAGGAACTTATCTAGATGTGTGGTGAGCGCTATGAAGCCCCAAGTGCTTCACAGAAGTTTATAATGTACAGCCGTAAAAACAAAAAAAATATATTTTTTTTGTACAAAAATGATATTTTCGCCCCCAGTTTTTTATTTTCCCAAGGGTAACAGAAGAAATAGGACAAATTGCACAATAACTCTTGGGGTCCAGAGTACGCTGATACCCCATATGTGGGGATAAACTACTGTTTGGACGCATGGCAGAGCTGAGAAGTGAAGAGCACTGTTTGACTTTTTCAACGCAGAATTGGCTGGAATTGAGATCAGACGCCATGTCACATTTGGAGAGCCCCTGATGTGCCTAAACAGCGGAAACCCCCCAATTCTAACTCCAACCCTAACCCCAACACACCCCTAACCCTAGTCCCAACCCTAACCACAAACCTAACCCTAACACACCCCTAATCCCAACCCTAACCCTAATCCTAACTATAGCGCCAACCCTAACCCTAACTTTAGCCGCAAACCCTAACCCTAACCCTAATGGGAAAATGGAAATAAATACTTTTTTTAATTTTATTATTTTTCCCTTACTAAGGGGGTGATAAAGGGGGTTTGATTTACTATTTATAGCGGGTTTTTATGATTGGCAGCTGTCACGCTAAAAGACGCTTTTTATTGCAAAAATAGTTTTTGCATCATCACATTTTGAGAGCTATAATTTTTGCATATTTTGGCCCACAGAGTCATGTGAGGTCTTATTTTTTGCAGGACAAGGTGACGTTTTTTATTGGTACCATTTTTGAGCACGTGACATTTTTTGATCGCTTTTTATTTCGATTTTGGGAGGTTAGAATGAACAAAAATCAGCAATTCATGAATTTCTTTTGGGGAGGCGTTTATACCGTTCCGCGTGTGGTAAAATTGATAAAGCAGTTTTATTCTTCGGGTCAGTACGATTATGGCGATACCTCATTTATATCATTTTTTCATGTTTTGGCGCTTTTATAGAATAAAAACAATTTTATATAAAAAATAATTATTTTTGCATCGCTTTATTCTGCGAGCTATAACTTTTTTATTTTTTCGCTGATGATGCTGTATGATGGCTCGTTTTTTGCGGGACAAGATGACGTTTCAGCAGTACCATGTTTTTTTATATCGGTCTTTTTGATCGTGTGTTATTCCACTTTTTGTTCGGCGGTATGATGATAAAGCATTGATTTTTTGCTTCGTTTTTTTTTTTTTTTTTTAAGGGGTTCACTAAAGGGGTTAACTAGTGGGACAATTTTATAGGGGGGGTCGTTACGGACGCGGCGATACCAAATATGTGTACTTTTATTGCTTTGTTTTTTTATTTACAGGAAGAATGAATTTATTGGGGAATATATATATATTTTTTTTATTTATTTTGGATTTTTTTTTAAAACATGTTTATTTTTATTTTTTTTAACTTTTTTACTTTGTCCCAGGGTGGGACATCACTGTATTTTATCAGATCGCTGGTGTGACAGTGTGCACAGCACTCTCACACCAGCGATCGCTCAGGCAGTGCTGCAGGCTTCTCAGTGCCTGCTCTCGCAGGCACTGAGGTAGCCGCCTCCCTCCAGGACCCGGCGCCATCTTGGATCCGGGTCCTGGGAGGGAGGAAGCCCTCAGAACAGCGCGATCACATCGCGCTGCTCTGAGGGTCTCAGGGGGGCGCGCAGGGAGCCCCCACCCAGCGCGATCCTCCCCTGTGCCCCCAGTACACCGCGATCATGTTTGATCGCGGTGTGCAAGGGTTAATGTGCCGGGAGCGGTCCGTGACCGCTCCTGACACACAGTCATGGGTGTCAGCTGTGATAATCAGCTGACACCCGGCCGCGATCGGCTGCGCTCCCCCCCGGGAGCGCGTCCGATCGCACGAGACGTACTATCCCGTCCCCGGTCATACGGGCCCAGGTACCATGGACGGGATAGTACGTCCGATGGCAGTAAGGGGTTAAAAGTAACATCCTCACCTGTGACAAATGCCAGGTAAATTGTTCAGGATGCAAATAAAAACCCACAAATAACATCAGCTGAAATGCTGGACTCTCTGAAAACTAGCGGTGTTGCTGTTTCAAGATGCACAATAATGAGGCACTTGAAGAAAAATGGGCTGCATGGTTGAGTCGCCAGAAGATAGCCAAATGACCCTGATCAAAAGTTCACATACCCCATTTCTTAATACCATGTATTGCCCCCTCTAACAACTGTATATTCTGGCTCTGGGCATTTAGTCTTTGCCGGTGAAAGATTAGTCTTCCTGTGCCAGTGCTAAAGCTGAGTAGTTGGAGTGGAGTTATAGTAGTAGTAGTGATCTGCTGCTTGCTTTTGTATGTGAGAGTTTATCTCCTGGTCCCTTTTCCTATTTAGTTTATTCCTCTCTGTCCCTATCCTCCTCCTATTGCTGGTGAGTGCTTTTCTATGATAGTGGTTTTCCCAGTTTTGTGTTTGTGTCTTGTTTATCTCACATTTCTGTCCCATGCCTCATGGTGTTGGAGAAGGGGACAGATCAGAGTTTAACAGGAGCATAGTAAGGTCAGAGACCCAGGCCTCTCTACCTTTAACAGTATCCCTGGGACAGGGATAGTTAGGGTCCCAGTTCCAAGAACAGTTTGAGGCCCCTCTCCCTTACTAAAGACAGTCACAGCATGACAACTAGTGTTGAGCGATACGATACCGCAAGTATCGGGTATCGGCCGATATTACCTGTTTCGGCCTTTCGATACTTAGTTCCGATATTTTTCCATATATCGTATACCGGAATCGGAAGTTCCCATAATTCTTTGAGAGGCAATGTGATTTTAGTCAGCCAATGAGGAATCCTAAGAAGTGTGGGCACATCCTGTACTGCTGCGGTCATGTTAACTAATGGCATGGCTGTGATTGGATGCTGAAATGATGTCAGAATGCACTATAAAAGGCGCCGCTGCCATTTTAGCGTCACTGTGCTGTGAATTCAGTAAGGGACAGAACGCTGCTGTGCTGACTCTGAGGGACAGTTAGAGATTGCGATTTAGTGTACTGTGCTGTAGGCAGGCTAGCACCAACCGCTGTGTAAAGCTTCCTTTTGCCTGCAGTGTTGTTTTAACAGCTCTGCAAGTGTGTTGTGAGTGCAGGTGACGCTGCAGTTTGCTCTGCATGCAACGCTGTCTGTAGGCATCTGCACGTGTCACTCACAGACTCTTTTTTTTTCTTCAGTGTAATTCTTGCTGCTCCATGCAATTTAACTATTAGTGTGACGCGCTTCCATCCGTATCCAATACATTGGTTGCAAACACTATAGAAGTAGACAAAGGAGTAGCCTTTCACAGATTGTGAACAGTTGTGTTTCAGTGTTCACTTCAGTCTGTGTTTTTTATTTTTTGAGTGCACATCACGCTCCAGTTACTTGTTCAAGCACTGCTGCTTGTACTCTGCTGAGCGTGTCTCAGTGCCTCATCCTTTTCATTTCTCTCCAATTGGTTCTGCTCCATTCCATTTAAAATAAATATAATCTATTAGTGTGACGCGCTTCCATCCGTATCCAATACATTGGTTGCAAACACTATAGAAGTAGACAAAGGAGTAGCCTTTCCCAGATTGTGAACAGTTGTGTTTCAGTGTTCACTTCAGTCTGTGTTTTTTATTTTTTGAGTGCACATCACGCTCCAGTTACTTGTTCAAGCACTGCTGCTTGTACTCTGCTGAGCGTGTCTCAGTGCCTCATCCTTTTCATTTCTCTCCAATTGGTTCTGCTCCATTCCATTTAAAATAAATATAATCTATTAGTGTGACGCGCTTCCATCCGTATCCAATACATTGGTTGCAAACACTATAGAAGTAGACAAAGGAGTAGCCTTTCACAGATTGTGAACAGTTGTGTTTCAGTGTTCACTTCAGTCTGTGTTTTTTATTTTTGAGTGCACATCACGCTCCAGTTACTTGTTCAAGCACTGCTGCTTGTACTCTGCTGAGCGTGTCTCAGTGCCTCATCCTTTTCATTTCTCTCCAATTGGTTCTGCTCCATTCCATTTAAAATAAATATAATCTATTAGTGTGACGTGCTTCCATCCGTATCCAATACATTGGTTGCAAACACTATAGAAGTAGACAAAGGAGTAGCCTTTCCCAGATTGTGAACAGTTGTTGTTTCAGTGTTCACTTCAGTCTGTGTTTTTTATTTTTTGAGTGCACATCACGCTCCAGTTACTTGTTCAAGCACTGCTGCTTGTACTCTGCTGAGCGTGTCTCAGTGCCTCATCCTTTTCATTTCTCTCCAATTGGTTCTGCTCCATTCCATTTAAAATAAATATAATCTATTAGTGTGACGCGCTTCCATCCGTATCCAATACATTGGTTGCAAACACTATAGAAGTAGACAAAGGAGTAGCCTTTCCCAGATTGTGAACAGTTGTGTTTCAGTGTTCACTTCAGTCTGTGTTTTTTATTTTTTGAGTGCACATCACGCTCCAGTTACTTGTTCAAGCACTGCTGCTTGTACTCTGCTGAGCGTGTCTCAGTGCCTCATTCTTTTCATTTCTCTCCAATTGGTTCTGCTCCATTCCATTTAAAATAAATATAATCTATTAGTGTGACGCGCTTCAATCCGTATCCAATACATTGGTTGCAAACACTATAGAAGTAGACAAAGGAGTAGCCTTTCCCAGATTGTGAACAGTTGTGTTTCAGTGTTCACTTCAGTCTCTGCGTAATAACCACACTTAGGCCTTATAACTTTTCTGACTTTCTTTATCAATCTACCAAGATGAAGAAGGCAGGGAGTAAGACACGTGGTCGTGGCCGTGGAGTTTCAGCAGGGAGAGGACGTGGGGATTCTGTGGCTGCTGCCGCCCTCAGTGACACAGCATCCACCAGTTTTACCCATGAGCGTTCCTTTATGCGCAGTTTTGGTAAGACTCGGCGTGCCCCCCTGCTGCGGGAAGAACAAATTGAAGCCGTTTTTGGGTTGGATGGCAGCCAATGCATCGACTTCAATTCCTTCCACCTCCTCTCAGGAACACAACACTGTTGAGCAACCATCTGTCTGTTCACCCGCCTGTCAAATTGCCCAGGCAGTCAGAGAGTTCTGTACAGGAGCCAGCTGAGTCTCTGCTTCTGTTCTCAGAATCTGTTGGCTCGCAAACACGGGCACAGGCAAGCAGCATTCTGCAATTTGAAGAAGAGGGAGTATGCAGTGATGCGCAACAGCTGTGTCTCTCTCAATCTGAAGAGGCGGGTGAGCCAGTGCCGATGGACAGCACACCGCAGAACGCATTTTAAATGATGATGATGAGACTCAGGTGCCAGGTTTTGTGGAGCATGGTGCTGCCCAGACCATCCAACAGCAGCAGGTGTTGGAAGAGGGTAGTGGAGATGATGAAGTCCGAGACCCAACATGGCTGAGCAACAGGAAGGTGGTGGGAGCAGCTCTGAGGAAGAGATTGTCCCAACGGTACAAAGAGGAGGGAGAGGTAGGCTGCAGACTCGCTTGCCTGTAGCCTCCAGTTTGGCACCTGTTGGGAGCAGTTCTCTTAGAAATGTCAAAATTGGCGCTCCCATGACTTGCACTGCGTGGTCCTTTTTTGACAGACTTGTAGATGATATTTGCTATGTTCAATGCAAGCTGTGTAAGCAAAAAGTTAAAAGAGGTAAAAAATATCAGTAACCTGAATACCACAAATATGTGGAAACATGTACGGACAAAGCACGTAGCTGAGTTACAAAGACACACTGGAGATGTAGGCCAACCTACAGCAGCACCTACATCTTCAGGTCGTGTTGGAGCCTCTACCTCCAGCTCACACACACCTGGTTCGGCTTCCTCACAGGATCTCCATGGAAGAACCTCGGTCACTGTTGTCCATAGACAAACTGTTATTCCACCCACAGCAGCAAGTTCACAGTCATCGTCACACTCCCAGACCACAAAACAGCCATCGGTACCACAGGCATGGGATAAAAGACGGCTATACTCGGCAAACCATCCACGAGCACAGGCTCTGAATGCTGGCATTGCAAAACTCCTGTCCCTTGAAATGCTGTCATTCAGGCTGGTGAGACTGACAGTTTCAGGAACTTTATGGCATTGGCAGTCCCACAATATAATGTGCCAAGCCGATTTTATTTCAGCAGGCAAGCCGTCCCTGCTCTGCAAAAACATGTCGAGGGAAACATTAAACATGCGCTACTAAACGCCGTCAGTAGCAGGGTCCACCTGACCACCGATGCGTGGACCATACCCATGGCCAGGGACGATACCTTTCCCTCACTGCCCATTGGGTCAATGTTGTGGAGCCGGGTACAGATCTTGACAGTGGCGCTGTACGTGTTCTGCCAACTCCAAGGATTGCAGGAATCCAGTCTGTACACATTGATTCCTCCTCCTACTCCAGTTCCTCAGAATCATCGCTGCACGAGCCGTCACGGTATACCTCCACATGGACCCGTGAACGCTTACCTGTTGCGACCGATATGAGCACAGCCGTGGCCAAACGTCAACAGCCGTCCTGAAATTAATTTCCATGGGGAATCGAAGCCACACAACGCAGGAGCTCTGGGATGCCATCAAGCAGGAGAGCGACGTGTGGTTTTTGTCAGCTAATCTCCAGCCAGGCTTGGTAGTGTGTGACAATGGCCGAAATCTGGTGGCAGCTCTGGGCCTTGGCAACCTCACTCACATACCATGTCTGGCACATGTGCTCAACTTGGTCGTGCAGAGTTTTTTGAGGGACTATCCGGATCTTGATGCACTGCTGCACAAGGTCCGCCTAGAGTGCGCTCACTTGCGACGTTCCAGCATGGCCAGATCGCACATTGCAGCTCTGCAAGTCAGATTTCGCCTTCCTGAACATCGCATCAATATGTGACGTACCCACCAGGTGGAATTCCATGTTACATATGTTGGAGCGGTTGTGTGAGCAGCAGCCAGCAGTAATGGAGTATCAGCTGCAACAGGCGCAATCAACTCGCAATTTGCGCCGTTCACACTTCACCACTACTGAGTGGGCCTCTATGAAGGACATCTGCGACGTTTTGCGTGCGTTTGATGTCTCAACGCGGATGGCGAGTGCAGATGATGCACTAGTCAGCATGACTGTCCCCCTTATCCGCCTGCTTCAGAAATCACTGAAAGCACTAAAGGAAGAGGTTTTGGAAGAGGTGGAGGATGAGGAGTCACAAATTCAATTACCTTCAGGACAGTCATCGCAACGTGGTTCCTCACAAAGGGCTGGGCAGGGCTCACTTTGTGAGGAGGATGAGGAGGAGGAGGAGGAGTCAATGGAGGAGGAAGAAATCCCTACAGAGGGGGTACACAACGCTCTAGTCAGTATGTAGAGCGAGGGTGGGGTGATGCAGAGGAGGCAGAGATGACGCCTCTTCCAGAGGACAGCCTTTGTTGGCCAGTTGGGAGTCTGCAGCACATGGTTGATTTCATGCTTCAGTGCCTGAGAAACGACCGCCGCATCGCCCACATTCTCACCACGTCAGATTATTGGGTGTACACCCTCCTAGACCCTCGCTACCGGGGACAACTTACAAACCCTCATCACACCGGTGAACCGGGACCGTAAAATGCAGGAGTACCAAGACACACTGGTGCAATCCATACTGTTGTACATTCCAGCCGAGAGAGCTGCTGCTGCTGCTACTGCTTTACAAAGCAGCTCTGTGCGTCGAGGCAGTGTAGACACCTCTACAACAAGAGGGAGCACAAGCAGCGCCTCTGCACAGGGCAAGAGCTGTATGTTACAAATGTGGCGAAGCTTTGTGACAGCGCCAGCAAGGTCTACACCATCCGAGACGGCTCCAGTCACCAGGAAGAAACGTTTCCGTAAGATGGTGACAGACTACTTGGCTTTCCCTCTAAGTGTACTCCCAGATGCCTCTTCCCCTTTCAAATTTTGGGTCTCTAAGTTGGATACATGGCCAGAGCTTAGCCAGTATGCATTGGAGGTGCTGGCTTGCCCTGCTGCCAGTGTATTATCTGAGCGCATCTTTAGTGCTGCAGGTGGTGTAGTAACAGACCGTCGCATGCGACTATCCTCAGAGAATGTAGACCGGCTTACTTTTCTGAAAATGAACAAGGCATGGATCTCACCTGAATTTGCCTGTCCGTTTTCAGATTAAATAACTGTTTGGCAACGTTTTCCATGTCTCCTGTTATGTTCATCTTTCTACCACCTGAACTCTACTCCCTGGGCTACAACACCGCCATTTGTTGCTCGTAAGTAATTGGCAGGGGTACTGACTCCTGGCCAGCCTGGTTACAGCACGACAGCTGTTTCCTGGCAGTGTGAACGTCAATTATCCTCCAATAAGTTGTGCTGTCGTGTTGCATTCGGGTTAGCCGACTCTATGGTGCCTGCAGTTTAGGTGATTCCTATGTGTGCCTTGGGATATGTAAATAAAGGCTGTTTCCATTGTGACAATAGGACAAGCACCCACTGTAGGACTGTGTGATTCGGTAACTGCGGACGGCTTGCGTCCTGTCAACTTACATTTTCATGGGTGCGTTCTGCTACCCGTCCGGGGTCCAGTACCGTCAACTGGTTCTCCCCAGTGCCTTTGGCCTAGGTGCCTCCATCTCCGTATCCGAGTTCCACCAACGTCTGCTGGTCCTTGGTAGTGCTTTGGAGCACAGGTACCTCCTGCTTAGTAACCGTGTCACAGTAACGTCAGCTGGTACTCGGTTGTGACATTGCCTCTTTTCCCTCTGCTACCCGTCCGGGGTCCAGTACCGTCAACTGGTTCTCCCCAGTGCCTTTGGCCTAGGTGCCTCCATCTCCGTATCCAAGTTCCACCAACGTCTGCTGGTCCTTGGTAGTGCTTTGGAGCATAGGTACCTCCTGCTTAGTAACCGTGTCACAGTAACGTCAGCTGGTACTCGGTTGTGACATTGCCTCTTTTCCTTCTGCTACCCGTCCGGGGTCCAGTACCGTCAACTGGTTCTCCCCAGTGCCTTTGGCCTAGGTGCCTCCATCTCCGTATCCGAGTTCCACCAACGTCTGCTGGTCCTTGGTAGTGCTTTGGAGCACAGGTACCTCCTGCTTAGTAACCGTGTCACAGTAACGTCAGCTGGTACTCGGTTTGTGACATTGCCTCTTTTCCTTCTGCTGCCCCTCCGGTTCCAGCACAGTTAGCTGGTCCTCGTTACTTCCATTGTCTCTTGCTCCATCTGATACCCGTCAGGGTTCCAGTAACGTCAGCTGGTTCTCGGAAATTAGACGACCTTAAAGACCACCCAGAAGAAGATGACGACAACAAGGACGACCTGCGCTGCGTCCAAATCGCTGCGTTCTACGATACAAGCACAGTGGATGGGTTTTATAGAAATCCCATGCCCACTGTACTTCTATTTGATGCTGCTTAAACTCACTCACAGTGTGGTTTAACAAGTAGTAGCATGTCAGTTTCTGTTGCAGAGACGCTAGTCTGCGCAACAGAAATTTCCACAATAGAAATGCATTGGATGCGGTAAATCTGCATTGTCGAATGAACACATGTGGATTTAACTGCGTGACTGAACGAAGCGTTTTGGACACAGCGAAAATACGCTTCTTCCAAAACGCTGCTATTTCCTGATCATGGGCACGTACCCTCTCCAGACCGCAGCATGTCAATTTCAAACATACAATGTATTGGACGCGGTGAATCCGCACTGTTCAGTGAACACATGCGAATTCACCTGCGTTCAATAGACGGCAGCGCTTTAGACGCAGTTAACATTCGCTGCGTCTAAAGTGCTGCCACTTCTGGATCGTGGGCACATACCATGACTCATTTGACTCATTGGTTGTTCAACTTTTCCATGGGATGAGTTTATTCAAACAGAAAGAATTAATCTCAAACCAAAGAAGTATTTTCTCCAATCTGTACCTGAACCCTAATGCTTGTTTAGCAAGTCCACAAATTGTGAGCTTTGTGAAGAAGCTTTTTAATCTAAAGTCTTGATTTTGCACCATACATAATCCCCTCTAGACCACAATGTGCATGTGAAATTATAGGTTAATATAAAGACGCACTTCTGTTTCACTTGAAAAATGAAGAGCAATAAAAATCCCGATATTGCTTTTAACATAAAACATTAGTTTGACCAATAGCTCAATAAATGAATGCCATTATATATTGATGTTAATCTTACACTTATATTAAAAAGTTAATGAAAACTCTAGAGAGAATTTCCATAATTTCTACATCGCAGGGACATTAGAACAGAGCTGGAAAATACCCAGGACGTAAGTCCAACTATAAGTGTCTGTTAAAGATCAACTGATCATCAAAGTCCTAAACACAAGGAAAGATAAGAGATGTAACCTCAGCAAAGACAAGCTCTGTGACAACCATGATATTTCAGTGCAGAAAATTGTGCACGTAATGAAAGCGCATATTACTAATTCATGGTCCACAGGTACATGCATAATTAAGAAATATCTCTCTTGCATATCTGTGCTCACAGTGTGAAGCAGGAAAAAAGACTGAGATAGCAATTTCACACACAAAAAAGGAGATTTTTTTTCTTTAAGCCTCTCCAATCTGGGCACTGTCAGTTGCAGTTCCAGGATTTGCTTTTATAAACAATGGCGAAGAAGAACCAAGGGCTTCTACGTAGATGTATATCTGCTGCCATTTGACCTAACATCGCTTTGACAAATTGCAATGGCTAGAGGACACCAGCACCAAGGAATAATGAGCTACCATCCCCAAAGATTGTGCTTGCCTGGAATATATATTAAAAGATAATAAAGCCTTCCAGAAATACATTTGAAATTGTAACTAGCCAGGAAGATCATGCATTTTACAAGAATGAATTTCATACATATATCTAGCTTTAGAAGATAGTATACAACATTTACTATTTGTAGGGCTCTGGTTGCTTTCTGAATAACACTGGATATACATTTTTAGTATTTTGTGATACATAGAATCATAGAATCACATGATTAACAATAAGCCATGGCTTTACTATCTTGTATCGTTCTTCAATTACTTATTGTGTTATTATTTTTTTCAAACTGTTCTCTTTTGGCATTGTTTATCAATCATGGTAAATAATAAGTATAACACCTTCAGTGCACAGAATATATTGAGTATGCAAGTGAAAAAGCCTTGCTACAAGAAAATTGGAATTCACATACATGCAGAAGATGCAAAATAGATATCACCACATATATTGCTGAAATGGAATGTCCACCTTTAAAAGAAGCCCTGTTACCAGGTCAAAGTTAATGCTCCTATCTTATACTAGTTGCTCCTCTGGGTACTTTGCGGTGCTTTTTGGTGTTTTCTTTTGGGGGTGGTGTTGCGGTCTTTACCAAGGTATGGTGTGGCTCACAAGCCAATAATGCAAAGCAGCCCACAGACCCACCTCCAGGGAACCCTGTAGGCCATGCCCCTTCAGAAAGACCATAAAAAATCATAAAAATTAGCAGTAAACAAAAAGGTGCATATCTCTAAATCCGAATGGCGGAGTTTAAAAAAATGGCATACTCAGGGGAGGAGTGGGAACAAAGTAAGTATAAATACTGTCCTTTTTGAGCTCTTACATGCAGTTTTCAGGACCGAAAGTCAATGATATTTACTTTATTATTAAGCAAGTATACTCAATTTTTCTAGTGCAAAGCCCCAAATCCTATGCATAGATATTGTCACACTCTGACTTGGGTAAGTCCCATGGACGCCACAGCATACAGCAACAACAGGATGGAAAGGGGAGAGGAAGGCCCTAACAGTAGGGAGCGAGGGATGGGACACCTCCTGACACCAACCTGTGCCTATCCCTAAGCTTCCCTAATGCCCTATGTGAGTTCTTCCCCTGATGTTGTCACGTGTCTAGTCCCTGATTGTCACCTCAATATACCCTGGCTAGTGCACTGGCTGGCAAAGATGCTAGCCTCACCACTGCAGATGGAAGTGACAAACACAGGACAAAGATAAAGGAACAAAATGCACAGCTTCAGGCACTACAGCAGCAAAGAATATGACCCCAGGATTCAGAGCTCCAACAGCAGCAGAAACACCACCAGGCTGGTGTTCATAGAATAACTCTATTACCGACAGTCAGCTGATGGGTCAAGTGACCATTTAAAGGATGTGGGAGTGGTTAGCAACCACATCAGCTTACCAGCCTAAAGCATGCCAGCAAGAATACTGACATTAACCCTTGCTGGACCAAAAGGAAAAAACAACCTTTAAATAATAACAGAACCAGAGCTGCCAAGAATCCCATAATGATTCATGACAGATATGGAATTAAATATTGAAATTCTGTTTGGCCTTTTTCACCACTAGAACTTCGATTTTACTGCATAGTAATGTATTTTTTCTATTTTTTAGCTCTATAGTTTAATTAGCAAATTTAACTGTGGCTTTAACCCTGTGGCTATTTTCCATTTTTGAGTTTTCCGTTTCATCTTCTAAGAGCAATAACTTTTTTAATTTTTAGTTGACTTAGCCATATGTGGGCTTCTTTTTTGTAAAACAAGTTGTACTTTTGAATCATGCCCATAATTTTTAAGTGTGGCAAAATTGCAAAAAAAAAAGTGCAATTCCACAATTGTTTTTTTTTTTATTTACCATGTTCGATATACAGTAAAAATGACCTGACAATATGATTCTCCAGGTCAGTACATTTACGCAGATGCCAAACATGCATAGTTTCTTTTAATGGTAAAAAAAATTCTAATTGTTTTTAAAACGTTGTGTTGTGTAGACAATTTCCAAGACCAGCAATGTTTTCAATGTTTGGCTGATGTTTTTACTAATAACTTATTGGGCTTGGTATGATGTTTTGAGTGCCTGTTATTGCATTTTATTTCAATGTTGTGGCGGCCAGAAAAACATAATTCTGACGTTTAGATTTTTCTCATTATGCCGTTTACCGATCGTGTTAATTAAATTTGTATTTTGATAGATCGGACTTTTACAGTTATAACAATACCACACATTTAAATTTTTATTTTTTTATTCTTAAAGATGTAAAAGGGGGCAATTTGAATTTTTATTTTTTTAGACTTGTAAAACATTTTTTTTCTCTTTTCACTGTTTTTAGTCCCCTTAGGGGGAGCTGAATATGCGATCATCCAATCTCTTGTGCATGTACAGCAATACCACAGCACTGCTGCATATAGTAAAAATCATAGTCTCCTATGAACACGAATCAAAAGCATGACAGGTACGGGATCTTCAGCAGACCACAAGACATCATGGCAAGCAATCTGCAACCCGCAATTGTATCACGGTGGCGCCGATAGGCACACTGTCCCACCTGGCACACTGTAAATGCCGCTGTCATAGATTGACAGCATAATTTAACAGGTTAGGAGCTGTTAGAGGCAAACGATGGCTGAATTTCACAGCCACTATCTGCCGGGAAAGATGTGGACTCAGTTCATGACCATGCTTCAAAACCAGAGAGCCAGAATAACTGTATGTCATATGTGGGTAAGGGGTTAAAAGGACACTTAAACTGTTAAAGGGAATCTGTCAGCAGGATTTTACACCCCAAACTGTTTATATGAGCATGCAGCTCTTTCAAAGACAAGTCTAGCACTAAATTAACATGAAGATCTATTGTAGATCTGAAGCCTCTGTCACTCCAGCTCCATTCCTCACCGAGCGCCACATCTTCCTACTTGAATGACGGCTCCTTTTCCTGAAGTCACACAGAATAAATGCTGACAGTCAAGCAGGAGGTGGTGCTGGGAGGTGAATAGAGTTGGAGTGACAGATTTCAGATCTAGAAATACAGTGGGTACGGAAAGTATTCAGACCCCTTTAAATTTTTCACTCTTTGTTTCATTGCAGCTATTTGATAAATTCAAAAAAGTTCATTTTTTCTCATTAATGTACACTCTGCACCCCATCTTGACTAAAAAAAACAGAAATGTAGAAATTTTTGCACATTTATTAAAAAAGAAAAACTGAAATATCATATGGTCATAAGTATTCAGACCCTTTGCTCAGACACTCATATTTAAGTCACATGCTGTCCATTTCCTTGTGATCCTCCTTGAGAAGGTTCTACTCCTTCATTGAAGTCCAGCTGTGTTTAATTAAACTGATAGGACTTGATTTGTAAAGGCACACACCTGTCTATATAAGACCTCACAGCTCACAGTGCATGTCAGACCAAATGAGAATCATGCCAAGTAGCTCAGAGACAAAATTGTGGCAAGGCACAGATCTGGCCAAGGTTACAAAAGAATTTCTGCAGTACGTAAGGTTCTTAAGAGCACAGTGGCCTCCATAATCCTTAAATGGAAGAAGTTTGGGACCACCAGAAGTCTTTCTAGACCTGGCTGTCCAGCCAAACTAAGCAATCATGGGAGAAGAGCCTTGGTGAGAGAGTAAAGAAGAACCCCAAGATCACTGTGGCTGAGCTCCACAGATGCAGTAGTAAGTTGGGAGAAAGTTCCACAAAGTCAACTATCACTGCAGCCCTCCACCAGTCAGGCCTTTATGGCAGAGTGGCTTGATGGAAGCCTCTCCTCAGTGCAAGACATATAAAAGCCCGCATAGAGTTTGCTAAAAAACACATGAAGGACTCCCAGACTATGAAAAATAAGATTCTCTGGTCTGACGAGACGAAGATAGAACTTTTTGTTGATAATCCTAAGTAGTATGTATGGAGAAAACCAGGCAATGCTCATTACCTGCATAATACAATCCCAACAGTGAAACATGTTGGTGGCAGCATCATTGCTATGGGGATGTTTTTATGGGCTGAACACCTTAAATGCAGCTGTCTATCTATTTTCTAGTACAAAGCCTCAATTCCTATGCATAACTATAGAGTTAAATGATAAAAAAAGTCTGACCTCTGCCATGACAAGGATCTTACTGCATAATAATATATTATTTATCTTTTTTTAATTCTATTGTTTAATATTAACAATTAATAAGATTAAAAATGGTGCTCAAGGGTTTAAAAACTGCTCCACTCGCTGCTGTTAAGGTACTGTCACACTAAGCGATCGCACCAGCGATCACGACAACGACACGACCTGGCGAGATCGCTGGTGTGATCGCTATATGGTCGCTAGTAGCTTCTAAACAGGAAGATCTCATAAACGACACATCAGCGATCAGCGATCTGTATAACGACCTCGGCAGTCGTTGGGACCTGTCACACAGCATGTATTGTTAAGATCCCGACTTCAATAGGCTTGATTGAGCGCAACCTTTTCCACACCCCTCAGCACAGATTGGTGGTCACTGTATGTCAAGTCACAGCTCTCGCTTAGTGATTGGACGTCCGCGTCATAAAAGACGACACAAGTGGTTCATACGAATTTCCAGCATCGTTCCATACTGCTAGCCTTCTGCTTTGCAGCTACTGCGATCCAGTGAGTGCCGCTATTGCGTTTGCCCCGGATTCATTTTTTCAGGATCCCAAAAACGTCTTGTATAAATGGCAAAGATGAAATGCTGTAGCGCCTCTGACAGGATCGCAAAACCCCACACACAATAGTATCCTCGCAACAACGCACAAAGGACTAGATGTTGCGGCCACCAATCGGAGCTGAGGGGCGTTAAAACCTAGTCCTGCCTGCGCCGCTGACATGAGTCGCCAACGAGGTCACTCGTTGTTCATAAAGGGTGTCACACTCAACGATTCAGGCTCACCAGCGGAACGCCAACGATCAAAAAACGTTGTGAAAGGGTTGATTAAAGACTTGTAGGATCGCTACTTCCAATAGGTGGCGCTATAGAGTACAAGTCCTTTTTTTTGAAGAGGCAATTTGCATATAAAATTTCCCAGAGGAGCATTGCACGGCGAAAAAGCCTCCTTACCTCGACACGCCAGAGCTGGTATGTCACTCTCCACAAGGAGAAACCTTACCCCCTTAGACCCTAGGATAATCTTTGTAATTTTTTTCTTTATCCATCCATGAAAAATAGTGATGACACGTTTAATCACTGACATGACTGAATGAGGCCTTATCAGCTGTGCATTGAGGTGTTAGCTCTCCTTATCCTGTCCTTGATGATATGGAGTCTTCTTCCTGAAAGGACAGGAAGTATGATTCTAAAAAACCTAGTGGCCACTATGGAAATTGCAAGATTACTAATTTTGTTTTTCATGATTTAAAAAAAAAATCCAAACAGTTATAAAAATATATTACCTTACAAGAAAAAAATCATTTTTTGATTATAGCTTCTCTTTAATAGTGGAAGCAGCTATAGGAAATGGCATGCCTCTCTGTGTAGAGTACTATTCATCTCAACAGCCATTCATTGACAGACTAAATGCTATGAATACACTGTCTGAGGGAAGAGTGAGACTGCCATATAACTCGGAATGGTCGGCAGCTCTCCCGACCCGAGCGTGACAGCTGTATATAAATACGTGCTGTCATGCTCGAATTGGGAGAGCCGACTGTCATGCTGAGCATTGCGACCGTCGTTCGAGTTATACAGTCGTCTGACTCTTCCCTAAGGATAAGTTCTCACGATGAGTATTTGGTGAGTTTTTGATGGTGCCGATTTTCTGCAGCATTTCTGCAGCTATTATATTAATTAGATTATTGGCATTTTATCTTTTATCATTGCGTTTTTAGAGCGTTTTTTTTACATGCATTTTTATCGCGTTTTTGATCTTTTTCTCATTTTGGTATGTCATTTTTTAAATAAAGCTCCTTGGTTTTTGATATTTCCTGGCATTTGGCTTTGATAAAACTTTACTGATACAGTCATATATGGATTGCATGCATTTTTAGTGCATTTCTGTCAAGTATGGATTACATGCATTTTTAGTGCATTTCTGCAGCGGTGATACACCAAAAATGCATAATCATTTTTTACCTGCAGATTTTCCACATCTATAGCAATTCTACGGGGAAAATTCATACATAAAACTCAGTGTACCCACCAGACAAAATAATACGTTGCGAATTTTGAAAAACTCACTGCACGTCAGCGTTAGAAAAGTACAGAGGGCATAAGATTTCTATAAATATAGTGTTTGCAATAATATGCAGATTTTGAACCGTGAAAATACGCAGCATCAAAAACTCACCTTAAACTAATTGCGGAAACTTAACCTTAGATCTACAGTTACTGGATATAGAGTGCATGGTTGGCATTTAGTCCACCTAATGTGACAAATTTGCCAAAAATGATTTAGGTCAGGGGAAATTACTTAGTCTTCAGATAAAAGCAACAAGAAGCAGGGATGCTTGCCAGAATCCAGGTTACATTCTCTTTTATTACTGAATCTGATTTTTGCAAAAAATAACATCTCGTAAAGAATTCATTGTTCCTGCACTGCACAGCCTTGTGGAGCAAATCTATATCAGTGATTTGTAACAACGGTTTACCTGACTGTATGGGCTCTGTTTCATAGTCATATATATCTCTATTATTGATGGTGACCAAGCATAAGTGTCATGTTGGCAAGGATTATTACGGCAAAGAGCTAGTTTTATTTTTGTAGTAGAAGGCACATCTGCAACAAAGTACACAGTAGATATGAATGTTAATTCCATCGCATAATTATTTACTTAAGTAAACTCAGTGTGATGGTTCCAATTAGCGCTGCATGCTTACAATGCCGTTGCTTATTTTCTTTCACAAAACCTCAGTTACAACTTCCCCAGTTAATTACTTTAAATAAATAAAAGCTCAGTGGTGCTGTTTGTATCTAGTCCATTAAGAATGCAATTTATTTGTTAAACTTGAAGGTAAGGAAAGGAAAAATGTTTATCTCAATGCAAAGTATTGATAGTAAACCTAGAGTATAAACAGCAGAGTTTTGGTCAAGTTATCTGTGGGATGTGCAAATATGCTGACCTAGTAAAGGTGCAATGACAATGTGTTTCCTAAGGGCAAAGGTCCCCATCCTTTTATGAGCCACATACAACTGTGAGTTAGGTCAGGTTCAGAAGGTCACATGAAAACAATTGTCAGTTTTTCATCCAGGGATAAAGGAATTATTTTTTTTTCCGTATGGTGTTGCCCATGCCCGTTTTCACACTTAAATTACATGTGAATTACTTCCGTTGTATACAGCTTCCTATGTAATCATTGAAATAGATGAGTTAAAAACAGATGCCATACAAATGAAGTCCATATGGCGTCCATTCTTTTTCGCACACTTTGAGTTAAACAAATCAAAATAGTGCATGTTGAGTTTTTATACATGCTGACAATTCATTGATGTGAACTAGCCCTTTCACTTGCACTGGTTTGTGTACTGTCCCTGGATTGTTTGACATGCGGACAGCATACCAACCAAAAATATACTTGTGTGAATGGCACGCTCAAAGCTTTTATGGTAAGTCACACATTTGAGTTGAGATCACTGCTTTGGGGGTTTCTTCCATTTCTCCGTTACTTAAAAAAAGATATATGTAGAGTAGATATGTGATGATTCAGGTTCACAAAAATACTAACCGCTGAGCATAATATTTCTAAGGGTATATGCACAAGGCAGGTTCCTGAAATAATCCGCAAAACCAACCAATAAAATTAACATAATGTACAGTAATGTCAAAACGATGTTACATATTCCGTCTCATATCACTTCTTTTACCCTGAGACACATAAAAAATGTGACATGCACATTCTTTGGGCAGCCTTTGTAGGAAGCCACCCGCTCTCTATACTTAACAGTATAATGCGAAGCAGCCGGAAGACTGATGGCAGGGCCACCGGCAAAGCTGTCTCAGGAAAATGACCACTGTCATTCTACTGAAGCAGCTTAGCCTGGTAAAACTTATTGGCTGTGCTGGCTTCTAAATAACGTCATGTGCACATACTCTAATAAGGAAAAAGCACACAATTTTATATATCTGTTTATGTTTTTTACTGGAACTGTTTCAAACTCCAAATTTGTAGATCCAGCCTTTCCTTAATAAGGGCTCATTCAGATGTTCTTTTTTATTCACATACGCAAAAAAGTACTATCTGTTTTCTGGATTCGAGTTTCATCAGTATTTGGTCAACGCATCCGTTTTTACCATCAGTGTTGCATCATTGATTTTCACATATGGAAAAATAAATAAATCGGATAATCGGACGTGTTGGGGCACAGAATTCCAGAGGATGGGAGATATGTAGGAGTAGTCTTGGAGATGATTGGATAAGGAATGTACAAGTGTGGAGGAGAGAGGGAGGTCTCGTGAGGACCAAAAATTCTGTGTGTGAGGGTATCGGTTGATTAGTTCAGAGACGTATATGAGGAAAGAGCATATGGAAGGCTTTGTATGTCAATGTTGGTAGTTTGAACTGGATATGCTGGGGAATTGGGAACCAATGAATGAATTTGAGGAGGAGTAGCAATGAAGAGAGGGATCAATTATTAGGGCAGCAGAGTTAAGGACAGACTGGAGATGGGCGGGACTGTTAGCAGGGAGGCCACAGAGGATGATATTGCAGTATTCGAGGCGTGAGATGATGAAGGGCATGAACTATCATTTTAGAAGATTCAGGGTTGAGGAAAGGACAGATTCTTGAGATATTTTTGAGTTGGAGGCAGGAGTATGTGTTAAGATCTTGGATGTATGGGTTGAGGGACAGCGAGTAGAGGGTTACAACAGACTCCCATTACAGTGAAAAGCATTATGTCATTAATTGCAATATATAAATCAGGGAGGGGAGTAAGGTAGTATGGAAGAAAGATGATCAGTTCAGTTTTGTCTACATTGAGCTTAAGAAAAAGAGAGGTGAAGAAAGAGAATATGGCTGATAGAAGCTCTGGGATTTTGGACAGAAAAGAGGTGTTATCTGGGCCAAAGAGGTAGATCTTAGTGGAAGAATCATGTGGAAGAAGGTGCTCAGGTCAGATGAGACCAAATTAGAACTTTTTGAGCTAAATGCAAAATGCTATGTGTGGAAGAAAGCTAGCACTGCACATCACCCTGAAAACACCATCTCCACCATCAAACATGGTGGAGGCAGCTTCATGCTGTGGGGATGCTTTTCTTCAGCAGAGACAGGAAAGCTTCATCAGAGATTATGGGAAGATAGATGGAGCTAAATATAGGGCAATCTTGGAGGAAAACCTGTTAAAGGCTGCAAATGACTTGAGACTGGGGCATAGATTCACTGTCCAGCAGGTCAATGACCCTAAGGTCAAATTCACTTGTTTATTATTTGGTGAGTTTTTGCCTCAGTATTTCTAAGCCAAAGCCAGGAGTGGATGAAAAATGCTGAAGTGGTGCAAGTGTTTATATTATATTTTTCCTCTGTTTGTTCCATTCCTGGCTTTGGTAACAAATACTGAGGTAAAAAACTCATCAAATATTGAACATGGGCACGTGGCTTGCACATACTGCCAGACCTACATTGGAATGGTTTAGATCAAAGCATGTTTATGAATAGCCCAGACCTAAATCACATTGAGAATCTCTGACAAAACATGAAAATGGTTATTTACAGACGCCCACCATCCAATCTCACCGAGCTAAAGTTAGTTTGCAAAGAAGAATGGGCAAAAATTTCAGCCTCTAAATTTGCAAAACAGGTAGACATATCCCAAAAGACTTGCGGCTGTAATTGCAGTAAAAGGTCATCCTAAAAAGTATTGACTCGTGGGGCTGAATACAAATGCACGTCACAAATTTCAGATTTATATTTTTTAAATATTTAGAAAACCATGTATCATTTTCTTTATACTTCATAAATAGAGATGGGCGAACCCAAACAGTAAAGTTCGGAGTCCGTACCGAACACTTACTGTTTGGGCGTGGACCCGGAACATGAACTTCACCAGGATGTCCGTGTTACTGTTCAGGTTCGGCCCCCCGAACACCAGGTGTTTGTCTTGTTGTCATGTGAATGACAGCGTGGCAAACACTGCTTTTGATTGGCAGTAAAATCATTACCACGTGTCAGAGAGCTGCGGTTCCCATGCTATCAGATAACAGTGGGAGCCCGCAGCTGGGATCAGAGGTAAAAAGTTTACTTCCGATTACCGGTGTAGGCTGATGAGACAGCTGTTCCCATCAGTCTACGCCTGCTGCTGCAATTAGCAGTGAGAGCAGGAGTGGCTGATGGGAGTATTCATCAGCCGGCACTTGCGCTATAAATAAATAATAAAAATAAAAAACTGTTTTATTAATAATTTAAATATTTTTTTAGCCAGCCTTGCTAAAGCAGACAGCTGGGGGCTATTATTCTCAGGCTGGTAAGGGACCATGGATATTGCCCCCCACCAAAAAATAGTAACACGCAGACGTCCAGAAAAAGCACATCTATTAGATGTGCCAATTTTAGCGCTTTGCTCGGCTCTTCCCCTTTGCCCTGTAGCAGTGGCAAGTGGGGTTCATATTTGTGAGGTTGATGTCACCTTTGTATTGTCCGGTGACCTCAAGCTCATGAATTAGTAATGGAGAGGCGTCTATAAGAGACCTGTTTATTACTAATCCTATACTTATATTGTAAATAAACACACAGCAAGAATAAAGTCTTTTATTTGAAATAAAAACAAAACACACTTTTCCTTTTTTTATTTAAAAATAACAAACATAGTTATACTCACCTAATACCCATTCCATTGAATCCCTTGTCTCCTGCAATAAAACAAACAAACAAAAAAAATACCTCAGCTGTCCAACGTTCTATCTCACGCCGTAATCCATGTCTGGGGATAAATAGTTTTCAATCTGGACGGTGCCAAGATGCGACCGTCCAGTCTCCAAACCACTGGTGAATGAGCTGCTGGCAACCTAGGTTGTCTGACCTGCATTAATGATTTTACCGCCAATCAGAAGCTGTGTTTGCTGCGATGTCATGCACATGACAGCGTGGCAAACACTAGATGGTTGGGCCCCCATTCAAGTGAATGGGGTCGGGGTTCAGTCTGGGGTCCGGGTACTGTTCTGGTACCCAAACCCAAACTTTGTTTAACTGTTTGGCCTATCCCACCGGACCTGAACATCCCAGGGTCTGCCCATCTCCATTAACAAATACTTTCTACTTGATGTTGTTAAATCACATAAAATACTAATAAAAAACATTTAAGTTTATGGGTGTAACATGAAAAATGTTTAAAAGTTCACAAGGTAAGAATACTTTTTCAAGGCACTGTATTTACCCTAAAATAGTATCATCAAAAACGTCAATTCTGCACACAAAAAAATTAAACCCGCACACAGCTCCATCGACAGAAAAGTAAAAAAGTTACCCATCAGAGAAAATGGAGACCATTTTTTTTTTACAAATTTCAGATTTTTTTTTACCAGTAAAATATAAAAAAAACATTACACAAATTTGGTATCACGAGAATCGTACTGAACAAGAAAAGAGAATTATGTTGCCAAGTGCTTTTTACTACCAAATGAAAGCCGTAAAAACACAATCCGAAAAATAATGGTAGTATTGCAGTTGTTTCACAATTTCATTCCACTTGGAAATTGTTTCCTGTTTTTCAGTAGATAACAAAATGAATGGTGCCATTGAAAAGTACGACTCGTCCAAAAAAAAAAAAAAAAAAAAGCTCTGTATTGGCTGTATTGTTGGAAAAAAAAAACGTTATGGCTCTTGAAAGAAAGGGAGGGGGGAAAAAAACACAAAAACAAAATGTTGGATGGTCCCAAAGGGATTAATACTTGAGTTCTATAGACAGTGGTATATGATAAATATAGCACAGGTGCAAAATACAAATACATAAACCCCCCTGATTGATGATAAATCGATGTGAGTGGATGTATCAGAGTAATAATATATTATCTTTCTATTTCATATAATACAGTTCAGATTGAATTAGCAAGATTTAACCAACACTGCCATCTAGTGGAAACATATTTGTAGCTATCAAAAAATTATCACTAAGGCTAAGTAAGAGCACACGTTCAGGATTATTCGCGTTTTTTTGCGGCAAAAAACGCGTAAAAAACGCATGAATTAAGCATTCTATCATTTAGAATGAATTCTGCAATTTATGTGCACATGGTGCGTTTTTTTCCGTGAAAAAAACGCATCGCGGAAAAAGAAGCAACATGTTCATTAATTTAGCGGAAGTCTAGCATTTTTCCAACTATATTATTGACCTAGAAAGTTCAGGAAAAAAAACGCACCAAAAACGCGCAAAATCCACTCCAAAAAATGTGTGTTTTTACAGCGAAAAAAGTCTGTTTTTGCTCAGGAAAATTCTGTACACATTCCTGAACGTGTGCACTTACCCTAACAGTTATAAAAAATATTTACAGCATCATAGCTAGCTAGCATAGCATATACAAAAATATATTGCAACCCTATTAACATTAAATAGTTATAGCATTGTTGAAGTGTATTAGCTCCTTAAAGACCGAGCGATTTATCATTTTTATGATTTCATTTTTTCCTTTCTAAAGGCCATACCTTTTGTATTCTCCACATATGAGGCCACTTGCACACACTGAGTATTTGGTGAATCTTTTACCTCAGTATTTGGTCAGTATTTTCCATCAGTATTTGAAACTAGTGATGAGTGAATTTGTTCGGAAAACAATCGCCAAACATAAATTCGGCACGAATATGGCACATTCGGATTTGTGATCAGAAACACAAGCAAAATTTTATCAAATGGGAAAAAGTCTGTAAAAGGTGCGGGAAAATATTTGCGTTGCCAGTAAAGTATTTTCAGCACTTTGGCTACGATGTGGTGTTGTATCATGAGCATGGGGCACGTGTTTGATGAGGGAATGGGGTTTGCAGAGCTCAGAGGAGCAGCGTGCTTTTAAACTGAAATTATTTTTTTTCTAACTTTATGTGTGCACATTGCGGCTAGCCAATCAGGGCGCAGGAAATATCCACAATGTCCTGACACAACGGCTAGTGTCATTGGCTGCTGAAATCATATATCCCTTTCCATATAAAGAGCGGACATCTTGTATTAGCACCATTTTGACACAGTAATAGCACAGAGAGGCTGCTCCTGATGCTGGCAGTGTTAGCATCTAGATTTTAGGTAGCTAGCTAGGTGGTTGTCTCTTAGTTTTGCTAGCTAGTGCCCTATGTGGCTGTGAAATCGACTCTCCAGACTTTTTTTTTATACCATTACTTTGGTCCACAGACAAAGATAGCAGTGTTGTGCACTTCTTCTATTGTGCTCCATGCACGAGTATACCGTTCTAAATCTTATTTTTTCACTAGCTAAATGTGAAACAGCATGCCACATAGCACCTTATCATTAAGTGGTGTGGTGACATTGTTCTGTGATTTGAGGTGTTGTTCATGAAAAAATATTTTTGGGGGCAGTTGCTACCGTGATTCACCATGCCATATCTCACCTTGTTATTTAGTGGCAGGGAAATTCCACAGTCTGCATACTTCATGCACATTATGTTAGTAAACCTGATACAGCCCGCCATATCCCACGTTGTAATTTTAATTTTTGGGGGTTGAAATTAAGCTATCTGCAAACCTCACACACATTAAAAAAAAGTTCTGTTGCTAAACGTGATACAGCCCACCATATCCCACATTGTAATTTTGTGGCAGTGAAATGGTTGTGTATGCAGAGATGTTGCACATAAAAAAATTGGGGGTTTTACAAACGTGATACAGCAGACTAAATCCGATTTTGAAATTGTTTACAGCATATGTTCTAGGTTATACAGGCGTCACCCGCACTAAAAAAAAATTCTTCAGTTACTAACATTGTATAGTAGGGGACATCACACTTTAAAATTGTTTGTAGAATCTAGTCTATGTTATACAGGCTTCAATCACAGACCAAAAATATTTCTTCAGTTACTAGCATCATACAGTAGGGTACATTTCACTTTGAAATTGTTTGTAGTATCTAGTCTATATTATACACGCCTCATCCACAGTCCCAAAAATATATTCTTGTTTTACTAACGACATATAGTAGGGGACATCTCACTTTCAAATTGTTTGTAGCATCTAGTCAATGTAATACAGGCCTCATCTACAGGCCAAAAAAATTCTTCTGTTACTAACGTGATACAGTAGGGGACATCTCACTTTCAAATTGTTTGTAGCATCTAGTCTATGTTATAGAGGCCTCATTCACAGGCCCCAAAAAATTTCTTCAAGTACTAACGTCATACAGTAGGGGACATCTCACTTTTAAACTGTAGCATCTAGTCTATCTTATACAGTCCTCATCCAACAAAAAAAACATTTCTTCTGTTACTAACATTCTACAGTAGGGGAGATCTCACTTTGAAATTGATTGTAGCATCTAGTCATTGTTATACAGGCCTCATCCACAGGCCCAAAAATATTTATTGTGTTACTAATGTCATACAGTAGGGGAGATCTAATTTTAAAATTGTTTGGAGCATACATTCTTTGTTATACAGGCCTCATCCACACTCAAACAATTCTTTCTTGTGACTAACGTGATTCAGCATACCATATTTCACCTTGTCATTTGCTACTGCTGAAATTCAGATGTTTGCAGAGCTGGTGCAGAGTTTAAAATAGCCAAGGGCATTACATCTCACTGACTGGGCCCTGGGTGACTCTGGTGGCAGGCACTGCTCCACAAGTCTTGTAATCCCCAAGGTTTGTTGGACAAACCTCTATATTTCACACTTCCTCCACTGCGTCTGCCTCCTCCACCTCCTCTATGGCCTCCACCTGCGCCCTCAACCCCTTCCTTAATGAGACACACGTTCCAGCAGTACAGTCATGGCCAAAAGTTTTGAGAATGACACAAATATTATATTTTCACATGATCTGCTGCCCTCTGGTTTTTATGTGTGTGTTTGACAGATGTTTTTATCACAGACAGAAATATAATAATTGCAAACATATGAGTAACAAAAGCTTATATTCACAGTTAGAATTAGTTAATGCAGCAAGTCAATATTTGCAGTGTTGACCCTTCTTCTTCAGGACCTCTGCAATTCTCCCTGGCATGCTCTCAATCAACTTCTGGACCAAATCCTGACTGATAGCAGTCCATTCTTGCACAATCAATGCTTTTATTTTGTCAGAATTTTTAGGTTTTTGTTTGTCCACCCGTCTCTTGATGATTGACCACAAGTTCTCAATGGGATTAAGATCTGGGGAGTTTCCAGGCCATGGACCCAAAATCTCTATTTTTTGTTCCCTGAGCCATTTAGTTATCACCTTTGCTTTATGGCAAGGTGCTCCATCATGCTGGAAAAGGCATTGTTGATCGCCAAACTGCTCTTGGAGGGTTGGGAGAAGTTGCCTGCCTGCTGCCATTCCTGAGCAAGCTCTGCACTGCTGGTAGCCCGATCCCGTAGCTGAAACACTTTTAAGAGATGGTCCTGGCGCTTGCTGGTCTTTCTTGGGCGCCCTGGAGCCTTTTTGGCAACAATGGAACCTCTCTCCTTGAAGTTCTTGATGATGCGATAGATTGTTGACTGAGGTACAATCTTTCTAGCTGCGATACTCTTCCCTGTTAGGCCATTTTTGTGCGTTGCAATGATGACTGCACGTGTTTCTTTAGAGATAACCATGGTTAACAGAAGAGAAACAATGATGCCAAGCACCAGCTTCCTTTTAAAGTGTCCAGTGGTGTCATTCTTACTTAATCATGACAGATTGATCTCCAGCCATGTCCTCATCAACACCCACACCTGTGTTAATGGAGCAATCACTGAAAAGAGGTTAGCTGGTCCTTTTAAGGCAGGGCTGCAATGATGTTGAAATGTGTTTTGGGGGATAAAGTTCATTTTCTAGCCAAATATTGACTTTGCAAGTAATTGCTGTTAAGCTGATCACTCTTTATAACATTCTGGAGTATATACAAATTGCCATTAGAAAAAGTGAAGCAGTAGACTTTGTAAAAATTAATATTTGTGTCATTCTCAAAACTTTTGGCCATGACTGTACAGAGTGAAGCCCCACCACCTCCGTACTGCTCACCGCAATCAGTGTTAAAATTGATATGCCTTGGAGATCGCTGTCATACAGCTGAAGAGTTGTGGACAGCTCTCCAGGCCGAGTTTGAGAAATGGCTGTCTCCCCTAAACCTCCAGCCAAAGGCCATACCTTTTGTATTCTCCACATATGAGGCCACTTGCACACACTGAGTATTTGGTGAATCTTTTACCTCAGTATTTGGTCAGTATTTTCCATCAGTATTTGTAACTAGTGATGAGCGAATTGGTTCGGAAAACAATCGCCAAACATAAATTCGGCACGAATATGGCACATTCGGATTTGTGATCAGAAACACAAGCAAAATTTTATCAAATGGGAAAAAGTCTGTAAAAGGTGCGGGGAAAATATTCGCAATGCCAGTAAAGTATTTTCAGCACTTTGGCTACGATGTGGTGTTGTATCATGAGCATGGGGCACGTGTTTGATGAGGGAATGGGGTTTGCAGAGCTCAGAGGAGCAGCGTGCTTTTAAACTGAAATTATTTTTTTTCTAACTTTATGTGTGCACATTGCGGCTAGCCAATCAGGGCGCAGGAAATATCCACAATGTCCTGACACAACGGCTAGTGTCATTGGCTGCTGAAATCATATATCCCTTTCCATATAAAGAGCGGACATCTTGTATTAGCACCATTTTGACACAGTAATAGCACAGAGAGGCTGCTCCTGATGCTGGCAGTGTTAGCATCTAGATTTTAGGTAGCTAGCTAGGTGGTTGTCTCTTAGTTTTGCTAGCTAGTGCCCTATGTGGCTGTGAAATCGACTCTCCAGACTTTTTTTTTTCTGCCATTACTTTGTTCCACAGACAAAGATAGCAGTGTTGTGCACTTCTTCTATTGTGCTCCATACACGAGTATAATCTTATTTTTTCACTAGCTAAATGTGAAACAGCATGCCACATAGCACCTTATCATTAAGTGGTGTGGTGACATTGTTCTGTGATTTGAGCTGTTGTTCATGAAAAAATATTTTTGGGGGGCAGTTGCTACCGTGATTCACCATGCCATATCTCACCTTGTTATTTAGTGGCAGGGAAATTCCACAGTCTGCATACCTCATGCACATTATGTTAGTAAACCTGATACAGCCCGCCGTATCCCACGTTGTAATTTTAATTTTTGGGGGTTGAAATTAAGCTATCTGCAAACCTCACGCAAATTGAAAAAAAAAAATTCTGTTGCTAAACGTGATACAGCCCACCATATCCCACATTGTAATTTTGTGGCAGTGAAATGGTTGTGTATGCAGAGATGTTGAACATAAAAAAAAATTGGGGGTTTTACAAACGTGATACAGCAGACTAAATCCGATTTTGAAATTGTTTACAGCATATGTTCTAGGTTATACAGGCGTCACCCGCACTAAAAATAATTTCTTCAGTTACTAACATTGTATAGTAAGGGACATCTCACTTTAAAATTGTTTGTAGAATCTAGTCTATGTTATACAGGCTTCCATGGGCGTACCCACCGTGGGGCAGGGGGGGGCAGCTGCCCCCCCTAGAAAGCAGAGGCGCACAGTAAAAGAGAGCGGACGGCCAGGAGGCCACACACAGCTGACAGGGGGCAGGCGGGACTCACTGCAGAGCTGCAGGCTGAGACCCGTGGTGTTGCTATGGCACCCGGCTGCACGCCTCTGAACACTGGCCGCGGAACTATGTGGTGAGGAAGGCCTTGCGGCCTTCCATATGCTGCACAGATGACGTAATCGTCATCACGCCGCCTGCGTGCCCTGATGACGTCACGCCGCCTGTGCCAGGAGAAGACGGAGTCGAGCGCGCGCTTTTCAGAGCTGCGGGGGACATAGGTGAGTACTAGCATTTTTTTTTTAATGCCGTGCCCGGCCTATTGGGGACTATACTGCTTATGGGGGATTATGCTGCCTATAGGGGACTATGCTGCTTATGGGGGATTATGTGTCACGCTGTTACTGCATACAGGAGGTCCGGGGTCTATGCTGACCCTAAGCTGGGGCCCTGACTAATCCCTCTACCTGGAGGTACTGTTGATGGTACAGAGGTCCAGGCCACCAGCGTAACCCTATCTCCTGCAAATCCCTGACTCTCAGTAATCTAGTCCTGAGAAGGACCCCGATCACAACACAGGGGACTGGAAGTGATATGCCTAAACACAGTAATAGACGAACGAGACAGTACAAGGGGTAAACTAAAATCCACCTTGCATACAAAACTCACTCCACAAAAACAGAGGGAACACCAATGGGTACGGAGATAAATGATAAAGCGAGGAGGGGAAAAAACCACACCAGGTACTCTTCACTTCAGACTTCACAATACCACGATCCACTCTGCTGGTCTGCATGAATGCTTTCACCGACACATTCCTAGCAGACTGGTAGGTATTTGAAGGAATCTCATTACTGCAGCATTAACTGTAGCTGGGCGAGGCCGGGCCTCGTCTAGCACAGAGAGAGAGAGAATTAACTCCCTCACTGCCAAAAAACACCAAGCACCAAAAACTCAGGTTGTGTAATCGCGATGATCTTCGTGGCGACACACCCGTGACAGTACCCCCCTTCTACGAGGGGCCTCTGGACCCTCAGAGCCGGGTTTATCCGGGTGAGTCGTGTGGAAGGCCCGAATTAATCGGTCTGTGTTAATATCCGACGCAGGAACCCACGTCCTCTCCTCAGGACCATACCCCCTCCAATGAACCAGGTACTGAAGGGACCGGCGGTTAAGACGTGAATCGATGATTTTCGACACCTGAAACTCCAAGTTACCATTGACCACCACAGGAGGAGAAGGTAAAGGTGACAGTATCACCGGCGCCACATACCTCTTAAGCAAAGATCTGTGGAACACGTTGTGAATTTTAAACGTAGGGGGGAGGTCAAGACGGAATGCCACCGGATTAATTATAGAACTGATCCTGTATGGCCCGATGAACCTGGGACCCAGTTTCCAAGAGGGAACCTTAAGTTTTATATTCTTGGTAGACAACCATACCCGATCGTTCACACATAGGTCCGGACCAGACACTCTCCTCCTGTCAGCCATACGTTTGTATCGGTTCCCCATAGTACTAAGATTGTTCAGCACTCCTCTCCACACTGAAGCAAGTGATGATGAAAATCGTTCTTCCTCAGGAACCCCTGAAGAGCCCCCCCTACTGAAAGTACAAAACTGGGGGTGAAAACCATATGCCCCAAAAAACGGGGACTTACCAGTGGACTCGCTCCGCCTATTGTTAAGAGCAAATTCCGCCAGAGGCAAGAAAGAAGCCCAGTCCTCCTGGTTCTCTGACACAAAACACCGGAGATATGTCTCCAAACTCTGGTTCAGACGTTCTGTCTGACCATTGGTCTGCAGATGAAAAGCCGATGAAAACGCCAACTGCATCCCCCGCCGTGTACAAAATGTCTTCCAGAATTTGGACACAAACTGAGACCCTCGATCCGACACCACATCGGAGAGTACCCCGTGAAGCCTCACAATCTCCCCAATGAACACCTGCGCCAGAGTTTTAGCATTAGGAAGAGCAGGAAGAGCGATAAAATGAGCCATCTTGCTGAACCTGTCCACTACAACAAGTATGACTGTTTTACCCGAAGACGGCGGGAGGTCCGTAATAAAGTCCATAGACAGATGAGTCCACGGACGCTCCGGGATCTTCAAAGGTAAGAGGGCCCCAGACGGACGTTTATGTGGGGTCTTAGAGTGCGCACAAACCCCACAGGACGCAACAAAAGTTACCACCTCCCTATGTAAGTTAGGCAACCAAAACTGCCGCGAGAGGAGATCCACAGTTGCTTTACTCCCTGGGTGTCCTGCCAAGGCTGAGTTATAGTGTGCCTCAATCACCTTTTGTCGCAAGTGATCCGGAACAAACAGTCTCCCTGGAGGTCCAACAGGGGCGTCCCCCTGAGCCTCCAATACCTCCTTCTCAAGCTCAGAGCATACTGCCGACACCACCACCCCCTCCTGAAGGATCGTAACCGGGTCATCCGTCTTCCCGGCCCCAGGGAAACTACGAGACAAGGCATCTGCCTTTACATTTTTTGACCCAGGATGATATGTGACAACAAAATTAAACCTGGTAAAAAATAACGACCACATAGCTTGTCTGGGATTCAGACGTTTTGCGGACTCTAAATACAGCAGGTTCTTGTGATCGGTGATGACGGTGACCGGGTGGACTGCCCCCTCCAAAAAATGACGCCACTCCTCAAAAGCTAACTTAATGGCCAAGAGCTCCCTATTGCCGACATCGTAATTCCTCTCAGCGGACGACAATTTTTTAGAGAAGAAAGCGCACGGGTGCCACTTACCAGGGACGAACCCTGTGACAATACTGCTCCCACCCCTACCTCAGAAGCATCCACCTCCACAATGAACGGCTGTGACGCATCCGGTTGAATGAGTATGGGAGCCGAAGCAAAACATTTTTTCAAGGAGGAAAACGCTTGACAAGCCTTGTCAGACCACCTAGAAAAATCCGTCCCTTTTTTAGTCATGTCTGTGAGAGGTTTAACTATGGACGAGAAACTACGAATAAATTTCCGGTAGTAGTTAGCAAACCCCAGGAAACGTTGTAGTGCCTTAAGATCCTCTGGCAGATCCCACTCAAGAACTGCCCGCACTTTCCCAGGGTCCACACGAAAACCGGACGCTGACACCAGGAAACCTAAAAACTGAAGTTCCTGTACGGCGAACACACACTTTTCCCATTTGGCGTACAGTTTATTATCACGCAAGATCTGCAACACCTGCCTAACATGCTCCTGATGAGACACCAGATCCGGCGAGTAAATTAAGATGTCATCCAGATATATGACAACAAACTGTCCCACCAGGCGGCGAAAAATGTTATTAACAAAGTGTTGGAACACCGCCGGGGCATTAGTCAGACCAAATGGCATGACAAGGTTCTCATAATGCCCCTCTGGAGTGTTAAACGCTGTCTTCCACTCATCCCCCTCCTTCATCCTAATCAGATTGTACGCCCCCTGAGATCCAACTTAGAGAACCATTTGGCGCCCACGATCTGATTGAAGAGATCGGGAATAAGTGGGAGCGGATACGGATCCCGGACCGTAATCCGATTGAGTTCACGGAAATCCAGGCAAGGGCGTAGGCCTTCATCTTTCTTCTTCACAAAGAAGAACCCCGCGGCCACCGGGGAAGATGAAGGTCTAATATGCCCCTTAGCCAGACTCTCTGAAATATAATCCTTCATGGCCTGTCTCTCAGGACCAGAAAGGTTATACAACCTAGATTTCGGTAACTTGGCCCCAGGGAGCAATTTAACAGAACAGTCATACACGCGATGAGGAGGTAGTTCTTGACACCCTTTCTCCGAGAATACATCCTCAAAGTCCACCAGAAATGGAGGTAAGGTCCTAGGAGCGACCGCACCGATGACCGTATTCATGCAGTTTTTATTACAGAATTCACTCCATTGGCTTATCTCTCTGGATTGCCAATTAATAACCGGGTTATGCTTAGTTAACCAAGGAAGGCCCAGCACTATAGGAGTGGGAAGACCCTCCAACACGTAACACGACAACAGTTCTTTATGTATCGCCCCCACTTGAAGATCTATGTTATGCACTGCTTGCAAAAAACTACCCTGACCGAGAGGTCTGGCGTCGATCGAGAATATGGGGATGGGTTTAGCCAATACACTCAGTCGCATACCTTGAACCCGGGCAAACCGAGCATCCACCAGATTAGCCCCGGCCCCACTATCCAGAAGAACAGATATCCTCTCAGTTCTCGCACCCACCACCACCTCCGCCGGCACGAGGAATTGAGACGGACCTAGGGACGAAATACCTACTCCCAGATTGCCGTCCACCACACAACCTGGGATCAATAGTTTTCCGGCGACTTCTCACTCTGCAAAGGACGGGATGGACACCCCCCAATAAAATGTCCCTTTCTCCCGCAGAAGAAACACCTTCCTGTCTTGTGGCGCACTGCCGATCCCCTCCCCCGGAATGATGTCCCTCCTAACTGCATCGGCTCTTCTGGACTGACCAGGGGAACCTCCATATAAGGGGCCCTAGTAGAAGGTGGAGTCATCACAGGGGGCGGAGTTACCCCGCACCTCTCCTGAAGCCGTCTGTCAATGCGAATAGCAAGGGCCATAGCGGCTTCCAGTGACATGGGAGGGTCATACTGTGCCAGCACATCCTTTAATTTGTCAGATAAACCTTGACAAAACTGGCTCCTAAGAGCCGGGTCATTCCACTGGGTGTCCGTGGCCCACCTACGGAACTCCGAACAGAATTCCTCCGCCGGATGATCTCCCTGCTGTATCTTACGTAACTTAGATTCAGCAAGAGAGATCCGATCCGGGTCATCATATACAAGACCCAGAGCTGCGAAAAACCTATCCACTGACTGGAGAGCCGGGGAGCCCGGGGGGAGAGAGAACGTCCAGGATTTGGGGTCCCCTTGTAGGAGCGAAATGACAATCCCCACCCTTTGTTCTTCACTCCCCGATGACCGAGGTCGCAGCCGAAAGTACAATTTACATGCCTCCCGGAAAGCAAAAAACTTGTCCCGCCCCCCAGTGAACCTGTCAGGGAGAGCTACTTTAGGTTCTGGACCGGCTTGCTCCAGGGGGTACAAAACCTTGGACTTAACGTCCGCCAGCTCCATGGTAACTGCCGAGCTAGACTGGCTACTGGATCCATGGTGGCTGGAGAAAATCTTTAGTGGTCGGTGAAAATGTCACGCTGTTACTGCATACAGGAGGTCTGGGGTTTATGCTGACCCTAAGCTGGGGCCCTGACTAATCCCTCTACCTGGAGGTACTGTTGATGGTACAGAGGTCCAGGCCGCCAGTGTAACCCTATCTCCTGGAAATCCCTGACCCTCAGTAATCTAGTCCTGAGAAGGACCCCGATCACAACACAGGGGACTGGAAGGTATATGCCTAAACACAGTAATAGACGAACGAGACAGTACAAGGGGTAAACTAAAATCCACCTTGCATACAAAACTCACTCCACAAAAACAGAGGGAACACCAACGGGTACGGAGATAAATGATAAAGCGAGGAGGGGAAAAAACCACACCAGGTACTCTTCACTTCAGACTTCACAATACCACGATCCGCTCTGCTGGTCTGCATGAATGCTTTCACCGACACATTCCTAGCAGACTGGCAGGTATTTGAAGGAATCTCATTACTGCAGCATTAACTGCAGCTGGGCGAGGTCGGGCCTCGTCTAGCACAGAGAGAGAATTAACTCCCTCACTGCCAAAAAACACCAAGCACCAAAAACTCAGCTGCGCGAAGTCAGGTTGTGTAATCGCGACGATCTTCGTGGCGACACACCCGTGACATTATGCTGCCTAAAGGGGACTATGCTGCTTATGGGGGACTATGCTGCCTATTGGGGACTATGCTGCTTATGGGGGATTATGCTGCCTATTGGGGACTATGCTGCTTATGGGGGATTATGCTGCCTTTTAGGACTACTATGCTGCCTATGGGGGATTATGCTGCCTATTGGGCATTTACCTGCCTATTGGGGGATTATGCTGCCTATTGGGGATTATGCTGCCTATGGGGGGATTATGCTGCCTATTGGGGACTATTATGCTGCCTATTGGGGATTATGCTGCCTATTGGGGACTATGCTGCCTATGGGAGATTATGCTGCCTATGGGGGGATTATGCTGCCTATGGGGGGATTTTGCTGCCTATGGGGGGATTATGCTGCCTATGGGGGATTATGCTGCCTATTGGGGACTACTATGTTGCCTATGGGGACTATGCTGCCTATGGGGGATTATGCTGCCTATTGGGGATTATGCTGCCTATTGGGGATTACTATGCTGCCTATGGTGGATTATGTTGCTGTCATGTGTGCATTGCCACGAAGATCGTCGCGGTTGCACATTTTGACTTCTCACAGCTGAGTTGCTGTTTCTTTGTGTTTGGCAGCTAGGGAGTTAATTCTGTCTGTGCTCGGTGCTGGGACTGGGTGCAGTTTCTCCCGGCTGCAATTGATTATTGTTGATTGGTTTCCTTTAAGTTTCTGGTTGTCTGCTTTGGGAGTTGCCAGTGAAACACTTCATGCAGACCACAGATAGGAATGAATCTGTTGAGAGCTCCTTAGTTGTTTTAAGCTTAACTTGCTTAGAGTTTATTTCCCAGACCATTTATGTTCCTTCGGTGTTTGAGTGTGTATGCAAGAGAGTGCTATCCTGTCTGTCTTATATGTCTAATCTGTGTATTTAGCTGAGATCAGCCCATATCCCTTTGGTGGTAATCAGGATCCTTCTTAGGACTGATTACAGGGTTCAGGGTCTGATAGGAGACAGGGTTAGGCTGGAGACTTGGACCTCTGAACCATTATCAGTACCTCCAAGGTAAGGGATTAGTTAGGACCCCAGTGTAGGGTCAGGTTAGACCCCGGTCCTCCTCTTTCCTGTTACAGCTCATCAAGTCCTCAAGATTAACCCTGAGTTCAACTGATATCGTCTCTGCACATCTAGTCCTCAAGATTAACCCTAAGTTCTGCTGATATTGTGTCAGGTAAATCTATTTTATACTTACATTCTTATGTTGCTAAACTATATGTTGTATAGAGTGTGGTTCTTGTATAAATAGTTTACTGACATTGTAGTCATATCATTAGACAGCGTGACATTTTCACTGGCCATAAAAAATTATCTCTAGTTACCATGGATCCAGTAGCCCAGCTGGCTCTGCAGTTGCAGGGATTATCCATGGAGCTGACGGACATTAAGTCCAAAGTTTTGTCTCCCCTGGAGCAAACCAGAGTTGAACCTAAGGTGGCTCTTCCAGATAGGTTCACTGGTGGGCGAGACAAATATTTTACCTTCCGGGAGGCATGTAGATTATATTTTCGGCTTCGGCCGCGATCATCAGGGAGTGATGAGCAGAGAGTGGGAATTGTTATCTCACTTCTTCAAGGGGACCCTCAATCCTGGGCATTTTCCCTTCCTCCGGGATCCCCGGCTCTACAGTCTGTAGATCAATTTTTTACTGCTCTGGGATTGGTATATGATGACCCAGATCGGGTCTCTCTTGCTGAGACTAAATTACGTAAGATACAGCAGGGAGATCGTCCTGCGGAGGAATTTGCTTCTGAGTTTCGTAGATGGGCCACGGATACTCAGTGAAATGACCCAGCTCTTAGGAGCCAGTTTTCTCATGGGCTTTCTGACAAATTAAAAGACGTTTTGGCTCAGTATGAGTCTCCTCCTTCTCTGGAGGCTGCTATGGCCCTAGCTATCCGTACTGATAGACGGCTTCGGGAGAGGGGTGAGGTAACTCCACTCCCTGTTGTTACTCCACCTACTACTAAAGTCCCTTATTTTGAGGTTCCCCTTGTCTGTTCGGATGAGCCTATGCAGTTGGGAGGGACATCTTTTCGTAGTAGGGGATTGGCGGCACGCCGCAGGACTAGAAGGTGTTTTTTCTGCGGGAAAGAGTGACATTTTGTTGGAGAATGTCCATCCCATGTCTTGTTAAGTAAAAAGTCGCCGGAAAACTGCTAATCCCAGGTTGTGTGGTGGATGACAACCTGGGAGTATGTATTTCATCCGCCGGTTCTTCTCAGTTCCTTGTACCAGTGGAGGTGGTGTTTGGTACTAGAGTGAAGAGATTGTCTGTTCTTCTGGATAGTGGTTCCGGCGCCAATCTGGTTGACGCTCAGTTTGCTCAGGCTCAAGGTATGCATCTGAGTGTATTGGTCAAACCGATCCCTATTTTTTCCATTGACGCCAGGCCTCTCGGCCAAGGTAGCTTTGTTCATGAGGTTCATAACATTGACCTTCGGGTAGGGGCAATACATAGGGAACAATTATCTTGTTATGTGTTGGAGGGTCTACCTACTCCCATTGTGTTGGGACTTCCTTGGCTGGTTAAACATAACCCTGTAATTAATTGGCAGTCCAGAGAGATAAGCCAATGGGGTGAGTTTTGCAAAAGCAACTGCATGAACACAGTCATCAGTGCGGTCGTACCTAGTACATTGCCTCCTTTTTTGGAGGATTTTGGGGATGTTTTTTCTGAGGAGGGGTGTCGGGAGTTGCCTCCTCATCGTGTGTATGACTGCTCTATTAATCTTCTTCCTGATGCTAAGTTACCTAAAGCTAGGTTGTATAATCTTTCTGGTCCTGAAAGACAGGCTATGAAAGATTATATTTCCGAAAGTCTGGCCAAAGGGCATATTAGACCTTCATCTTCCCCTGTAGCCGCGGGGTTCTTCTTTGTGAAGAAAAAAGATGGAGGCCTACGCCCTTGCTTGGATTTCCGCGAACTTAATCGGATTACTGTTCGAGATCCGTATCCACTCCCTCTTATTCCTGATCTCTTCAATCAAATTGTTGGCGCCAAATGGTTCTCTAAATTGGATCTCAGGGGGGCGTATAATCTGATTAGAATAAAAGAGGGGGATGAGTGGAAAATGGCGTTTAACACGCCGGAGGGACATTATGAAAACCTGGTTATGCCTTTTGGTCTGACTACTGCACCAGCAGTATTCCAACATTTTGTTAATGACATTTTTCGTCACCTTGTGGGGGTGTTTGTGGTCGTATATTTGGATGACATTTTAATTTACTCGCCAGATCTTGTGTCTCACCAGGAGCATGTGAGACAGGTGTTGCAGATCTTGCGAGACAATAAACTATACGCCAAACTGGAGAAGTGTGTTTTTGCCGTACAGGAACTTCAGTTTTTGGGTTTTTTGGTGTCAGCCTCCGGTTTCCGTATGGACCCTGAAAAGGTGAGAGCAGTGCTTGAATGGGATCAGCCAGGGGATCTTAAGGCTCTGCAGCGTTTTTTGGGGTTTGCTAATTACTACCGGAAATTTATTTGTAATTTCTCGTCTGTCGTCAAACCTCTCACGGACATGACGAGAAAAGGGACAGATTTTTCTAGGTGGTCGGACAAAGCTTGCCAAGCCTTTTCCTCTTTAAAGAGATGTTTTGCTTCGGCACCCGTTCTCATCCAACCAGATGTATCTCAGCCGTTCATTGTGGAGGTGGACGCGTCTGACGTAGGGGTGGGTGCTATATTGTCCCAGGGTCCGTCCCCTGGTAAATGGCATCCGTGCGCTTTCTTTTCTAAGAAATTGTCGTCCGCCGAAAGGAATTATGATATCGGCAATACGGAACTTTTGGCCATTAAATTGGCTTTTGAAGAATGGCGTCACTTTTTGGAGGGGGCAGTCCACCCGGTCACCGTTATTACTGATCACAAGAACCTGCTGTATTTAGAATCCGCTAAGCGTCTGAATTCCAGACAAGCTCGATGGTCGTTGTTTTTTACCAGGTTTAATTTTGTCATCACTTATCGTCCGGGGTCTAAGAATGTAAAGGCTGATGCTTTGTCTCGCAGTTTCCCAGGGGCCGGGAAAACGGATGACCCGATTCCTATCCTTCAGGAGGGGGTGGTAGTGTCGGCTGTATGTTCTGAGCTTGAGGAGGAGGTGTTAGAGGCTCAGGGGGACGCCCCTGCAGGACCTCCAGGGAGACTGTTTGTCCCGAATCAGTTGAGACAAAAGGTTATTGAGGCACATCATAATTCTGCTTTAGCAGGACATCCAGGGAGTAAGGCTACTTTAGATCTCCTTTCTCGCCGATTTTGGTGGCCTAACGCTAATAAAGATGTTATAACTTTTGTCGCGTCCTGTGGGGTTTGTGCTCGCTCTAAAACTCCTCATACCCGTCCATCTGGGACCCTTTTACCCTTGAAACTTCCGGAGCGTCCATGGACTCATTTATCTATGGACTTCATTACGGATCTTCCTCCGTCGTCAGGGAATACTGTCATACTGGTGGTTGTTGACAGGTTCAGTAAGATGGCACATTTCGTTGCTCTTCCTGCACTCCCTAATGCTAAAACTCTGGCGCAGGTGTTCATTAGGGAGATCGTGAGACTTCATGGGTTGCCTTCTGATGTGGTGTCAGATAGGGGGTCTCAGTTTGTGTCCAAATTTTGGAGGGCATTTTGTTTACGTCGGGGGATGCAATTGTTGTTTTCCTCGGCTTTTCATCCACAGACCAATGGTCAGACAGAGCGTCTGAATCAGAGTTTAGAGACATATCTCCGGTGTTTTGTCTCGGAGAACCAGGAGGACTGGTGATCTTTCTTGCCTCTGGCAGAGTTCGCTCTTAACAACAGGCGGAGCGAGTCCACTGGTAAGTCCCCGTTTTTTGGGGCATATGGTTTTCATCCCCAGTTTTGTACTTTCAATGGGGGGGGGTCCTTCTGGGGTTCCTGAGGAGGAGCGTTTCTCGTCGTCACTTGCTTCTGTGTGGCGAGGTGTATTGAATAATTTGAGTACGATGGGGAACCGTTACAAACGTATGGCTGATAGGAGGAGAGTTTCTGGTCCAGATCTGAATGTGAACGATCTGGTATGGTTGTCTACCAGGAATATAAAACTTAAAGTGCCCTCCTGGAAACTGGGTCCCAGATTCATCGGGCCGTACAGGATCAGTTCCATAATTAATCCTGTGGCATTTCGTCTGGAACTCCCTTCTACTTTTAAAATTCATAATGTGTTCCACAAGTCTTTACTTAAAAGGTATGTGGCACCAGTCATACCGTCACCTCTACCTCCTCCTCCAGTGTTGGTCAATGGTAACTTGGAATTTCAAGTATCAAAAATCATTGACTCTCGCCTGAATCGCCGGTCCCTTCAGTACTTGGTGCATTGGAAGGGGTATGGTCCGGAGGAGAGGACGTGGGTCCCTGCGTCTGATGTTAACGTAGATCGTTTGGTTCGGACCTTCCACAGAACTCACCCGGGCAGGCCTGGCCCTGAGGGTCCGGAGGCCCCTCGTAGAAGGGGGGGTACTGTCATGTGTGCATTGCCACGAAGATCGTTGTGGTTGCACATTTTGACTTCTCACAGCTGAGTTGCTGTTTCTTTGTGTTTGGCAGCTAGGGAGTTAATTCTGTCTGTGCTCGGTGCTGGGACTGGGTGCAGTTTCTCCCGGCTGCAATTGATTATTGTTGATTGGTTTCCTTTAAGTTTCTGGTTGTCTGCTTTGGGAGTTGCCAGTGAAACACTTCATGCAGACCACAGATAGGAATGAATCTGTTGAGAGCTCCTTAGTTGTTTTAAGCTTAACTTGCTTAGAGTTTATTTCCCAGACCATTTATGTTCCTTCGGTGTTTGAGTGTGTATGCAAGAGAGTGCTATCCTGTCTGTCTTATATGTCTAATCTGTGTATTTAGCTGAGATCAGCCCATATCCCTTTGGTGGTAATCAGGATCCTTCTTAGGACTGATTACAGGGTTCAGGGTCTGATAGGAGACAGGGTTAGGCTGGAGACTTGGACCTCTGAACCATTATCAGTACCTCCAATGTAAGGGATTAGTTAGGACCCCAGTGTAGGGTCAGGTTAGACCCCGGTCCTCCTCTTTCCTGTTACAGCTCATCAAGTCCTCAAGATTAACCCTGAGTTCAACTGATATCGTCTCTGCACATCTAGTCCTCAAGATTAACCCTAAGTTCTGCTGATATTGTGTCAGGTAAATCTATTTTATACTTACATTCTTATGTTGCTAAACTATATGTTGTATAGAGTGTGGTTCTTGTATAGTTTACTGACATTGTAGTCATATCATTAGACAGCGTGACAGTTGCCTATGGTGGATTATGCTGCCTATTGGGGATTACTATGCTGCCTATGGGGATTATGCTGCCTATGAGGGATTATGCTGCCTATGGGGGACTACTATGCTGCCTACTGGGGACTACTATGCTGACTATTGCGACATTTACCTGCCTATTGAGGATATATGCTGCCTATTGGGACATTTACCTGCCTATTGGGGACTTATGCTGTCTATTGAGGACATATGCTGCCTATTGGGGACTATGCTGCCTATTGGGACATTTACCTGCCTATTGAGGACATATGCTGCCTATTGGGGACCTATGCTGCCTATTGAGGATTTATGCTGCCTATTGGGGATCAATGCTGCCTATTGGGACATTTACCTGCCTATTGGGGACCAATGCCTGAGCTAAAAGCGGAGTTCCACCAATAGGGCACTGGCGAGGCTGGAATGATATGGATTGGCAAGGCTGCAGTGATGGGCAGTGCAGGCTGTATGTCTCTGTGTGGGCAGTTTTATTGCTGGTATATTGTTTTTGTAGCGCTGTATATATATTTTCTTATTTTACTAATAGCTATTTGGAATCCCTAGGAAATAATGATATCAAGAAAGAGAAAAATTGCTTCACTTGTTACGACTAGCAGTGACAAATATGGAATGAACATTGACCATCTCGTTAGCCAAAAGCAGGCCCATAGTTCCCACTGAAATACCAGTAAGTTTGTTGATTTTTAACTTTACTTGTTCTTTATTTTAAGTATTGTATTTGTTCCTGTTTTGCTTTTTTTTTACTTCAAAATAAGAGTGTAGTATATGGTGTATACAGGGTCATACAAATCGTGTGTGGTATATAGAGTGTATATACACTGCTGTATTATACTTTTCATATACAGGTTATAATGCCTCTTATTCTTTGTATAGAGGTTAGTGTGCCATGTATAATATATGGTATATACAGCGTAGTGTCGCATACACTGCTGTATTATACAATATACAACAGTTCTAATGTCCCATACCTAATATGCAGTATAATGTACAGTGTATATGATGTAAACTGTATAAGATGTGACATTGGCTTGCCCCCCCCTAGTTTTGATCCTGGGTACGCCCATGCAGGCTTCAATCACAGACCAAAAATTTCTTCAGTTACTAGCGTCATACAGTAGGGTACATTTCACTTTGAAATTGTTTGTAGTATCTAGTCTATATTATACACGCCTCATCCACAGTCCCAAAAATATTTCTTGTTTTACTAACGACATATAGTAGGGGACATGTTATGAATGTGCTGGAGATGGTTCTGAGCAGAGGCTCCCTCTGGTGGTTGCAGTCAGTACTGAACCTCACAGCGAGGAATGGCAATCTGGGATCATGGACTTAACAGTCCAGTCCGTGATCCCAGATTGCCATTCCTCGCTGTGAGGTTCAGTACTGACTGCAACCACCAGAGGGAGCCTTCTGCTCATAATTGTTCTTGTCTCAATTGAGGTTCCTGGTTCATTTGGAAGTTTGCTGAGTCTTGCCTGCATCTTCTGCTTTCAGATAAGATATTTTCTGCTTTTATTTTTGTGCTTGCTTTTTTCATAGTTCCCTGCACTTCTGTGGAGGTCAGCCGGGTCCCATCCTAGGGGCCTGTGCTCCTCTCAGTTTATCTGAAGCCACTGTTATTTGTTCATTTGCTTTTTCCTGTTTTTTTCAGTGGCTGTGGATTAGTTTTGTTACACCAGAGATCTGATTTAGGTGTAGAGATCGTGTGATCTCAGGTGTTTTTGCAATCAGAAGAGTTGGTTATTTTTTAGGGTTTTTTTTGGATTGCAGTAAGAATCCTTTCCTGTACTTTTCTGTCTAGACAGATTGGGCCCCAGCGTTTGCTCATTCTATTTTCTGTCTGTGCCCGTGCTTCTTCTTGTCTAACCGCCATTACATGTTTGGGGGCTTCCTATTTTCTTTGGGGATCTGCTGCGGGGCAGATAGCTTTCCTCTTTCTGCCTTTAGGTGTAGTTATCTCTCAGGATGTGACGAGGCGTCTAGGATCAACGTAGAAATGCTCCACGGCTACCTCTAGTTGTGTGGTTAGTTCAGGTTACTGCAATCCAATAGGTTCCAGCCTCTCTGGTGTATTACTGTCTTTGCTTTTTCTCCTCAGCTACCTAAACATAATAGTATCACCGGCCAAGCTAAAATTATATGGTACTCACAGAAGGGAAAAATAGTGTGGGAAAAAAAAAAAAAAGTTGTCAGAGATTTTTTTTTTTTCTGTTTGTTGCATTTTTTCCCTCTTTTTCTCTGGGTGCTGAGGAGGATTTTTTTTTTCTCTCAATGGAGTTTGCACAGGTGTCTGGCCGTGTGGATCAGCTTGCCACTGAGGTTCGGAGTATTGCTACCTATCTTGCTGGGTTGCGGTTGTGGAACCTAGGATTCCCATGCCAGATTTGTTTTTGGGGGATCTGGCTAAATTTCTGAATTTCAAAAATAACTGTAAGTTGTTTTTTGCCTTGAAGCCTAAAGGGCATGCCACACTAAGCGAGATCGCTAACGAGATCGCTACTGCGTCACCATTTATGATGCAGTAGCGATCTCGTTAGCGACTTAGCTGTTAGATTCCAAACACAACTCATCAGCGATCTGTATAACGACCTCTGCGGTCGTTGGGAAAACCTAGTCCCACCTGCGACGCTGGTGAAGTCGTTCATAAAGGGTGTCACACTCAGCGATTCAGGCTCACCAGCAGGACACAAACAACCAAAAAACGGCTCAGAACGTTTATAAGCGATCAGCGACATCTCAGCAGGGGCCACATCGCTACTACATGTCACACACAGCTAAGTCGCTAACGACATCACTACTGCGTCATAAATGGTGACGCAGTAGTGATCTTGCTAGCGATCTCGTTTAGTGTGGCATTTCCCTTTAGTCCTCAGAGAAACGCAGCACAGCAGGTTCAAATTGTCATCTCTCTCCTGCGCGGCGATCCTCAGGATTGGGCTTTTTCCCTGACACCTGGGGATCCTGTTTTTTAATGATGTTGATGTATTTTTTCAGGCTCTGTGGTTGTTGTACGATGAACCTAATGTCACTGATCATGCTGAGAAGACCTTGTTGGCATTAAGTCAGGGCTGTGAAGCCCCTGAACTGTACTGTAAGAAATTTCGAAAGTGGGCAGTCCTGACCAAAATGGAATGATGATGCTTTGGCAGCCCTTTTTCGGAAGGGTCTGTCAGAGTATGTAAAGGACGTTTGGTGGGATTCCCTGTACCTCTGGTCTCAATGATTCTATGTCTTTGGCTATTCAAATTGACAGACGTTTGCGTGAGCGCAGAGGTAATGCGTGAGATGGTGTTGCCTTGTGGGCCAGCTCCTGAGCCCATGCAGTGTGATGGAGTGACTTCTGGGGCACAGCGTCATGAATTTCGAAAGCGCAATGGGTTATGTTTCTACTGTGGTGACGCCTCTCATGCTATTTCCATCTGCCCTAAGGGGGAAGAGCGTTTTGCGTGCTCAGTTGTCTTGGGTAGAGTTCAGACTAAATTTCTGTTGACTGTTACCCTGATTTGCTCCATGTCCACATTTTCGGCTCAGGCTTTTGTTGATTCGGAGCAGCTATTAACCTGATGGATTTCGACTTGCCAAACGTTGTGGCTTTCCCATGATACCCCTGCAGAAGTCTATTCTTTATTGGGCATTGATTCTACCCTTTGGCGGCGAAATAAACCCCAATTTTTTACTCGGTTGATAATGAGGGTTGAAACAGATCTCAGGAGAGTTGCAAATTTCTTAGTGTTGCATAATCTGCATGACATTATTGTTCTGGGTTTCCCTTGGTTGCAGATTCATAATCCTGTTTTGGATTGGAAATCTGTTGTCTGTGACCAGTTGGGGCTGCAATGTGTGAATGCTGGCACTCGGTTTTTTTGCCTTCCCCAGTCTCAGGATGTTCTGACTTTTTGACTGATTTTTCTGATGTGTTTAGTGAAAGTAAATCTGCATCCTTATCCCCTCACAGGAGCTACGAATGCGCTATTGAATTTGTGCCTGGTGGTAAATTCATAAAGGTCGCCTTTTTAATTTATCTGTACTGAACACGATGCTATGCGATCTTTATTCAAGGAGTCATTGGAGAAGGGTCATATCAGACCATCCTCTTCACCCTTGGGCGCGGTTTTTCTTTGTGGCCAAAAAAGGATGGTTCATTGAGCCGTGTATTGATTATCGCCTCCTGAAAAGATCACTGTGAAAGATCAATATCCGTTACCCTTGATTTCTGACCTGTTTTCCAGAGTGAAAAGTGCTAGTTGGTTTACCAAGCTTGACCTCAGGGGGGCGTATAACCTTATTCGCTATAAGCACGGGGATGAATGGAAGACGGCGTTTAATACCCCAGGGGGCATTTTGAGTACCTAGTGATGCCCTTTGGGCTTACTAATGCCCCTTCCGTCTTCCAATCCTTCATGAATGATATTTTCAGGGATTTTGTGGATAAATTTCTGATTGTTTATTTGGATGATATTCTTGATTTTTTCATGATGGGACTCTCATGTGAAACATGTTCGGACTGTGTTCCAGATTTGAGAGAGAATGCACTGTATGTGAAGGGATCAAAGTGTCTTTTTAGCGTACGAAGGTCTCTTTTCTGGGATCATTTTTCTCCGTCTGTTATTGAAATGGACCCGGTCAGGTTCAGGCCATCTGGGATTGGGTTCAACCTACTTCATTGAAGGCTCTTCAGTGATTTTTTGGTTTTGCCAATTTTTATCGTAAATTTATTGGTAATTTCTCTGGTATTGTTAAACCATTGACTGATCTGACCAAAAGGGTTCCGATGTGGTGAATTGGCCTCCTGAGGCAGTTTCTGCATTTCAGGAACTTAAGCAGGATTAATTTCTGCTCCTGTTCTACGGCAGCCTGATGTTTCTCTACCGTTTCTAGGTGGAGGTTGATGCCTCTGAAATTGGGGCAGGTGCCGTTTTGTCCCAAAGGGATCCAGAGAACCTCTAAGAGTAACCCTTGTGCCTTTTTCTCTCGAAAGTTTTCTCCAATGAACGTAATTTATGACGTGGGTAATCGGGAGTTATTGGCATGAAGTGGGCCTTTGAAGAGTGGAGACATTGGCTGGAAGGAGCAAACATCAGGGGGTGGTCCTCACGGACCATAAGAACTGGTTTTATCTCAAATCAGCCAAGCGGACTTAATCCTAGACAGGCCAGGTGGCCTTGATTTTCACCGTTTTAATTTTGTGGTTTCTTTTCTTCCTGGCACTAAGAATTGTTATAGGCGGATGCCATCTCAAGGGTTTCTTTGCGGATTCTCCAGAGTTATCTGATCCTGTTGTTATTTGAAAGAGGGTGTAGTACTTTCCGCATCTCGCCCAATTTGAGACTGGCTCTGGAGGGGTGTCAGGAGGATAAACCTGAGCGCTGCCCTGTTGGGAAATTGTTTTGTCCCAGACCAGGGGGGAAAAGAGGTGTGAAGCTGAGATTCATTGTTCTGCGTTGGCTGGTTATCCTGGGATTTTTGGTACCAGAGACTCGGTGAGTCGGTCCTTTTGGGGGGCCTACTTTGTTCTCGTGACGTCAGGGAACTTTGTGCAGTCCTGTGGGACTTGCTCTCGTTCCAAGCCTTGCTCTCGCTCTAGTGGTTTGTTGATGCCATTACCTGTGCCCAAGAGGCCATGGACCCATATCTCTAATGGATTTTATTTCCGACCTCCCTGTTTCTCAGAAAATGACCGTTATCTGGGTAATCTTTTGATAGGTTTTCCAAGATGATACATCTTGTGCCATTACCTAAGTTACCTCCTCCTCCGAATTGGTGCCTTTGTTCCTTCAGAACGTGGTTTCGGTTACATGGCATTCCGGAGAAACATTGTGTCTGACAGAGGAGCCCAGTTTGTTTCCAGATTTTGGAGGACATTTTGTTCTAAACTTGGTGTTCAATTATCTTTCTCCTTGCATTTCATCCTCAGAATAATGGACAAACTGAGAGAACAAACCAGACCTTGGAGACTTATTGAGATGTTTTGTGTCTGCTGATCAAGATGACTGGGTCTCTTTTTTGCCTTTGGCTGAGTTTGCTCTTAATAATAGGGCTAGCTCTACCACCTTGATGTCTCCATTTTTCTGCAATTCTGGGTTTCACCCCCCGATTTTCTGGGTCAGGCGGAGGCTTCTGTCTGTCTGGTGTTGACTCTGTTGTGGAGCATATGCAGCAGATTTGGGACCAGGTAGTGGAGAGGTTGTCTCTCTCTCTCAGGAGAAGGCACAACGGTTTGCCAACCGGCATAGGACTGTTGGTCCTGGGTTTTAAAGTGGGGGACTTGGTTTGGTTGTCCTCAAGAAATATCCCTATGAGGGTTGCATCTCCAAAGTTAAGCCTAGGTTCATTGGACCTTATAAGATCATGGAGATTCTTAATCCTGTTTCCTTCCGTTTGCTTCTTCCAGGGACATTTAAGATCCATAACGTTTTTCCACAAGTCCTTATTGAAGAGGTTTGTCGAGCCAGTGGTTCCTATGGCTGCGCCTCCTGACCCTGTTTGGTTGAGGGCAATCTGGAGTATGTGGTTGAGAAATATTGGATTCTCGTTTTTCTAGAAAGAAACTCCAGTATTTGGTTACGTGGAGAGGTTATGGTCAGGAGGACAATTCTTGGGTGTTTGCTTCGGACATCCATGCTAGGAGACTGATCCGTGCCTATCACTGAGCTCACCTGATCGGCCTGGTTGAAACAAGTGAGGGTTCGGTGACCCCCCTCCTCAAGGAGGGTACTGTTATGAATGTGCTGGAGATGGTTTCTGAGCAGAGGCTCCCTCTGGTGGGTTTCAGGGCAGTACTGAACCTCACAGCGAGGAATGCAATTGGGGGTCACGGACTGGACTGATATAAGGGAGGTTCCCTCCATGATGGTCGCCGTGATCAATTGTTCTTGTCTCAATTGTGGTTCCTGGTTCATTTGGAAGTTTGCTGAGTCTTGCCTGCATCTTCTGCTTTCAGATAAGATATTTTCTGCTTTTATTTTTGTGCTTTCTTTTTGCATAGTTTTCCCCGCACTTCTGTGGAGGTCAACCGGGTCCCCTCCTTGGGGGCCTGTGCTCCTCTCAGTTTATTGAAGCCACTGTTATTTGTTTCATTTGCTTTTTCCTGTTTTTTCAGTGGCTGCGGCTTAGTTTTGTTACACCAGAGTTTGATTAGGTGGTAGAGATCGGTGTGATCTCAGGTGTTTTTGCAATCAGAAGGTTTGTATTTTTTAGGGTTTTTTTTTTATTGCAGTAAGAATCCTTTCCTGTACTTTTCTGTCTAGACAGATTGGGCCCCAGCCTTTGCTCATTCTATTTTCTGTTTTGTGCCCGTGCTTCTTCTTGTCTAACCACCATTACATGTTTGGGGGCTTCCTATTTTTTTTTGGGGATCTGATCCGGGGCAGATAGCTTTCATCTTTCTGCCTTTAGGTGTAGTTATCTCTCAGGCTGTGACAAGGCGTCTAGGATCAACGTAGGAACGCTCCACGGCTACCTCTAGTTGTGTGGTTAGTTCAGGTTTACTGCAATCCAATAGGTTCCAGCTCTCTTTGGGGTATTGCTGTTTTTGCTTTTTCTCTCAGCTACCTAAACACAACAGTCCTGTATTTGGCTCCATCCATCTTCCCGTCTAATTTTTAACCATCTTCCCTGTCCCTGCTGAAGAAAAGCAGGCAAAATCCATGATGCTGCCACTACCAGTTTGACATTGGGGATGGTGTGTTCAGGGGGTGATGAGCTGTGCTGCCTTTATGCCAAACAATTTCGTTTGGCATGTTGCCAAAAAGTTCGATTTTGGTTTCATCTGACCAGAGCACCTTCTTCCACATATTTGCTGTGTCTCCCAGGTGACTTGTTGCAAACTTTAAACTACACTTTTATGGATTCTTCGAGAAATGGCTTTCTTCTTGCCCATCTTCCATAAAGGCCAGATTTTGTGTAGTGTAGCGACTGATTGTTGTCCTATGGACAGACTGTCCCACCTCAGCTGTAGATCTCTGCAGTTCATCCAGAGTGTCATGGGCCTCTTGGCTGCATCCCTGATCAGTCTTCTTCTTGAGATGAAAGTTTAGATGGACAGCCGGGTCTTGGTATATTTGCAGTGGTATGATACTCCTTACATTTCAATATGATCGCTTGCACAGTGCTCCTTGGGATGTTTAAAGTTTTGGAAATCATTTTGTATTCCAAATCCATCTTTAAACTTCTCCACAACAGTATAACGGACATGCCTGTTGTGTTCCTTGGTCTTCATGATGCTCTCTGTGCTTCAAACAGAACCCTGAGACTATCACAGAGCAGGTGCATTTATACGGAGACTTGATTACACACAGGTGGATTATATTTATCATCATTAGTCATTTAGGACAACATTGCATCATTCCGAGATCCATAATGAACTTTGGAGTGTGTTTGCTGCACTGAAAGTTAAAGGGGCCGAATAATATTGCAGCCCCACTTTTCAGTTTTTGTATTTCCACAAAAATTTAAAATAACCAATAAATTTTAGTTCAACTTCACAATTGTGTCCCACATTGTTGTTGATTCTTCACCAAAAATTTACATTTGGTATCTTTATGTTTGAAAGCATGATATGTGAGAAAAGGTTGAAAAGTTCCAGGGGGCTGAATACTTTTGCAAGGCACTGTACCTTTAAAATAGCATAGGGATAATAAACAGTATATAACCTTGTAGTACCTGGATCCCACAGAAGCAATCAGCTTATTATCGACCAAGAGCAACGACGTGTACAAGAAAGTCAATTGGTCCATACACTGGAACTTGGTCTCCTGACATTCAACACTACTGAATGTTGAGAATTACAAAATATGTTTAATATTCTACTTACCTTTTTTATCAGTTATCAGGCCTCATTTACATGTCAAAGACTTTTCTGATATGTAAAAACGGTGTGGTTTCCATCAGTGTTTTGAATCTGATTTTCATCAATGTTTCGTCAATTTTTACATTTTTAATATGAGTGTTTCAACAGTGATTTTCTCATACGAAAAAAAAATCAACAATTGCAAAGCTTCTCCTATCCACATGCAATGTTAAAAACAGACAGCACAGAAATTGCACAAAGATGATAATTTGTGCTGTCAGTGTCTTTTTACGGATCCATACTGTTGTATATGAAAAAATGACATTGGTGATTGCGCCATCCTCAAATGAATAAAAATGTCTGATTGAAGTTTTTTCATTTCTTCAAGTCTTCTAAATTTCTACTCAAACAATTGTGGACTGTTGAGCTGCAGAAAATGTATATTCGTAATTTGCTAGGTGGCTGAATATTCCTTTGCTTTCCCTGCAATCTTCTTTGAAACTCACTACTGCAATGGCTCCCATAGTCCACACGGCCTTGTTCATTTTCACATCATGATGATGAGATTCCAAGGGGGAATTTTTCATTTTAAGGACATTTCTTTTTTTGGTTCTTCCTCTTATGGACACGCCTGTAATTTTCGTTCTGCTGTGGTTAAGACAGCACTTTCCTGGACTGACACAACCTAGGCAGAGTGTATCCACTATAATTTGGAAACTAAAGCCATGTCCACCTACATTACTTGGAAACTACAAAGATTTCATTTCAAAATCAACTCCACCTGAGGATAAGACTGGGTATTAGTTTGAACAAGATCACACTTTCCAGGAAACTGTTCATGTAGGAATGCTCTGACCTGACAACCCATAATGTGGTGGTGCACCATCTTGCTGGAAAAACCCAGGGAACGTGCCCATCTTCAGTTTCCTCGAAAGTGGATTGGTCGTCGTGGGCCAGTTGAATGGCCACCAAGGTCTCCCGTTCTCACCCCGTTAGACTTTTATTCTCTGGGGTCATCTGAAGGCAATGTGTCTGTGCTGTGAAGATACGAGATGTGCAGCATCTGAAAACAACGGATACTGGAAGCCTGTGCTAGCATTTCTTATGCGGTGTTGCTTCAGTGTGTCAAGAGTAGAAGGGGTTGCATTGACAATCCAACACAATGGGCAGCAACTTTGAATACATTTTATAAGTGGTGATAAACTTGTAAATAACTCATGAAATAATAAAGTTATGTTAAAACCAAGCACACCATTGTTTTTCTTGTGAAATTTTCAATAAATTTTGATGTGTCTCATGACCTTCTTCCCATTGAAAAGAATAAAGTTAGATTCAAAATGGCCACCATGGTTCACCACCCATCTTGAAAAGTTTTTCCCCTCCCATATACTAATGTGCCACAAACAGGAAGTTGATATCACCAACCATTTCCATTTTATTTAGGTGTATCCATATAAATGGCCCACCTTGTACATCATCCTGACATTAACATGCTTTTTCTTTGAAAGTTGATACAACTTTCATTGCAGTAGGAGCCATTCTATCAGTCTTCTCTTTTGATCCAAAAGCCATCATTTTAGTTTCTGTTGGTGATCTGGAATTTTAAGTAATTAAAATAACTAATTAAAATGGTCTCATCTTGTGTAAGGAGCTAAATATCAAGTGACAATCTTAATAGACCTTAAAAATCTAGAATACCTGCAATTTAACCGGCAGATTGAATCACACTCAGCCACCAAGGTCACTTTACTTCTCTCAAGTTAACTTTGAACTCACCTACCGACCAACAGGATAGAATTGCATGGCAAACGCACTCTCCAAATCCTTTGATCTGTTAGATGCCATTTTAAAACACTGAACTTTAACCCCTTCACCCCCAAGGGTGGTTTGCACATTAATGACCGGGCCAATTTTTACAATTCTGACCACTGTCTCTTTATGAGGTTATAACTCTGGAACGCTTCAACGGATCTTCGCGATTCTGAGATTGTTTTCTCAGATTGTTTTCTGAGATTGTTTTCTCTTTTTTGACATATTGTACTTCACGTTAGTGGTAAAATTTCTTCGATATACCTTGCGTTTTTTTTTGAAAAAAACGCAAAATATGGCGAAAATTTTGAAAATTTTGCAATTTTCAAACTTTTAATTTTTTTTCCTTAAAACAGAGAGATATGTCACACAAAATAGTTAAGAAATAACATTTCCACATGTCTACTTTACTCAGCACAATTTTTGGAACCAAAATTTTTTTTTGTTAGGAAATTATAAGGGTTAAAAGTTGACCAGTGATTTCTCATTTTTACAAAGCCATTTTTTTAGGGACCACCTCACATTTGAAGTCACTTTGACGGGTCTATATAGCAGAAAATACCCAAAAGTGACACCATTCTAAAAACTGCACCCCTCAAGGTACTCAAAACCACATTCAAGAAGTTTAATAACCCTTCAGGTGCTTCACAGGAGCTGAAGCAACGTGGAAGGAAAAAATTAATATTTAACTTTTTAGCCACAAAAATTATCTTTTACAAACGTTTTTTTATTTTCACAAGGGTAAAAGGAGAAAATGGGCAGATAAAGTTGTTGTGCAATTTCTCCTGAGTACGCCAATACCCTATATGTGGGGGAAAAAACCACTGTTTGGGCACACGGCAGAGCTCGTAAGGGAAGGAGCGCCGTTTGACTTTTTCAAACTAAAATTGGCTGGAGTTGAGATTGGACGCCATGTCGTGTTTGGAGAGCCCCTGATGCACCTAAACAGTGGAAACCCCCCACAAGTGACACCATTTTGGAAACTAGACCCCCTAAGGAACTTATCTAGATCTTTTTGTGAGCACTTTGAACCCCAAAGCGGTTCACAAAAGTTTATGCCTGGGTGTGAAAAAAAAAAAAACAATTTTCCACAAAAATGATTTTTTAGTCCCAAATTTTTGATTTTTCCCAAGGAAATTGGACCCCAAAAGTTGTTGTCCATTTGTCCTGAGTACGCTGATACCCCATATGTGGGGGGGGAACTGTTTGGGCGCACGGCAGGGCTTGGAAAGAAAGTAGTAACGTTTGGAATGCAGACGTTGATGGGGGTCATGTTCCGTTTGCAGTGCCCCAGATGAGCCTAAACAGTGGAAACCCCCCACAAGTGACCCCATTTTGGAAGCTAGACCCCCTAAGGAACTTATCTAGATATTTGGTGAGCACTTGGAACCCCCAAGTGCTTCACACAAGTTTATAATGCCCGGGCATGAAAATAAAAAATCCTATTTTTTTCCCACAAAAATTATATCTTAGTCACTAATTTTTTATTTTCCCAAGGGTAACAGGAGAAATTGGACCTCAAAAGTGTTGTACAATTTGTCCTGAGTACACTGATACCCCATATGTGGGGGGGAACCACTGTTTGGGCGCCCTGGCAGGGCTCGGAATGGAAGGAGCACCATTTGACTTTTTTCCAACCAAAATTGGCTGGAATTGAGATTGGACGCCATGTTGCATTTGGAGAGTCCCTGATGTGCCTAACAGTGGAAACCCCCCACAAGTGACCCCATTTGGAAAAAATAGACCCCCTAAGGAACTTATCTAGATCTTTGGTGAGCAATTTGAACCCCCAAGTGCTTCACACAAGTTTATAACGTAGAGCCGTAAAATTAAAAAATCATATTTTTTCCACAAAATTGATCTTTTCACCCCAATTTTTATTTTCCCAAGGGTAACAAGACTCCAAAAGTTATTGTGCAATTTGTCTGAGTACGCTGATACCCTATATGTGGGGGTAAACCACTGTTTGGGTGCATGGCAGAGTTTGGAAGGGAAGGGGGCGCCGTTTGACTTTTTCAACGCAGAATTGGCTGGATGCCATGTCGTGTTTGGAGAGCTCCAGAACTGCCTAAACAGTGGAAACCCCCCACAAATGACACCATTTTGGAAACTAGACCCCTCAAGGAACTTATCTAGATGTGTGGTGAGCACTTTGAACCCCAAAGTGCTTCACAGAAGTTTATAACGTACAGCCGTTAAAATAAAAAATCTTTTTTTTTTTTTTTTTACAAAAATGATTTTTTCGCCCCCAATATTTTATTTTCCCAAGGGTAACAGGAGAAATAGGACAAATTGCACAATAACTCTTGTGGTCCAGAGTACGCTGATACCCCATATGCGGGGGTAACTACTGTTTGGGCGCATGGCAGAGCTCAGAAGTGAAGGAGCACCGTTTGACTTTTTTAACGCAGATTGGTGGAATTGAGATCAGACGCCATGTCACATTTGGAGAGCCCTGATGTGCCTAAACAGCAGAAATTCTAACTCCAACACTAACCCCAACACACCCCTAACCCTAGTCCCAACCCTAACCACAAACCTAACCCTAACACACCCATAACCCTAATCCCAACCCTAATCCTACGTTAGCGCCAACCCTAACCCTAACTTTAGCCGCAACCCTAACCCTAACCCTAATGGGAAAATGGAAATAAATTACATTTTTTTAATTTTATTATTTTTCCCTAACTAAGGGGGGGATAAAGGGGGGTTTGATTTTACTATTTATGCGGGTTTTGTGATTGGCAGCTGTCACGCTAAAAAGACGCTTTTTATTGCAAAAAGTAGTTTTTTGCATCACCACATTTTGAGAGCTATAATTTTTGCATATTTTGGCCCACAGAGTCATGTGAGGTCTTATTTTTTGTGGGACGAGGTGACGTTTTTATTGGTACCATTTATGACCACGTGACATTTTTGATCGCTTTTTATTTCGATTTTTGGGAGTTTAGAATGAACAAAAATCAGCAATTCATGAATTTCTTTTGGGGGAGGCGTTTATACCGTTCCGCGTGTGGTAAAATTGATAAAGCAGTTTTATTCTTCGGGTCAGTACGATTACGGTGATACCTCATTTATATCATTTTTTTATGTTTTGGCGCTTTTATAGAATAAAAACAATTTTATATAAAAAATTATTATTTTTGCATCGCTTTATTCTGCGAGCTATAACTTTTTTATTTTTTCGCTGATGATGCTGTATGATGGCTCGTTTTTTTGCGGGACAAGATGACGTTTTCAGCGGTACCATGTTTATTTATATCGGTCTTTTTGATCGCGTGTTATTCCACTTTTTGTTCGGCGGTATGATGATAAAGCATTGATTTTTTGCTTCGGTTTTTTTTTTTTTTAAGGGGTTCACTAAAGGGGTTAACTAGTGGGACAGTTTTATAGGGGGGTCGTTACGGATGCGGCGATACCAAATATGTGTACTTTTATTGTTTTGTTTTTTTTTATTTACAGGAAGAAATGAATTTATTGGGGAATATTTTTTTTTTTATTATGATTTTTTTTACCACTTTTTCTTTTTATCTTTTATACTTTTTTACTTTGTCCCAGGGTGGGACATCACAGTATTTTAGCAGATCGCTGGTGTGACAGTGTGCACAGCACACTGTCACACCAGCGATCGCTCTGGCATCGCTGCAGGCTTCCTCAGCGCCTGCTCTCAGCAGGCACTGAGGAAGCCGCCTCCCTGCAGGACCCCGGCGCCATCTTGGATCCGGGGACCTGGAGGGAGGACGGACCCGCGGAACAGCGCGACACATCGCGCTGCTCTGAGGGTCTCAGGGGAGCGCGCAGGGAGCCCCCTCCCTGCGCGATCCTCCCCTGTGCCCCCAGTACACTGCGATCATGTTTGATCGCGGTGTGCCAGGGGTTAATGTGCCGGGAGCGGTCCGTGACCGCTCCTGACACATAGTGCTGGGTGTCAGCTGTGATAAACAGCTGACACCCGGCCGCGATCAGCTGCGCTCTCCCCGGGAGCGCAGCTGATCGCCCATGACGTACTATTCCGTCCATGGGAATTAGGTCCAGGGTCACATGGACGGAATAGTACGTCTGAATGGAATAAAGGGGTTAACGTATTTTTTTCTGTCAGCTATCTCTACATTTCTTAATGTTTTTGCCAATGACTGATCATTTGTCTTCAAGAATCTCTGCTGAAAAGTCTCATCTTGGGCACACTCTTCACTCCTTTCTAGTCATCCAAAAGACAAATGAACTGTCAAACTTCTTTCGCTGTTTGAATTTCTCTTCTAGCTTCCATACTCAAAGTAACGATCAAACCAAGATGATTAATCAATCCATGAAAAAACAACTTTGCATATTTACTAATACTCATCATAATTGGCTGTATTTACTTACTTAGGCCTCTTTCACACTTCAGTCATTCAACGTCAATCAGAAACTGACATCATGGCGGATCGACCGATCCGCCAAAAATAGTGAATAACGGAGTGAACGGATCCATTATTTTGGCGGATCCACTAAAATAATGGATCCGTTCACTCCGTCACATCCGTTTTTTGACAGATCCGTTATTCACATGGGAGAATCTCCAACGTGATTGGCTACTGGAAACTACTCTGTACCGTGATTGGCTACTGGAAACTACGTGGAAACTATAAATAGGGTGTTTTTACACCATATTATTTGAAAGGTTGTATAGCAAGTGGAAGAGATGGAGGGGATTTTGGTGAATATGGCAAAGATATCTGGGATTTTTCATTGGAGGCTAATCAGATGGCAACAATTGTTCGGGAGGAGGAAGCCAGAAGCGGATCCTGCGTCGGCGGCAGAGACGTATGTGGATACATCCGATAAATGCTAGGCGCATGACTCATGGGGTGTATTCCACATTATACATGGAATTGAGGCAGAACCCGAACAAATTCTTTAACTACGTGAGAATGAGAGCTGCCAATTTTGAGTCTTTGGTGGAAAGGATTGAAGACCAAATAAGGAGAAAAGACACGTATTTGCATTTTGCAATATCACCAGTACAGCGTCTGATGGTCACAATTCGGTAAGCATTGTTTTTTTTTTTAATTCTTCCTCATTTTCCAAACTTCTAACTGTATGTTTGTTAGGGTTCGAGTTCCCAATGCTGCACAGGGGGAATCTCGAGCCATTCCCGCTGCGGTCCCCCATCCGTCTCAGCAAAGACATCGGTCCCAGCGTCTTGCCCGGTCTAATGCTGTGCAGAGACTTGCTGCTGCGTCTCCTGGATCTTCTATTATAACCAGTGCTGGAGCAGACGTCTTTAGGACGAAGTCCTGCGTTTCCCCTTCTGAGCATGCCCAGAGTAAGATCTCTCATTGGAGATCAGGGGTCACATGCTCAGGTACTGCAGCAGCTCCTATTGGTCCGCCAGGAAGGTCCTGAAACCACTTGTGTTCTGGAGCAGTTTCCTATTGGTCCTTATCTGGCAGGCCCTGTAGTTGCTACTATAAAAGGGTGGCATGGCTGGGCACCATGCGCTAGTATCAAATCTGTTACGTGCTTGCGCCAGTGTGGTCATGTATGCATGTGGTTAGGTCTGGCTGAAATAAGCCCCTAGAATACCGGCATCTCCGGTGAGGAGATTGTATGCACGTGTTCAGGGCTCGGCTGAAAACGCCATTAGAATACCGGCTACTCCAGTGAGGAGATTATTGCTTGTGTTCTGACTGCATGACCACAGACTGCAATCCGCTTAGCAGTCATCTGTGTTCCCTGTGAGTCTAACAGGACAGTCTTTTTCTCAGCGGCTCTGTGATGCAACATGGTTCGCTTTATAACACTGGTCAGCGCCCTAGCGTTTTACTTTGCGGCTCACTGAAGCTAAGTAAGTTTGTACTTATCGCCATATAGCGCTGTGGCATTCCCGTTAGCGGCTCTGGGGATTAACAGAGTCCACACTACGGCATTTATTTTAGCGACTCTGCGGGATAACAGAGTTCGCTACTTACGCCATCTTACTAGCAGCGGGCTTTGCCTGCACGGTGGACCCCGGGCTGCGAACGCACCTCTCTACAATATCTATTAGGTGCGTTCCGCAGACCCTAACAATGTTGTTGCTGGTGTTTTTAATTAATTATTGTCTTTTCCTTTTTTGCAGATTTCTTGCAACTGGGGAATCCTTTTCCTCTCTGCATTACCAATACCGTCTTGGGATTTCCACTATCTCCGGGATTGACCTGCCGGGCATTGTGGGATTCTTTGCAAGAGGAATACATCCCACAGCCCACACAGGAGAGATGGCTGGAGATTGCTGCAAATTTCATGGAAATATGCCAGTTCCCAAACTGTGTTGGTGCCGTTGATGGCAAGCATATTCGAATTGTTAAACCAGCTGGATCCGGATCTGAATTCTTTAATTATACGAAATTTTTTTCAATTGTACTCATGGGCATTGCTGACGCCAAATGTAAATTTATCTCAGTTGATATTGGTGCCTATGGCCGTTCTAATGACTCACAGGTCTTCAAGATGTCGCCGATGGGACGTCGGTTATATGGAGATACTTTTGACTTTCCACCTCCAAGACCACTCCCTGGAACCTGTGGCCCTGCATTGCCATTTGTGTGTGTGGAAGATGAGGCCTTTCAGCTCTCACCGCATTTGCTAAAAACCCTATGCAAGTCATGGCTTGACACAAAAGAAACGAATCTTCAACTATCGTATGACAAGGGCCAGAAGAATCGTGGAATGTGCCTTCGGTATGTTAACTGCAAAATGGAGAGTGCTGCTTACCGCAATAAAACTGCAAACTGAGACTGTTGATGATGTCGTTAAAGCTTGTGTGGTCCTCCACAATTTTGTAATATCCAAAGAACATGTTTCCATGGATGAAAATATGTCCGAGACCACTTTGCAGGATTACAACAATATCAGTTTTAGGAGTACATGCTCAGTTTCCAGAATGCGGGACAAGTTTGCGGACTACTTCTTGCCACTTGAAGGAAGAGTTGACTAGCAGTATGACATGGTTTAATTTTTTTTTATTTTTTTCTAACTATACCATGCTTTTTGGTTTTTACCACAAATCTGTAATGTTCGGTTTCTGTACCACAATTTAATTACCTTTTGTACCTTTACCACTATTTATGTATTATCTGTACCCTAATCTTGGTACCTTTACACAAAGTTGTGTTTGTTACCTTTTAACGTTTTTACACTTTATCGCAAAAATAAATACAAAGACAATAAATGTTTTCAACCAAAATAAAGATTTATTATACAAAAAAACTTGTATCCTTCTTGTTGGATTATAGACAATAGACGTCTTAAAAATCAGAACAATATATACATAAATTCACAGCACTATATACAATATATACATAAATTCACAGCACTATATACAATATATACATAAATTCACAACACTATATACTATACATAAATTCACAGCACTATATACAATATATACATAAAAACAGCACTATATACAATATATACATAAAATCAGCACTATATACATAAATTTACAGATTGGTGTAGTGTTGGGTGGAGATAGTAGCGGAGGGGCTGACAGGGCGGACCACGTCGATAGTGGGGGGCGGAACACCAGGTTGGGTAGGATCAGAAGTGGAGGTAAAAACATGAGGTTGGGCAGGGAGTTGAGGGGCAGATGTGGTTTGTGGGAGGAATGGTGAAGGTGTTGGTGGGATGGGGTACGGTGAAGTTAAGGGTGAAAACTGGAAGGGTGAACTAAAATACTGGGAATAATGGAATGGGGAAGGCTGGAATGGCGAAGGAGTGGTAGGAGGATGGGCGGCAGCTGGATGGTCGGCAGCTGGATGGCCGGAAGCTGGATGGGTGGCAGCTGGATGGGAGGCAGCTGGATGGATGGCAGGTTGAGGTGGGGAAGGTGTTGGAATTTGGTGGGTAGGTGGATGGGATTGGGACATTGCCTGCGCTAGAGCAGTGTGGCAGCCTTGCATCACATGCATCTGCAGGTCAGGAGTTAGATTTTCCATGTGCCTGAGTAATGACTGGAAAAAGCAGTGTCTTTGCATCTGACTGCATCCTATCAATTTTACTGCTCAAGTATGTTTTTGCTCAACAGACTGAACCCAGCAGTAACTTGATCATTTAAAAGTTTGACCATGTTTTGAAAGGATGCATTCAGATGCAAAAACTCAGACGCATAGCTCCTTTCCTGACCTCTGTGGCGCCCCGTCCAGACCACAAAGATGATCTAGATGTGGCGGCAGTGTCAGCAGGGTAGGGTAAAGGGAACTCCAACGCGTCACCTGCAGCTTCATGTGACGAAGTCTGCCCTGCTACTCCAGCGCTGGTGGATGGGGTGAAGGGATCAGACAGAAGGGAAGGTGCAGAGGGGTCGGATCTTTCAACGTGGTCCCTAGTGGAGGACTCCTGAGGGATTGCTCCAGAGGGGACCAACTCAGAAGCAGGATCCCGAGTGCTGCAGACAGTGCTGTCAAAGAAAAACAAACAAACAAAAATATGAATATATTGATATTACATTGCCCTTGCTGAAATAATAAAATAAGGTTAGACACATAAAACATTTTTGATACATAAATGGGGTGTGATATATTTACCTTCTGCTGACCATCGTTGACCGTAGGAACGACAGGACTCTGGCGTATTTATACCTGCTCCTGCATCCTGCTGATCCACTCAGGGCCTGCATCTCCTTGTTTAATTCCCTCTTGAAGCGATCCCTGAGTGACCGCCACCGTGTGATAACCCTGTCACCTGTAAAGAAAAATAAAAAATTGGTTTTAGAATACAACACATTACATTCTGCAACATAAATTACTGAACTGTGAATACTTACGCGTATTATCCTTGTCCCGAGCGTCGAGTTCCTCCCAGTTCTCAATCACCAAAAAGCATACTTCCTCCCATAGCCGTCGGGTGATGACTTGGTCAGCATGGCGGCGGTCAGCCATATTCCACAGCGCCTCCCGATCTTGGACCTCTTTGATGAGGGTGTCCACATCAATACCTCCATCAACATCTGGATCGGGATCACGCTGTGAAGCCTGTGGAAAAAAAAAAAATAAATTTCAGCAAAATGAGGTAAAAAAAATTTATAAAACACAAAACTAACAAAGTGTACTTACTTGCTGACCGCCGCGACGATCATGCCGACAACCATGGGAGGTCCTTGGAGGAACTCTAGGACGAGACCTGGAATGTGAAGACTATAAAAAAGAAAAAAATATATTTATGTGCTTGGAATGGAGGTATATGTTTTGTGTGTGCTGTGATCAATGTTTGTGCTAGGTAATAACGTGATGTATGTGAGGATCTGTCTGTGCAAAACTTACACTCTGCGAGCCCACTCCTTGTATTTCTCTGCGCGCCCACTCCTTGTATTTCTCCACCCTGCCCTTCTTCTGGAAGCCCCTCTGCTTCAGCTTCCTGTGCAAACAGAATACATGCATATAATGTATATACTTGTGTATAAGCCGAGATTTTCAGCCCAATTTTTAGGGCTGAAAGTCCCCCTCTCGGCTTATACGCGGGTCATATACGGGGGTCAGCGGGGGAGGAGGAGCGGGGGTGTCGGATCATACTCACCTCTCCGCCGGCGCGGTCTCTGTAGCCCCCCTGCTTCTCTGACGATCTCCGGCAGCTCTTCCTTCCTGCAGCGGTCACGTAGTACCGCTCATTAAAGTCATGAATATGTATATATTCATGACTTTAATGAGCGGTCTCACGTGACCGCTGTAGGAAGAGCTGCCGGAGATCGCAGAAGAGGAGAGGCTGCAGAGAGGTGAGTATAGCGATATTTACCTGTCCCCGTGCCACTGCTGCTCCCCTCTGTGTCCTCGAGTCCTCTTGCTGTTATATGTTCAGGCAGAGGGCGCGATGACGTCGTTAGTGCGCACCGCGCCCTCTGCCTGATCATTCACTGCCGAGGACACGGAAGGAGGACCAGCGTGCAGCGGTGGACCAGGGATCGGTAAATATCTCAGGTGCCGGGGTACTGAGTGAGCGGTGACACCGGCACCTGTCCCCCATAGCGCGCCGGTGTCCCCGCCTGGTCAGGACACCGGCACCTGGCCCCCGGCGACGAGAGGTGAGTATGTCATTTTTTTTTGCAGCAGCATAAGGGACGTATATACTATGGGGCATAATCTGTGCAGCATATGGGGGCATAATCTGTGGAACATATAGGGGCATAATCTGGAGCATATGGGGCATAATCTGTGGAACATATGGGGGCATAATCTGGAGCATATGGGGCATAATCTGGAGCATATGGGGCATAATCTGTGCAGCATATGGGGCATAATCTGGAGCATATGGGGCACAATCTGTGCAGCATATGGGGGCATAATCTGGAGCATATGGGGGCATAATCTGTGGAACATATGGGGCAAAATCTGTGGAGCATATGGGGCATAATCCATGGAGCATATGGGGGCATAATCCGTGGAGCATATGGGGGCATAATCTGTGGAACATATGGGGGCATAATCTGCAGCATATGGGGCATAATCTGGAGCATATGGGGCATAATCTGGAGCATATGGGGGCATAATCAGGGGATCATATGGGCATAAACTGGAGCATATGGGGGCATAATTTGGAGCATATGGGGGCATAATCTGGAGCATATGGGGGCATAATCTGGAGTATATGGGGGCATAATCTGTGGAGCATATGGGGGCATAATCAGGGGAGCATATAGGCATAATCTGTGCAGCATATGAGGGAATAATCTGTGCAGCATATGGGCATAATCTGTGCAGCATATGGGGGCATAATCTGTGGATCATACAGGGGCATAATCTGTGCAGTTTATGGGGGCCTAATCTATGGAGCATATGGGGGCATAATCATTTTTCACCCTAGTTTTCCCAGTTTTTTGTGGCAAAATTAGGGGAGTCGGCTTATACACTGGTCGGCTTATACATGAGTATATACGGTAGGTTTACTATTAATGTTACCATCAGCAAAAAATAAAAATTTTTTAAAAAAAATAAAAATAAATTACCTCAGGTCGCCGACGCTGTGGCGGGGGGCTCCCAGAAGATGACATTACTGGCTTGGGGCCTGACTGAGTCCTCAAAATAATCTGCAAGTATAAAGACACGTGATAAGCTACTATACAAAGGATATAACAGCTTTCTGACCAATATTCTTACATCAGAACTCTAAACTTGGGCCTGACTGGGTCCTCTTGGGCCTGACTGGGTCCTCTTGGCCTGACTGGGTCCTCTTGGGGATTGACTGGGTCCTCTTGGGGCCTGACTGGGTCCTCAAAATATCTCCAAGTATAAAGACACTTGTAAAGCTACTATACAAAGGATATAACAGCTTTCTGGCCAATATACTTACATCAGAACTCTAAACTTGGGCCTGACTGGGTCCTCTTGGGTCTGACTGGGTCCTCTTTGGGCCTGACTGGGTTCTCAAAATATCTGCAAGTATAAAGACACTTGTAAAGCTACTTGTAATGTATGTAGTACAGTTCATATAGGTCTTGTGCTTGGGTGCGATGAAAATACATGAGACACAGGTTTGATGTAGAAGGTCTTGTATTACTTCATACAAGTGGCAAAAATAGTCACACAGTTTGCAGATACAGAAGCAGGAGACACAGCAGGCCAGAGTAACTTAAGCTCAGCAATCACTCTCCACAACAGGTTCAGGATCTTCTTCTCTGTTACCGTAAGTCCATGCAAACGTGGATCTTTCAGAGAGCAGGGTTCCAGAGTCCACAAGTGTTCAGAGTTCCTCAGTAGGAATAGCTGGAGTACATAGTCCAAGGCTTCCAGGAGTCAGGTCACAGGTTCACTGCAGGCTAGATTCTGAAGCACTGATTGCTCAGCTGTGACTGCTTAAGAAGCAAGAGGGAGAGAATCAGGGCGGGAACATGAAAGCTGAAAACTCCATATTGACTGAGGGCAAGATAGCTGCAGCAAGACAGAAAGCAAAATGGCTGACGGAAAACTGAGTTTCAAGAACATGTACAAAGAACCTTACATTACTCCCCCCTTAGGGACAACCTCCGGATGGCCTCAGACCAGGCTTGTCTGGGTACCTCTGATGAAACTGGCGGAGCAAACGAGGAGCATTAACGTTATTGACTGGTTCCCATGAGTTGTCCTCCACTGGGTAGCCCTGCCATTTAATCAAATATTGTAACTGATTTCTGTATAACCTGGAATCTAGAATTCTTTCCACCACAAATTCTTCCTGACCATCGACTAGCACTGGGTCAGGGCAAGGAGAAGAACGTCCAGGAAACGTATTGGGTGTTGCAGCCTTTAGTAGGGATACATGAAAGACAGGGTGGATTCTCATAGTTCTAGGCAGTTGAAGACGACAAGCAACGGCACTTATAATTTTACTGATTTTATAGGGTCCAATGTACTTATGTCCCAACTTAGACGATGGAATCCTTAACTTAAGATTTCTGGTTGACAGCCAGACCAGGTCTCCTACCTTGAAAGCTGGTGCAGGTTTACGAAATTTATCTGCTGCTTTCTTGTACCTTTCCTGAGCCAATTCCAGATTCTCCTTTAGAAGATCCATATTCTTCTGTAAAGACGTGATTCTTTCGGCCACTGCTGGTAAAGGCGTTTCTATGGGAAATCGTGGAAGAATGTTAGGATGATAACCTAGATTGGAGTAAAAAGGAGACTGCTTAGTGGAGGCGCTCTGAGAGTTGTTATAAGAGAACTCAGCCAATGGAAGTAGATCCACCCAATCATCCTGTAGGTGGCAGATAAAGCAGCGGAGATACTGCTCCAGAGTTTGATTGGTTCGTTCGGTCTGTCCATTAGTCTGGGGATGAAAAGCAGAAGAAAGGTTTACTTTAATGTCCAATGCTGCACAGAAATTTTGCCAAAACCTTGAAGTGAATTGCACCCCTCGATCCGAAATAACCTCATCCGGTACTCCATGTAAGCGAAACACATCTTTAATCATCAAATCTGATGTCTGTTTTGCAGTGGGTAAGCCGACACAAGGAATAAAATGAGCTGCCTTTGTTAAACGATCAACCACCACTAGAATGGTGTTTTTCCCTTGAGAGGTTGGTAACTCCACAATGAAGTCCATAGAAATGGATCCCCACGGGCGGGACGGGTGGGAAGAGGTTGTAACAGACCAGTTGGTGAGGAGCGAGGTGTTTTGCATCTTGCACAGACTTCACATGAAGTGACATAGTTTAAAACATCCTTCCTGCAAGTGGGCCACCAAAAGAAACGATAAAGAAATTCCTGTGTCTTTAGAATTCCTCTATGCCCAGCTATCTTGGAATCGTGAATGAGTTGCAATACTCTCAATCTGACTGTTTCAGGAATATACAGACGTCCCAGAATCCACACACCATTCTTAAAGACAAGACTTACGTCCCTTGGGGGTTGTGCCAACAAGGAATCCGCATGGTATGCTTCCTTGATGTCCTTAAGTAGGTCTTGATTATGAATCACTCCCAGGAATCTAGAGTCAGGAAGAATAGTCTTAGGAGGAGCAAGTGGACGGGTCTCTGCTGAATGAATCCTAGAGAGTGCATCAGCCTTTCCATTGCGCAATCCTGGTCTATAAGAAATGACAAAATTAATTTGGTTTAAGAAAAGATTCCAGCGAGCCTGGCGAGGAGTCAGGCACTTAGCCGACCTGATAAATTCAAGGTTACGATGGTCTGTCAGGACGACTATTTGCTGTGCAGCTCCCTGAAGAAGGTGTCTCCATTCCTTGAAGGCGGCAATAATGGCCAACAACTCTCTATTGCCCACATCGTAGTTCCTCTCAGCCGAAGACAACTGCTGGGAAAAGAAGGCACAGGGATGCAAGACATTCTTCTCACCTGTTCTCTGAGAGAGTATAGCTCCAACGGCACAATCTGAAGCATCCACCTCTATTATGAAGGCAAGTTCGGGGTTGGGATGTACCAAGATAGGTGCGGTGGTAAATTTATCTTTTAGACGAGAAAATGCTTCCTGGGCTTGGGGAGTCCAGGAGAACCTAGACTCTTTCCGGGTAAGTTGGGTGATAGGTGACACTACCTCAGAGAAATTCCTAATGAAACGTCTATAGAAATTGGCAAACCCGATGAAGCGCTGCACCTCCTTCACATTTCTAGGACTTGGCCAATCCTTGATGGCTTGGGTCTTACTTCCATCCATACTAATTCCTTGTGTAGACAGTACATACCCCAGAAATTGAATTTCGGTCCTATGGAATTCACACTTTTCAAGTTTGATGTAAAGATGGTTTTGTCTTAGACGTTCCAAGACCATTCTCACATGTCCATGATGTTCCTCTGTGGAGTTAGAAAAAATTAGAATATCATCCAAATAAATCACCACGAATGTATCTAGGAGATCCCTGAAGATGTCATTCACCAAGTGTTGGAAAGTGGCTGGGGCGGTACTCAGACCAAAAAGCATAACTAGATATTCAAAATGTCCATAGCGTGACCTGAATGCAGTCTTCCATTCATCCCCAGGTCTAATACGGACCAAGTTATAGGCCCCACGGAGATCCAATTTAGAGAAAATTTTGGCATGCCGCACTCTCTCCAATAACTCAGGGATTAAAGGCAATGGATAACGGTTTCTAATAGTAACCTTATTGAGTTCACTATAGTCTACGCAGGGTCTCAGAGATCCATCTTTCTTCTTCACAAAGAAGATGGGTGCACCTGCAGGAGATGAAGAGGGGCGTATGAAGCCCTTGGCTAGATTTTCATCTATGTAATCCTTTAAAGCCTTTAGCTCAGGCCCCGCCAGGGGGTAGATCTTACCAAAAGGTATCTCTGCTCCAGGCAATAATTCAATTGGACAATCATATGGACGGTGAGGGGGAAGCTGGTCAGCGTTCTTCTTGTCACATAAATCCACATAGTCCTGGTATACAGCTGGTAGATCAGGGACTGACATGGTTCCTTTAGGAACAGAGCAAGCTGAAACTTCTGGACTCATCTGTTTCTCTGAAAAGTGTAATTCCTTGGTCTCCCAGTTAATGGTAGGGTTCTGAGCCTGCAGCCATGGTAGCCCTAGAATAATGGGAAAGTGGGGAGAAGAGATAAGCATAAAGGACAGTTTCTCTTGATGATCTTTACCCATAAGGACCCTCAAAGGCTCCGTTTCCTGATCCACTGGTCCAGAGGTCAGCAGGGAGCCATCCACAGTTTCCATCTGTACTGGAGTAGCCTTCTTCACTGAACGTATCCCCTGTTTCAGAGCAAAGGAGACATCCATAAAATTCCCACTTGCCCCTGAGTCGATCATAGCAGAGCTAGACACCCAGACTGAGTTAACCCAGAGTTTGATGGAAAGGAAGCAATGAGAATTGTTTTTCCTACAACTCAGCTGGGACACCGCTGAGGAAACTTGAAAAATTGCAGCGTTTACACAGTCATCGTCCTCAGAAGTAACGGAGTTTAAGTCCGAGAAATCAAGATCTGTTGCTGCAAATCTCTCTGGAGCCTGAGGCTCGGACCTGACAGATCTCCTCTCGCAACACTCACAGTGAATGAGTGCTGCAGTAGTCTTACGAGAACGGCTGGGGCAGTTTATAATGAAGTGCCCTGACTTACCACAATAGAAACATAGATTTTCCTTAAAACGATGTTCCTTGCGTGCATCACTAACCCGTCTTTGTAAAGAGTCTACCTGCATGCGTTAAGGTTCAGGTTCCCGTGTGATCCTACTCAAAGGTTCCTTAGCTGGGGAGGAAGGTAGGAAAAGGTTAGTGCGATTGCTTTCGAACCATCTCTCTTGCCTGCGTTCAGTCAGGCGAGCATCAATACGGATGCAGTAGTTAATAAAGTCACCTAACGCAGTGGGAGGGTCGGCACGAGCAAGTTCATCCTTAATTAGTGGAGACAACCCCTTTCGAAAAATAGATTTTTTGGCGGAACTGTCCCAGGTGGTATCAAGGGCCCATCTCCTGAAATCCAAGGCATATTCGGCTACCGAGTGCTTACCTTGGCGCAAAGTTAACATGGCTGCTTCAGCTGTTGCACCTCGATTGGGGTCATCAAACACCTGCCCCATGGCTGAAATGAAAGCATCAAGATGATCCAAACATTCATCCTCAGTCTCAATCAGAGGGTTTGCCCACATCAAAGCCTTGTTGGTAAGTAACATAATTATAGTAAGCACTTTAGATCGTTCAGTGGGAAATTGTGAAGCATGTGCAGAAAAAAACAGATTGCATTGGTTAATAAATCCCCTGAATTTTTCACGTTCACCGCCAAAACGAAAAGGGGGCAACTTGGGAATCCCAGAACTTGGGGCTACGGCAGGAGCCTGGACTCGCTCCTCTAGAACCTCAATCCTGGCTCGCAAATCCTGGGCAGTCTGTCCAAACACTTGCAAATTGTGATTAGTGAGGTCCTGTAGGTTTGTAAAACGGGTTTTTATAGTCTGTAAATCTGCAAGGATATTATCAGTCACTCCGCAAAGTTCTTTTATGCGGGCCTCCATTTTCCAGATCTTTTAAGACAGGAGTACTGGAAGGAGAGGAGAAAAGGAAAAAAAAAAAAAAAAACAATAGTGTTTACCTGTGGTAACACTGCAGAGAGAAAAAAAATTAAGGGAACTGCTCACCTGGAATGGTTGTGAGAAGTCACAACCACTATCATCACAGAAAGTTCAACCGGACATCTGATATCCACAGTTACAGCAGACACAAAAGAGGGAAGAGAAAAAAAAAACAATAGTGTTTACCTGTGGTAACACTGCAGAAAAAAAACTTAAGGGAATTGCTCACCTGGAATGGTTGTGAGAAGTCACAACCACTGTCATCACAGAAAGTACAACTGGACGTCTGATATCCACAGTTACAGCAGACACAGCCTTCCCAGACCCAGCAGACACTAACGTTTTGGCTTCAGAATCTTGTAATGTATGTAGTACAGTTCATATAGCGTCTTGTGCTTGGGTGCGATGAAAATACATGAGACACAGGTTTGATATAGAAGGTCTTGTATTACTTCATACAAGTGGCAAAAATAGTCACACAGTTTGCAGATACAGAAGCAGGAGACACAGCAGGCCAGAGTAACTTAAGCTCAGCAATCACTCTCCACAACAGGTTCAGGATCTTCTTCTCTGTTACCGTAAGTCCATGCAAACGTGGATCTTTCAGAGAGCAGGGTTCCAGAGTCCACAAGTGTTCAGAGTTCCTCAGTAGGAATAGCTGGAGTACATAGTCCAAGGCTTCCAGGAGTCAGGTCACAGGTTCACTGCAGGCTAGATTCTGAAGCACTGATTGCTCAGCTGTGGCTGCTTAAGAAGCAAGAGGGAGAGAATCAGGGCGGGAACATGAAAGCTGAAAACTCCATATTGACTGAGGGCAAGATAGCTGCAGCAAGACAGAAAGCAAAATGGCTGACGGAAAACTGAGTTTCAAGAACATGTACAAAGAACCTTACACTACTATACAAAGGATATAACAGCTTTCTGACCAATATTCTTACATCAGAACTCTAAACTTGGGCCTGACTGGGTCCACTTGGGCCTGACTGGGTCCTCTTGGGCCTGACTGGGTCCTCTTGGGGATTGACTGGGTCCTCTTGGGGCCTGACTGGGTCCTCAAAATATCTGCAAGTATAAAGACACTTGTAAAGCTACTATACAAAGGATATAACAGCTTTCTGGCCAATATTCTTACATCAGAACTCTAAACTTGGGCCTGACTGGGTCCTCTTGGGCCTGACTGGGTCCTCTTGGGCCTGACTGGGTCCTCTTGGGATTGACTGGGTCCTCTTGGGTCCTCTTGGGGCCTGACTGGGTCCTCAAAATATCTGCAAGTATAAAGACACTTGTAAAGCTACTATACAAAGGATATAACAGCTTTCTGGCCAATATTCTTACATCAGAACTCTAAACTTGGGCCTGACTGGGTCCTCTTGGCCTGACTGGTCCTCTTGGGCCTGACTGGGTCCTCTTGGGGATTGACTGGGTCCTCTTGGGGCCTGACTGGGTCCTCAAAATATCTGCAAGTATAAAGACACTTGTAAAGCTACTATACAAAGGATATAACAGCTTTCTGGCCAATATACTTACATCAGAACTCTAAACTTGGGCCTGACTTGGTCCTCTTGGGTCTGACTGGTCCTCTTTGGGCCTGACTGGGTTCTCTTGGGGCCTGACTGGGTCCTCAAAATATTTGCAAGTATAAAGACACTTGATAAGCTACTATACAAAGGCTGTAAAAGCTTTCTGCCCAATATACTTACATCAGAACTTTTAACTTGGGCCTGAGTGGGTCCTCTTTGGGCCTGACTGGGTCCTATTGGGCCTGACTGGGTCCTCTTGGGGCCTGACTGGGTTCTCAAAATATCTGCAAGTATAAAGACACTTGTAAAGCTACTATACAAAGGATATAACAGCTTTCTGACCAATATTCTTACATCAGAACTCTAAACTTGGGCCTGACTGGGTCCCTTGGGCCTGACTGGGTCCTCTTGGGCCTGACTGGGTCCTCTTGGGGATTGACTGGGTCCTCTTGGGGCCTGACTGGGTCCTCAAAATATCTGCAAGTATAAAGACACTTGTAAAGCTACTATACAAAGGATATAACAGCTTTCTGGCCAATATACTTACATCAGAACTCTAAACTTGGGCCTGACTGGGTCCTCTTGGGCCTGACTGGGTCCTCTTGGCCTGATGGGTCCTCTGGGTTACTGGGCTCTTGGGGCCTGACTGGGTCCTCAAAATATCTGCAAGTATAAAGACACTTGTAAAGCTACTATACAAAGGATATAAACAGCTTTCTGCCAATATACTTACATCAGAACTCTAAACTTGGGCCTGACTTGGTCCTCTTGGTCTGACTGGGTCCTTTGGGCCTGACTGGGTTCTCTTGGGGCCTGACTGGGTCCTCAAAATATTTGCAAGTATAAAGACACTTGATAAGCTACTATACAAAGGCTGTATAAAGCTTTCTGCCCAATATACTTACATCAGAACTTTTAACTTGGGCCTGAGTGGTCCTCTTGGGCCTGACTGGGTCCTATTGGGCCTGACTGGGTCCTCTTGGGGCCTGACTGGGTTCCTCAAAATATCTGCAAGTATAAAGACACTTGTAAAGCTACTATACAAAGGATATAACAGCTTTCTGACCAATATTCTTACATCAGAACTCTAAACTTGGGCCTGACTGGGTCCTCTTGGGCCTGACTGGGTCCTCTTGGGCCTGACTGGGTCCTCTTGGGGATTGACTGGGTCCTCTTGGGGCCTGACTGGGTCCTCAAAGTATCTGCAAGTATAAAGACACTTGTAAAGCTACTATACAAAGGATATAACAGCTTTCTGGCCAATATACTTACATCAGAACTCTAAACTTGGGCCTGACTGGGTCCTCTTGGGTCTGACTGGGTCCTCTTTGGGCCTGACTGGGTTCTCTTGGGGCCTGACTGGGTCCTCAAAATATTTGCAAGTATAAAGACACTTGATAAGCTACTATACAAAGGCTGTAAAAGCTTTCTGCCCAATATACTTACATCAGAACTTTTAACTTGGGCCTGAGTGGGTCCTCTTTGGGCCTGACTGGGTCCTATTGGGCCTGACTGGGTCCTCTTGGGGCCTGACTGGGTTCTCAAAATATCTGCAAGTATAAAGACACTTGTAAAGCTACTATACAAAGGAATAACAGCTTTCTGACCAATATTCTTACATCAGAACTCTAAACTTGGGCCTGACTGGGTCCTCTTGGGCCTGACTGGGTCCTCTTGGGCCTGACTGGGTCTTCTTGAGGATTGACTGGGTCCTCTTGGGGCCTGACTGGGTCCTCAAAATATCTGCAAGTATAAAGACACTTGTAAAGCTACTATACAAAGGATATAACAGCTTTCTGGCCAATATACTTACATCAGAACTCTAAACTTGGGCCTGACTAGGTCCTCTTGGGTCTGACTGGGTCCTCTTTGGGCCTGACTGGGTTCTCTTGGGGCCTGACTGGGTCCTCAAAATATTTGCAAGTATAAAGACACTTGATAAGCTACTATACAAAGGCTGTAAAAGCTTTCTGCCCAATATACTTACATCAGAACTTTTAACTTGGGCCTGAGTGGGTCCTCTTTGGGCCTGACTGGGTCCTATTGGGCCTGACTGGGTCCTCTTGGGGCCTGACTGGGTTCTCAAAATATCTGCAAGTATAAAGACACTTGTAAAGCTACTATACAAAGGATATAACAGCTTTCTGACCAATATTCTTACATCAGAACTCTAAACTTGGGCCTGACTGGGTCCTCTTGGGCCTGACTGGGTCCTCTTGGGCCTGACTGGGTCCTCTTGGGGCCTGACTGGGTCCTCAAAATATCTGCAAGTATAAAGACACTTGTAAAGCTACTATACAAAGGATATAACAGCTTTCTGGCCAATATACTTACAGTGCCTACAAGTAGTATTCAACCCCCTGCAGATTTAGCTGGTTTGATAAGATGCAAATAAGTTAGAGCCTTCAAACTGCAAACGAGAGTAGGATTTATTAACAGAAGCATAAATCTTACAAACCAAAAAGTTATGTTGCTCAGTTGAATTTTAATAAATTTTAAACATAAAAGTGTGGGTCAATTATTATACAACCCCTATGTTTAATATTTCGTGGAATAACCCTTGTTTGCAATTACAGCTAATAATCGTCTTTTATAAGACCTGATCAGGCCGGCACAGGTCTGTGGAGTTATCTTGGCCCACTCCTCCATGCAGATCTTCTCCAAGTTATCTAGGTTCTTTGGGTGTCTCATGTGGACTTTAATCTTGAGCTCCTTCCACAAGTTTTCAATTGGGTTAAGGTCAGGAGACTGACTAGGCCACTCCAACACCTTGACTTTTTCCCTCTTGAACCAGGCCTTGGTTTTCTTGGCTGTGTGCTTTGGGTCGTTGTCTTGTTGGAAGATGAAATTACGACCCATCTTAAGATCCTTGATGGAGGAGCGTAGGTTCTTGGCCAAAATCTCCAGGTAGGCCGTGCTATTCATCCTCCCATGGATGCGGACCAGATGGCCAGGCCCCTTGGCTGAGAAACAGCCCCACAGCATGATGCTGCCACCACCATGCTTGACTGTAGGGATGGTATTCTTGGGGTTGTATGCAGTGCCATCCAGTCTCCAAACATCACGTGTGTGGTTGGCACCAAAGATCTCGATCTTGGTCTCATCAGACCATAGAACCTTGAACCAGTCTGTCTCAGAGTCCTCCAATGATCATGAGCAAACTGTAGACGAGCCTTGACATGACGCTTTGAAAGTAAAGGTACCTTACGGGCTCGTCTGGAACGGAGACCATTGCGGTGGAGTACGTTACTTATGGTATTGACTGAAACCAATGTCCCCACTGCCATGAGATCTTCCCGGAGCTCCTTCCTTGTTGTCCTTGGGTTAGCCTTGACTCTTCGGACAAGCCTGGCCTCGGCACGGGAGGAAACTTTCAAAGGCTGTCCAGGCCGTGGAAGGCTAACAGTAGTTCCATAAGCCTTCCACTTACGGATGATGCTCCCAACAGTGGAGACAGGTAGGCCCAACTCCTTGGAAAGGGTTTTGTACCCCTTGCCAGCCTTGTGACCCTCCACGATCTTGTCTCTGATGGCCTTGGAATGCTCCTTTGTCTTTCCCATGTTGACCATGTATGAGTGCTGTTCACAAGTTTGGGGAGGGTCTTAAATAGTCAGAAAAGGCTGGCAAAAGAGATCATTAATCCACACATGTGAAGCTCATTATTCTTGGTGCCTGAACTACTTGTTAAAACTTTAGGGGACCAAACAGAATTCTTGTGGTTTGAGGGGTTGAATAATAGATGACACTCTGAATTAACTTTTAACGTTTTAAAAAAAAAAAAAAAAAATTGTAAAAATTTTTTTTGCTGCAGTGCATTTCCCACTTCCAGGCTGATCTACAGTACAAATGTCACAATGCCAAGTTAATTCTGCATGTGCCAACCAGCTAAATCTGCAGAGGGTTGAATACTACTTGTAGGCACTGTACATCAGAACTCTAAACTTGGCCTGACTGGGTCCTCTTGGGTCTGACTGGGTCCTCTTTGGGCCTGACTGGGTTCTCTTGGGCCTGACTGGGTCCTCAAAATATTTGCAAGTATAAAGACACTTGATAAGCTACTATACAAAGGCTGTAAAAGCTTTCTGCCCAATATACTTACATCAGAACTTTTAACTTGGGCCTGAGTGGGTCCTCTTTGGGCCTGACTGGGTCCTATTGGGCCTGACTGGGTCCTCTTGGGGCCTGACTGGGTTCTCAAAATATCTGCAAGTATAAAGACACTTGTAAAGCTACTATACAAAGGATATAACAGCTTTCTGGCCAATATACTTACATCAGAACTCTAAACTTGGGCCTGACTGAGTCCTCTTGGGCCTGAGTGGGTCCTCTTGGGGCCTGACTGGGTCCTCAAAATATCTGCAAGTATAAAGACACTTGATACACTACTATACAAAGGCTGTAAAAGCTTTCTGGCCAATATACTTCCATCAGAACTTTTAACTTGGGCCTGAGTGGGTCCTCTTTGGGCCTGACTGGGTCCTCTTGGACCTCACTGGGTCATCTTGGGGCCTGACTGGGTCCTCTTGGGGTCTGACTGGGTCCTCAAAATATCTGCAAGTATAAAGACACTTGTAAAGCTACTATACAAAGGATATAACAGCTTTCTGGCCAATATACTTACATCAGAACTCTAAACTTGGGCCTGACTGGGTCCTCTTGGGCCTGACTGGGTCCTCTTGGGGCCTGACTGGGTCCTCTTGGGGCCTGACTCGTTCCTCAAAATATCTGCAAGTATAAAGACACTTGATAAGCTACTATACAAAGGCTGGAAAAGCTTTCGGCCAATATACTTACATCAGAACTTTTAACTTGGGCCTGACTGGGTCCTCTTTGGGCCTGACTGGGTATTATTTGGGGCCTGACTGGGTACTCTTTGCGGATTGACTGGGTCCTCTAAATAATCTGCAAGTATAAAGACACTTAAACCTATGATACCCAAAAATAATAAAAAGATTACTTGCGTGGTTTTCCAACGCCGTCTTGATGATATACGCAATGCGCAAGCTACAGAACCCTCCACCTCCTGTTTCACCCCCACCCAAAAAAAATAAAATATAGCTTCTAAACACCAACCCTCCTTCCAACTTTAGTTACCTACCCCCATTTGAAAATATATTTTGTCATGCAGTAGAAAAAAATGGATAGCCCCAATTCCTGTAGTAACCTTTGTATACACCTTCTGAATTTTATATCACATTTTGAAACCAAAACACCTATGTATACCCTGTGTGGTATACCAATATCGCAAATACCTTTGTTTGAAATTATACTACGGACAGTTTTTGTAGACAGTTTTTATTGTAATTTTTTTTTTAACTTATTTTTTTGGGTCAAGTAGGAGCTACACTGCTCTTTATTTAAAATAGAGTTACATTACATTAAAAGAAACAAAATACACATACCTTCACACAAACACACACACACACACACGCACAAACACACACGAAAATACTAGTACATTATGAAAACTAAACATGTTGGAAATATAACTACAGTATGAAAGAAAATAAGATAATGCAGGACACACACTCAAACATGCTGTTTTCAAAAAATGGCGGATTCTGACTGACGTCGAATGACTGAAGTGTGAAAGAGGCCTTAGACTGAATATGCTCATAATAACTCTGTCAGAAGCTTCAGAAAAATGTCCTAGTCAGGAGCCTCATCTACATTTATCCATGATTTCCCAGAGCCAACTTCTTATTGTGAACAGGATTTGCCAAGATCTCCGTGACATGTCTGTTATTGTGGCAAAAGCTAACCAAAACTGCAGACACTCCATTTCCAATATCTTGAAAGCCATTACCAAAACACACATAATAAAAGCTGTGCACATTTAAAACATACAGTGGGTACGAAAAGTATTCAGACCCCTTTAAATGTTTCACTCTTTGTTTCAATGCAGCCATTTGGTAAATTCAAAAAAGTTCATTTTTTCTCATTAATGTACAGTCTGCACCCCATCTTGACGGAAAAAAAAGAAATATAGAAATTTTTGCATATTTATTAAAAAAGAAAAACTGAAATATCACATGGTCATAAAAATTCAGACCCTTTGCTCAGACACTCATATTTAACCCCTTTATGTGACCCTGGACCTAATTCCCATGGACGGAATAGTACGTCATGGGCAATCAGCTGCGCTCCCGGGGGGAGCGCAGCTGATCGCCGCCGGGTGTCAGCTGATTATCACAGCTGACACCCGTGACTGTGTGTCAGGAGCGGTCACGGACCGCTCCCGGCACATTAACCCCTGGCACATCGCGATCAAACATGATCGCGGTGTGCCCGGGGCACAGGGGAGGATCGCGCAGGGTGGGGGCTCCCTGCGCGCTCCCCTGAGACCCTCAGAGCAGCGCGATGTGTCGCGCTGTTCCGAGGGTCCGTCCTCCCTCCAGGTCCCCGGATCCAAGATGGCGCCGAGGTCCTGCAGGGAGGCGGCTTCCTCAGTGCCTGCTGAGAGCAGGCGCTGAGGAAGCCTGCAGCGATGCCAGAGCGATCGCTGGTGTGACAGAGTGCTGTGCACACTGTCACACCAGCGATCTGCTAAAATACAGTGATGTCCCACCCTGGGACAAAGTAAAAAAGTAAAAAAAAAAAATAAAAAGTGGTAAAAAAAATCATAAAAAAAAAAAATATATTCCCCAATAAATTCATTCTTTCCGGTAAATAAAAAAACCAAAACAATAAAAGTACACATATTTGGTATCGCCGCGTCCGTAACGACCCCCCCTATAAAACTGTCCCACTAGTTAACCCCTTTAGTGAACCCCTTAAAAAAAAAAGAAAAGAAAACGAAGCAAAAAATCAATGCTTTATCATCATACCGCTGAACAAAAAGTGGAATAACACGCGATCAAAAAGACCGATATAAATAAACATGGTACCGCTGAAAACGTCATCTTGTCCCGCAAAAAACGAGCCATCATACAGCATCATCAGTGAAAAAATAAAAAAGTTATAGCTCGCAGAATAAAGCGATGCAAAAATAATAATTTTTTATATTAAATTGTTTTCATTCTATAAAAGCGCCAAAACATAAAAAAAATGATATAAATGAGGTATCGCCGTAATCGTACTGACCCGAAGAATAAAACTGCTTTATCAATTTTACCACACGCGGAACGGTACAAACGCCTCCCCCAAAAGAAATTCATGAATTGCTGATTTTTGTTCATTCTAACCTCCCAAAAATCGAAATACAAAGCTATCAAAAAATGTCACGTGTTCAAAAATGGTACCAATAAAAACGTCACCTCGTCCCGCAAAAAATAAGACCTCACATGACTCTGTGGGCCAAAATATGCAAAAATTATAGCTCTCAAAATGTGGTGATGCAAAAAACTATTTTTTGCAATGAAAAGCGTCTTTTAGCGTGACAGCTGCCAATCATAAAAACCCGCTATAAATAGTAAATCAAACCCCCCTTTATCACCCCCTTAGTTAGGGAAAAATAATAAAATTAAAAAAATGTATTTATTTCCATTTTCCCATTAGGGTTAGGGTTGCGGCTAAAGTTAGGGTTAGGGTTGGCGCTAACGTTAGGATTAGGGTTGGGATTACGGTTAGGGGTGTGTTAGGGTTAGGTTTGTGGTTAGGGTTGGGACTAGGGTTAGGGGTGTGTTGGGGTTAGGGTTGGAGTTAGAATTGGAGGGTTTCTGCTGTTTAGGCACATCAGGGGCTCTCCAAATGTGACATGGCGTCTGATCTCAATTCCAGCCAAAACAGTAGTTTACTCCCGCATATGGGGTATCAGCGTACTCTGGACCACAAGAGTTATTGTGCAATTTGTCCTATTTCTCCTGTTACCCTTGGGAAAATAAAAAACTGGGGGCGACAAAATCATTTTTGTAAAAAAAAAAATTATTTTTTGTTTTTACGGCTGTATGTTATAAAACTTCTGTGAAGCACTTGGGGCTTCATAGCGCTCACCACACTTCTAGATAAGTTCCTTGTGGGGTCTATTTTCCAAAATGGGGTCACTTGTGGGGGTTTCCACTGTTTAGGCGCATCAGGGGCTCTCCAAATGCGACATGACGCCCCCAGACCATTCCATCAAAGTCTGCAATCCAAAACATCACTACTTCCCTTCCGAGCCCCGACGTGCGCCCATACAGTAGTTTACTCCCACATATTGGGTATCAGCGTACTCAGGACAAATTGGACAACAACTTTTGGGGTCCAATTTCTCCTGTTACCCTTGTGAAAATAAAATATTGGGGGCGAAAAAATCATTTTTGTAAAAAAAAAAAAAAGGATTTTTTATTTTTACGGCTGTACATTATAAACTTCTGTGAAGCACTTCGGGGTTCAAAGTGCTCACCACACATCTAGATAAGTTCCTTGAGGGTCTAGTTTCCAAAATGGTGTCATTTGTGGGGGTTTCCACTGTTTAGGCAGATCAGGAGCTCTCCAAACACGACATGGCATCCAGCCAATTCTGCGTTGAAAAAGTCAAACGGCGCTCCTTCCCTTCCAAACTCTGCCATGCACCCAAACAGTGGTTTACCCCCACATATGGGGTATCAGCGCACTCAGGACAAATTGCACAATAACTTTTGGAGTCTTGTTAACCTTGGAAAATAAAAATTGGGGTGAAAAGATCAATTTTGTGGAAAAAATATGATTTTTTAATTTTACGGCTCTATGTTATAAACTTGTGTGAAGCACTTGGGGTTCAAATTGCTCACCAAAGAACTAGATAAGTTCCTTAGGGGGTCTAGTTTCCCAAATGGGGTCACTTGTGGGGGTTTCCACTGTTTAGGCACAGCAGGGGCTCTCCAAACGCGACATGGCGTCCGCTCTCGATTCCAGCCAATTTGACATTCAAAATCTCAAATGATGGTCCTTCCCTTCTGAGCCCTGCCGTGTGCCTAAAGATTGGTCTTCCTCCACACATGGGGTATTGGTGTACTCAGAGAAAATTGCACAACAAATATTCTGGTTCATTTTCTCCTGATACCCTTGACAAAATAAAAAAAATTGTGTCCGAAGAAAAATTTTGGGGAAAAAAAGTTAAATGTTCATTTTTTCCTTCCACATTGCTTCAATTCTTGTGAAGTACCTAAAGGGTTAATGAACTTCCTGGATGTGGTTTTTAACACCTTGAGGCGTGCAGTTTTTAGAATGGTGTCACTACTGGGTATTTTCTGTCATATTGACCCCTCATAGTGACTTCAAATGTGAGGTGGTCCTAAAAAAAATGGTTTTGTAAATTTTGTTGGAAAAATGAGAAATTGCTGGCCATATTTCCATTTTTTTCATAAATAAATGCAAGTCACATCGTAGAAATTTTACCACTAACATGAAGTACAATATGTCACGAAAAAGCAATCTCAGAATCAGCGGGATCCGTTTAAGCGTTCCAGAGTTATAAGCACATAAAGTGACAGTGGTCCGATTTCAAAATTAAGGCCTGGTCATTAACCTACAAAATGGCTTAGTCCTTAAGGGGTTAAGCCATTCGGAGGTGGACTTGGTGTGTTTTGGATTAGTGCCCTGCTGCATAACCTAAGTGCACTTTAGATTGAAATAACGAACAGATGGCCGGACATTCTCCTACCGGATTTTTTGTAGACACCAGAATTCATGGTTACATTTACCACAGCAAGTCTTCCAGGTCCCGAAGCAGAAAAACAGCCCCAGACCATCACACTACCACCACTTTATTTAACTGTTGGAATGAGGTTCCTTTTCTGAAATGCTGTGTTACTTCTAGCCAGATGTAATGGGACATACACCTTCAAAAAAGTTTGACTTTTGTCTTGTCAGTCCACAGAGTATTCTCTCAAAAGTCTTGGGGATTATCAAGATGTTTTCTGGCAAAACTGAGGCCAGCCTTTATGTTCCTATTGCTCAGCAGTGGTTTTCGTTTTGGAACTCTGGTATGTAGGACATTTTTGCCTAGTCTCTTTCTGGAGTCATGAACACTGATCTTGACTGAGGCAAGTGAGACCTGCAATTTTTTGGATGTTGTTGTGAGTTTTTTTGACCTTTTGGATGAGTCGTCGTAGCAGTCTTTGGGTAATTTTGGTTGACCAGCCACTCTTAGGAAGGTTCACACTGTTCCAAATATTTACCATTTTTCGATAATGGCTTTCACTGTGGTTCGCTGGCATCCCAAAGCTTTAGAAATGGCTTTAGAACTTTTTCCACACTGATAGATCTCAATTACTTTGCTTCTCATTTGTTCCAAAAGGTCTTTGCATCGTGGCATAATGTCTAGATTGTGAGGAATCTTTTGATCTACTTCACTTTGTCAGGCAGGTCCTATTTAAGTGACTTCTTGATTGAGAACAGGTGTGGCAGTAATGAGGCATGAATTGGCTAGGGAACTTGAACTCAGCTTCCCAAAGATGTGATAAAGCACAGTTAATTTATGTTTTAAGGGATATGGGGGGACAATCACTTTTTCACACAGGGTCCTGTAGGTTTGTATTCCTTTTTCCCTTAACCACTTCACCCTGCAGCCTGTTTTCACAATCGTGACCATCCCAATTTTTTCAATCCTGACGACTGTCACTTTATGACGTAATAACTCTGGAACGCTTCAATGGGTCCCACTGATTCTGAGAATGTTTTTTCATTACATATTGTACTTCATGGTAGAGGTAAAATGTATTTGATGTGACTAACCTTTATTTGTGAAAAAATTGGAAATTTTTTGAAAATTTTGAACATTTTGCAATTTTCAAACTTTTAATTTTTATGCCCTTAAATCAGAAAATCAAGTCACACATAATAGTTAAATAACATTTCCCACATGTCTACTCTTCATCAGCACAATTTTTTAAACTTTTTTTTTTATGTTAGGAAGTTAAAAGGGTTAAAAGTTGAGCAGCGGTTTCTCATTTTTAAAACACAATTTTTTTTTTAGGGACCACATCACATTTGAAGCGACTTTAAAGGGCCTATATGACAGAAAATACCCAAAAGTGACACCATTCTAAAAACTACACCCCTCAACTTGCTCAAAGCCACATTCAAGAAGTCTATTAACCCTTCAGGTGCTTGGGTATGGCCTGAACTCTTGCAATGTGAGGAAGCAGGAGTCTGGAGTTCCCACGAGACTTCCCTGAAAAACGACATAAAAGTGGTCTTTGGGGTTCCACTTCATCCTGTTGCACTGTGGGATTATTACCACTAGTCCCAGGAGCATTTTGAGACCAAAAGCAGACTTCTGGGATCAAGTAAACCGGAGTTTTCTATCATAGAAGATAACTACATTGCTGGGAACCTCTCTGCCCAAGATGTCTGTTGTGCTGCCTTCATACAGCTAAAGCCAGGAAGAACGCTCCCCCTCCCCTCTTGAAAGTGAGTAACTATATTTGCTCTTAGATAACAGAACTGAGCCCTGCCTCAATGTAAGCACTGATATCTTTATCTAAATAAGACTTTTACATACTTTGTGTGAAGCCAGAAGCAGCTTAGATAATCATCCCTGACCAGGAAAGCGCGCAGGCATCAGCAAAACGGCCAATATATCCTGGTTGCTGCACTTACAGATGGTGGAGACTGGAGAGGTTCTTTGCAATACAGTCTGAATGATATCCATCTCCCTTGATAAGTTAATCAATTTGTTAGACCGAGGTGCTGCAGGTGAGCAGTACAAAACACACACCTGCTGTTGTGAAGTGTGGTGATTCGCCCCAGTGCTCCCCTTGCTACCACCATCGGCTTTCCTTGATTTGGGTCGTTTTGCTCTGCAAGTTTGGACTCCATAACTGGCAGAGATAGGATTAAAGACACAGTATTTTTCCTATAGCATGATTTATTGCTGAGACAACAGCGGCATCTGGTGGTCTTTTAGAGAACTGCATCCAAAAATTATCTCAAAATAAAAGGACTCATTTGATTACTCACTCCTCAAAAATGTAATTCTTTATGATCTGAATGTATCCAAGGGGGGAATGTGACTGGTGCCAAGATAACTACGTGGCAACTGGCAAGGCTAAATTTATACTTTTTACAATGGTTAAGATTGGCAAATCTGCCTCAGGAGCCTCTCCTAGATCTAATGTTTCCCTGACTCAGGTGGGCATGAATAAGTTCCTTCACAAAAAGCAAACAAAAGCTGCTACTTCAAAGTCCAAACCCCCAGAGCTTATGGATTCACATTCTCCTAGTAACTCTGACTCTGAAATAGAAAGTGAAATGGAAGAAAGCAGAATTGCAGGGGATCAACCAGTATCCAGATCCTTCATAAAAAGAATACTAGCTAAATCTCTAGAACCGGTGGTTAAAGATTTATCTGACATCAAGCAAGAAATTTCACAAATAGGCCACAGGGTGGACTCACTCAAAGCTTCTAATTCCACCATAATTCAGCAAACCAATGAAGTTGTAGCGTGCTCACATAGTCAGGGAGATCATATTAACCAAATTTATTCTATTCTTGAGGACCTTGAGAATAGAGAAAGAAACAACCTACGGATAAAAGGCATCCCTGAAACAGTTGCGGTTGAAGCATTGCTCGCTACTCTGAGAGGAATATTTTCTAATCTACTGTCCCAAGATGACCCTACACACATGGAGATAGTGAGAGCCCACAGGTCGTTAAAACCACAACCTAAACCAGGAGACCCTCCACAAGACGTCATCTGCCATTTTTTGGACTATCGCACTAAAGATTTAATTATAAGACGATCAAGGGAAGCGGAAAATATTTTATTCGAAGATTCTTCAATATTGATTTTCCAAGACCTAGCGGCATCGACACTAAACAAGAGACATATATTGAAACCTTTTACGGAAGCCTTGCGTCGCAACCAATGCCAATATCGTTGGTTATACCCATTTGGCATCGCAATAACTTCCAAAGGTAAGCGTATCCAGGCCAGGACCTCGGCAGAGATTCAGGAGGCATGCAAAGAGCTGGGTATCTCTCTGGAGAAATACCCAGATCTGGAGGCGTATCATTCATCACCTTCCTTGCAACCTCTGACTCGACCTGCACCTTGGAACTTGGTCCAATCGAAACCCAATCGAAACTGAAGCAAAGCAGCAAAGCTTCAATCTGCACTTCCAGATGAAGAGACCGGATGATACACTGGACTGGGGCAGGGAGACGTCCGGGCCACAGTTTTGTTTTTTCTCTTCTTTCCAGGCCTTGCTGATCAGTAATGGCGGGACTGCCTAGACTCCGTCATATCTAACTGCTTTGTTTTCCTGTGTTTAATGTTTTTTTTCAGGAAGGAATGCAAAATTGCATCATCAGCTGTTTGCCTTTGACAGTTACCAATGACTTTACCCGTGAGTTGAGTATAGCTTATACTTATAAACTCTTATTCCCTCTCCTGGGGGGCTTGCCCGATCCATCTTGACTTTCCCCTATCCCTGAGTGAGTGGACGGGCACAGCCTGCTGGGAAAGGATCAGATTGCCTATCCACGGGACCCGTGATACTGGCACCATTGCACTTACTCCCCCTTATTGCTGTTAATTGTTTATATTATTATAGTTTTCGTTAATGTTCGACGCACCAGCTTAGACTGGTGTATCACCCTTGTTATGATAGTTCTAACATCCCAATTCTGCAAGTATTCTTTGACACCATCCCTCCCCTTACCTCCTTGGTCCGGCTTGATAACATTGCAAATTAAAGGTCCGCACACACACCACATTCTCTATGGAGACTAATCAAGGTAATTTTAAAATAGCAAGCTTCAATACGCGGGGTTTAAACTCACCTATCCCAAGGGCACAGACATTGAATTGGTTCAGAAAAGATAACTTCAATATTCTTCTTTTACAAGAAACCCATTTCCAAATCAAGAAACTTCCCTCATTTGATAAATCCCATTACAACCAGTGGTATTATGCCACATCTCCCCAGAGAGGTTCTAGGGGAGTGTCAATCGCGTTTGATAAAAATACGCCATTTCTGCTAACTGACTTATTGGCTGACACTGACGGGAGATATATTTTCATAAAAGGTCTTCTAGCGGGAACGTTAGTTACTATCGGCAACCTATATGCTCCTAACAAGAAACAAATTAATGGATTACCTCCAAATTAAACCAGTTTCATACTTTCTTAGAGGGAATCCTAATTATTGGAGATCTCAATATACCTCTGGACCCCATATTGGACTCATCCACAAAGAAATGCCAGATTTCATATCAAAATATTATCAGGATAAAGAGATATCTTCATAATCTTTCATCGGTTGATGTATGGCGGCATGTACACCCTAATGACCTCGACTACACCTTTTTTTCCCACCCTCACAATTCCTACCACAGAATTGATTACATTTTTCTATCAAGGTCTCTGATACCAAATCTTTCTAAAGCAGAGATACTCCCCTCAATACACTCTGACCACTCAATAGTCTCAATACGCTTCTCAACTTCAAAACCTTACTCAGTATATTGCTCATGGAGATTAAACGAATCAATCCTAACTTCAGACATTAATAAACAACGAATACGTAATACTTTAATAGACTTTTTCAAGAACAATACCACTTCGGAGGTGAGCTTTCCGATAGTGTGGGAGACCCATAAAGCGGTGATCAGGGGCGAATTGATTTCCATCACTTAACACCTCAACAGACAGCGCAAAAAGACAATACGAGACCTTTATGAAGAGATAGTGAATTTAGAAACAGAACATAAAAGAACTTTGTTGCGTCAAAGTCTGGAGGCTCTGACAGCCAAACGCTTACAATTAAAAGATCTGCTGAATCAGCAGTCCGCAAAACAATATCTCAGTTGGAGAAATCATATGTATGTTCACGGCGATAAGGCCTCCAGGCTTATGATGTCCCTAATTAAAGTAAGACAAGCCAAGACTTATATTCACTCTCTGAAAACCTCTAGAGGCAATAGAACATCAGATATTGATCAAATCTCACATGAATTCCTAAAATATTACTTGAATCTATATAATTTACAACCAGATGAGTCTGACTCAGATAAAGAAAAAAAAAGGGCGGAAATCCAGTCCTTCCTATCCAGCCTTAATCTACCCAAACTTACAATAGAACAACAAAAATCCCTTTCTAATCCTATTACTCGGGATGAGATCCGATCCACTCTGGCGAACAGCCCCGCAGGGAAAGCTCCTGGTCCTGATGGGCTTCCCGCTATATATTATAAAACTTTTTCCGAGACCCTCGAACCTCACTTTCTCGATTTATGTAATGCAGTGCTTCGGGGCTCCCCCTTTCCCCCTCAATCGCTGGAGGCTCATATAACTCTAATCCACAATGAGGGCAAGGATCCAGAACTCTGTAGCAATTACAGACCTATCTCCCTTTTGAATGTGGATCTGAAAATTTATGCCAGCATACTGGCAAAACGCATAGCAAATTACTTGCCAAATTTGATTTCTCCAGATCAAACCAGCTTCATTAGGGGTAGGGAGGGTAAGGAAGATGCTTCATTTAATGCAATATTTTAGCCTTCATAAGACGCCTCTTGTGCTTCTTGGCACCGATGCAGAGAAGGCGTTTGACAGAGTGGATTGGATCTTCATACGGGAAACCCTCAATAGTTTTAATTTTCCTTCCCTACTAACAGCGGCCATATTACAAATGTACTCTCACCCATCGGCTAAAATTAAATTTAACAATACGCTCGCCAAGTCTTTTACGATTCATAACAGTACAAGACAGGGGTGCCCTCTGTCACCACTGTTATTTATAGTGGCGATGGAACCCCTAATCAAGGCTGTCAATATGTGCAAAGATATAGAGGGTGTGAGAGTACAGGGAATAACTCATAAAACCATGGCCTTAGCTGACGATTTATTAATCACTATGACTTGTCCTCACAAAGGTATACCGGCTCTCATGCGGATCCTGGAGAGATATGGCTCCTTGTCTAATTTCAAGATAAACCCATCTAAGTCCGAAGCGCTGGGAATAAATATACCTGCTAGCACTATAAACGGCTTTAAGCTACAATTTCCCTTTCACGGGCTGGGTAATTATATAAAATACCTTGGTATTAAAATTAGCCCGTCCTATAAGGATCTATTTAACCTAAATTATTAACCACTACTCACTTTAGTAACAGATCAAACTAAAAAGTGGAAGGCCCCCTATCTCTCTTGGATGGGAAGAAAAAATTTAATCAAAAGCATTCTTCTACCTAAATTAATTTACCTATTTCTAATGCTACCTATAGAACTACCCAGGACGTTCTTAACCCAGGTTAATTGTTCTTTCTTTAAATATATATGGAATAAGCACAGATCAAGACTTAACTCCCACACACTTTCATTGCCTAGGAGGAAAGGTGGCATGGGAGCCCCCAACATCCATACTTATTATTTAGCTGCTGTCCTATCTAGGGCGGTGGAGTGGGTCAGGAAGACTGGAGAGAAACCCTGGCTTACTTTGGAAGAACAGATGTCCCCGATTCAACTACGCTCTATTATCCTTTCCCCTGTAGAGTCACTTAAATTTATCTTTCCAAACCTCCTTACAAGGACGGCGGTCAAATGTTGGAAGTCAGTGGCCCCTTAATCTATCCCCGTCTCCCTCACCACTAACTAGGGTATCGGACGTCATGACCCTTGATGTGGCGAAACATATTTCAAATGATAAATCACCCCTGTTGGACCAGTTATACAGTGAAGGGACTATTATATCCTTCCAAGACATGAAGGAACTGCCCACAATGTCTCATTACACCTTTATACATTATGAGTTTCTTAAGAAAACACTCCGCAATTTGTGATCAATGGCGACCTAACGCGGCCGTTAACCGCTTTTGAAATATTATGTTGCCAAACAAAACCCCCGAAAAAAGTGCTTTCTGCTCTCTATAATATGCTGCTTTTAAAACAATTACCTCTGAAAAGAAAAAAAAAACAAATAAATAGACCCCTGCGCTTCCACAAATGCTCAGATTGTGGTAGTGGCACTGGAATAGGTACAATGCATAAAGAATCTGAAATGATGTTTCAAAAAAAGGGAAAGCTGAAACAGTGTATACTAAATGGAAAAACTTACTCAGATCATATGCATGGCGACACGTGTTGATGTAATGAAAGCCCAATTCCTCCTCTGAATAAGTGAAAAGACGTGGGCAGCGTGGTGGTGTGCGAGGCTGACAGGTCGGCAATCCAGCAGGGGAGCGTCCTCCCTGAGAAGCAAGATGCCGCCTGAACCTCCGCTCGTGCCCGCGTCAGTCTAACACGGCGAGCTGTGGCCGAAGAACGCCGTGGAAGGAACGGATAGGTTGGAGGGGGAAGTGAGAAGACGGGTGACGTCACCGCAGGACAGGGGCCGATAGGGCTCAATTCTATCCAACGCGTTTCGAAGGAATACAATCCTTCTTCATCAGGGATGGAGACCCGCTGAATCGGCGATCCTATATAGTGATTGGTGTCCACATCTCCTCCCCCAAAATTAATTAACACATGTCGCCATACCTGAATAAATGTGTGTCTGTTAGCTTAAAAGAAAAAGTGATAATTAAACATTAACTGTTCAATTGAATAAAAATTTACTTTATTAATAAACATTATAGAGTGTATGAATATTAAAAAATTGGAAAAACCAATTTTGATAGATATAACTGAACACAGCCATTACTCTAATTAAAAAAATTTTTGAATACATGTATGCTAAATATATAATGTGTAATACACAAAGAAATGATAGTAAGAGATAGCCCCTATAACCAGGACTAATATTAACTAATAACAAAATAACATAAAACATGAAAATTAAACATTCAAAATTAAAAATGGGAAATAAGAAATATGTAAAATATATATATATACACTATATACTGATTAAAGGCTGTACAGCCTTTGTAAATTGCGCATAAACAGTATATAATGTTTATCATAAAATGTATGTATATAAATACTTATGGAAATCATTTCTTTGTGTATTACACATTATATATTTAGCATACATGTATTCAAAAAATTTTTTAGAGTAATGGCTGTGTTCAGTTATATCTATCAAAATTGGTTTTTCCAATTTTTTAATATTCATACACTCTATAATGTTTATTAATAAAGTAAATTTTTATTCAATTGAACAGTTAATGTTTAATTATCACTTTTTCTTTTAAGCTAACAGACACACATTTATTCAGGTATGGCGACATGTGTTAATTAATTTTGGGGGAGGAGATGTGGACACCAATCACTATATAGGATCGCCGATTCAGCGGGTCTCCATCCCTGATGAAGAAGGATTGTATTCCTTCGAAACGCGTTGGATAGAATTGAGCCCTATCGGCCCCTGTCCTGCGGTGACGTCACCCGTCTTCTCACTTCCCCCTCCAACCTATCCGTTCCTTCCACGGCGTTCATCGGCCACAGCTCGCCGTGTTAGACTGACGCGGGCACGAGCGGAGGTTCAGGCGGCATCTTGCTTCTCAGGGAGGACGCTCCCCTGCTGGATTGCCGACCTGTCAGCCTCGCACACCACCACGCTGCCCACGTCTTTTCACTTATTCAGAGGAGGAATTGGGCTTTCATTACATCAACACGTGTCGCCATGCATATGATCTGAGTAAGTTTTTCCATTTAGTATACACTGTTTCAGCTTTCCCTTTTTTTGAAACATCATTTCAGATTCTTTATGCATTGTACCTATTCCAGTGCCACTACCACAATCTGAGCATTTGTGGAAGCGCAGGGGTCTATTTATTTGTTTTTATTTTATATTCCTTTTTAGTCAGTACACGCACAGAAACTGACAGTTCCCCAGCAGCCTCCATCAAGCATATATTCAGGTCGGTCCACAGGGTACTAACCAATCATCACACTGTGGAATATTATATACATATACTCCACCGCTTTTTCAGTTATATATGCATCATTTTGCGTGCTCAAATTTTATTTGCGCCAGTGTATAATTTATATCTACCTCTGAAAAGAGCCTTTCTGCTGAGATGGGAAAAAGAATTAGGCCACTCTTTCTCTGATTCCCAAATTAATCTAATTTATAAATCTTCATATGGCCCTACACAATGTGTGAGAGCCCAAGAAAACAGCTACAAAATAATAAAAAAAAATCTAATTTTTCCTACAAAAATATTTGTAGCCCCAAATTTTGCATTTTCACAAGGGTAACATGATAAAATGGACCCCAAAATTTGTTGTACAATTTCTCCTGAGTAGACCGATACCCTATATGTGGTCGAAAACTACTTTTGAGGCACAGTGCACAGCTCAGATGTGCCATATTGGAGGTCAGATTTTGCTGGACTGGATTGACGGTGCCATGTCACATTGGTAAAGCCCCTGAAGTGCCATTTTACAACCTACAACTCTAATGAATTCCTCTAGGGGTGCAATGATGATATTGACACCACAGGTGCGTCACAAAATTTTATACCATTCGGCAGTGAAGAAAATGATTAAATTTTTACCACCAAGATTGTGTATTATCACTAGATTTTTCATTTTCATACTGAGAAATTGGTAAAAATGGCACCAAAATTTGTCCCACAATTTATGCTAAATGTAGAAATACCCCATATGTGGTTGTAATGTACTGTTTAGCCACATGACGAGACTCGGGAGGGACGGAGCGCTATTTGTCTCCTGGAGCGCAGATTTTTCCAGAATAGCTTGCTGTTGTGAGTATGTTGGAAATGACTTCTGAGTTGGGACTCCCTCTGGTGGTTGCTATTTTCTGCCTGCGTTTGTATTTCATCTTGTCTAACTTCCATTGGGGCTCTACTCCGGGGCAGTTAGCTTTCCTGTTTCTATCTTTAGGTGTAGCTAGCTCTCCGGCTGTGCCGGGGCGTCTAGGTCACCGTAGGTACGTCCCACGGCTGCTTCTAGTTGTGCGGTTAGTTTAGGGATCTGCAACCCATTAGTTCCCAACCTCTCTGGTGTTCTGCTGCCTTGGCTGTTTTTTGCTCCTGTCCTCTTCAGCTACCAATTCATAACAGAATCACCGGCCTTACTGAAAGTTCTATGGTACTCAACAGAAGGGAAAAATAGTAAAAAAAAAAGTAGTTAGAATTTTTTTTTGTGTGTATTTTTTCCTCTTTATCTCTGGGGGCTGTAGGAGGAGTTTTTCTGCAATGGAAATCAAGCATTTGTCTGATCGTGTGGAGCAGCTTGCTGCTGAAGTTCGGAGTATTTCTGTCTATCTCCCTCAGTTGTCTGCTGTAGAACCTAAGATCCCTACTCCTGATTTTTTTTTGGGGATCGGTCTAAATTTTTGAATTTTAAAAATAACTGTAAGTTGTTTTTTGCCCTGAAAGCTAAGTCCTCGGGGAAAGAACACAGCAGGTTCAAATTGTCATCTCCCTGTTGCACGGCGACCCTCAGGATTGGGCCTTTTCCCTGACACATGGGGATCCTGTTTTGACTGATGTTGATGTGTTTTTTCAGGCTCTGGGGTTGTCGTATGATGAACCTAATGTTACTGATCAAGCTGAGAAAACCTTGTTGGCATTGAATCAGGGTCAGGAAGCTGCAGAGCTATATTGTCAGAAATTCCAAAAGTGGGCAGTCCTTACTAAATGGAATGACGATGCCCTGGCAGCTCTTTTTCGGAAGGGTCTGGCAGAGACTGTAAAGGACGTTATGGTGGGATTTCCTGTTCCCTCTGGTCTCAATGACTCTATGTCATTAGCTATTCAAATTGACAGACGTTTACGTGAGCGTAGAAATATGCGAGAGGTGATGATGCCTTGCGAACCAGCCCGAGCTCATGCAGTGTGATGGAGTGGTTTCTGGGGCTCAGCGTCGAGAGTCTGGAAAGCGTAATAAGTTGTGCTTCTATTGTGGAGACGCTTCTCATACTATTTCCGTCTGCCCTAAGCGGGGAAGACGTTTTGCGCACTCAGTTGTTTTGGGTAATGTTCAGACTAAATTTCTTTTAACTGTTACCTTGATTAGCTCCGTGTCCACATTTTCGGCTCAAGCATTTGCTGATTCAGGAGCAGCTCTAAACCTGATAGATTTTGATTTTGCCAAATGTTGTGGTTTTCCCATGGTACCCTTGCGTAGGTCTATTCCTTTGCTGGGTATTGATTCTACCCCTTTGGCGGAGAATAAACCCGTTTTCGACCCAGGTGATAATGCGGGTTGACCAGGACCACCAAGAGAATTGCAAATTTTTGGTGTTACATAATTTAATGGGTTTTCCTTGGTTACAGACTCATAATCTTGTTTTGGATTGGAAGTCTGTGTCTGTGGTCAGTTGGGATTGTCAATGTGTGCGTAGTGACACTCCTGTTTTTTCTACCTCTCCCCAGTCTCAAGATGTCCCTGACTATTTGGTTGATTTTTCTGATGTTTAGTGAGAGTAAGTCTGCGTCCTTACCTCCTCATAGGAGTTATGATTGCGCAATTGAGTTGGTACCCGGTTGTAAATTTCCCAAGGGTCGGCTCTTCAATTTATCGGTACCCGAGCATGATGCTATGCGATCTTATATCAAAGAATCTTTGGAGAAAGGTCATATCAGACCATCCTCTCCACTCTTGGGCGCCGGCTTTTTCTTTGTGGCCAAAAAGGATGATTCATTGAGGCCATGTATTGACTATCGTCTCCTTAATAAGATCACTGTTAAATATCAGTATCCGTTACCCCTGATTTCTGATTTGTTTTCCAGAGTGAAAGGTGCCAGTTGGTTTACCAAGCTTGACCTTAGGGGGGCGTATAATCTTATTCGCATCAAGCACGGAGATGAAAGGAAGACGGCGTTTAATACCCCTGAGGGGCATTTTGAGTATCTAGTGATGCCTTTTGGGCTCACTAATGCCCCTTCCGTCTTCCAGGAACGATATTTTCCGGGATTTGGTGGATAAGTTTCTGATCGTTTATTTGGACGATATTTTGATATTTTCCAATGACTGGGATTCTCATGTGGAACATGTTCGGATGGTATTCCGGATTTTGAGAGAGAATGCTTTGTATGTTAAGGGATCGAAATGTCTCTTTGGCGTACAGAAGGTTTAGTTTTTGGGATTCATTTTGTCTCCGTCTGCTATTGAAATGGACCCGGTCAAGGTTCAGGCCATTTGTGATTGGGTTCAGCCCACTTCATTAAAGGCTCTTCAGAGATTTTTGGGTTTTGCTAATTTCTACCGTAAATTTATAAGTAATTTCTCTGGTATTGTGAAACCACTGACTGATTTGACCAAAAAGGGTTCTGATGTGGTGAATTGGTCTCCTGAGGCAGTTTCTGCGTTTCAGGAGCTCAAGCGGAGATTTACTTCTGCTCCTGTTCTACGGCAACCTGATGTTTCTCTACCATTTCAGGTGGAGATAGATGCTTCTGAGATTGGTGCAGGAGCCGTTTTGCCCCAAAGGGATCCTGTAACCTCTAAGATTAACCCTTGTGCCTTCTCCCGAAAGTTTTCCCCAGCTGAACGTAATTATGATGTGGGGAATCGGGAATTAAATTGGCTATGAAGTGGGCGTTCGAAGAGTGGAGACATTGGTTGGAGGGAGCCAAACATCTAGTTGTGGTCCTCACTGACCACAAAAACTTGATCTATCTCGAATCAGCCAAGCGATTGAATCCCAGACAGGCTAGGTGGGCCTTATTTATCACGCGTTTTAACTTTGTGGTCTCCTTCCTCCCGGGTACTAAGAATGTTAAGGCGGATGCCCACTCTAGGAGTTTCCTTGCGGATTCTATTGATGTGACTGTTAGGGGTCGAGTTCCAGCTTCTGCACAGGGGGAATCTCAAGCCATCTCCGATGCAGTCCCCCATCCTTCTCCTGCCACAGTGGAGCCTGCTCAGCAGAGACGTCGGTCCAGCGACTCACCCAGCCTGATACAGTACAAAGGGTTACTGCTGCTCTCTAGGTTCTGTCATTGTAGCAAGTACTGGTCTGCGGCGAGCAGATGAGTATGGGACCAAGTCCTGCCTTTCCCCTTCTGAGCACGCCCAGGGTAAGGCCTCTCATTGGAGACCAAGGGTCACATGCTCAGGTACTGCAGCAACTCCTATTGGTCCTCTAAGAAGGTCCTGAACATGCTCTAGTTCGATGGCAGTCTCCCATTGGTCTATCCAGGAAGGTCCTGTAGTTGCTGCTGCTATAAAAAGGTTGCATGGCCGCACGGCCATGCGCTAGTATTAATTCTGTTATGTGCTTTGCGCCAGTGTGGTCTTATGCATGTGTTTAGGGACCCGGCTGAAATAAGCCCCTAGAATACCGGCACCTCCGGTGAGGAGTTTGTGTGCATGGGTTCAGGGCTCTTGGTGAAACAAGCCCCTAGTATACCGGCACCTCCGGTGAGGAGTTTGCTGTGTGCATTGTTGACTACATTATTACAGACTGATATCTGCTCTGCAGTTACCTCTGTGCTCCTGAGTGCTTTGCAGGACACAACGTTTTTGTAGCGACTCTGTGAAGCAACAGTGTTTGCTTATACTGCCATATCATGCCATTCAGTGTCTATACCAGCGACTCTGTGAAGCAACAGTGTTAGCTTATACCGCCATATAGCGTCATTTGCTAGCAGCAGGTTTTTCCTGCACAGTGGACCCCGGGCTGCGAGCGCTCCTTTAATTTTATATTTAATTGGTGCGTTCCGCTAGCCTAACATAATTCTAGCGCCAGGGTCTGGCTAGTAAATGGCAGACGATCAGCATCTACAGCGGTACATCCAGCAGCTGGAGGGTAGGTTGGCGGCTCTAGAGCGCACAATTTCAGCTGTGGATGTTTCCGCAGTCGCTGTTCAGGCTGCTAGTGTGGCTGCAGCCAGTTTGTCCTCTGCCACCCCTGCTCCGACTTTATCCCATCTCCCGCTTCCAGACAAATTTACTGGTGACAGTAAGCAATGTCGGGGGTTCGTGAGTCAGTGCTCCATACATCTAGAGCTACTGGCTGCACGTTTCCCTACGGAGCGGGCGAAAGTGGGTTTTATTCTATCCCTTTTGTCGGGCAGGGCGTTGGAGTGGGCAACGCCGTTGTGGGAGCGCGATGATCGTGTGGTGCAGAGTGCTCCTCTCTTCCTGGACTCTCTGAGACAGGTCTTTTTAGGACCTTGTGTCACCCACGATACGGCGCTCCAACTGTTGGCACTATCACAGGGTTCCTCCATGGTCAGCCAGTTCGCCATCCAATTCCGGACTCTAGCTTATGAGCTGGAATGGCCAGATAAAGTCCTCATTCCGGTGTACTGGAGAGGACTGGCAGACCATGTGAAGGACGCCTTGGCCACCAGGGAGATTCCCGCCTCACTGGAGGAGCTAATTTCAATATCTACCCGCATTGACCTCCGTTTTAACGAGCGGAGGTTAGAGCGGACCCAGTGTAGGCAGAGGTTCCAGCTGGCGCCCACCTTCGCCAGACCTCTAGAATCTTCCATTCAGGTGTCCGACTCCCATAAGGCCATGGAGGTTTCTCGAGCGGGACCTAAGTCCCGAGCCACTCGAGTACCCGTGGTTTGTAATATTTGCCAACAGGTAGGACATTATGCTAATAAATTTCCACAGCGGTCGGGAAACGATCGCGTCTAGTAACCATTGGAGGAGGTTCACTAGACACATCGGTCCTCTCCTCCAAGCTGTCCTTTAAAGGGAAAATCACGTTAGGCTCATCCACTCTAACAGTCAAGCTTTGTGTGGACTCGAGCAGAAGGGAACGTCATGTCCTCTGTCTTTGCTCTTCACCACGCGATACCTCTGGTGGTGCTCGCCAAAGCGGTGACTGTTCGAGTAGTGAATCGGTCGACACTGCCCTCACAAATCACACATCAGACTATCCCTTTCACATTATCTATGTCCCCTTCCCATCAGGAGATTATCTCCCTTCTTGTCATTCCTGAGGGTATAGACGAGATTTTGCTAGGGGATGCCCTGGCTCCGTTTCCACTCCCCACATATTGAGTGGACCTCTGGGAGGATATTGGGTTGGAGTGAATCTGTAAGGGCAGATGTGTGAGGGAGTGCGTTCAGGTTACCACTACAGAGATACCCACAGATCTTACTCCCCTACCCAAGTGCTATTGGCCCTATGCAGACATGTTCTCCAAAAAGGCTGCGGAGACCCTTCCACCTCACCGCCCCTATGACTGTCCTATTGATCTCATGCCTGGAGCAGAACCTCCTCGGGGAAGGGTCTATCCCCTCTCTCTCCCGGAGACGGAGGGTATGTCCCAATACATCCAGGAGAATCTGGCAAGAGGATTCATTAGGAAATCAGTGTCACCTGCAGGGGCGGGGTTCTTCGTGCAGAAGAAGGAGAATTACGCCCATTGATAACAGCTTGCGGACTCCACATACAGAGCCCCTAAGTGCTAGAAAAGCAGAATCCCCCCTCAAATTACCCAATTTTGGAAATTATACCCCTTTGGAATTTTATATACAGGTGTAGTGATGATTTTGACTCCATAGCTGTTTTCCAGAAACAAACAGCAGTGGATGTTGCAGAGTGAAAATTTGCTATTGTAGTGCCCATACTTTATACTGTTTGTAAGCCCGCTGCTACCCGCTCCTCCGGTCTTGTTCTTCGGGCCTGCCGTGCTCCCCGCACTGCAGGAAGCTCCAGGACCCGACACATGCGCCCTGGCACTCTTGGAGGGCGGTCATGCCCCCTCCAAGGTCCTGTATGTTCTCAGGTCTCCTGACCTGGGTGGCCATGCCCCTCCCAGGTCCTTTATGCTCTCTGATGTCCTAACCCGGAAATCCCAGCAGCCAATCCCGGTAAGGTGTGGGGTATATGAACCTGCTTCCTCTTATCAGTGGCGCCTGGTTATTGTTCAAGCTCCTGCTTTTGTGACCAAGGCCCGCATCTATTCCCTGTGTGCGCTATCCTGCGCGTCCATACTCCTTTACCCTGCTCTGCACGTCCGTACTCCTGTGCTCAGTTCTGTATGTCCGTCCCTTGTGCTCTGGTGTTTGTCAGTCTTCTATGTTTCCCTTCTATTCCATGTCTCACCCGCTATCTGAGCCGCCCCTCTTGGTATCGGCTACCGTGGTATTAGAGATCCCTGGGCTTGTCCCTGACGATCCCTGTATAGGGATTGGTCTTCACTAGGTCAGCTCGTCCAGGGCTATCTGTTCCACGGTCCAGAGGATCCACTCTTTTAGCTCGCCTCCCTGAGGCATTACAGAATAACCAGGCCATGGACCCCACCGGTACCATGTTTTCCGCGGCTTCCCTTCATGTAGCATCCCATGACTCTGGCTCTGTGTCCTTGCCACATTTCCCGCCTTGTCCTTGCAAGCCACCTAAGTTTTCTGGGGATTCCATTATGTGCAGGGGGTTTTTGACTCAGTGCAGCATCCATTTTGAACTCCTGCCCTGTTATGAATGTGCCAGAGATGGTTTCTGAGCAGAGGCTCCCTCTGGTGGTTACAGACAGTACTGAACCTTTCAGCGAGGAATGGCAATCTGGGTTCACTGACTGGTCTGATATAAGGGAGGTTCCCTCCCATGATGGTTGCCGGTGATCAATTGTTCTTGTCTCAATTGTGGTTCCTGGTTCATTTGGAAGTTTGCTGGAGTCTTGCCTGCATCTCCTGCTTTCAGATAAGATATTTTTTGCTTTTCTTTTTGTGCTTGCTTTTTGCATTGTTTTCTGCACTTTTGTGGAGGTCAGCCAGATCCCCTCCTGGGGCCTGAGCACCTCACTGTTTATCTGCAGCCACTGTTATTTGCTCATTTGCTTTTTCCTGTTTTTTCAGCGGCTGCAGCTTGGTTTTGTTCACACTGGGATCTGATTTAGCGGTTGGCGAGATCGTGTGATCTCAGTATTTTTGTAATCAGAATTGTTGGATTTTTGTAGGGTTTTCTGGGTTGCAGAAAGTAATCTCTCCTTTCCTATCCTATTTAGTCAGCTTGTGGCCCAGCGTTTGCTCAATCTATTTTCTGCCTATGTTTGTGTTTTCATCTTGTCTAACCGCCATTATATGTTTGGGGGCTTCCTATTTTCTTTGGGGATCTGCTCCGGGGCAGATAGCTTTCATCTTTCTGCCTTTAGGTGTAGTTATCTCTCAGGCTGTGATGAGGCGTCTAGGATCAACGTAGGAACGCTCCACGGCTACCTCTAGTTGTGTCGTTAGTTTAGGAATCTGCAACCCATCAGTTACCAACATCTCAGGTGTTCTGCTGCCCTGCTGTTGTTCCTGTCCTCCTCAGCTACCGAAACACAACAGTATCACCGGCCATAACTGAAAATTATATGGTACTCACAGAAGGGAAAAATAGTGTGGAAAGAAAAAAGTTGTCAGAGTTGTCAGAGTTTTTTTTTTTCTGTCTGTTGCATTTTTTCCCTCTTTTTCTCTGGGTGCTGAGGATTTTTTTTTTCTTTCAGTGGAGTTTGCACAGTTGTCTGGCCGTGTGGATCAGCTTGCCACTGAGGTTCGGAGTATTGCTACCTATCTTGCTAAGTTGCCGGTTGTGGAACCTAGGATTCCCATGCCAGATTTGTTTTTGGGGGATCGGGCTAAATTTCTGAATTTCAAAAATAACTAAGTTGTTTTTTGCCTTAAAGCCTAAGTCCTCAGGTAACGCAGCACAGCAGGTTCAAATTGTCATCTCTCTCCTGCGCGGCGATCCTCAGGATTGGGCTTTTCCCCTGACACCTGGGGATCCTGTTTTGAATGATATTGATGCAATTTTTCTGGCTCTGGGGTTATTGTACGATGAACCTAATGTCACTGATCAAGCTGAAAAAACCTTGTTGGCATTAAATCAGGGTCTTGAAGATGCTGAGTTGTACTGTCAGAAATTCCAAAAGTGGGCAGTCCTGACCAAATGGAATGATGATGCTTTGGCAGCCCTTTTTCGGAAGGGGCTGTCAGAGAATGTAAAGGATGTTATGGTGGGATTCCCTGCTCCCACTGGTCTCAATGATTCTGTCATTGGCTATTCAAATTGACAGACGTTTGCGTGAGCGCAGAGGTATGCGTGAGATAGTGTTGCCTTGTGAGCCAGCTTCTGAGCCCATGCAGTGTGATAGAGTGACTTCTGGGGCACAGCGTCATGAGTTTTGAAAGCGCAATGGGTTATGCTTCTACTGTGGTGATGCCTCTCATGCTATTTCAGTCTGTCCTAAGCGGGGAAGACGTTTTGCACGCTCAGTTGTCTTGGGTAGTGTTCAGACTAAATTTCTGTTGACTGTTACCCTGATTTGCTCCCTGTCCACATTTTCTGCTCAGGCTTTTGTTGATTCAGGAGCAGCTATTAACCTGATGGATTTTGACTTTGCCAAACGTTGTGGCTTTCCCATGATACCCCTGCGGAAGTCTATTCCCCTACTGGGCATTGATTCTACCCCTTTGGTGGAGAATAAACCCCAGCTTTCTACTCAGGTGATAATGAGGGTTGAACCAGATCATCAGGAGAGTTGCAAATTTCTGGTGCTGTATAATCTGCATGACATTATTGTACTAGGTTTCCCTTGGTTACAGTCTCATAATCCTGTTTTGGATTGGAAATCTGTGTCTGTGACCAGTTGGGGCTGCCAATGTGTTAATGCCGACACTCCTGTTTTTTCTGCCTCTCCCAAGTCTCAGGATGTTCCTGACTTTTTGACTGATTTTTCGAATGTATTTAGTGAAAGTAAACCTGCATCTTTGCCCCCTCACTGGAGCTACGATTGCGCTATTGAATTAGTGCCTGGTGGTAAATTTCCTAAAGGTCACCTTTTTAACTTTTCTGTACCTGAACACGATGCTATGCGATCTTATATCAAGGAGTCATTGGAGAAGGGTCATATCAGACCATCCTCTTCACCCTTGGGTGCCGGTTTTTTCTTTGTGGCCAAAAAGGATGGTTCATTGAGGCCGTGTATTGATTATCGTCTCTTGAATAAGATCACTGTGAAGTATCAATATCCTTTACTCTTGATTTCTGACCTGTTTTCCAGGGTGAAAAGTGCTAGTTGGTTTACCAAGCTTGACCTCAGGGGGGCGTATAACCTTATTCGCATTAAGCATGGGGATGAATGGAAGACGGCGTTTAATACCCCAGAGGGGCATTTTGAATACCTAGTGATGCCCTTTGGGCTCACTAATGCTCCTTCCGTCTTCCAATCCTTCATAAATGACATTTTCAGGGATTTTGTGGATAAATTTCTGATTGTTTATTTGGATGATATCTTGATTTTTTCCAATGACTGGGACTCTCATGTGAAACATGTTCGGACTGTGTTCCAGATTTTGAGAGAGAATGCACTGCATGTGAAGGGATCAAAGTGTCTTTTTGGCGTACAGAAGGTCTCATTTCTGGGATTCATTTTGTCTCCGTCTGTTATTGAAATGGACCCGGTCAAGGTTCAGGCCATCTGTGATTGGGTCCAACCTACTTCATTAAAGGCTCTTCAGAGATTTTTGGGTTTTGCCAATTTGTATGGTAAATTTATTGGTAATTTCTCCGGTATTGTTAAACCATTGACTGATTTGACCAAAAAGGGTTCTGATGTGGTGAATTGGCCTCCTGAGGCAGTCTCTGCATTTCAGGAACTTAAGCAGAGATTCACTTCTGCTCCTGTTCTACGGCAGCCTGATGTTTCTCTACCGTTTCAGGTGGAGGTTGATGCCTCTGAAATTGGGCAGGTGCCGTTTTGTCCCAAAGAGATCCAGAGACCTATAAGAGTAACCCTTGTGCCTTTTTCTCTCAAAAATTTTCTCCAACTGAACGTAATTATGACGTGGGTAATCGGGAGTTATTGGCCATGAAGTGGGCCTTTGAAGAGTGGAGACTGTTATGTTTCGGTAGCTGAGGAGTGCAGGTAAAAAAGGCAATACACCAGAGCAGTTGGAATCTATGGGATTGCAGTACCCTGACTAACCACCACAACTAGAGGCAGCCGTGGAGCGTTCCTACGTTGGTCCTAGACGCCTCGTCACAGCCTGAGAAACTAACTACACCTAAAGATAGAAATAGGAAAGCTATCTGCCCCGGAGTAGAACCCCAAAGATAATAGAAAGCCCCCAAACATGTAATGGCGGTTAGACAAGAGGAAATACTGACACAGAAAGAAAATAGTATGAGCAAACGCTGGGGCCCAAACTATCTAAATAGAAAAGGATAGGAAGGGTACTTACTGCAATCCCAGAAAACCCTGAAAAACACCAACTCTACTAATTTCAAAATCACCTGAGATCACACGACCTCTACCACCTAAATTAGCTCTCTGGTGTAACAAAATCAAAACAGCAGCCACTGAAAAAACTGGAAAAAACAAAAGAACAAAACTCAGTGGCTGAACTAAACTGAGAAGGCAGAAGCCCCCGGAGGGGACCCAGAAGGCCCCCAAAGAAGTGCAGGACAAAATGCAAAAATATAGCACAAACACAAAAGAAGAAAAAGACTTATCTGGAAGCAGGAGATGCAGACACGACACAGCAGGCTACAAGGGAAACTGGAATGAAGGATTCAGACCAGAACAATTGATCACCGGCAACCCTGATGGGAAAATGACTCCCTTATATAAGACCAGTCAGTAACACCTGATTCCCAGTCCTCACAATCTTCACTAGTACCGCTTGTAACCACCAGAGGGAGCCTCTGCTCAGAACTCATCTCAAACCCATTCACAACAGTACCCCCCCCCTTGAGGAGGGGTCACCGAACCCTCATTTGAGCAACCAGGTCGGTCAGGATGAGTTCTATGATAAGCACGGATAAGTCTCCTAGCATGGATGTCCGAAGCAAACACCCAAGAATTGTCTTCCTGACCATAACCTCTCCATTTAACCAAATACTGGAGTTTCCGTCTAGAAAAAACGAGAATCCAATATTTTCTCAACCACGTACTCCAGATTGCCCTCAACCAAAACAGGGTCAGGAGGCACAGCAGCAGGAACCACTGGCTCAACAAACCTCTTCAACAAGGACTTGTGGAACACGTTATGGATCTTAAATGTCCCTGGAAGAAGCAAACGAAAAGAAACAGGATTAATAATCTCCACGATCTTATAAGGTCCAATGAACCTAGGCTTAAATTTAGGAGATGCTACTCTCATAGGAATATTCTTTGAGGACAACCAGACCAAGTCCCCCACTTTAAACCGAGGACCATCAGTCCTATGCCGGTTAGCAAACTGCTGGGCCTTCTCCTGAGAGAGGGACAACCTCTCCACTACCTGGTCCCAAATCTGTTGCATACGCTCCACAACAGAGTCAACCCCTGGACAGACAGAAGCCTCCGTCTGTCCCGAAGAAAATCGAGGGTGAAACCCAGAATTACAGAAAAACGGAGACATCAAAGTGGCAGAGCTAGCCCTATTATTAAGAGCAAACTCAGCCAAAGGCAAAAAAGAGACCCAGTCATCCTGATCAGCAGACACAAAGCATCTAAGATAAGTCTCCAATGTCTGGTTTGTTCTCTCAGTTTGACCATTGGTCTGAGGATGAAATGCCGAGGAGAAAGACAATTGAACACCCAGTTTAGAACAAAAAGTCCTCCAAAATCTGGAAACAAACTGGACTCCTCTGTCAGACACAATGTTCTCAGGAATGCCGTGTAAACGAACCACGTGCTGAAGGAACAACGGCACCAATTCAGAGGAGGAAGGCAACTTAGGTAATGGCACAAGATGTATCATTTTGGAAAACCTATCACAAATTACCCAGATGGTGGTCATTCTCTGAGAAACAGGAAGATCGGAAATGAAATCCATAGAGATATGGGTCCATGGTCTCTTGGGCACAGGCAATGGCATCAATAAACCACTAGAGCGAGAGCAAGGCTTGGAGCGAGAGCAAGTCCCGCAGGACTGCACAAATTCCCTGACATCACGAGACAAGGTAGGCCACCAAAAGGACCGACTAACCAAGTCTCTGGTACCAAAAATTCCGGGATGCCCAGCCAATGCGGAACAATGAATCTCAGAGATCACACTCTTTTTCCATTGGTCCGGGACAAACAATTTTCCAACAGGGCAGCGCTCGGGCCTATCCTCCTGACACCCCTCCAGAGCAAGTCTCAAATTGGGCGAGATGGCGGAAAGAACTACACCCTCTTTCAAAATAACAGAAGGATCAGATAACTCAGGAGAGTCCGCAAGGAAACTCCTCGAGAGGGCATCCGCCTTAACATTCTTAGTGCCAGGAAGAAAGGAAACCACAAAATTAAAACGTGTGAAAAACAAGGCCCACCTGGCCTGTCTAGGATTGAGTCGCTTGGCAGATTCCAGATAGACCAGATTCTTACGGTCCGTAAGGACCACCACCTGATGTTTGGCTCCCTCCAGCCAATGTCTCCACTCTTCAAAAGCCCACTTCATGGCCAATAACTCCCGATTACCCACGTCATAATTACGTTCAGTAGGAGAAAATTTTCGAGAGAAAAAGGCACAAGGGTTACTTTTAGAGGTCTCTGGATCTTTTTGGGACAAAACGGCACCTGCCCCAATTTCAGAGGCATCAACCTCCACCTGAAATGGCAGAGAAACATCAGGCTGCCGTAGAACAGGAGCAGAAGTGAATCTCTGCTTAAGTTCCTGAAATGCAGAGACTGCCTCAGGAGGCCAATTCACCACATCAGAACCCTTTCTGGTCAAATCAGTTAATGGTTTAACAATAACCGAGAAATTACCAATAAATTTACGATAAAAATTGGCAAAACCCAAAAATCTCTGAAGAGCCTTTAATGAAGTAGGTTGGACCCAATCACAGATGGCCTGAACCTTGACCGGGTCCATTTCAATAACAGATGGGGACAAAATGAATCCCAGAAATGAGATCCTCTGTACGCCAAAAAGACACTTTGATCCCTTCACATACAGAGCATTCTCTCTCAAAATCTGGAACACAGTTCGAACATGTTTCACATGACAGTCCCAGTCATTAGAAAAAATCAAGATATCATCCAAATAAACAATCAGAAATTTGTCCACAAAATCCCTGAAAATGTCATTCATGAAGGACTGGAAGACGGAAGGAGCATTAGTGAGCCCAAAGGGCATCACTAGGTACTCAAAATGCCCTTCAGGGGTATTGAATGCCGTCTTCCATTCATCCCCGTGCTTAATGCGAATAAGGTTATACGCCCCCCTGAGGTCAAGCTTGGTAAACCAAGTAGCATTTTTCACCCTGGAAAACAGGTCAGAAATCAAGGGTAACGGGTATTGATATTTCACAGTAATATTGTTCAAGAGACGATAATCAATACACGGCCTTAATGAACCATCTTTTTTGGCCACAAAGAAAAAACCGGCACCTAAGGGTGAAGAGGATGGTCTGATATGACCCTTCTCCAATGATTCCTTGATATAAGACCGCATAGCGTCATGTTCAGGTACAGACAAGTTAAAAAGGCGACCTTTAGGGAATTTACTACCCGGCACTAATTCAATAGCGCAGTCATAGCTCCTATGGGGAGGCAAGGATGCAGATTTACTTTCGCTAAACACATCAGAAAAATCAAACAAAAAGTCAGGAACATCCTGAGCCTGGGGGGAGGCAGAAAAAACAGGAGTGTTGGTATTAACACATTGGCAGCCCCAACTGGCCACAGACACAGACTTCCAATCCAAAACAGGATTATGAGACTGCAACCAAGGGAAACCCAGCACGATAATGGCATGCAGATTATATAGAACCAAAAATTTGCAGCACTCCTGGTGATCAGGTTCAACCCTCATTATCACCTGAGTAGAAAACTGGGGTTTATTCTCAGCCAAAGGGGTAGAATCGATCCCCAGTAGGGGAATAGACTTCTGTAGGGGTATCAAGGGAAACCCACAACGTTTAGCAAAATCATAATCCATCAGGTTAATAGCTGCTCCAGAATCAACGAAAGCCTGAGCAGAAAATGAGGACAGAGAGCATATCAGAGTGACAGTTAATAAAAACTTAGTCTGAACACTACCCAAGACAACTGAGCGTGCAAAACGTCTTCCCCGCTTAGGGCAGACTGAAATAGCATGAGAGGCATCACCACAGTAGAAACATAACCCATTGCGCTTTCGAAACTCATGACGCTGTGCCCCAGACACCACTCTATCACACTGCATGGTTTCAGGAGCTGGCTCACAAGGCAACACCACTCCACGCATACTTCTCCGCTCACGCAAACGTCTGTCAATTTGAATCGCTAATGACATAGAATCATTGAGACCAGAGGGGACAGGGAATCCCACCATAACATCCTTTACATTATCTGACAGACCCTTCCGGAAAAGGGCCGCCAAAGCGTCGTCATTCCATTTGGTCAGGACTGCCCACCTACGGAATCTCTGACAGTATAACTCAGCGTCATCAAGCCCCTGATTTAATGCCAACAAGGCTTTTTCAGCTTGATCAGTGACATTAGGCTCATCGTACAATAACCCCAAAGCCTGAAAATATGCATCAACATCACTCAAAACAGGATCCCCAGGTGTCAGGGAAAAAGCCCAATCCTGAGGATCGCCGCGCAGGAGAGAGATGATAATTTGAACCTGCTGCGCTGCGTTTCCTGAGGACTTAGATTTTAAGGCAAAAAACAATTTACAATTATTTTTGAAATTCTGAAACTTAGCTCGATCCCCTAAAAACAAATCTGGCATGGGGATCCTAGGTTCCACAACAGGCAACCCAGCAAGATAGATAGCAATACTCCGAACCTCAGTGGCAAGCTGATCCACACGGCCAGACAACTGTGCAAACTCCATTGGGAGAAAAGATCCTCCCCAGCACCCAGAGATACAGAGGAAAAAAAAAAATGCAACAAACAGAAAAATATCTCTGACAACTCTGACAACCTTTTTTCTATCACAATATTTTTTCCCTTCTGTGAGTACCATACAATTTTCAATTTTTTGGGCCGGTGATACTGTTATGTTTCGGTAGCTGAGGAGTGCAGGTAAAAAAGGCAATACACCAGAGCAGTTGGAATCTATGGGATTGCAGTACCCTGACTAACCACCACAACTAGAGGCAGCCGTGGAGCGTTCCTACGTTGGTCCTAGACGCCTCGTCACAGCCTGAGAAACTAACTACACCTAAAGATAGAAATAGGAAAGCTATCTGCCCCGGAGTAGAACCCCAAAGATAATAGAAAGCCCCCAAACATGTAATGGCGGTTAGACAAGAGGAAATACTGACACAGAAAGAAAATAGTATGAGCAAACGCTGGGGCCCAAACTATCTAAATAGAAAAGGATAGGAAGGGTACTTACTGCAATCCCAGAAAACCCTGAAAAACACCAACTCTACTAATTTCAAAATCACCTGAGATCACACGACCTCTACCACCTAAATTAGCTCTCTGGTGTAACAAAATCAAAACAGCAGCCACTGAAAAAACTGGAAAAAACAAAAGAACAAAACTCAGTGGCTGAACTAAACTGAGAAGGCAGAAGCCCCCGGAGGGGACCAAAGAAGTGCAGGACAAAATGCAAAAATATAGCACAAACACAAAAGAAGAAAAAGACTTATCTGGAAGCAGGAGATGCAGACACGACACAGCAGGCTACAAGGGAAACTGGAATGAAGGATTCAGACCAGAACAATTGATCACCGGCAACCCTGATGGGAAAATGACTCCCTTATATAAGACCAGTCAGTAACACCTGATTCCCAGTCCTCACAATCTTCACTAGTACCGCTTGTAACCACCAGAGGGAGCCTCTGCTCAGAACTCATCTCAAACCCATTCACAACAGGAGACATTGGCTGGAAGGAGCCAAACATCAGGTGGTGGTCCTCACGGACCATAAGAATCTGGTTTATCTCGAATCAGCCAAGCGACTTAATCCTAGACAGGCCAGGTGGGCCTTGTTTTTAACACGTTTTAATTTTGTGGTTTCTTTTCTTCCTGGCACTAAGAATGTTAAGGCGGATGCCCTCTCGAGGAGTTTCTTTGCGGACTCTCCTGAGTTATCTGATCCTACTGTTATTTTGAAAGAGGGTGTAGTTCTTTCCGCCATCTCGCCCAATTTGAGACTGGCCTTGGAAGGGTGTCAGGAGGATAAACCTGAGCGCTGCCCTATTGGGAAATTGTATGTCCCAGACCAGTGGAAGAAGAGTGTGGTGTCTGAGATTCATTGTTCCGCGCTGGCTGGTCATCCCGGGATTTTTGGTACCAGAGACTCGGTGAGTCGGTCCTTTTGGTGGCCTACTTTGTCTGTGACCTCAGGGAACTTGTGCAGTCCTGTGGGACTTGTTCTCGCTCCAAGCCTTGCTCTCGCTCTAGTGGTTTGTTAATGCCATTACCTGTGCCCAAGAGGCCATGGATCCATATCTCTATGGATTTTATTTCCGACCTCCCTGTTTCTCAGAGAATGACCGTTATCTGGGTAATCTGTGATAGGTTTTCCAAGATGATACATCTTGTGCCATTACCTAAGTTACCTTCCTCCTCCGAATTGGTGCCTTTGTTCCTTCAGCACGTGGTTCAGTTACATGGCATTCCGGAGAACATTGTGTCTGACAGAGGAGTCCAGTTTGTTTCCAGATTTTGGAGGACATTTTGTTCTAAACTTGGTGTTCAATTATCTTTCTCCTCTGCTTTTCATCCTCAGACCAATGGACAAACCGAGAGAACAAACCAGACCTTGGAGACTTATTTGAGATGTTTTGTGTCTGCTGATCAAGATGACTGGGTTTCTTTTTTGCCTTTGGCTGAGTTTGCTCTTAACAATAGGACTAGCTCTGCCACCTTGATGTCTCCATTTTTCTGCAATTTTGGGTTTCACCCTCGATTTTCTTCGGGACAGGCGGAGGCTTCTGTCTGTCCGGGTGTTGACTCTGTTGTGGAGCGAATGCAGCAGATTTGGGACCAGGTAGTGGAGAGGTTGTCTCTCTCAGAAGGCCCAACGGTTTGCCAACCGGCATAGGACTGATGGTCCTCGGTTTAAAGTGGGGGACTTGGTTTGGTTGTCCTCAAGAAATATCCCTATCTCCAAAGTTTAAGCCCAGGTTCATTGGACCTTATAAGATCATGGAGATTCTTAATCCTGTTTCCTTCCGTTTGCTTCTTCCAGGGACATTTAAGATCCATAACGTGTTCCACAAGTCCTTATTGAAGAGGTTTGTCGAGCCAGTGGTTCCTATGGCTGCGCCTCCTGACCCTGTTTTGGTTGAGGGCAATCTGGAGTATGTGGCTGAGAAAATATTGGATTCTCGTTTTTCTAGACAGAAACTCCAGTATTTGGTTAAGAGAGGAGAGGTTATGGTCAGGAGGACAATTCTTGGGTGTTTGCTTCGGACATCCATGCTAGGACACTTATCCGTGCCTATCACTGAGCTCATCCTGATCGGCCTGGTTGCACAAGTGAGGGTTCGGTGACCCCTCCTCAAGGAGGGGGGTACTGTTATGAATGTGCTAGAGATGGTTTCTGAGCAGAGGCTCCCTCTGGTGGTTACAGACAGTACTGAACCTTTCAGCGAGGAATGGCAATCTGGGTTCACTGACTGGTCTGATATAAGGGAGGTTCCCTCCCATGATGGTTGCCGGTGATCAATTGTTCTTGTCTCAATTGTGGTTTCTGGTTCATTTGGAAGTTTGCTGGAGTCTTGCCTGCATCTCCTGCTTTCAGATATTTTTTGATTTTCTTTTTGTGCTTGCTTTTTGCATTGTTTTCTGCACTTTTGTGGAGGTCAGCCAGGTCCCCTCCTGGGGCCTGAGCTCCTCACAGTTTATCTGCAGCCACTGTTATTTGCTCATTTGCCTTTTCCTGTTTTTTCAGCGGCTGCAGCTTGGTTTTGTTCACACTGGGATCTGATTTAGCGGGTGGCGAGATCGTGTGATCTCAGTATTTTTGTAATCAGAATTGTTGGATTTTTGTAGGGTTTTCTGGATTGCAGAAAGTAATCTCTCCTTTCCTATCCTATTTAGTCAGCCCCAGCGTTTGCTCAATCTATTTTCTGCCTATGTTTGTGTTTTCATCTTGTCTAACCGCCATTATATGTTTGGGGGCTTCCTATTTTCTTTGGGGATCTGCTCCGGGGCAGATAGCTTTCATCTTTCTGACTTTAGGTGTAGTTATCTCTCAGGCTGTGACAAGGCGTCTAGGATTAACGTAGGAACGCTCCACGGCTGCCTCTAGTTGTGTCGTTAGTTTAGGAATCTGCAACCCATCAGTTACCAACATCTCAGGTGTTCTGCTGCCCTGCTGTTGTTCCTGTCCTCCTCAGCTACCGAAACACAACACTGCCCCTGCAGTATCCCACCGATCGGGCAAAGTTGGCTTTCATTGTATCTCTTCTAGAGGGAGAGTCCTTGGCTTGGGTGAATCCCCTGTGGGAGAGGAATGACCCCATTGTCTCCCAATTGGCAACTTTTTTGGAGACTTTTCGCAGGGTCTTCGATTACTGGGTCACATTTCAACCTTCGCCAAAGTTCCCTGTCAGTTGCTCAGTATGCCATCTGCTTCCGCATCCTAGCCTCCGAGTTAGGATGGAATGAGGCTCTGGTTGGTGCTTTCTGGCATGGACTGTCAGGCCAGATTAAGGATGAGCTCGCGGGGCGAGATACTCCAACTTACTTGGAGGATCTAATCTCCCTGGCCACACGCATAGATTTGCGTTTCCAGGAACGATCCCGCAAGGCTTCCAGAAAGGCTAGGACAGGTAGGGGAGGCCTTCTTAGGAGTTCCCGATTCCTCATCCCCCTTGACTTTGTCAGTTTTTTTTTTTTTTTGTTAATCTCCCACAGTCCATCTCTGCTCCCGCAGGTCTCACTTCGGCTTATTGGGGCTATGCAGACGTCTTCAATAAGAAGGAGGCTGAGGTTCTTCCGCCGCACCGCCTGTATGATTGCCTGATCAAGCTTGTTCCCGGTTCCTCGCCGCCCAGGGGAAGGATTTACCTGTTGTCTCCGCCGTGAGGCCATGTCTGAGTATATTCAGGAAAACTTGTCCAGAGGGTTCATCCGGAAATCATCCTCTCCTGCCGGAGCGGGATTTTTCTTCGTCAAGAAGGACGGTTCTCTCCGACCTTGCATTGACTACAGGGGACTGAATAACATCACAATCAAGAACAGGTATCCACTACCTTTTATCCCGGAACTCTTTGACCGACACAGAGGGGCTTGTATCTTTACTAAACTCGACCTTCGGGGCGCCTATAACTTGATTCGTATCTGCTCCGGGGACGAGTGGAAGACTGCCTTTAATACCCGAGACAGCCACTATGAGTATCTAGTTATGCCATTTGGCCTCTGCAACGCCACAGCAGTATTCCAAAAATTTGTCAATGATATTTTCCGGGATCTCCTGTATTCCTGTGTAGTGGTGTACCTGGATGACATCCTTGTCTTCTCGTCTGATCTACCATCTTACAGAAGGAGTGTATGTCTGGTTCTCCAGCATCTGAGGGAGAATAGCCTCTATGCTAAACTCGAAAAATGTATCTTTGAGCAAACATCCTTACCCTTCCTGGGTTACATTATCTCCGATATGGGGCTAAGGATGGATCCCGAGAAGGTGTCTGCTGTTCTCAACTGGCCCGACCTTGCGAGGTGATGGCCATCCAGCAATTTCTCGGCGTTGCAAATTACTACAGGCAGTTCATTCCCCATTTCTTCTCAGTAACCAAGCCTATCTCATCTCTCACCCGTAAAGGTACCTGCGCCAAAGTTTGGACTCCGGAAGCAGAGGATGCCTTCCTTCTCTTAAAGTGATCTTTTTCCACAGCTCCTGTATTACATCGTCCCGAGTCTAATAAAACCATCATTCTGGAAGTGGACGCTCCTTCTGTGGGTGTCGGAGCTGTGCTCTCGCAGAGGACCTCGAAGGGTCGCTTGGTTCCTTGTGGCTTCTTCTCCCAAGCGTTCTCGGCAGCAGAACGCAATTATACCATCGGTGACCGCAAGGTGTTGGCCATTAAACTTGCACTGGAGGAGTGGCGATATCTCTTTGAGGGTTCGGTACATCCGTTTGTAATCTTTACCGACCACAAGAATCTGGCCTATCTCCAATCCGCACAGAGACTTAACCCTCGTCAGGCCAGGTGGTCCCTGTTCTTCGCTTGGTTTGACTTCGAGCTCCGCTTCCAGCCAGGCGACAGGAATGCCAAGGCGGACGCAATTTCTAGGTCATTTCAGCCGGGGGATGTGGAAGAGGAACCGGCGTACATTGTGGATCCCTCTAAAGTCATCACTGTGGCTCCTTTAAAGTTGACCTTTGCAGCTGAGAGCAACAGGAGGAAAGTATTACTCTGGGGACATTCTTCCAAATTGGCTGGGCACACTGGAGTGAAAAATACTTTCCTTCTCATCGCTCGCTACTACTGGTGGCCCACCCTGCGCCTGGATATTAAGGACTTCGTTGCGTCATGCCCTTCTTGTGCCAAAAACAAAGTTCCTCGACATTTACCTCATGGTACCCTCCTTCCGCTTCCTGTTCCATCTGCTCCTTGGCAACATATTGCCATGGATTTCATTACCGACCTTCTGAGTTCTTCTGGTTGCACTGTTATCCTTGTGGAAGTGGATCGGTTCTCGAAGATGGCTCATTTTGTCCCCCTGTCTGGTCTACCTTCAGCTCCTGAGTTGGCAAAAATTTTTATTGAGCACATCTTCAGACTCCACGGATTTCCTCGGCACATTGTATCCGACAGGGGCATTCAATTTACTTCTCGCTTTTGGAGGGCGCTGTGCGGACTCATGAGGGTGTCACTGAACTTCTCCTCGGCCTACCATCTACAGTCCAATGTGTTATGATTCGGTAACCGAGGAGGATAACAGGAAACATAGACTAAGCAACCAGACACCAGAGAGGTTGGTAACTTAGCGGATTGCAGAACCCTAAACTGACAACACAACTAGAATTAGCCGTGGGACGTACCTACGATGCCCTAGACGCCTCGGCACAGCCAAAGAGTTAACTAAGCCTACAGAGAGAAAGGGGAAAGCTAACTGCCCCGGAGTAGAGCCCCAAAGGAATAGAAAGCCCCCAAACATATATTGACAGTAAGGCAGATGAAGCACAAACACAGACAGAAAATAGAGTGAGCAAATGCTCGGGCCCAGGCTGTCTAGACATAACAGGACAAAAAAGTACACTGTCTGCAATCCAGCAAAAAACCCTAAGAAAAAACTCCAACACGTCTGATATGCAAAAATACTGAGACCACACGATATCTCTCCTGCTAAATCAGAACTCTGGTGTAACTGGAAGCAAACAACAGATACTGAAATAACAGGGAACTGGAACCACAGAAAAGACTGAAGCAGGCTGTGGCAAATGAACACAGAGTCCAGCACAGGTCCCCGCAAGGGGGCCCGGCTGAACAAACTCCAACAAGGCAGAACACTGAGAAAAGCAACAGGTAAACCAAAGCCACAGATTTAAACAGCGAAATAACTTATCTGAAAGATGCAAGACAAAGCAGGAGCAGCAGACTTCCAAAAGGCTAGGAAGAAAACAAATCACCGGCAAGTATTATGGGAAGGCTGCTCACTTATATCTGCCCAGTCAGTAACACCTGATTTCCACTCATCCCCGTTAGGTGAGAGACTTCTGTTAGCCAGGGCATCTCCATTACTAGAAGCAAACACCAGAGGGGCCCAACCTCAGTAGCCAGATTAAAGGTGTTCACACCAATGGTCAGGTAGAACGGACTAATCAAGTTTTGGCAATCTACCTTCGACACTTTACCAACGCTCACCAAGATGACTGGGTAGGTCTGCTTCCTTGGTCAGAGTTTGCCTTTAATAATCACTCCAGCGAGTCCTCAGCCAAGACTCCCTTTTTCATTGTTTTTGGACAACATCCTGGCATGCCTCTTCCAGTTTCTTTGCCTAGGGGTAACAGCGGCTGACTCTCGGTCTTAGGAGTTTTCTAAGATTTGGGAGGACATTAAAAAGTCACTCGACAAAGCATTGGGAAGGATGAAGAAGCATGCCGACAAGAGGCGCCTTGACTTTCCTCCTTTCAATCTGGGCGACAAAGTCTGGCTTTCCTCGAAATACATCAGACTCAAGATGCCATCTTACAAATTGGGTCCACGCTACATTGGTCCCTTCGAGATTCTGAGACAAGTCAACGATGTTGCCTACAAGTTGAAATTGCCTGCCTCGCTCCGTATTCCCAACACCTTCCATGTGTCACTGCTGAAACCTGCGATTTTTAATT
>JARQOD010000004.1:286108995-286150777 GCA_033576555.1 Oophaga sylvatica | reverse complement strand
AAAAACCCTGCTGTGCGCGCTTTCCTCTTTTATCTCCCTGCTGCTGCGCGCTTTTCGCCTGTCTCTCCCCAGGTCAGGAAGAAGGTCCTGCTCGCTAGAGCTTCCCCCAGGCAACAGGGGAAGGTCTGCCTCACTCAAGCCTCCCCCCCCCCCCCGAACAGAGGATGCAGCCTTATCAGTTCTGGCCCAGGCACGCAGGTACCTGCGGTGCAGTCGCCCCCTTACAAGCGCACACAGTGAAGTCCTGAGTGCAATGACCCCCTGAACGCATGCAGTGACTTGCTGAGCCCACAGTGACCTCCAGAGCGCACTCAGTGACCTGAGCGCACAGTTTCCTCCTAAGGCTAGGTTTACATTAGCATTTGTGTGCGCAGAGTATCTAAGGCTAGGTTCACATTAGCATTTGTGTGCGCAGAGTATCATCTGCATGCGCAAACGCATGCCAAAACGCATGCAAAAGCACCATTTTTTATCCGCATCAGCTTACACGATGCAAAAAAAATGCTGCGTGTGCATGCGTTTGCGTTATGTGCATGTGTTTGATATTTTCAGATGCTGTAATCAGTTGCTGGACATGCGCAGTCTGCAGTCCGCATGCGTATCGAACACATCCATGCACACCAATGCGTTCCCATAGACAGTAATGCGTTTTTTTGACGCATTCATCCGCATGACTGCGCATATTTGATGGATTTATGACGCTTAACAAAAATGCGACATGTTGCGTTCACTGGACACCACCACACACCGCATGCATACGCAACCGCATGTCCATGCGTACACCATGTTAAAGATATGTACGCATGACGCATGCGGATCAAACGCTGCGCACCGATACGCAAACGTGAGACCAGCCCGAGAGCGCACAGTGGTCCCCGGATCTCCAGATAGTAAAACAGCAAGATGGCAACCACCCCACCGCGACTGCATACATCAGTGAGTGCCGGGCAGGTGTGTGACGGTGCCATCATGCCTGGCTGCTGGGTGGCACACGGCTATATTTAGAGGCAGCAGCCCCTCTCCTCACCTCACACTTCCCGCGCCCCCTCGTCACCAGCACGTGCCTTGGACTCGCTCACGCGCGGCACCGCTGAGGGGGGATGAGGAGGGATGTCATGTGCGCACCCTGATTGGTACCCTCCTGTCATCTCTGCGGAGACATCCAGCAGACGTTCCTGCGTCGGCCGCTCCCCTCCCAGCGCCTGTGGTACCGTCTGCTCCTGACACATTGGGATGCAGCTCTGCCGCAGGTCGCAGTGACCGTTCTCGGGCTGCAGACAGGGCTTAGGTGTGTGCAGGACAGCAGTCTCCATGACGCGCTGTGTCTCGGCGCCGCAGCAGTCGCTCTTCATGCCGCCGCTGATGCTGCTGCTGTGATTCGTCTCCTCGGTCAGCAGCGTCCCCCTCCGCGGCGTTCCCTTCTCGGGGTGTCCAGGATGCCAGACCCCAGCTTAGCGATGCTGTCCCCGCAGGATGCGGCCAAGATCTACCACGCCAATTACATCCGCAACTCGCGGGCCATCGGGGTGCTGTGGGCGATCTTCACCATCTGCTTCGCCATCGTCAACATCGTGTGCTTCATCCAGCCCTACTGGATAGGGGACGGGGTGGACACCCCCCAGGCCGGCTATTTCGGACTATTCCACTATTGTATCGGGAGCGGCTTCTCCAAAGAGCTCACATGCACTGGCAGCTTCACAGATTTCTCCTCCATTCCCTCCGGAGCCTTTAAAGCCGCCTCCTTCTTCATCGGCCTGTCCATGACGCTCATCATCGGCTGCATCGTGTCCTTCGTGCTGTTCTTCTTCTGTAACACAGCCACGGTGTACAAGATCTGCGCCTGGATGCAGCTGTCATCAGGTGAGTGCGATCTGTGCAGACATGGCTGCTCTGCCTGCTCTCCTATGTGACTGGCACTTTACCTTCTGTATTTCTGCTCTGCCACCTCATCAGACTGCTGGACTTTTACAGGTGTAGTCTCAAGTTCATGAATGGGTAAACACTGAAAAGTGCTTGCAAAAACAAGCAGCCTTGTAATTTACACCATATTAAAAGTCTCTGTTTTGAAGAAGCAAGAGCTTTTTCATTTGATAGTGTACAGCTCGTTACCTAGGTAACCAGCCACCCTTCAGTCTCAGAGTGGCAGGTTACCTAGGCACGGAGTGTGTGGGGCAGGCAGACTCTGTTCTTTAGGGCCTGTCCACTCCACTCTGAAGCTAGCGGATCGTTAGATCTAGCCTCAATCCCCGCACTTCTCTGGTGTTGCACGGGCCAAGCTGTTACCTAGGTTACCAGCCACCCTTCAGTCTCAGAGTGGCAGGTTACCTAGGCACGGAGTGTGTGGGGCAGGCAGACTCTGTTCTTTAGGGCCTGTCCACTCCACTCTGAAGCTAGCGGATCGTTAGATCTAGCCTCAATCCCCGCACTTCTCTGGTGTTGCACGGGCCAAGCTGTTACCTAGGTTACCAGCCACCCTTCAGTCTCAGAGTGGCAGGTTACCTAGGCACAGAGTGTTGTGGGGCAGGCAGACTCTGTTCTTTAGGGCCTGTCCACTCCACTCTGAAGCTAGCGGATCGTTAGATCTAGCCTCAATCCCCGCACTTCTCTGGTGTTGCACGGGCCAAGCTGTTACCTAGGTTACCAGCCACCCTTCAGTCTCAGAGTGGCAGGTTACCTAGGCACGGAGTGTGAGGGGCAGGCAGACTCTGTTCTTTAGGGCCTGTTCACTCCACTCTGAAGCTAGCGGATCGTTAGATCTAGCCTCAATCCCCGCACTTCTCTGGTGTTGCACGGGCCAAGCTGTTACCTAGGTTACCAGCCACCCTTCAGTCTCAGAGTGGCAGGTTACCTAGGCACGGAGTGTGAGGGGCAGGCAGACTCTGTTCTTTAGGGCCTGTTCACTCCACTCTGAAGCTAGCGGATCGTTAGATCTAGCCTCAATCCCCGCACTTCTCTGGTGTTGCACGGGCCAAGCTGTTACCTAGGTTACCAGCCACCCTTCAGTCTCAGAGTGGCAGGTTACCTAGGCACAGAGTGTTGTGGGGCAGGCAGACTCTGTTCTTTAGGGCCTGTTCACTTCACTCTGAAGCTAGCGGATCGTTAGATCTAGCCTCAGCCCTGCACTTCTCTCCTGCTGCAGCTGTCTGCTCGCAGCCTAGGAGAGGGCAGTTTGGATCAGAGGTGCTGCCATTCACTAGTCCGAATTGTCAATCTTCAGGAGTGCACCGCCCCCAGCAAAGCAGGAATAATGTGGCTACAAGGCATCCCTTTGAGTTTGACCCAGGGCTCTGGTGTTGGTAAGCCAAACCTCTGACTCCCAAATTGGCCTGACTCCCAACTCCACAGCACTGCCCCCTACTGAGCATGTACTTAAAGTGCAGCACAGATTCATCTCAACTAAAAGCCGAGATCCTTAGATCAGGAACAGAACAGACATTTATAGGACACTTCATAACTTTCCCAAATTCTTATGAGAAACTTTACAGCACATCCTGCATTGTTCTACTGCAACCAATCTATATATACAAAGCCGAGTGTATGTGTGTGTGTGTATGTATCAAGCCATGCCCACTCCACACAGCCCCACCCACTCAGCATAGCCACACTCATAGTCCCCTCCTCCTCTGCTGTTCAGGAGACAGTAACGATATGGGCGGTATCTCCTCCCCCCCCCCCCCCCCGGTCCCCGATAAACTAGCAAAGCCCATTGAGGCTTCCCAGACACGGGGGCTACAATAATCTCCCCCACAGGGTCATTTAAGTTATATTGCGGCGGTGACATACTTCTTGCCACCGCCGATTTCTCCCAGCATCTTCTCTCATTGTCCCCCGGTGGGGAAGCGTTCATCTGACTAAAGCTCCTCCTCCCTCCCAGTTTTCTTTGGTTTGGGGAAATCCCGGTGGGCTTCCCCAGTTTCAGTATAGCAGGGGCTCCCCACACGCAGTCCTGGGGCATCTGACCGCACACCTCCTCAGCTGACATCCACAGTGCGGTCCCCCGGCATTCTTTTTCCTCCCCGGCGGTCGGCGCAGGCTCAGCATTGATATTAGTTATACTCAATCCCGGCAGTCAGGAGTCCTGGAGCCTCTCCACCACTGGAGAGAGACACAATGGGAACAGACAGTTGTGCGGTGTGAGGGGGAAAATGAGAGGAGTGTGGGGAAAATCAGATATGTAAGAGGGAAAATGAGAGATGTGAGGGGGAAAATGAGAGGCGTGATGCGAAAATGAGAGGCGTGAGGTGCTGCTGCAGTATGAGGCTGTGTATGGAGAAGAGTGAGGAGCTTATGGTGGAGGCTGTGCATAAGGCCACATTCACACGTTCACTATTTGGTCAGTATTTTACCTCAGTATTTATAAGCCAAAATCACGAATGGGAGTAAAATACAGAAGTGGTGACATGTTTCTAATATACTTTACCTCTGATTGTTTAACTTCAAGTTTTAGCTTACAAATACTGAGCTAAAAATACTGACCAAATAACGTATGAGCGAGGTCTAAAGGAGAAAAGTGTGGTGCTGCAGAAAAAGTAGTATGTGCAATGTGATCATTATACAGTTATATGAAAAAGTTTGGGCACCCCTATTAATCTTAATGTTTTATAAAAATTGGTGTTTTTGCAACAGCTATTTCAGTTTGATATATCTAATAACTATTGGACACAGTAATGTTTCTGCCTTGAAATGAGGTTTATTGCACTAACAGAAAATGTGCAATCTGCATCCAAACAAAATTTGACAGATGCATAAGTATGGGCACCTCACCAGAAAAGTGACATTAATATTTAGTAGATCCTCCTTTAGCAAAAATAACAGCCTCTAGTCGCTTCCTGTAGCTTTTAATGAGATCCTGGATCCTGGATGAAGGTATTTTTGACCATTCCTCTTTAGAAAACAATTCCAGTTCAGTTAAGTTTGATGGTCGCCGAGCATGGACAGCCCTCTTCAAATGATCCCACAGATGTTCAATGATATTCAGGTCTGGGGACTGGGATGGCCATTCCAGAACATTGTAATTGTTCCTCTGCATGAATGCCTGAGTAGATTTGGAGCGGTGTTTTGGATCATTGTCTTGCTGAAAGATCCATCCCCTGCGTAACTTCAACTTTGTCACTGATTCTTGAACATTATTGTCAAGAATCTGCCGATACTGAGTGGAATTCATGCGTCCCTCAACTTTAACAAGATTCCCGGTGCCGGTATTGGCCACACAGCCCCAAAGCATGATGGAACCTCCACCAAATTTTACTGTGGGTAGCAAGTGTTTTTCTTGGAATGCTGTGTTTTTTTGACGCCATGCATAACGCCTTTTTGTATGACCAAACAACTCAATCTTGGTTTCATCAGTCCACAGGACCTTCTTCCAAAAAGAAATTGGCTTCTCCAAATGTGCTTTTGCATACCTCAGCTGACTCTGTTTGTGGCGTGCCTGCAGAAACGGCTTCTTTCGCATCACTCTCCCATACAGCTTCTCCTTGTGCAAAGTGCGTTGTATAGTTGACCGATGCACAGTGACACCATCTGCAGCAAGTTGATGCAGCAGCTCTCTGGAGGTGGTCTGAGGATTGTCCTTGACTGATCTCACCATTCTTCTTCTCTGCCTTTCTGATGTTTTTCTTGGCCTGCCACTTCTGGCCTTAACAAGAACTGTCCCTGTGTTCTTCCATTTCCTTACTATGTTCCTCACAGTGGAAACTGACAGTTAAATCTCTGAGACAGCTTTTTGTATCCTTCCCCTGAACAACTATGTTGAATAATCTTTGTTTTCAGATCATTTGACAGTTGTTTTGAGGAGCCCATGATGCCACTCTTCAGAGGAGATTCAAACAGGAGAACAACTTGCAAGTGGCCACTTTAAGTAGCTTTTCTCATGATTGCATACACCTGGCTATGAAGTTCAAAGCTCAATGAGGTTACAAAACCAAAAAAAGTGCTTTAGTAAGTCAGTAAAAGTAGGTAGGAGTATTTAAAACAAGAAAATGATAAGGGTGCCCATACTTATGCACCTGTCACATTTTGTTTGAATTCAGATTGCACAAGTTCTGCTAGTACAATAAACCTCATTTCAAGGCAGAAACATTACTGTGTCCAATAGTTATTAGATATATCAAACTGAAATAGCTGTTGCAAAAACACCAACTTTTATAAAACATTAAGCTTAAGATTAATAGGGGTGCCTAAACTTTTTCATATAACTGTATTTTGTTAACTAACCACAGTTACTATCGTCAGCCAACATCCACGGTGCAGTCCCCGGCATTCTTTTTCCTCTCCGGCGCAGGCTCAGCATTGGTGGCTCTGGGGCTCTCACACTGCACAGGCTGCTGCTCGTGTGTGCGGCACAGATCGCTGCTCCTGAGACGCCTGGACTTGCGGGAGATCTCTAGCGCTGTCCGTCCTAGAGGAGGAGGAGGGACATGCAGCATCTCTGTTGTGAGTGAGTGCCACACTGGGCAAGTTCTCCAGATGGGAAAGTTTTATGATTCTTCTGATACTCAGAGCTCTGGTCGCTGCCTCAGGTGTCTCGCATCAGTTAGCTCTCCGGAGCTCTTACAAGGATTGTCCTGGATGAGGCAACTGAGGAGCAAACACCGGACGTGAATTTTGTCATCACTTTACAACTGTGACAGACCTGTGCTACAGACTGTGCAGGAGGGAGAAGCTCCTCAACCATTACATCTGCCACTGTGGCCCATAAGCCCAGTGATGTACTGCTGTACTGATATGTGTAGTGTGTGTATATGTGTGTATATAAATATGCATGTGTGTGTGTACATGTATGTATAATATATAATATCTACAAGCCTACAACCTGCAGTGATCCTCAGTCTACTGAACCACCGCACGACCGGCTCTACCCTCTCCTAGTGTATCCTCACCCATCCCTGTAGACTGTGAGCCCTTGCAGGCAGGGTCCTCTCTGCTTCTGTACTTGTGTGTGCCTTGTATTGCTCACGTTTATTGTACTTGTCTATATTTGCCCCTTTTCACATGTAAAGCGCCATGGAATAAATGCCGTTATAAAAATGTATAATAATAATATCTGTGTGTATAAATATATATGTATATACGTGTGAGTGTGAGGTGCTGCCGGAGGAGGCGACTATAAGGCTATGTGCACACGTTGCGGTGGTTTTCTGCTGCAAAAACGCTTAAAAAACGCATGCATGAAGCATCCTATTATTAGAATGCATTCCGCAAATTTTGTGCGCATGCTGCGTTTTTTTCCGCGGAAAAAATGCAGCATGTTCATTCTTTTTCCGGAATCGCGGCGATTCCGCCGCCATAGGAATGCAATGAACCGCTTACTTTCCGCATGTGGCTATGCCCACCATGCGCAAAGTAAGCGGTTCATGTGCGGATGGTACCCAGGGTCTGGAGGAGAGGAGACTCTCCTCCAGGCCCTGGGTACCATATCCCTGGTAAAACAATAATTAAAATAATAAATCGTGATATTCTCACCTTCCGGCGGCCCCCGCAGCTTTCCGGCCTCTCAGCAACGCTCCCGGCCAATCCCGTTCCCAGTGATGCACTGCGAGAATCACCCCAGATGACGTAGCGGTCTCACGTGATGCTACGTCATCTGGGGTCATTGTCGCTAAGCATCCTTGGGAACGGGAGTTGCCGGGAGCATCGCGAGGACCAGGAAGGCTGCGGGGGCCGCCGGAAGGTGAGAATATCACGATTTTTTATTTTTTTATTATTTTTAACAGATCTTTTTACTATTGATGCGGCATAGGCGGCATCAATAGTAAAAAGTTGGTCACACATGTCAAACACGTTGTTTGACTCGTGTGACCAACCTGTCAATCAGTTTTCCAAGCGATGATACAGATCGCTTGGAAAACGCTAGCATTCTGCAAGCTAATTACGCATACCAATAAAATGCTTATTTCCCGCGGCAGGGAGGTGCGGAAATTTCCGTGGCAATTCTCGTACGTGTGCATATAGCCTAAAGGAGAAAATTTGTGCTGCAGAAGAATGCTGTGTATGAAGGAGGAGCATGAGGTGCAGCAGGAGGCTGTGTAAAAAGGAGCATGAAGTGCAGGAGGAATAAGGCACCTTGACTGCCTCTGTTAAAAGTCTTATCGTCAGTCGTTATGTGTTAAAAAAAAAAAATTTGCTTCAACAAAATGGTGCCGGTTAAAAAATACTATCAATACTTGGGTAATCATTTACTGTATTTTTCGGACCATAAGACGCACTTTTTTCCTCCAAATTTGGGAGGAAAGTGTGGATGCGTCTTATGGTCGGAATGTAACATGTGGGGAGGGGGGCAGCGGTGGAGTGAGATCGCAGGAGGCAGGAAAATATCCCTCTGCTGCAGGAATCCAGCGCTGGGGAAATCACTGGTCCCGATACTTAAGTGCAGTGAATATTCATTAGCCGCTTCCCCGCCCACCTATCAGCTGAGCAGTGAGTGGGGAGCAGCAGATGACAGAGCCACATGGTTCCCCAGTGCTGGATTCCTGCAGCAGCTGGGGAGATCTGTGTGGGAAGTAGAAGGAGGCAGCAGGAGCAGAGTGCAGCAGGAGGGATCACATACCTGACAGCCTGGGGGCTGTGCTGATGCCATGCTGAATGCTCCTGTGATGAGGTCATGAAGAGGGCGGGCTGGAGCATCACATGACCACACAAAGCCCTGCCTCTTCATGATGTCATCACAGGTCCTTCAGACACTGTACAAGAAAAAAATAATTAAAAGGTTAGTAAATACAGCACATTAAAAAGCACTGTGCCATCCTGTGGTGGACTATAACTCCCAGCATGCCATAGGATCTGCAGGACATGCTGGGAGTTATAGTTCTCCCATGGGATCTTAAAGCAGCACTCCAGTGTTGTCAGTGCTGGAGTGTGGCTTTAAATATAAGCCCTATGCCCCATTCTTAGGCCGTGGTCACACATGCGAGAAATTTGCACGATTTTTGTGCGAATCTCTCTCGTGAACAGCCGGCACTCGGACCGGAGCGTGCGGCTGCATGTATTTCTATGCTGCATATATTTTTATGCAGCCGCACGCTCCAGTCTGAGTGCCAGCTGCCGCAAGGAGTTAATAGGGATACTGCATTTACACCTTCCCGATGAGTCGCCCCCTCACCTCATCATCGGGACCACTCCTCCGCACAGCCCTATAAGACCACACCCGACGTATAAGAAGACCCCGACTTTTAAGAAGATTTTATATTTTAACTGGAAAAGTTGGGGGTCGTCTTATACGCCCAGTTGTCTTAAACACCGGAAAATACGGTAGTTTATTATATATTTTCGGAGTCAGTTTACGGCGCATGTGGTTATGCGGTATACTACGATGTTGCTCAGGTTCTTTGAGCTCCCACTCTCACATTGGGAAGAGAGTGACAAGAGAAGGGTGGGGGGAGGTGGATGGGTTGGAGTTGCGGGAAAATGGGTTGCTTATGCTGTTTGACCTGGTATGCTGGGGAACAAAATGGGAAGATGTTACTTGATGATGGTGGATTGTTTTTTTCTGATGCACAATGAGTAACCGTACTGTTCGGATTTTAAGTTGGAATGTACGTGGTATATCTGACAGGACTAAGAGGGCAGCAATTCTGAATCACATCAGATCTTGTGATCCTATGATTGCGTGCTTACAGGAGACCCATCTCACTGGAGATACTAGGCACTGGCTGTCGAGAGGGTGGATGTTAAAGACATATCATTCTACTTATTCCTCGTACTCCAGGGGGGTGTCAGTCCTAATACATAAAAACGCACATTATGAAGAGCTGGCAGTGCAAGTAGACAGTGAAGGGCAGTATGTATGGATTGCATGCAGATTGTATGGACACAAAATGATTTTAGTGGCTTTATATATCCCTCCACCTTATTCTAAAAAGGCACTTCAAGCAGTATTGGACTTGACGGCCAGATGGGGGGAGGCTCCGATGTTGATTATGGGAGATGTTAACAACACCATGAATGATTACTGGGATAAAGTACGTCCGGCAGGTATGGAAGCGGGACGGAATGACTGCATTTGGCACCTACGTGGGGAGCTGGGGCTGGTGGATCTGTGGAGAGTAAGAAATGAGGGTAAGAGGATCTTCTCGTGCCACTCGGCTACATACGGAACACTGTCAAGGATAGACCTGGCTTTTGGGGATACTGCTATGGATGGGATGGTTGGGGAGGTGGAATACCTACAGAGGACTCTATCGGATCATAGTCCTATGGTTGTCACGCTTCTAGTGGGATCTGTTCAGGGACAGAGGGGAGGTTGGCGTCTTCACCCGACGTGGCTTAAAGTGGTGGATATGGGCGGAATAACCAAAGAACTAGAGCACTTCTTCCAAGTGAATGAGGGGAGTGCGGAGACCACAGTGGTGTGGGAGGCTATGAAGGCATTTATGAGGGGACTTTTTATAGGTGAGATCTCACGGTGTAAGACCAAAACTAAATTGGCAGATCAACAAATAAAGGATGACTTGACAAGGGCAGAGGCAGACATGATTTTGACGCCAACGAGTGCAGCTCACAATAGACTAAAATTGGCACAGGAGGCAGTTAATAAACTGCACATGATGCAAGCTGAGAGGAAAAGGGCATTTCAGCAAGCCCAATTCTATGAGGAAGGAGAGAGAGTGGGTCACTTGTTGGTGGTGATATCTGCGGCACAGAGGGAATCTTCCAGGGTGTACAGGTTGAGAGACCAAACGGGGACGACTCTGACAGACACAAAGGATATATTGGAGGTCTTCAAGGAATATTACATGGCACTATACAATTCAAGAGTACGGGACACGGAGAGGGCCGTAGAGGAATTCTTGGAGGGCATCTCACTGTCTAAATTGTCTGAGGAAGATAGGTTAAGGTTGGATGAACCTGTGAGTGTGGAGGAGGTGGAATGTGCAATTCTGTCTATGCCCAATAACAAATCACCGGGTGCTGATGGTCTACCTGGGGAGGTGTACAGGGAGCTGGTGGAGCTGCTGGCCCCTAAACTGAAAAATGTGTTTGAGGAGGCTTTGGTGAAGGGGGCGCTACCGAGATCAATGGAGGAAGCGGTGATAGTGGTTCTACCAAAGGAGGGGAAAGACCCCATGGATGCGGAGTCGTATAGGCCCATATCGTTGTTGACAACGGATGTCAAAATACTCGCTAAGATCCTGGCCACCCGGCTCACCGGGGTTGCGCATACTGTTATTCACGAGGACCAGTCGGGCTTTATGCCCAACCGCTCCACGGCTGTTAACTTGAGAAGATTATTTCTTAATATGCAGCTGCCTGCTGATAATGGGGGCGGGAGAATAGTGATGTCATTGGACGCTAGAAAAGCATTTGACAGTGTGGAATGGAAATATTTATGGAAAATCATGGACATAATGGGATTTGGCCCCGCGTTTATGGCCTGGGTGAAGTTACTGTACTCGTCCCCAAGGGCGGTAGTTAAGGTGAATGGTGAACGGTCCGGGATGTTTGACCTACATAGGGGCACAAGGCAGGGGTGCCCGCTGTCCCCGCTATTGTTTGCGGTGGCTGTGGAGCCCCTGGCGGCCAAAATAAGAGCTGAGAGAGGAGTGGTCGGATTTAAATTTGGGAGGCTGGAAGAAAAAATATCACTGTATGCCGATGACATCCTGTTATTTCTGGAAAGTGCAGGAGAGACATTAGGGTGCACCATGGATGTAATTAAACACTTTGGGAGCATTTCGGGACTGGAGATAAACTGGCATAAGTCTTATGTCATGGCTGTAGATAGACCAATAAAAGCGGAGGAGATAGATGAGAGGGGGAAGCAGCTCCGGCTGGTTTCACAATTTAAATACCTTGGGATATGGGTGGCGCTTCCATTGACACGATTCACGGATCTGAATTTAGTTCCTCTGCTAGAGAAATTTAAAAAGAAAATAGGCGCATGGTGCCGATTGTGTCAGGAGTCGAACCCAGTACCTCTTGTCCACTGGCCAGCAGCTCTACCATCTGAGCTATTCTGCTGGCTGCAAAGTTCCTTGCTGAACCCAGATACCATTGACTGTTCTTCCTGATTGGCTACACCTAGTGCTCTTTTGATTGGGCCTCTGATTACCAATTACACACCCTATATAAACCTGGCCCTGTGGGTGTGTCATTGCGAGATTATTGCGCTCCAAGCCTTTAGTCAAGCGTTTCCTGCTGATCCATTGCTACAAACACTGCTCTCCTGTGAACCGACCTCGGCCTGCCTTCTGACTACGCTCTCCGCCTGATCCATTGCTACAAACACTGCTCTCCTGTGTACCGACCTCCGGCTGCCACCTGACTACGTTATCTGCCTGCTCCTCTGTTACCGAACTGCCTTTCCTGTGTACCGACCTCCGGCTGCCACCTGACTACGTTATCCGCCTGATCCATTGCTACAAACACTGCTTTCCTGTGTACCGACCTCCGGCTGCCATCTGACTACGCTACCTGCCTCTGCTTCCCTAGTGTTTGCAGTAACATCGGCTCCAACCCAGACGGGATCTTGACAGATTGGCTTTGACGGTGACGGGTAGAACTAACCTGATTAAGATGGTCCTTATGCCACAATTAATGTACGTTTTGCACAACTCACCGATATGGCTACCAAAGAAACGGTTTCAGGGTATTGATTCTATCTTCAGATCCTTGATATGGGGCAAGAGGCAGGCAAGGATTAAATTGGAAACGCTGCAAAATGGGAAGGAGGAGGGAGGATTGACCGCACCCAATCCCTGGGTCTATTTTTTGGCAGTACAGGGCCAGCATGTCAGGGGATGGAGAGAGCCCGATTGTGGAGGGGCAGCTTGCCGGGTGCTGGAACATGTGTCGGGGAGACGCCCACTGGTCCAGGCGTTAGAGGATGGTACCTTTAAGAAATTGGGAGCAATATATCCTACCTTAGGCTTGACTCAGAAGGTATGGGACACTATTAAAAAGATCAGGGGGGTGGACGGGCTGACTAGATACTCACCGGTGTTGGGCAATGAACATCTGCCGGAACTTAATAAGCTGTGTCAAATGGGCAATTGGAAGGCGCAAGGAGTGAGATATGTGTGCCAGCTGCAGAGTGGAACGGACCTGAAGACCTTTGAGAAATTGAGAGAGGAATTTGATTTGCCTTTGGTATGGGGATTTCAATACTATAGGCTTCGACATGCTTGGAGGGCACAGTGTGGATTGGGAGCTATGACGGTTCAGAGTGACATTGTACTAGACTTTGTGTGTATGAAGGGAGGGACGAGGGGAGTCATATCGAGCTTATATCATGACCTACTGCACTCCTATCTGGGGGGAAATCAACTCATTGCAAAGAGTAAATGGGAAAAGGAGGTGGGTACCCTCACGACAGAACAATGGGAGGCGATTCTAGAATATGTCCCGAAGATCTCTCTAAGCGAGCAGGCACGGCTCTCCCAATTATACATAATACATAGGACATACAAAACACCGTTGCTTCTGTACAAGGCGGGCTTGAGGGGAGATTCCAATTGCCCTAGGTGTGGCATGGACCAGGCCGGATTACTGCACATGCTATGGTCGTGCCCACGGCTGGCGGCTTATTGGTTGGTCGTTATTAACAAAATTGAGAGGGCTTATACATGTACAATTGACAGAAACCCGGTGCTGTGTGTTTTGGGGGAGGTGGATGGTATACCTGTCTCGGAACATAACAAAGTGGCGATAGCGCGATTGCTATATGTGGCACGCAAATTAATAGCACGAAAGTGGACAGATTCGGAACCCCCCACTAGGAGGGAATTTATTGCTCAGACACGTACGGTAATGCATTTAGAGGAAAGCATTTACAGGCGGAGGCATGGAGAGAGAACTTTTGGGAAAATATGGTCCGCATGGATGGCGGTAATATGATTGTCAATGTTCCCAGGTATGCCCGGCATAAGGAGTATTGGCGGGAGGGGGGAGGGGGGAGAGGGTTTTGACTGTATTACTACACGTTATGTGAATTGTTATATGTATATTGATAACTGTTTGCTGTTAATTTTTGAAACCTAAATAAAAATAATTGGTTTAAAAAAAAAAAAGAATGTCGAAAAGTTAATTTATTTCAGTTCTTCAATACAAAAAGTGAAACTCATATATTATATAATGACTCATTACAAACAGTGATCTATTTTAAGTGTTTATTTATGTTAATGTTGATGATTATGGCTTAATGCCAATAAAAACCCAAAAGTCATTATCTCAGTAAATGAGAATAATTAAAAAAAACACCTGCAAAAGCTTCCTAAGCGTTTAAAAAGGTCCCTTAGTCCCTTAAGGGTATGCCACACTAAGCGAGATCGCTAACGAGATCGCTACTGCGTCACCATTTATGACGCAGTAGCGATCTCGTTAGCGACTTAGTTGTGTGCGACATGTAGCAACGATGTGGCCCCTGCTGAGATGTCGCTGATCGCTTATGAACGTTCTGAGCCGTTTTTTGGTCGTTGGTGTCCTGCTGGTGAGCCTGAATCGCTGAGTGTGACACCCTTTATGAACGACTTCACCAGCGTCGCAGGTGGGACTAGGTTTTCCCAACGACCGCAGAGGTCGTTATACAGATCGCTGATGAGATGTGTTTGGAATCACAGATCGCTGATGAGATGTGTTTGGAATCTAACTAGCGATCACATAGCGATCGCACTAGCGATCTCACCAGGTCGTGTCGTTGTTGTGATCGCTAGTGCAATCGCTAAGTGTGGCAGTGCCTTTAGTCCACAATCATGTGGAAGACTGCTGACTTGACAGATGTCCAGAAGGCAGTCATTGACACACTCCACAAGGAGGGTAAGCCACAAAAGGTCATTGCTAAAGAAGCTGGCTGTTCACAGAGTGCTGTATCCAAGCATATTATTGGAAAGTTGAGTGGAAGGGAAAAGTGTGGTAGAAAAAAGTGCACAAGCAACCGGGATAACCGCAGCCTTGAAAAGATTGTTAAGAAAAATCCATTGAAAAATTTGGGGGAGATTCACAAGGAGTGGACTGCTGCTGGAGTCATTGCTTCAAGAGCCACCACACTCAGACGTATCCAGGACAATGGCTACAAGTGTCACATTCCTTGTGTCAAGCCACTCATGACCAATAGACAACACCAGAAGCGTCACAGGCCTCTTTCACACTTCAGTCATTTGGCGTCAGTCAGAATCCGACATTGTGGCGGATTGGCGGATCCGCCAAAATTAGTGAATAACGGAGTCAACGTATCCGCTGTTTTGGCGGATCCGTTAACAGTTCTGCCAAATTAACGGATCCTTTCACTCCGTTACATCCGTTTTTTCCATCCGTTTCATCCATTTTTTGACGGATCCGTTATTCACACGGGAGGATCTCCAACATGATTGGCTACTGGAAAATATGCTGTACCATGATTGGCTACTGGGAACTATGTGGAAACTATAAATACTGTAGGGTGTTTTTACACCATATTATTTGAAAGGTTGTAGAGCAAGTGGCAGAGATGGAGGTGATTTTGGAGAATATGGTGAAGATATGTGCGGATTTTTCATTGTAGGCTAATCGGTTGGCAAGAATTGTTCGGAAGAAGGAAGCCAGACAGCGGATCCTGCGTTGGCAGCAGAGACGTATGTGGATCCATCCGATAAATGCAAGGCGCATGACCCGTGGTGTCTATTCCACATTATACATGGAATTAAGGCAAAACCCGGACAAATTCTTTAATTATGTGCGCATGAAAGCTGCCAATTTTGAGTTTTTGGTGGAACGGATTGGAGACAGAATAAGGAGACAAGACACTTTCCTTCGTTTTGCAATATCACCAGCTGAGCGTCTGATGGTCACAATTCGGTAAGTTTTTTTTAAAAAAAAATTCTTCCTCATTTTGCAAATCTATAACTGTATGTTGTTGCTGGTGTTTTTAATTAATTATTGTCTTTTCCTTTTTGCAGATTTCTTGCAATCCTTTACCTCTCTGCACATTACCAGTACCGGCTTGGCATTTCCACAATATGCGGGATTGTGAAAGAGACCTGCCGGGCATTGTGGGATTCTTTGCAGGAGGAATACATCCCAGACCCAACACAGGAGAGATGGCTGGAGATTGCTGCAAATTTCATGGAAATATGCCAGTTCCCAAACTGTGTTGGTGCCGTGGATGGCAAGCATATTAGAGTTGTGAAACCTGCGGGATCCAGATCGGAATTCTTTAATTACAAGAAATTTTTCTCTATTGTACTCATGGCCATTGCTGATGCCAAATATAAATTTATCGCAGTGGATATCGGTGCCTATGGCCGTTCAAATGGCTCCCAGGTCTTCAAGATGTTGCCGATGGGACGTCGGTTATATGGAGATAGTTTTGAGTTTCCACCTCCAAGACCACTCCCTGGAACCTCTGGCCCTGCATTCCCATTTGTGTGTGTGGGAGATGAGGCCTTTCAGCTCTCACCGCACTTGCTGAAACCCTATGGAAGTCATGGCTTGACACAAAAGAAACGAATCTTCAACTATCGTTTGACAAGGGCCCGAAGAGTCGCTGAATGTGCGTTTGGTATTTTAACTGCTAAATGGAGAATGCTGCTGTCCGCAATAAAACTGCAAATTGAGACTGTTGATGATGTGGTGAAGGCTTGTGTGGTCCTCCACAATTTTGTCTTATCCAATGAACAGGTTTCCGTGGATGATAATATGTCAGAGACCACCTTGCAGGATTACAGCAATATAAGTTTTCGGAGTACATGCTCAGTTTCAAGAATGCGGGACAAGTTTACGGACTACTTTATGTCACCGAAAGGAAGAGTTGACTGGCAGTATGACATGGTTTAATTTTATTTTTTATTTGTTTGTACTATACCATGCTTCTTGTTTTTTACCACACATTGGTATTTTTTGTTATCTTTACCACAATTTCATTACCTTTTGTACCTTTACCAGTATTTATGTATTATCTGTACCCTAATCTTGGTACCTTTACACCAAGTTGTGTGCGTGCTACCCTTTTTTTACACTTTATCACTTAAAAAACTAAAAAAGACAATAAATGTTTTCAACCAAAATAAATTTTATTATACAAAAAACTTGTATTGTCTTGGATCATACAGGTTTTGAAAAATTTATATATACATAAATTCACAGAACTATATACAATATATACATAAACAGCAGTATATACATATTTACATAGTGGTGTATTGTTGGCAGTATATACATATTTACAGATTAGTGTAGTGTTGGCAGTATGTACATATTTACATATTGGTGTATTGTTGGCAGTATATACGTATTTACAGATGTGTAGTGTTGGCAGTATGTACATATTTACAGATTGGTGTACTGTTGGGTGGAGATAGTAGCGGAGGGGCTGACACGTCGATAGTGGGGACGGAACAGCAGGTTGGGTAGGATCAGAAGTTGAGGGAAAAACATGAGGTTGGGAAGGGAGTTGAGGGGCAGATGAGGTTTGTGGGGGGAACGGTGAAGGTGTTGGATGGGAAGGGATGGGGTACGGTGAAGTTAAGGGTGAAAACTGAAAGGGGGAACTAAAATACTGTGAGTAATGGAATGGGGAAGGAGTGGTAGGAGGATGGGCGGCAGCTGGATGGCCGGCAGCTGGGTGGGTGGAAACTGAATGGGTGGCAGGTTGAGGTGGGGAAGGTGTAGGAATTGGGTGGGTAGGTGGATGGGATTGGGACATTGCCTGCGCTAGAGAAGTTTGGCAGCCTTGCATCACATGCATCTGCAGGTCAGGAGTTAGATTTTCCATGTGCCCGAGTACTGACTGAAAAAAGCAGTGTCTCGGCGATAAGTTTGCATCTGACTGCATCCTATCAATTTTTGCTCAACAGACTGAACCCATCAGTAACTTGATCATTTAACAGCCTGATCGTGTTTTGAAAGGATGCATTCAGATGCAAAAAATCAGATGTATAGCTCCTTTCCTGACCTCTGTGGCGCTGCCGTCCAGACCCAAAAGGTGTTCTAGGTGTGGCGGCAGTGTCAGGGTAGGTTAAAGGGAACCCCAACACGTCACCTGCAGCTTCAAGTGACGAAGTCTGCCCTGCTACTCCAGCGCTGGTGGATGGGGCGGAGGTACCTGAAAAGAGGGAAGGTGCAGAGGGGTCGGGTCTATCGACGTGTTCCCCAGTGGCGGACTCCTGAGGGACCGCTCCAGAGGGAACCAACTCAGAAGCAGGTTCCCGAGTGCTGCAGACAGTGCTGTCAAAGAAAACCAAACAAAAAAAATTAATATATTGATATTACATTGCCCTTGCTGAAATAATAAAATAAGGTTAGACACGTAAAACATTTTTGATACATAATGGGGTGTGAAATATTTGCCTTCTGCTGACCATCGTTGACCGCAGGAACGACAGGGCTCTGGCATATTTATATCTGCTCCTGCGTCCTGCTGATCCACTCGGGGCCTGCATCTCCTTATTGAATTCCCTCTTGAAGCGATCCCTGAGTGACCGCCACCGTGTAATAACCCTGTCACCTGGAAAGTAAAAGAAAAAAAAACATAGGTTTTAGTATACAACACATTACATTCTGCAACATTCATTACTGAACTGTGAATACTTACGCGCAAGATCCTTGTCCCGAGCTTTGAGTTCCTCCCAGTTCTCTAACACCACGCTACATACTTCCTCCCATAGCCGTCGGGTGATGACTTGGTCAGCATGGCAGTGGTCAGCCATATTCCACAGCACCTCCCAATCTTGGACCTCTCTGATGAGGGTGTCCACATCAATCCCTCCATCCTCGACATCTGTATCTGGAGCACGCTGTGAAGCCTGTGGAGAAAAAAAAAAAATTTTCAGCAACATGAAGTAAAACGAATTTAGTGAACACAAAAGTAAAAAAGTGTACTTACTTGCGACAATCATGCGATGCCGACGCCCCTGGGAGGTCCTTTGAGGAACTCTACGCCGAGACCTGGATTGTGAAGACTATAAAAAGAAAAAAATTTATGTGCATGGATTGGAGGTATATGTTTTGTGTGTGCTGTGATCAATTAATGTGATGTATGTGAGGATCTGTATGTGCAAAACTTACACTCTGCGCGCCCACTCCTGGACTTCCTCCACCCTGCCCGTCTCCTTCTGAAAGCCCCTCTGCTTCAGCTTCCTGTGAAAACAGAATACATGCATATAGGTTTGCAAATAATGTTATCATCTGAGAAAAATAAAAAAAAGAATTACCTCAGTTCGCCTACGCTGTGGCTGGGGGCTCCAGGAGAAGACATTACTGCCAACTGTATATTTGGGCCTGACTAGGTACTTTTGGGCCTGACTGGGTCCTGAATAGGTCCTGAAAGAAATCTGCAAGTATATTGACAGTTAGCTACTATACAAAGGATGTAACAAGCTTTCAGGCCAATATACTTACACAACTCTAAACTTGGACTGGGTCTGGGTCCTCTTGGGCCTGAATAGGTCCTGAAAGAAATCTGCAAGTATATTGACACTTGGTTAGCTACTATACAAAGGATGTAACAAGCTTTCAGGCCAATATACCGTATATACCCATGTATAAGCCGAGATTTTCAGCCCATTTTTTAGGGCTGAAAGTCCCCCTCTCGGCTTATATGCGGGTCATAAACGGGGGTCGGAGGGGGAGCGGGGGTGTCGGATCATACTCACCCCTCCGCCGGCGCGGTCTGCAGCCCCCCTGCTTCTCCCACGATCTCCGGCTCCTTCCTGCAGCGGTCACGTAGTACCGCTCATTAAAGTCATGAATATGCACATATTCATGACTTTAATGAGCTCTACCACGTGACCACTGCAGGACTGAAGCACTGCGGAGAGCGCCGGGAGAAGAAGAGAGGCTGCAGGGACGCGCCGGCGGAGGGGTGAGTATAGCAATATTTACCTGTCCCGTTCCACCGCTGCGCTGCTCCCTCGGTCTGACTCCTCTGGCTGTGAATAATCAGGCAGGGGGCGCGATGACGTCGTTAGTGCGCGCCCTGCCCCCTGCCAGATCATTCACAGCCAGAGGAGTCAGACCGAGGGAGCAGCGCAGCGGTGGAACGGGACAGGTAAATATCTCAGGTGCTGGGGTCCTGAGCGAGCGGTGACACCGGCACCTGTCCCCCATAGCGCGCCGCTGTCACCGCCTGCTCAGGACACCGGCACCTGGCCCCCAGCGACGAGAGGTGAGTATGTCTTTTTTTTTTTTTTTTTGCAGCAGCAGCAGCATATGAGGCCTATACTATGGGGCATAATTGTGCAGCATATGGGGGCATAAACTGTGGAACATATGGGGCATAATCTGGAGCATATGGGGGCATAAACTGTGGAACATATGGGGCATAATCTGGAGCATATGGGGGCATAAGCTGTGGAACATATGGGGCATAATCTGGAGCATATGGGGCATAATCTGTGGAACATATGGGGGCAAAATCTGTGGATCATACGGGGGCATAATCTGTGGAATATATGTGGCATAATCTGGAGCATATGGGGCATAATCTCTGAAGCATATTGGGCATAATCTGGAGCATATGGGGGCATAATCTGTGGAACATATGGGGGCATAATCTGAAGCATATGGGGGCATAATCTGTGGATCATACGGGGGCATAATCTGTGGAATATATGGGGGCATAATCTGGAGCATATGGGGGCATAATCTCTGAAGCATATTGGGCATAATCTGGAGCATATGGAGGCATAATCTGGTGCATATTGGGCATAATCTGTGCAGCATATGGGGGCATAATCTGTGGAGCATCATATGGGGGCATAATCATTTTTCACCCTAGGCTTATACGCGAGTCAATAAGTTTTCCCCGTTTTTTGTGGCAAAATTAGGGGGGTCGGCTTATACACAGGTCGGCTTATACATGAGTATATACGGTACTTACACAACTCTAAACTTGGACTGGGTCTGGGTCCTCTTGGGCCTGAATAGGTCCTCTTGGGCCTGACGGGTCCTGAAAGAAATCTGCAAGTATATTGACACTTGGTTAGCTACTATACAAAGGATGTAACAAGCTTTCAGGCCAATATACTTGCACAACTCTAAATTTGGACTGGGTCTGGGTCCTCTTGGGCCTGAATAGGTCCTCTTGGGCCTGACGGGTCCTGAATAGGTCCTGAAAGAAATATGCAAATATATTAACACTTGGTTAGCTACTATACAAAGGATGTAACAAGCTTTCAGGCCAATATACTTACACAACTCTAAACTTGGACTGGGTCTGGGTCCTCTTGGGCCTGAATAGGTCCTCTTGGGCCTGACTGGGTCCTGAATAGGTCCTGAAAGAAATCTGCAAGTATATTGACACTTGGTTAGCTACTATACAAAGGATGTAACAAGCTTTCAGGCCAATATACTTACACAACTCTAAACTTGGACTGGGTCTGGGTCATCTTGGGCCTGAATAGGTCCTCTTGGGCCTGACAGGTCCTGAATAGGTCCTGAAAGAAATCTGCAAGTATATTGACACTTGGTTAGCTACTATTCAAAGGATGTAACAAGCTTTCAGGCCAATATACTTACACAACTCTAAACTTGGACTGGGTCTGGGTCCTCTTGGGCCTGAATAGTTCCTCTTGGGCCTGACTGGGTTCTAATCTGCAAGTATAAAGACAATTAAACCTATGATACCCCAAAAAAATAAAAAGATTACTTGCGTTGTTTTACTACGCCGTCTTTTACATCCTCTTGATACGCAATGCACAAGCTACAGAACCCTCCAACTCCTGTTTCACACTGTTGGGTTGGCCTTCAAGTCAGGCCTTTCAGTATATTAGATCGTGCCAGATTAGGTAGAGCTTCGATCGAGGCAAGTGATGCTAGTAATGAAACAGAAGACAAGCGTCTAAACAAGTTACCAAGCATGGTTTATTGAATCTCAGAGTCAAGCTTATATACCCTGCTAGAGGGCGTATACGTGCATTAGGTAATGGTGTTTTCCAGAATATATTAGCAAATCATTTATTACAGAAAATACATCTTATCACGTATCCATAGTCCATGTCAAGTTGACCAACTAATTATCTATCTAAGGAATTCACTAATCATCAGGTGTTCCTTTGATGGACCCCAAACTGTCGTCATTAACAGTTATAACTTTATTACTTTACTGATTGATTGCAGGTTTAATCGTTATTCATCTATACTCATTATTTGCTGTTCCCATCATTAGGGTGATATTACTCTGATTATCTCATAGTCCACAAGAATATGTCTCGTTGGCTAACCTTTGGTACATGTCGTGTCATGTTGTTAGTTCAGTCAGCAAAATACTGTCTTAGTGGAATATAGAGAAGTGATTTCTTAAAGGGATTGTTATATAAGCTTTAGCATTAACAAGGGTATTGGAGTATAAAATATAGAAGGGTCTACCAGATCCCTATCAGCTCCCCCTTTTGAGAATAGATATGACTCTACCCTGGATGCTTATGTGGGGGAGATCATATTCTTTTCTCACTTATACCATCTGTTCATAATAACTATTATTATTATTAGGAGGTCTCAGTCCAATATACATGGTCTTCGTAATGGAGGCATCTATCAGTCTCTGGAGTAGTCCTCTGATGCATGGGATTCAACAGCAACCGCAGACGACGAGTATGGCTGTCACCACTGCCAGTGAGATGAGAAGGCTGGATACAAGGTGCTTCCATCGTCCGAACCAGGAGTCCAGCCAATCAGTAAACGGGTTGTCGATACCAGAATTTTCTGCCAGTTCATCAGATAGTGATGTAAGACCCTCCAAAGCCTTGGGTGATGCTTCCATCTGGGGCGGTATTATTTGGAATAAACGTGCAACAATATGTTCCAAACATTTTACAAATCCCTCCCTTCTCTGCTAGTAGCATATCTAAGGCCATCCTATTCTGCCATGTCATTAAAGAGGTTGGAGCCAATTGTTCAGCTATCCCCTTTATTGCGTCCCTTGTGTAATTTATAAACGTTTGTTGATTATAGTAAATATAATTTATCCAATCTACATTCTTATTTAGGGTAGCCCACCAGAAGAAAACTGACTCAAATCCTGCTGCAATCTGATTTCTTGCCTTGTATTCATCAGGAAGGCCCCATGTTGGGCGCCAAAACTGTTGGGTTGGCCTTCAAGTCAGGCCTTTCAGTATATTAGATCGTGCTAGATTAGGTAGAGCTTCGATCGAGGCAAGTGATGCTAGTAATGAAACAGAAGACAAGCGTCTGTAAACAAGTTACCAAGCATGGTTTATTGAATCTCAGGGTCAAGCTTATATACCCTGCTAGAGGGCGTATACGTGCATTAGGTAATGGTGTTTTCCAGAATATATTAGCAAATCATTTATTACAGAAAATACATCTTATCACGTATCCATAGTCCATGTCAAGTTGACCAACTAATTATCTATCTAAGGAATTCACTAATCATCAGGTGTTCCTTTGATGGACCCCAAACTGTCGTCATTAACAGTTATAACTTTATTACTTTACTGATTGATTGCAGGTTTAATCGTTATTCATCTATACTCATTATTTGCTGTTCCCATCATTAGGGTGATATTACTCTGATTATCTCATAGTCCACAAGAATATGTCTCGTTGGCTAACCTTTGGTACATGTCGTGTCATGTTGTTAGTTCAGTCAGCAAAATACTGTCTTAGTGGAATATAGAGAAGTGATTTCTTAAAGGGATTGTTATATAAGCTCTAGCATTAACAAGGGTATTGGAGTATAAAATATAGAAGGGTCTACCAGATCCCTATCAACACCCACCCCAAAAAAAAATCTAAACACCAACCCTCCTTCCAACTTTACATACCTACCCCCCCATAACCTTTGTATACACCTTTGTATTCAGCCCATAACCTTTGTATACACCTTTTTATTCAGCCCATAACCTTTGTATACACCTTGTATTCAGGCCATAACCTTTGTATACACCTTTGTATTCAGCCCATAACCTTTCTATACATCTTTGTATTCAGGCCATAACTTTTGTATACACCTTTGTATTCAGCCCATAACCTTTGTATACACCTTTGTATTCAGCACATAACCTTTGTGTAAACCCCACAACCTTTGTATACACCTTATGAATATTATATCCACATTTTCAAACCAAAACACCTATGTATACCCTGTGTGGTATACCAATATTAACACAAATAACCTTTGTTTGCAATTATACTACGGACATTTTTTGTAGACAGTTTTTATTGTAATTTTTTTTTTTTTACTTATCTTTTTGGGTGAAGTAGGAGCAACACTGCTCTTTATTTAAAATATAGTTACATTACATTGAAAGAAAAAAAATACACATGCCTTGACACGCACACATGCACGCACAAAAATACTACTACATTATGAAAACTAAACATGTTGGAAATATCACTACAGTATGAAACAAAATAAGATTGCAGGACACACACGCACATGCACGCACACACACAAAAATAATAGTACATTATGAAAACTAAACATGTTGCAAATATAACTACAGTATGAATGAAATAATGCAGGACACACACACACAAAATACTACTACATTATGAAAACTAAACATGTTTTAAATATAACTACAGTATGAAAAAAAATGAGAATTCAGGACACACACACACACACACACATGCTGCAATCACACATGATGGCATTTTATACTCACACTGCCTGGCAGGAGTCAGCTGGGCTGGCAACCAATCTCTCTGGCTGGCTAGCAGGGTCTTCAGGCTTGCTAGCAGGGTCTTCAGACTTCATAGCAGGGTCTTCAGGCTTATAGCAGGGTCTTCAGGTTTATAGCAGGGTCTTCTGTCTTGATGCTTTGTCTTCATGTGTGACAATGAAGCATACCTGGCTTGTTTATATAGTTTTTGGGCTGTCTGGAAAAGTATCCTACATTTTGGAGCATGCTCAGTTCAAACCGGCGGATCCGTCGTGTGAATCCGTCAAAGGACGGATGGGGGCGGATCCGCCACCCATAGGCGCCCATTGTAAAAATTTGGCAGATGTGGCGGATCCGCCGCGATCCGCCAGCATCCGCCATTTCGACCAGACAAAAGACGTTACAATGTCCGTCCAATTGAGACAGCGGACGCCAAAGAGCGGATGCAGCGGACGGCCATCCGCCAAGATCCGCCACTAATACAAGTCTATGGGAAAACAGCGGATCCGCCAAATTCAAAAAAAGGCGGAGTTTGACTGACGCCAAAAGACTAAAGTGTGAAAGAGGCCTTACCTGGGCCAAGGAGAAAAACAACTGAATTGTTGCTCAGTTGTCCAAGGTGTTGTTTTCAGATGAAAATAAATTTTGCATTTCATTTGGAAATCAAGGTCCCAGAGTCTGTGTCATGGTCTGTATGGACGTTCTTGTCTGGTTCCTCAGGGCTTAATGCTGGTGACCTCTCTCTGGCTGTGGGAGGGCTTTAAATAGCCTCTTTTGGGCTCTGTCCGTTGTCAGTGATACTCCTGCCCTTGGCTGAGTTAGTTGACCCTTGAGTGCTTGTGCTTTGTGCCTTTTCTTGTGTGATTCCCCGTTTCTGACCGGGTCTGTCCCCACGTTTTGCATTTGTTCGCTGATTCTGTACCGTTTGTTGTTTGCCTGGTATTGACTGCTGCTTCATCTTGTGACTGCCCGTTTGCCTGCTCCCCTGGTACCTCTGTGTCCGTTCCCGGTTTCTGACTCTTGGCTTGGACCTGACCATTCTCCTGTCTCTTTCTGGTACCCCGCTGACCTCTCGGTATTGACCTCGGCTCGCCTGACTTTTCCTTTTCCCTGCCTGTCCCTTCCGCTTTCTGCTATCTCCTCCAGGAGTCCGGAGGTTGGCTCCGCCCCTGACCCTCTCTCACCGGTCACGTGTCTCAGGTCCTGCACGCCGATGGTTGCGCTCGTCCCGGCTAAATCTGTGTGCTCTGAGTACCAGGTTATCCTTGTAGCCGAGTGGACACGTGGACTGATTGTGCATCAGTTACGGTGTCCCTGATATTATCACTGACCGACTAAATTTTTCCGGTGTGTGGGGAGATTATGGATCCTATGCGCACCCTCTCTGATCAAGTGAAACAGCTGACTCAGATGATGCAAAAACTGAGTGTGGAACAGCAGTCCCTTGCTCAGTCTCAGCAGCTGGTGACTGATACTGTGCAAACGGCTTTGTCTTCTGGTGTTCAGGGGGCAGGTGCCAGAGAGGTTACTCTAATTTCTCTAAAGTGAAATTTAGAGTCTTCAAGGAGGGGTGTAAACTTTTTTTTTCGTTAAGACCCGCTCCTCAGGGGATGAAAGCCAGAGGGTCGGGGTCATTTTATCTTTGTTAAGAGGAGCTCCTCAGGCTTGGGCCTTTTCACTCCCTTCCTTGGCCCTTGAGAGAATGTCGGTGGATGCATTTTTTGAGGCCCTGGGGCATATCTACGAAGAACCTGACCGAGTGCGTATGGCTGAGGACATGGTGCTGAGTGTTTGTCAGGGGAATCACTCAGCCGAGTGGTTTTATGCTGAGTTCATGGACTGCAGGCTACAATTGAGAGGGTTGATGCAATTGGAAACCCCATTGTTCCCCAGTGGAAGTGAAGCCGTTCCCGCATCTGAGGCTATGTAGGTGGGCGCCGTCACCTTTAAGGAGAAAGAAAGGAGACTCTGTCGCGAGAAACAGCTGTTCTTCTATTGTGGGGAGTCTGGACACTGGAGGAAAGACTGTCCCTCATCGGCCAAGGGTTCGGGAAATGACTAGGTCTGGGTGGTTGTCGAGGAGACCAGCCAGACCCTCAGGTACATTCTTCCTCATTTTCTAAGGTTTTGTTGCAAGTAGAACTGCTGGTGGACGGTTGTCCCTCTTTTTCTACAGCTTTTGTTGATTGCGGTTCGTCCATCAACTTGATCGACTTCCGTTTGATATCGCAATACAAGATAGGGACAGTTAGGCTGGAGACTCTGGTTAAAGTGGTGGCCATTAACTCCTCCCCTCTCAGCAAAAAGGATTCTGTATGTTTCGGAGATCTTCTCACTTAAGGTGGGCTCTGTTCATGCTGAAGAGATAAGTTGTTTTGTTTTGGAGAATCTGCCAGCTGGGTTGGTGTTGGGCATGCCCTGGTTGCAACACCACAACCCAGTCATCAATTGGGAGACTGGGAAAATTATACAGTGGGGTCCTAACTTTGTTGATCTATGTTGTAAATCTGCATTATTGTCTGAATCTGTAAAATCTATCTCTGTGTCGTCTGTCGGTCTGGAGGGTATTCCGGAGTACCTAAAGGACATCGAAGACGTGTTCTCAGAAAGCGAGGCCGAGGTTTTACCACCACATAGACCCTTCGATTGTGTTATTGAGTTAGTACCTGGGGCTAACTTGCCGAAAGCCCGTCTGTTCAATTTGTCCGGCCCTGAACGTTCAGCCATGAAGGAGTATATTGCGAAAAGTCTCCGCAAGGGGCATATTCGTCCCTACGTCTCTCCTGTGGCTGCAGGGGTTTTTTTTTTTCGTTAGGAAAAAAGATGGCGGTTTACGTCCCTACCTCGACTTTCGAGAACTTAAGATTACCGTGAGAAACACGTACCCTCTTCCCCTTATTCCAGATTTGTGTAACCAGTTGTCAGGGGCCAAATGGTTCTCCAAACTAGATCTCCGGGGAGCCTATAATCTGATAAGGGTTCGGGAGGGGGACGAATGGAAAACTGCGTTTCTCACATCTGAGGGACTCTTTGAAAACCTGGTTATGCCATTTGGCCTCACTAATGCTCCCGCCATATTTCAAAATTTCATTAATGTGGTGTTTGCTGACCTTACAGGCCGTTTTGTAGTTATCTATCTGGATGACATTTTGGTGATAGTCATACTCACCTGCCCCCTGATAGTCATACTCACCTGCTCCATGTACGAAAAAGACTCAGGGAAAATCTATTGTTCGCCAAATTGGAGAAATGTTTTTTGTACAGGAGCTATATTTTTTGGGCCTGATTGAGTCCTATGAGGGGTTTCGTATGGATCCCAAGAAGGTGCAGGCTATTGTTGACTGTGTCCAACCCCGGGATCTTAAAGGGAATTTGTCACCCCATTTTTGCCCTATGAGATAGGGCCACTGCCATCAGGGGCTTATCTACAGCATTCTGTAATGCTGTAGATAAGCCCCCGATGTTACCTGAAAGTGAAGAAAAACAAGTTATAAAATACTCACCCACTCGCGGTCCGATTCGGCGCCTCCCATCTTGTAGCGAAGCCGGCCTCTTCTTTCCGTCCTGTCGCGGCTCCTACGCAGGCGCACTGCTCTGCCCTGGTGAGGGCAGAGCAGAGTACTTTAGTGTGCAGGCGCCGGACCTCTCTGACTTTTCCCGGCGCCTGCGCACTGCAGTACTCTGCTCTGCCCTCACCAGGGCAGAGCAGTGCGCCAGCGCAGGAGCTGCGACGGGACGGAAAGAAGAGGCTGGCTTCACTACAAGATGGGAGGCGCCGAACCGGACCGCGACTCCCTCCGGACCGGACCTGACGGCGGAACGCCCCTTGGGTGAGTATTTTATAACTCGTTTTTCTTCACTTTCAGGTGACATCGGGGGCTTATCTACAGCATTACAGAATGCTGTAGATAAGCCCCTGATGGCGGTGGCCCTATCTCATAGGGCAAAAATGGGGTGACAGATTCCCTTTAAGGGTCTTCAGCGCTTCTTGGGATTCGCCAATTATTATCGTAAATTTATTGGGGGGTTTTCACAGGTGGTTAAACCACTCACTGATTTCACACATAAGGGTGTGGATGTAAAAAATTGGTCTGCATCTGCCAAGGATCCCTTTTTGATGCTTAAAAATGTTTTATGTCAGCTCCGATTTTGGTGGACACCTCTGAGGTGGGGGTGCGGGCAGTGTTGTCCCAGGGACCTGCCACTTTGACCAATCTCAAGCTGTGTGCCTTCTCTAAGAAGTTCTCTTCAGCAGAGAGAAATTACGATGTGGGCAATAGAGAACTTCTTGCAGTCAAGTTGGCATTTGAGGAATGGAGGCACTTTTTGGAAGTGGCGGTTCATCCTATCACTGTGATTACTGATCATAAAAATTTGGCGTATATTGAATCTGCTAAAAGACTGACCCCCAGGCAGGCCCGCTGGTCGCTTTTTTTTTTCTCGGATTCAGTTTTCTATTACTTTTCGTCCTGGGTCCAAAAATTTTAAAGCGGATGCTTTATCTCATAGTTTTGATTCTGTGTCTCCCCCCCCCCGAACCGCCATCCTCCATTCTTCATCCCGGGGTGGTTGTGGCGGAGGTCTCGTCAGAGCTGGAGCAGGAGATTGTTGAGGATCAGTCTCAATTTCGGTATAGACTCCTTCAGGAGTTTCATGAGTCTAGGCTGGGTGCTCATCCTGGAATTTTGGCCATGCAAGAGGCCGTGGCAAGGGTGTTTTGGTGGCCCTTGTTAGGGTCAGATGTCAAAAAATTTGTATCTGCATTTGGTGTTTGCACCCGTTCTAAGAGCTCTCATAGCCGGCCGGCCAGGGAACTGGTGCCTTTGCTAGTTCCTGATAGACCATGGACTCACCTGTCCATGGATTTTATCACCAATCTCCCTCCTTCCAGGGGTAATACTGTTGTGTGGGTGGTGGTGGACAGGTTTTCTAAGCAGGTCCATTTTATACCCTTGTCCGCATTACCCTCAGCTGAAACCTTGTCCAGGCTGTTTGTGCAACACGTGGTCCATCTGCATGGGGTAACCATGAATGTGGTGTCTGACAGAGGTGTGCAGTTTGTGGCTAGGTTCTGGAGGGCATTCTGTAGGAAACTGGGCATTACATTATCTTTTTCTTCTGCGTACCACCCTGAGAGTAATGGGCAGATTGAACGCACCAATCAATCCCTTGAACAAATTCTTAGATGTTTGGCCTCTGTTAAGCAGGATGATTGGTGTGATGCATTGCCTTTGGCTGAGTTTGCCTTCAAAAGCCATGTAAATCAGTCCACCGGTATGTCCCCTTCCTGGTTAACTATGGGTTCAGTCCACATTTTGGGGAATTTCCTGCTTGGATTCTGGTTATCCTGGGGCGGAGGGGTCTGTACAGCGTTTAAAAAATCTGTGGGCGGAGGTCCATCGTAATATCTCCAAGGCTCAGGGAAGGTATAAATTCTTAGCAGACAAGAAGAGCGACTCAGGTCATACATTTCAGGTTGGAGAGAAGGTTTAGCTTTCCACGTGGAATATCAAACTTAAGGTTCCATCAGCCAAGTTGGGTCCAAAGTTCATTGGTCCATATCATAGAATTATAGAATGTTAGAGTTGGAAGGGACCTCCTGGGCCATCTGGTCCAACCCCTGCTCAAAGCAGGATTCTCTAAATCATCCCAGACAGATGTCTGCCCAGCCTCTGTTTGAAGACTTCCATTGAAGGAGAACTCACCACCTCTCGTTGCAGCCTGTTCCACTCATTGATCACCCTAACTGTCACAAAGTTTTTTCTAATATCTAATCTGTGTCTCCTCCCATTCAGTTTCATCCCATTGCTTCTAGTCTTTCCTTGTGCAAATGAGAATAAAGATGATCCTTCTACAATGTGACAGCCCTTGAGATATTTGTAGACAGCTATTAAGTCTTCTTTTTTGCAAGCTAAACATTCCCAAATCCTTCAACCGTTCCTCATAGGACATAGTTTGCAGACCAGTCACCATTCTGGTGGCTGTTCTCTGAACTTGCTCCAGTTTGTTGATGTCTTTTTTAAAATGTGGTGCCCAAAACTGGACACAGTATTCCAGATGAGGTCTGACCAAAGAGGAGTAGAGGGCAATAATGACCTCACGTGATCTAGACTGTATGCTTCTGTTGATACATCCTAGAATTGTATTTGCCTTTTTTGCTGCTGCATCACACTGTTGACTCATGTTCAGTCTGTGATCAATTAGTATACCCAAGTCTTTTTCACATGTGCTGTTACTTAGCCCTATTCCTCCCATTTTGTATATGCTTTTTTCATTTTTACTGCCCAGATGTAGTACTTTGCATTTTTCCCTGTTAAAAACCATTCTGTTAGTTGCTGCCCACTGCTCCAGTTTATTTATATCTTTTTGAATCCTCTCTCTCTCTTCTCTAGTATTAGCTACCCCTCCTAGCTTTGTGTCATCAGCAAATTTGATCAGTTTACCCTCAATTCCTTCATCTAAATCATTGATAAAGATGTTGAACAATACAGGGCCCAAAACAGAGCCCTGTGGTACCCCACTTGAGACATTCTTCCAACTGGATGTGCAGCCATTTACGACCACTCTTTGGGTCCGATCACTAAGCCAGTTATGAATCCACCTAACAGTTGCTTTGTCCATTCCATACTTGTCATTTTTTCAATAAGGATTGTGTTAGATACTTTGTCAAATGCTTTGCTGAAGTCAAGATATACTATATCTACAGCATTTCCCTGATCCACCCAGTCAGTGATTCTGTTATAGAAGGAAATTAAGTTAGTCTGACATGACTTATTAGTTACAAACCCATGCTGACTCTGTTTAATCACTTCATTCTTATCCAGGTACTTACATACATGTTCTTTAATAATTTGTTCAAAGATCTTTCCTGGTATAGAAGTCAGACTCACCGGCCTGTAGTTTCCTGGGTCCACCTTCCCCTTTTTGAAGATAGGAACAACATTTGCTCTTCTCCAGTCTTCTGGGACTTCTGTTCTCCAAGAATTTTCAAAGATTATGGACAGTGGTTCAAGAATTTCTTCTGCTATCTCCTTCAGTACTCTGGGGTGTAATTCATCTGGACCTGGAGACTTGAATTCATTTAGGTTAGCTAAGTGTTTCCTCACTGTCTTTCTGTTTATATATATCCTGGATTCTTCTATTCCTTTAATAGGACAGTGAAGATATATGAAATCATGGAAATTGTCAATCCCTTAGCCTATAGGTCCTCCCAGCTTTATTCAAGATTTCTAATGTGTTTCACAAGTCCCTTTTAAAACCCATGGGGTCTGTTGAGGAGGGTTCTGTGCCAGCGGTTCCCCTGGTGTTGCTGGAGGGACACCTGGAAAATGAGGTTGGACACATTGTAGATTCTCATCTTGTACGCCGCACTTTGCAGTATCTGGTACACTCGAAGGGGTATGGCCCTGAGGATCGTTCTTGGGTCCCTGCTCAGTCTGTACACGCTGATCGTCTATTTCGGGCGTTTCATGCCAGACATCCTGGGAAGCCTGGGGGTCTGGTGGCCCCCCGTTGAGAGGGGGGTACTGTCATGGTCTGTATGAACGTTCTTGTCTGGTGCCTCAGAGGTTAATGATGGTGAACTCTCTGGCTGTGGGAGGGCTTTAAATAGCCCCTTTTGGGCTCTGTCTTTTGTTAGTGATACTCCTGCCCTCGGCTGAGTTAGTTGACCCTTGAGTGCTTGTGCTGTGCTTTGTACCTTTTCTCGTGTGATTCCCAGTTTCTGACCCGGTCTGTCCTCACGTTTTGCACTTGTTCGCTTATTCTGTACCGTTTGTTGTTTGCCTGGTATTGACTCCTGCTTCATCTTGTGAAATCTGCGTGCGCTGAGTACCAGGTTATCCTTGCACCCGGGTGGACACTTGGACTGATTGTGCATCAGTCACGGTGTCCCTGATAGTCTGGAGGAAGAGTGAAGAGGCACACAATCCAAGCTGCTTGAGGTCTAGTATGAAGTTTCCACAATCAGTGATGGTTTAGGGAGCCATGTCATCTGCTGGTGTAGGTCCACTGTGTTTTATCAAGACCAAAGTCAGCGCAGCCGTCTACCAGGAAATGTTAGAGCACTTCATACTTCCCTCTGCTGACAAGCTTTTTGGAGATGGAAATTTAATTCTCCAGCAGGACTTGGCACCTGTCCACACTGCAAAAAGTACCAATACCTGGTTTAAAAACAACAGTATCACTGTGCTTGTTTGGCCAGAAAACTCACCTGACCGTAATCCCATAATGAATCTATGGGTATTGTCAAGAGAGAGATGAGAGACACCAGACCCAACAATGCAGACGAGCTTAAGGCTGCTATCAAAGCAACCTGGGCTTCCATAATACCTCAGCAGTGCCACGCCGCATTGATGCAGTAATTGATGCAAAAGAAGCCCCAACCAAGTATTGAGTGCATTTACTAAAAATACATTTGAGTAGGCCAACATTTCAAATTTAACATCATTTTCAATCTGGTGTTGTTATTATTATATAGCATGAAAAGAGATTTCTGTTTTTTTTTCACTACTAGATTCATATAAAAACATTCAGAAAAATATTTTTAGTGAAACAAACAAACATAAAAGCGTAATCACTTAACTATTGCAGAGTATTACATACAGTAAAGATGTATATCTTCGTACCGTGTTAGCCAGTAGAAATCTGGAGGTGCTAAGGGGAGCTGCACGGAAACTACAACCTTTACTACAAAAAGATGCCCGGTTACAATCCATATTTCCAGACCCCCACTACTGTGTTTTAGGCAGCCCCCAAATCTAAGAAGCATCATTGTCAGAAGTTCCCTGTCCTCCCCAACAGCTGCAGGAACCTTGCCTTGCAATCAGAAGAAATGCAAAACCTGTCCATTTATAATGACCACAGACAAGATAAAGATCCCCAACTCACATCAGGACTACAAGATACCAGGTACTTTCAGCTGCATCACATCTAATGTTGTGTACCTAATTATATGTACTAAATGTCCAACTGGGGGTCTGTATGTGGGGGAGACCGGGCAAAAACTGAGAACAAGGATGAATTCTCATCGCCACGCAATAAGAGAAAAAAGAATGGATCTACCTGTGGCAAAACATTTTTGCTCCCCTGATCATAGCATGTCAGATATGAAAATACTGGTACTAAGAAGCAGATTCACATCTCAGAGGCAGAGAAGAATTTGCGAATACAAATTGATGGTGACCTTTGACACTCTTAATGCTGGAATGAACCTGTCACATGGTTTTATGGCCTATTACATCAATTAAGGAATTTACTCCAAATACCCTGTGAAAACATCACAAAACATTACCAGACCCCAATCAGAGGGTAATAAAACTTTCTCTCCTTATCTATGAATTGTTCCAATATTTATGCTCATCCCTCTGCCATAATGACTATTCTGCTTCACGTCACTTGTCTTACCTATTGCATTTTTTCTGTGTTTTTGTGTATAAATATGTGATTCTTCAGATTTTGTATTAGTTCAGCCTGATGAAGAGACCTGAGTAGTCTCGAAAGCTTGCAATTTGTTACCATCTTTTCAGTTAGCCATTAAAAGGTATCAACCACTGAGGACTCTCAACTCTAAATATTTTTTTAGAGTATTACATACAAATTTTAAAAAATATTTTCTGAATGTTTTTATATGCATCTAGTACTAAAATTTTTTTTTTAAAAGAAACCTTTAAAAGGGATGTGACATCATGTAATCACACACCTGGACCCATTTAAGCGCTTGCTGTGCAAAACGGCCGTCGTCCGTCTTCCCTTCCCCGCATACCGGTACACACCTGCTGTTCCTATGGACCTTGTTTTAACCTCATAATGGTACAATAAAGGATTCAGTTTTTTACTGCATCTGGGTGAGTGCCGCATCTCTTTTCATGCTATGTACTATGTTGATGCTTTTTTCATGCTGTGCACCATATACCCATTGCTTTATACCGCATGTTATCGATCTACACACAGAATATGTTTCATTATACAAGTGTATACATTCCCCTCGTGCCATTCATTCATCTTCTCTCTTTGGAACAGTTATTATTATTTATTATAGCGCCTTTATTCCATGGCGCTTTGCATGTGAGGAGGAGTGTACATAATAGTGGTGTTATAAAGTATTCTAATTTACTGAGCTAATGACTTTTGGGTTTTCATTGGCTGTAAGCCATAATCATCAACATTAACAGAAATAAACACTTGAAATAGATCACTCTGTTTTTAATGATTCTATATAATATATGAGTTTCACTTTTTGTATTGAAGAACTGAAATAAATTAATGTTTTGATAATATTCTAATTTTGTGAGAAGCACCTGTATAACTCGTATATATTTTAGTATCGTAAAATACAGCACAGCTACAACACAGCTAAAAACACCCAAGAATGGCTAAGAGGAAAACATTTGGCTATTCTGAAGTGGCCTTCTATGAACCCTGATCTAAATCCTATTGAGCATCTTTGGAAAGAGATGAAAGATGCCGTCTGGAAAAGGCAACCTTTAACCCCTTAATCCCATGGGACGTACTATTCCGTCCATGTGACCTGGAACTTAATTCCCAGGGACGGAATAATACGTCCCATGCGATCAGCTGCACTCCCGATGGGAGCGCAGCTGATCGCGGCCGGGTGTCAGCTGATAATCGCAGCTGATCGCGGCCGGGTGTCAGCTGATAATCACAGCTGATACCCGGCACTATGTTCCAGGAGCGGTCACGGACCGCTCCCGGCACATTAACCCCTGGCACACCGCGATCAAACATGATCGTGGTGTACTGGGGGCACAGGGGAGCATCGCGCAGGGAGGGAGCTCCATGCGTGCTCCCCTGAGACCCTCAGAACACTGCTATGTGTCGCGCTGTTCCGAGGGACTCCCCTCACTGCAGGACCCCGGATCCAAGATGGCCGCTGGGTCCTGCAGGGTGGTGACTTCCTCAGTGCCTGCTGAGAGCAGGCGCTGAGGAAGCCTGCAGCAGTGCCTGTGTGATCGCTGGTGTGACAGGTGCTGTGCACACTGTCACACCAGCGATCTGACCCTACACAGTGATGTCCCACCCTGGGACAAAGTAAAAAAATAAAAATAAACATTTGTAAAAAAAAAAAATCCTAAAAAAAAAAAAAAATTCCCCAATTCTTTAACCCCTTCATGACCCAGCCTATTTTGACCTTAAAGACCTTGCCATTTTTTGCAATTCTGACCAGTGTCCCTTTATGAGGTAATAACTCAGGAACGCTTCAACGGATCCTAGCGATTCTGAGATTGTTTTTTCGTGACATATTGGGCTTCATGTTAGTGGTAAATTTAGGTCGATAATTTTTGCGTTTATTTGTGAAAAAAATGGAAATTTGGCGAAATTTTGAAAATTTTGTAATTTTGTAATTTTTAATTTTTATTCTGTTAAACCAGAGAGTTATGTGGCACAAAATAGTTAATAAATAACATTTCCCACATGTCTACTTTACATCAGCACAATTTTGGGAACAACATTTTTTTTGTTAGGAAGTTATAAGGGTTAAAAGTTGACCAGCGATTTCTCATTTTTACAGCAAAATTTACAAAACCATTTTTTTAGGGACCACCTCACATTTGAAGTCACTTTGAGGGGTCTATATGGCAGAAAACACCCAAAAGTGATACCATTCTAAAAACTGCACCCCTCAAGGTGTTCAAAACCACATTCAAGAAGATTATTAACCCTTCAGGTGCTTCACAGGAACTAAAGCAACGTGGAAGGAAAAAATGGACATTTTAATTTTTCCAACAAAAATTTTCTTTTAGCATCAATTTTTTAATTTTTACGTGGGCAACAGGATAAAATGGATCCTAAAATTTGTTGGGCAATTTCTCCTGAGTACACAGATACCTCATATGTGGTCATAAACCACTGTATGGGCGCACGGCAGGGCTCAGAAGGGAAGGAGCGCCATTTGACTTTTTGAATGGAAAATATGCTGGAATATTCAGCAGTTGCCATGTTGCATTTGGAGAGTCCCTGTGTGCCTAAACATTAGAGCTCCCCCACAAGTGACCCCATTTTAGAAACTAGACCCCCTAAGGAACTTATCTAGATGCATAGTGATCACTTTGAACCCCCAGGTGCTTCACAAATTGATCTGTAAAAAAAAGAAAGTACTTTTTTTAACACAAAAATTTTCTTTTAGCCTCAGTTTTTTCATTTTCACATGGGCAACAGTATAAATTGGATCCTAAAATTTGTTGGGCAATTTCTCCTGAGTACACAGATACCTCATATGTGGTCATAAACCACTGTTTGGGCACACAGCAGGGCTCAGAAGGGAAGGAGCGCCATTTGACTTTTTGAATGGAAAATATGCTGGAATATTTAGCGGTTCCCATGTCGCATTTGGAGAGTCCCTGTGTGCCTAAACATTGGAGCTCCCCCACTAGTGACCCCATTTTGGAAACTAGACCCCCTAAGGAACTTATCTAGATGCATAGTGAGCACTTTGAACCCCCAGGTGCTTCACAAATTGATTTGTAAAAAAAAGAAAGTACTTTTTTTTCACAAAAATTTTCTTTTAGCCTCAGTTTTTTCATTTTCACATGGGCAACAGTATAAATTGGATCCTAAAATTTGTTGGGCAATTTCTCCTGAGTACACAGATACCTCATATGTGGTCATAAACCACTGTTTGGGCACACAGCAGGGCTCAGAAGGGAAGGAGCGCCATTTGACTTTTTGAATGGAAAATATGCTGGAATATTTAGCGGTTCCCATATCGCATTTGGAGAGTCCCTGTGTGCCTAAACATTGGAGCTCCCCCACTAGTGACCCCATTTTGGAAACTAGACCCCTAAGGAACTTATCTAGATGCATAGTGAGCACTTTGAACCCCCAGGTGCTTCACAAATTGATTTGTAAAAAAAAGAAAGTACTTTTTTTTCACAAAAATTTTCTTTTAGCCTCAGTTTTTTCATTTTCACATGGGCAACAGTATAAATTGGATCCTAAAATTTGTTGGGCAATTTCTCCTGAGTACACAGATACCTCATATGTGGTCATAAACCACTGTTTGGGCGCACGGCAGGGCTCAGAAGGGAAGGAGCGCCATTTGACTTTTTGAATAGAAAATATGCTGGAATATTTAGCGGTTGCCATGTCGCATTTGGAGAGTTCCTGTGTGCCTAAACATTGGAGCTCCCCCACAAGTGACCCCATTTTGGAAACTAGACCCCTAAGGAACTTATCTAGATGCATAGTGATCACTTTTAACCCCCAGGTGCTTCACAAATTGATCCGTAAAAAAAAGAAAGTACTTTTTTTTCACAAAAATTTTCTTTTAGCCTCAGTTTTTTTCATTTTCACATGGGCAACAGTATAAATTGGATCCTAAAATTTGTTGGGCAATTTCTCCTGAGTACACAGATACCTCATATGTGGTCATAAACCACTGTTTGGGCGCACGGCAGGGCTCAGAAGGGAAGGAGCGCCATTTGACTTTTTGAATGGAAAAATATGCTGGAATATTTAGCGGTTGCCATGTCGCATTTGGAGAGTTCCTGTGTGCCTAAACATTGGAGCTCCCCACAAGTGACCCCATTTTGGAAACTAGACGCCCTAAGGAACTTATCTAGATGCATAGTGAGCATTTTGAACCCCAGGTGCTTCACAGAAGTTTATAACGCAGAGTCGTGAAAATAAAAAATAATTTTTTTTTCTCAAAATATGATTTTTTTAGCCCACTATTTTTCATTTTCACAATGGTTACAGGAGAAATTGGACCCCAAAAGTTGTTGTCCAGTTTGTCCTGAGTACGCTAGTACCCCATATGTGGGGAGGAACCACTGTTTGGGCACACGTCAGGGCTCGGAAGGGATGTAGTGACGCTTTGAAATGCCGACTTGATGGAATGGTCTGCGGGCATCTTGTTACGTTTGCAGAGCCCCTGATGTGCCTAAACAGTAGAAACTCCCCACAAGTGACCCCATTTTGGAAACTAGACCCCGCAAAGAAGTTATCTAGATGTGTGGTGAGCACTTTGAACCCCCAAGGGCTACACAGAAGTTTATAACGCCCGGGCATGAAAATAAAAAAATCATATTTTTTCCACAATCAGGATCTTTTAGTCCCCAATTTTTTTATTTTCCCAAGGGTAACATGAGAAATTAGACCCCAAAAGTTGTTGTCCAATTTGTCCTGAGTATGCTGATATCCCATATGTGGGAGAAAACTACTGTATGGGCACACGTCGGGGCTCGGATGGGAAGTAGTGACGTTTTGAAATGCCCACTTGATGGAATGGTCTTCGGGCATCATGTTACATTTGCAGAGTCCCTGATGTGCCTAAACAGTAGAAACTCCCCACAAGTGACCCCATTTTGGAAACTAGATCCCCCAAGGAACTCCTATAGATGTGTGATAAGCACTTTGAATCTCCAAGTCCTTCACAGAAGTTTATAACGCAGAGCCGTGAAAATATAAAATCATTTTTTTTCCACAAAAATAATTTTTTAGTCCCCAATTTTTTTTCCCAATGTTAACAGGAGAAATTAGAACCCCCAAAGTTGTTGTGCAATTTTTCCCGAGTACGCTGATACCCCATATGTGGGGATAAACCACTGTTTGGGCATACGTCGGGGCTTGGAATAAAGGGAGCACTGTTGACTTTTTGAACGCAAAATTTGCAGGAATCAATGGTGGCGCCATGTCGCGTATGGAGACCCCCTGATGTGCCTAAATAGTGGAAACCCCTCAATTCTAACTCCAACCCTAACCCCAACACACCCCTAACCCCAACCCTAACCCCTACACACACCTAACCCTAATACAAACCCCAACCATAACCCCAACACACCCTTAACCCTAATCCCAACTCTAACCATAAACCTAACCACAAGCCTAACCCTAATTCCAACCCTAACCCTAATTCCAACCCTAACCCAAATTCCAACCCTAACCCTAATTCTAACCTTAACCCTAATGCTAACCTTAACCCTAGTTCTAACCCTAAGGCTGGGTTCATATTGCGTTTTACCAGCCCGTTCAACACGTAGCGTTGACCGGCTGGTAACGGTATGGCATAACGCGATCGCGTTATGCTATACCCGCTAGCGCAGGTGAATCAGCAGATAATTCATCTGTGCTAGCGGTGACGGAGCCCAGACGCTGCAGCCCGTGTCCGAGGCTCCGTCACTGAATGACGGCACGTCGCGAATGCATGCCGCTTTACGGCATGCGTTGCGATGCGCACACAAATGGGGTGAATGGCAGCGTTAACGGACTGCGTTACACCGCGTTATACCGCGGTGAAACGCAGTCCATCTAACGGACTGCCATAATGCAATATGAACCCACCCTAACCCTGAGGCCCCGTGCACACGTTGCGGATTCACTTGTGGATTTTTCTTAAATTCTCAGGTAAAATAACCTGCTTTTTACCTGCGAATTTTGCGCGGATTTGCTGCGGTTTTTCCCTGCGGTTTTACACCTATAATGGAATAGGTGTAAAACCTCTGCGGAATCCGCACAAAGAATTGACATGCTGCGGATTTAAAACCGCAGCAAATCCGCATGTGCACAGCGTTTTTTTTAACCATTTATTTGCATTGTACTGTACATGGTTTCTGGATCTGCTGTGGATCTGCAGCGCCAAATCCACTGCGGATCCGCAGCAAAATCTCCCGGCGGATCAGCAGCAAAATCCACTGCGGATCCCCAGCAAAATCCGCTGCGGATCCCCAGCAAAATCCGCTGCGGATCCCCAGCAAAATCCACTGCGGATCACCAGCAAAATCCGCCGAGGATCCCCAGCAAAATCCGCCGCGGATCCCGCACAGCAAAATCCGCCGCAGATCAGCAGCAAAATCCGCCGCGGATCGCAGCAACACACAAATCCGCCGCGGATCAGCAGCAAAATCCCGCGGACAGCACAAATCCGCCGGTCCAGCAAAATCCACCGCGGATCCCAGCAAAATCCGCCGGGATCCGCAGCAAAATCCGCCGCGGATCAGCAGCAAAATCCGCCGCGGATCAGCAGCAAAAGTCCGCCGCGGATCACAGCAAAATCCGCCGGGATCCCAGCAAAATCCGCCGGGATCCGCAGCAAAATCCGCCGCGGATCAGCAGCAAAATCCGCCGCGGATCCCGCAAAATCAGCCGCGGATCAGCAGCAAATCCGCCGCGGATCAGCAGCAAAATCCGCCGCGGATCAGCGCAAAATCGCCGCAGATCAGCAGCAAATCCGCCGCGGATCCGCAGCAAAATCGCCGCGGAAAAAAATAAAAATCAAATTTGCCGTACCAATATCGACAGGGGGTTCAATAATATTTTTTTTTATTATTTGTGCTACTTTATGACAGTGATCAAAATAAATTTTTGTACACTGGAGGGCGCACTGCCATTTTCCAAGATGGCGGCGCCCGTGAAGAATCCCGGGCAGCCGCCGGGACGGATCCAGGGACATCGGTGGACCGGGAGAGGTGAGTAGGGGGGGTCGGAAGGTGAGGAGGGATCGGTAGGTGGGGGCAGCGGATCGCAGGAGCAGGGGAGCAGATAGTGACGGCGGTGACCGATCGCTGCCATCTTTCGGTGGCGGCGGCCGATCACCGCCGTGACTTGGTGTGGGGGGGTCAGATCTTGGTGTCCAGCCATGGCAGATGCTATTGCAGCATCGGCCATGGCTGGATTGTAATATTTCACCAGTTTCATTGGTGAAATATTACAAATCGCTCTGATTGGCTGTTTCACTTTTAACAGCCAATCAGAGCGATCGTGGCCACGTGGGGGTTAAGCCAACCCCCCTGTGGTGATGTACTAAGGGTCCTGTGCCTGCGGGTCGGGTGACCTTTCAGTGACCCCGGTCACCCGACCTGCAGGAACATGATTTATAGCATGACACCTTCGTAGGCGTCATGGGTCGGGATGGCACTGGTTTTCATGACGCCGACGTTGGCGTCATGGGTCGGGAAGGGGTTAATGTAAAAAAAAAAACAATAAAAGTACACATATTTAGTATCGCTGCGTCCGTAACGACCCGTACTACAAAACTGTCCATTAGTTAACCCCTTTAGTGAACCCCTTATAAAAAAAAAAAAAAACAAGGCTAAAAATCAATGCTTTATCATCATACCTCCGACCAAAAAGTGGAATAACACGCGATCAAAAAGACGGATTTAAACAAACATGGTACCGCTGAAAACGTCATCTTGTCCCGCAAAAAAAAGCCGCCATACAGCATCATCATCGAAACAATAAAAAAGTTATAGCTCGCAGAATAAAGCGATGCAAAAATAATTATGTTTTATATA
>JARQOD010000004.1:286066257-286108895 GCA_033576555.1 Oophaga sylvatica | reverse complement strand
CATTATTTTATTTGCCTTGGCAGCAGCTACCTGACACTGATCACTAAAGTGGGGTTTGCCATCTACCCATACACCCAACTCTTTTTCAGTGATAATTTTACGCAGTGTTTAGAAATTTAGTACATAATTATGCATTTTATTTCCTATGTCCAAGTGCATAACCTTACATTTATCTACATTACATTTCAATTCACATTTCTGAGCCCAAGCCTCGAGCTTACGTAAATCCTTGTGTAATATTAAATTATCCTCCTTTGTATTGATTACCCTGCAGACTTTAGTATCATCTTCAGATATCGTAATTCTACTCTGTATGCCCCCAACAGGGTCATTAATAAATATGTTAAAATGAAGAGGGCCCAATACTGACCCCTGTGGTAACCCATTGTTAACTGTGACCCAATCCGAGTGTGTTCCAGTATTAACCACCCTTTGTTTCCTATCACTGAGCCAGTTGTTAACCCATTTACACATATTTCCCCTAGTCCCATTTTTCTCATTTTATGTACCAACCTTTTGTGTGACACCATATCAAACGTCTTTGAAAAGTCCATATACACAACATCCACTGCATTTCCCTGGTCCAGTCTGGAACTTACCGTATATACTCGTGTATAAGCCGACCCGTGTATAAGCCGACCCCCCTAATTTTGCCACAAAAAAATGGGAAAAATTATTGACTCATGTATAAGCCGGGTGTATAAAACTGCCCTCCTGCTCTGTGCTGCCCCCGTCCTGCTCCTTGCTCCCCCATCCAGCTCTGTGCTCCCCCATTCTCCTCTGTACTCCCCCCCTCCTGCTCCGTCCTCCGCTGTGCCCTCCATCCTCCCCTGTCCTGCTCCATGCTTCCCCCATCCTCCTCCACGCTTCCCCCGTCCACCGATCTCCCCCCCAGTCCTGCTCCATGCTTCCCCCGTCCTCCTCTATGCTTCCCCCGTCCTCCTCTATGCTTCCCCGTCCACCGATCTCCCCCCCCGTCCTGTTCCATGCTTCCCCGTCCTCCGTTCTCCCCCTGTCCTCCTCCATGCTTCCCCGTCCTGCTCCAGCTTCCCCTGTCCACCTCCATGCTTCCCCCGTCCACCGTTCTCCCCCCCCCGTCCTGTTCCGTGCTCCTTGTCCTCTCCTCCATCATACTCACCCCTCCCCGTGCCATCGCTGAGCGTCCCTGCAATCCTGCGTTCTCCCCGTCTTCCTGCAGCTCTCTTCAGCACTGAGCGGTGATGTAATACCGCTCATTAAGGGCATGAATATGGAGGCGACGCCCATGGGAGTGGCGTCGCGTCCATATTACATGACCTTAATGAGCGGGTATTACGTCACCGCTCAGTGCTGAAGAGAGCTGCAGGAAGACGGGGAGAGCTGCAGGATTGCAGGGACGCTCAGCGATGGCACGGGGAGGGGTGAGTATGATCCCAGCCACCGGCTCCTGCCGCGGCACCCCCTCCCCCACTGGTTTCTGCCCTATGACTCGTGTATAAGCCGAGGGGGCATTTTCAGCACGAAAAAAGGTGCTGAAAATCTCGGCTTATACACGAGTATATACGGTATCTCCTCCTAGAAGCTGATCAGATTTGATGGACAGAACCGATCGCTCACAAAACCATGTTGATGCTGGGTCATGAGGTTAACCTTTTTGAGATACATCACAATAGCATCTCTTAGGAAACCCTCAAGGATTTTACCCACAGCCAAGGTTAAACTTACCAACCTATAATGGCATCACATTTGCTCTGTGCCAAGCCTGTGGTACAGACCCTATTATCCAATATGAATGTTAAAAATAACATGGGTGAAGGGGAAAAGGAAAATAGTCCGCTCACCAGTCTTCTGCAGGTTTCTCTGATTGAACACGCACGGAGGAGCCTTGATCAGAGGCGTGGTTCACAATGGAAAAATTCTCCAGCGTGTAATCCAATAAAATCATTTTTTTATTCAAGACATTTTAAAATGTATGTATCAAAAATACAAATGAACAAAGGAAAGGAAGGATGGGGTCCCCATAACAACCAACGCATTTCAACCTCTTGCGGTCTTAGTCATGGTTTAAGACCGCAAGAGGTTAAAACGCGTTGGTTGTTATGGGGACCCCATCCTTTCTTTCCTTTGTTCATTTGTATTTTTGATACATACATTTTAAAATGTCTTGAATAAAAAAATGATTTTATTGGATTACACGCTGGAGAATTTTTCCTTTTCCATTGGTAAAAATAACGGGTCGTCTATCACTGTACTTAATTTCTGCAGTACTCTGAGGTGTATGCCATCCTTACCAAGGAATTTGTCTACTTTTAAAATTTTGAGGTGCTATACTGCTGGGTTGAGCAAATGACATTTAGTGGAGAATTTCCAGTTTCACTGATCATGTCGTCTGTCACGGGATTTTCTTGCATAACTACTGAACACAAAAAGGAGTTTAGCATATTGGCCTTTCCCTCATCCTCTTCCACCAGACTATTTTTGAGGTGAGCCAACGCTATCATTTTTCAGTTTCTTACTGTTTATATAGTTGTAGATATTTTTGGATAGTTTTTACTTTGGCAATGAGTTTCTCTCAGTCGTTGCTGCCTTGATTTGATTTTCCACAATTTTTTTTCTATTACCGTATTTTTCTAACTATAACACGCACTTTTTTCCCCAAAATTTTGGGTAAACTGGGGGGTGTCTCTTATAATCTGAATGTAGCTTACCAGGGGGAGGGTTACAGCAGTGGTAGAGCGGGATCACAGGACGCAGGGTCCCTTCCTCAGGAGGCCGGCGGTGGCAGAAGCGGTGCGACGATGCAAGCCTGGTGTCAGCGGTGAGGCAGAGCGGAGGTGGTGCATGCGCAGATAGAGATCTCGGCCGGTCCAAGATGCCAGACTGTGCATGCGCCACCTCCAGCCGCCCACAGCTTTGGGAAAATGGCCGCCAGGAAAGCAATGCACTCCTCTCTGCCTCACGCCAACGCTATGCCCGCAGCATCGCACCACTGGGGCACCCACTACTCCCACCCAGGTACCGCAGCATTGCTCCACTTCTGCCGCCTTCCTGAGGAAGGGACCAGGTAAGATACCTTAAATTCGATCTATAAGACCGACCCTCATCTTATAAAAAATCTTTTTTTCCGGTTTTCCTCCCCAAAATTTGGGGTGCGTCATATGGTCCTGTGCGTCCTATAGTCAAAAAATGCGGTATTTAATGTCTCATCGCTACCCTCTTGCTTTAATTCTCTAAACATTTTCTTTTTGTCACTTATTGCGCCCCTTACAGCTCTATTTAGCCATGGTGATTTTCTCCTATTTCCATCTTGTTTATTTCCATAGGGTATATGTTGTGCGCAGGTCCTATTGAGGATGATTTTAAAAGTGTCTCATTTGCTTTGTGTACTTTTATTTCTCAGGTCATCTATCGGATCGCTGATAGATGCTACTGTAGAGGCGCGGCCGGAGCCATTTTGAGACAGAATTTTTTTCCAGCAAAGGAAACAGGTTTTTGACAACAATGAAAGACAATTACCTTGCACAACTAGTTCAGGACCCCATAAGAAAGGGGAAACTTCTGGACCTAATATTGACCAAAAGGCCAGACAGCAGAGATTGGCAGCCTACAATATGCAATGGCGCCCCCGCTCAATGAGGACTGTCCCTGGTAGTCCCTAATTGGCCAATCATCTAAACAAAAGGGGAGGTGAACAAGATTGTTATAACAACCATATAATAACAGTAACTATATGTAGCCGTATTGTGACAACAACCATATGCAGCCTTGTATAGTGTAACAACCCTGCTGGCATCACTGCATGTCCTCCCATTCCCCACATACCAACTTGCTCACTGCTCCAGGTCATGCTGTGATTTCTGTCTTCTACCAGCTCCACGCTCTGTACCTCTTGCTTTCTATCTGTTCTGTGCATGTTTCCTGGCTGTGTGTATATGGCGGGTGGCGCCAGAACTCTCTGGTTCTTATGGAGTCAGGGTGCACCTGTCTAATTTGTCCCTGACCAATTACCATGAGCCCTCTAGTATTTAAAGCAGCTCCACCCTGTGGATGTTGCCTGTGCAATGTGTTAACTCAGTGTCTTGCTACTGAGCTGCCAGATCTTGCTCTGTGTTCCACCATCTTGGAGGCTTCTCTCCTAGCTTTGCCTTATACCTGTTTGTCCGCCCTCCAGGAGGCAGAAAATTCTGGTCTCTATGCTGTTGCACCTGACTTTGTCTTGTACTTGTCCTTGCCGCCCTCCAGGAGGCAGAATATCCTGGTCCCTGTGTCTTTGTCCCTGTACCTTGTCTCGTGTCATTTCCTTGTCTGAACTCTGTCCTACCTCTGTCTCTTAGTCTCCTTGTCTGTGGTTTCTTTCCCTGCTGTGTCTTGCCTTGTTTTCTATCTGAACCACTTTCTGCCTCTTGTCCGCACTCCTGCTGTTCTGCTCCGTTCCACTCTGCCTTGCTCCTGCTGCTGCAGAAATCTCTTGCTGCAGCTCCTCTTCGCATATCTTGCGGTTCCACTCTGCTTCACTCCTGCAGCTGCAGAATCTCTTGCTGCAGCTCCTCTCCACATATCTTGCGGTTCAGCTCTGCTTCACTCCTGCAGCTGCAGAACCCCTTGCTGCAGCCCCTCCGCATGCAGTACCTTGCAGTTCCGCTTTGCTCCTGCTGCTGCAGAACTTCTTGCTGCTCTGCAGGCCTTCTCCGCAGCCTTGCGATTCTCCTCCTGTGTGAACAGGTCCAAACCTGTTCCTCCATACACCATTCCTTCCAGTCAGTACCAGTATCTGCACCTCCTGTGTGAACAGGTCCAAACTTGTTCCTCCATACACCATTCCTTCCAGTCAGTACCTGCACCTGCTGTGTGAACAGGTGTCTGCCTATTCATACACCATTCCGTCCAGTCAGTACCAGTACCTGCATTTGCTGTGTGAACAGGACCCTACCCATTCCACACACCACTTCGTGTCCCTGTGCCTTTCCAGTTGTGCCTGCCTGCTCTGTGTCTCAGCCGTGCCTACCTACCCTGTGTCTCAGTTGTGCCTGCCTACCCTGTGTCTCAGCCGTGCCTGCCAGCCCTGTGTCTCAGCTGTGCCTGTCAGCCCTGTGTCTCAGCCGTGCCTGCCAGCCGTGTGTCTCAGTTGTGTCTGCCAGCCCTGTGTCTCAGCCGTGTCTGCCAGCCCTGTGTCTCAGCCGTGCCTGCCAGCCCTGTGTCTCAGCCGTGCCTGCGTGCCCTGTGTCTCAGCCATGCCTGCGTGCCCTGTGTCTCAGCCGTGCCTGCCTGCCCTGTGTCTCAGCCGTGCCTACCTGCCCTGTGTCTCAGCAGTGCCTGCCTGCTCATGTCTCTGCTGTGCCCGCCTGCCAGTGTCTCAGCCGTGCCACCGTCTCCCCAAGTAGGATTAGCAGCCACAACAAGACAGCACCCTGGAGAGGCACCTGGCAGCTGCCTGCCACACAAGCCTGACCTCACCATCAGAGGCTCCAGTGAAAACCAAGGTAGCTGTCCTAGATATGCCCCTTCCAAGGTAGTCTGGCTCACTGAGAAAATGAAAGAAAAAGGGATCCAGCTTCAATAAAATCTTCATCTTTATTGATTCATAAAAACATGAATAATGGCATGCTCCTGGACAAGCTCAGGACAAGGCTACGCGTTTCGATCACAGGGATCTTTATCACAGCTGACATATTCAGACAAAGGCACATATTTAAGACAAAGGAAGACCAATCACGATCAGAAAAAATGTCATGTGATTTTTGACAAGTCCTTTAACAATTTGCACATAACGAATAAAGAAACAAAAACAATATTTGCACAAATAAAATCAATGCAAAGAAATAAAATTAATAATGGAACATCAATTCGTTTCTTTTGTTGAGACCAAATGGATGTCTGGTATGTAGATTAAAGATCCAGAAAGCTTCACGTGTGAGGAGTCGCTGACGTGCATCTCCACCTCGGGCAGACAGGTTAACACTTTCAATACCTGTGACTTGGAAGGAAGAAACATTGCGAGCATGTTGAAAAATAAAATGTTTAGCAGCAGCAGAAATATTGCGATTCGAAGAAACATTCTTTATATCCTGCAAATGTTCAGCAATCCTGATTTTTAATTTCCTAGTGTTGCAGCCTTATAAGATAAATTGCAAGTAGTGCACATAATTTTATATACCACATAGCATGAATTACAATTGATATATTTGTTAATGGTATAAATCGCAGTGCTGTCATTATTTTCAAAGGTTTTCGTTACACAAACATATTTGCAAAGTGCACATCTATTGTGGCCACATTTATAAAAACCTTTATGTTCTAACCACGATGTTTTATGAGAAGAGAAATTATTACTGAACATACTTGGAGAAACTTTGTTACCAATGGATGGCGCTTTCCTTGAAACAACATTAATACCTGATGAAAGAATGTCAGCAAGAGAGGGATCTTCATATAAAATAGGCAGCGATCTCAAAATGATTTTTTTGATGTCCCCAAATTGAGGACTATATTGAGCACAAAAATATGGTTTCACTGCAAGATCATTTTTTTGTTGTCGCCCTCCACTAATGAGATCCTCTCTGTTTTTATTACTTACAATTGTTCGTGCTCTTTTTAATGACCATTTAGGATAATTTCTGTTTTTTACTTTTGTATCCACACAATTAAATTCCGTTTCCAAAGCTGTAGGATCGCTGCAGTTTCTCAAAATTCTGGTATATTCACCCAAAGGAATCGATTTAATAGTATGTTTGGGGTGACTGCTTGCTGCATGCAAGATAGAATTACCAGCACAAGGTTTGCTGAACGTTTTAGTAATAATAACAGAGTCATGTACCCCATATAAATCAAGATCCAAAAAAGAAATTTTGTTATGATGAAATTTATGAGTAAAATGTATGTTGAATGAATTAGAATTGATATAATCAATAAATCCAGATATGGCAGGTACATCACCACTCCAAATGATGAGTAAATCATCAATATATCTACCATACCAAGCAATCGAGTCAATAAATGGATTAGTAGCTGAAAAAATAAAAAAATATTCCCAATATGACATAACAAGATTAGCTAGGGATGGTGCAAATTTCGCACCCATCGCCACGCCAGATTTTTGTAAAAAAATTTTATTGTCAAATGAAAAAAAATTATGGGTTGATAAAGGTATACCTTACAATGTTGCCATGACAGCGCTGCAGTTTGTCTTAACGAAATTCAGTAATTATTCCCAGGATCTCATTAATTATATTTTACAAGTTATTCAATTTTTATTAACCCATAATTTTTTTTCATTTGACAATACATTTTTTTTTACAAAAATCTGGCGTGGCGATGGGTGCGAAATTTGCCTTTAGGTGTGCAGCTCCTTCACTCTTTCTACAGTTAGATTTCCGTGTTTAATATGCAGGTTAAATATTTAAATTTTGATAGATGACTTTTATTGACATTTTCTTTATTTTTTAATTGAAAAAGGGTAGTGATTTACACTTTAATTTTTTTATATATTTTTGAAAATATTTTCTCTAATGTCTACTTTTATGTGTTCTCCTTAGGGTTCTTGACCCTGAGCATTTGATCACCTGTACTCTATACTGCAATGCTACAGTATTGCAACATATAGTCAAATTGACGTTCTATAGAGTCCAGCTTTAGACTGGGATTCATAGGAGAGCCAAGATGTAAGCAACAGGTCCTTCAATTTGCCCCTGTCTGCTGTAGCAACTCAACGGCACCCCACAAACACTTCAAGAGAGGACTGGGGAGCGGGGAGCGGTGCGCTTGTGCATCGGTGCACACATAACCTAGCAACTAGATCATTTAAATAACTGTCAATGATTCAAACTGGCATCTAAATAGTTAAGCAGCTGCAATCGTTGCTTGCTGTTGTCACCATTAATAGATGTGGATACCGGCTGAATAACAGCCAGTAGCAGTTATTACAGTGTGCAAAGGTCTTAATTGCTTTTCTTTACTGGTTTTATGCAGACTAATGTGTCTTTATGTTAACAGATACTAAACAAAACCCTGTTTGTCCATGAATCCATCAGGGCTATGTAGTGGGTAAGCCAACTCTCCAACTCCTCAATTTTCCTGACCCCACAGCCCAGCCTCACTACTGAGCATGTACATATAGTGCAGCACAGATTCATCTCAAAAGCCGAGAGCCTTAGATTAGGAACAGAAAAGACCTTTATAGGACATTTTTAGGACAGCCAGGATAATTTTCCTCACCAATCGTTATACCGATGCCTCTCCCTTGTGCCAGTCATTACACTGGTTACCCATCCACTCCAGAATCCAGTACAAACTTATTACCCTCACCCACAAAGCACTCCATGGCTCAGCACCACTCTACATCTCCTCCCTCGTCTCAGCCTACCACCCTACCCATGCCCTCCGTTCTGCTTATGACCTGAGGTTAACCCCTTCCCGACCCGTGACACCTACGTAGGCGTCATGAAAACCTGTGCCTTCCCGACTCATGACGCCTACGTAGGCGTCATGGCATAAATCCCGTTCCTGCGGGTCGGGTGACCGGGGTCACTGAAAGGTCACCCGATCCGCAGGCACAAGACCCTTTGTGCTTCACCACAGGTGGGGTGGCTTAACCCCCACGTGACTACGATCGCTCTGATTGGCTGTTAAAATGAAACAGCCAATCAGAGCAATTTGTAATATGTCACCAATGAAATTTGGTGAAATATTACAATCCAGCCATGCCCGATGCTGCATTAGCATCGGCCATGGCTGGAGACCGAGATCCGACCCCCCCCACCGGGTGACGGGGGCGATCTGCCACCGACTGACGGTGGCTATCTGCCGCCGTTGTCAGCATCTGCTCTCGCTCCTCTTTATTCCACTCCCCCCACCTTCCGATCCTGCCCCCCGGCTTCCGATCCCCCCAGGTACCTCCGGAGTCCCCGTGTCCCTCCCGGCGTCTCTCCTGCCCGGTCCATGGGCGCCGCCATCTTCCAAAATTGAAAGTACATTTGATCACTGCGATAGACCCTATCACAGTGATCAAAATAAAAAAAATATTAAATAACCCCCCATTTATATAGGTAGGGAACAATAATAAAATAAAGAAAATATATTTATTTTTATTTTTCCATTAGGGTTAGGGTTAGCATTAGGGTTAGGATTAGGGTTGGTATTAGGGTTAGGGTTGCAATTAGAGTTAGGGTCGGAATTAGGGTTCGGGTTAGAATTAGGGTTAAGATTAGGGTTAGGGGTGTGTTGGGGTTAGGGTTGGGATTAGGGTTAGGCTTGTGGCTAGGGTTATGGTTGGGATTAGGTTTAGGGGTGTGTTGGGGGTTAGGTGTTATGTTTCGGTAACTGAGGAGAAATAGCAAAAAATAGCAAAAGCGGTAATACACCAGAGAGGCTGAACCTATTGGATTGCAGTAACCTGAACTAACCACACAACTAGAGGTAGCCGTGGAGCATTCCTACGTTGATCCTAGACGCCTCGTCACAGCCTGAGAGATAACTACACCTAAAGGCAGAAAGATGAAAGCTATCTGCCCCGGAGCAGATCCCCAAAGAAAATAGGAAGCCTCCAAACATGTAATGGCGGTTAGACAAGAAGAAAGCACGGACACAGACAGAAAATAGAATGAGCAAACGCTGGGGCCCAATCTGTCTAGACAGAAAAGTACAGGAAAGAATTCTGACTGCAATCCAAGAAAACCCTAACAAAAATACCAACACTTCTGATTGCAAAAAACCTGAGATCACACGATGTCATCTACCTAAATCAGATCTCTGGTGTAACAAAACGCTATTCAGCAAATAAAAAGTAACAAAAGAGCAAAGCAAAAGTGCAGACACAAACAGAGCACAACTGCAGCTCCAGACCCCCAAAAGGGGACAGGCTGCAGTCCACTGCAGGCAGCAAACCAGCAGAGAAAATCAAACAGAGAAAAAAAAAAGCAAACACTTATCTGAAGGAGAGCAGGAAACTAGCAGTGCTTCAAGCAAGACCAGAAGGTACAATTGATAACCGGCAAGGCTGCTGGGAATTCAAGCCACTTATATCCTACCATTCAGCGCCAGCTGAAGGCCATTCGTTACTCAGTTCATTGCCCTCAACAACCACCGAAGGGAGCCCCAGCTCAGAAGCCGCCTCCAGCATATTCACAACAGTTAGGGTTGGTATTAGGGTTAGGGGTGTGTTGGGGTTAGGGTTGGAGTTAGAATTGAGGGGTTTCCACGGTTTAAGCACATCAGGGGGTCTCCAAACGTGACATAGTGCCACCACTGATTCCAGCCAATTTTGCGTTCAAAAAGTCAAACAGTGCTCCCTCCCTTCCAAGCCCCGAAGTGTGCCCAAACAGTGGTTTACCCCAACATATGGGGTATCAGCGTACTCAGGAAAAATTGCGCTACAACTTTGGGGGTCTAATTTCTCCTGTTACCCTTGGGAAAATAAAACATTGGGGCTAAAATTTATTTTTGTGGAAAACAATGATTTTTTTATTTTCACGGCTTTGCGTTATAAACTTCTGTGAAGCACTTGGGAGTTCAAAGTGCTCACCACACATCTAGATAAGTTCCTTGGGTGGTCTAGTTTCCAAAATGGGGTCACTTGTGGGGGTTTCCACTATTTAGGCACATCATGGGCTCTGCAAACATAACATGATGCCGCTGACCATTCCATCAAAGTCTGCAATCCAAAACGTCACTACTTCCCTTCCGAGCCCTGACGTGTGCCCAAACAGTGGTTCCCCCCACATATGGGGTACCAACGTACTCAGGACAAACTGAACAACAACTTTTGGGGTCCAATTTTTCCTGTTACCCTTGGGAAAATAAAAAAAATGCGGGGGGGTTTCCACTATTTAGGCGCATCAGGGGCTCTCCAAATGCGACATGGCGTCCAATCTCAATTCCAGCCAATTTTGGTTTGAAAAAGTCAAACGGCGCTCCTTCCCTTCCGAGCCCTGCCGTGCACCCAGACAGTGGTTTTCCTCCACATATGGGGTATCGGTGTACTCAGGAGAAATTGCAAAACAACTTTATCTGTCCATTTTCTCCTTTTACCCTTGTAAAAATAAAAAAATTGTTTGTAAAAGATCATTTTTGTGACTAAAAAGTTAAATGTTCAATTTTTCCTTCCACGTTGCTTCAGCTCCTATGAAGCACCTGAAGGGTTAATAAGCTTCTTGAATGTGGTTTTGATCAGCTTGAGGGTGCAGTTTTTAGAATGGTGTCACTTTTGGGTATTTTCATACATATGGACCCCTCAAACTGACTTCAAATGTGAGGTGGTCCCTAAAAAAAATGGTTTTGTAAATTTTGTTGTAAAAATTAGAAATCGCTGGTCAACTTTTATCCCTTATAACTTCCTAACAAAAAAAATGTTGTTTCCAAAATTGTGCTGATGTAAAGTAGACATGTGGGAAATGTTATTTATTAACTATTTTGTGTCACATAATTTTTTGGTTTAACAGAATAAAAATTTGAAAATTGCAAAATTTTCGCCAAATTTCCTATTTTTTTTCACAAATAAACGCAAAAATTATTGACCTAAATTTACCACTAACATGAAGCCCAATATGTCAAAAAACAATCTCAGAATCGCTAGGATCCGTTGAAGCGTTCCTGAGTTATTACCTCATAAAGGGACACTAGTCAGAATTGCCATAAATGGCCAGGTCATTAAGGTCAAAATAGGCTGGGTCATGAAGGGGTTAACACTCTCAATAATCAGAACCTTCCACTCCCGTCTCCAAGACTTTTCACATGCTGCGCCAATTCTTTGGAATGCACTCCCCAGGTTAATGCGATTAATCCTCAATCCCCACAGTTTTAAGCATGCCCTTAAAACGCATTTGTTCAGACTGGCCTACCGCCTCAACGCATTAACCTAACTATCCCTGTATTGCCCATTCAAAATTTTTACCATAACCAGGTTCCTCGCATAATGTTCTCACACGCTTTATGCATTTAATAGCCCTCTGTGTCTGTACTGTTACATACTTAGGCTGATAACTGGTTCATGCAGCATTACATGAACACCTGATTCTTACACTATGGTTGGTCCGAACAATGAAAGCAATTGTTACTATCCACCTTTCGTATCTCCCCTTTTTCCTCATAAATTGTAAGCTTGTGAGCAGGGCCCTCATTCCTCTTGGTATCAGTTTTGATCTATGTGTTTATTGTTATGCTGTAATGTCTATTGTCTGTACAAGTCCCCTCTAAAATGTAAAGTGCGCGGAATATGTTGCCGCTATAGAAATAAAATTATTATTATTATTTTATAACTTTCCCAAATTCTTATGAAAAATGTACAGCACATCCTGCATTGTACAACTGCACCCAGTTTATTATACATTTTAGGAGTTGGTCCATTTTATACCGACTCCGACTTAATAAAAATGGACACCGACTTCGACTCCACAGTCCTGGAATCTACCCTTTTCCCGCTGTTCTCATCTGTCATAAAGAAGGGGGTAAAAGTACACAGGAAGCAAACTTAAAATGATGAAGTATAAGAATTGAAAGATGAGCTCTGACTGGTTGCCATGTGCAACATAGCCAGTTTAACAATTAGGCTAGGCTTAAACCACATTTTTAGCATACTTTGAAACCTAAAACTCGGTGTGAATGTTGATAGGTTATCAATATTCTGATCCCCAAAAATTTCCTTAATAACATCATATTTAACATAGTCTGCCTTTTATTGTCCTCCTAAGGGAGGTGTAGATTGCCCTAACAGAGGTCTAGGGGCTTTATTAAGGCCAACCCATAAGCACCCCTCATGTATTGTGGGTCCCCGTTGGTCTAACACAGTGTTTCTCAACTCCAGTCCTCAGGACCCACCAACAGGTCATGTTTTCAGGATTTCCTTGGAATTAATGCTTGAGCAGGTGATAAAATTATCACCTGTGCAATACTAAGAAAATCCTGAAAACATGACCTGTTGGTGGGTCCGGAGGACTGGAGTTGAGAAACACTGGTCTAACAGGAAGCCCCCTTCCTCTGACAACCATCTTAGTGATAACATCTGAGAGTTTAAATTGGATGGATTGGAGCAGGAATCCAGCTGTGCGCTTCCTGCCAGTATGGTACAGATCCTCTGATTCCTCTCATACTATGAGACCTGGGTTGTCAAGGGGTTAATTGTAAATGGACTTTCTTATTAATTTGCCTGTTTCTGTTGAAGGCTTGTACTGCTTTCAGTTTATTGGGCAGGAAATAGCTATCTTATACCACTGTCAGCCATGTTTATTTTTCCATCTAATACTAATTTGTGTCACAGAAACATGGGGTAAGCAGATGCAGATCGGTAAGAGTTACCAATTTTTGAGAAGGTAAAAATGTAGTCTGTCCTTCCTCTGCTGTCAGGAGAAAATTGGACAGACAGTAGAGACAAAAAATTTTTGATATACCTGTGTAGAAATATACTTGGGTATAAATAGAAATTAACTTAGCTGTTTGGCTGAGACATATCTAGAGGAAAAATGGATCTTCAAATGTATGTGTTTTATTATACATCATGGGACATGTAACTTGAACAGATTTATTTAAATGTATTTATTTCTTTTATATCCCTGGAAAAAGACTTTACTGTTATGCTGTTTGTTCTCTGTGTCTTTGAGCTGATGAAAGAATTTATAAATGTTTTATATTTGTACATTAATGCAGTATAACGAGAGGTTTAATCAGCACTTGTGAGTTTATTTTTTGAGGCATTTTCACAAACAGCACATTTGTCCTGTTTGCTAGGTCCTCATTTCTTCTGTTTATCATTCTAATCGAGTTTGCTGTAAAATGCTGATAATACACATATTCCATGAGGCGGTAAATCTCAATCTTTCACTGGCTTGCAGAATGAATCCAATTACCTTTTTAAAGTTAAGCTGTTGGTTTAAAATGCAATCAAATTCAAACCATGAGTGATAATTTGAGAGCAAGGACTTTGTTAGATGAGGATTGTTGAAAAATAGTCCAATAAATTTTAACTGTATCCAGATCATATTACTTCATCCTACATCTAATTTTTCAATCCAGAAGAGGCTGACTCTTAGCAAACAAGTAGGGCTGCATTCACACTATGGTTTGGAGTTCTATTTTAACAGAGAAACAACACATGAAAGAAAACGTATATGTCCCATGACGGAAATAAGTGGCTCTAAATGGTCTCCATTGACTATAATGGGGTCAGCATCGTTCCCATTAATGTGCCCTTCACTTAAACAGCATGCAGTGTTTTTTTCTTCCAGTGAGAATGGCAGAACTAATTAAGGTCAGCTCAAGTGTGAACCTAACTTAAATTGTAAAGTAAATAATCGAAAATCACATAATTAAACCTCATTAAGACTTCAGAGACTTTCCGCAGTGCAAAAAATGTTTTGATTTTCATTAGTAATTTTGATCCAGTTTTCATCACTGTTTGGTCAATTTTTCATTTTTTACCTTCAGCAATTTTCTAGTATGAAAAAATAAATCAATTGCAATGGTTCTCCTATCAATTACAATGTTTTAAACAGACAGCATATGGACCCCTATACTTGAATGGCTAATTTGTAATCAAAAATGGTCTCGTCTTCTTTGTATTTTGTGCACCTCCCAGTCCACAAACAAAGCAGACATGTGAACTAGGGCTGTGGAGTCGGAGTTAGTATCCATTTTGGTGTAGTCGGTATAAAATGGACTCCTAAAATGTATAATAAATTGGTACAGTAGCACAATGCAGTATGTGATGTAAATTGTTTCATAAGAATTTGGGAAAGTTCTGAAATGTCGTATAAATGTCTGTTCCATTCCTGATCTAAGGATCTCAGCTTTTAGTTGAGATGAATCTGTGCTGGACTTTATGTACATGCTCAGTAATGAGGCAGTGCTGTGGAGTCAGAGTCTGAGTCGTGGAGTCAGAAGTCAGGGAAATTGAGGAGTCGGAGGTTTGGCTTACTGACTCCACAGCCCTGAGAACAGCAACATAGAGAATAATTGTCACGCATACAGTCAAAAACATGAGTAGAAATTGAATGCACTTGTAATTCACAACTGTCTGAATGAGGCCTGAGGGCTCATACTCATCTGCGTTTAAAAAGAACGAGTGTAATCCAATAAAAAATCGGATTGCACGTCGACTAATGTTAGTCAGTGATTCTGTGTTCATCTGCAATTTTTTTCTCTGCTGGGATCGGACTGAGAAAAAAATTGCAGCATGCTGCGAGTGGCTGCATATATCAGACGAGACTAGTCAATGTGTGCGGGTAAAAAAAAATCACACAGTACACGGACAATGCTTGTGCCGTCCGAGTTTTGCGCACCCATCTCATAGGAAAGCAGCCATTTCATCAGCCAAGCACAGTAAATTCACAGAGCGCCCATCAGAATAGAATAGATATATGTTATGTTTTGGTAGCTGAGGAGAGCAGGCAAAAGCGGCAATACACCAGAGAGGTTGGAATCTACTGGATTGCAGTACCCTGACTAACCACCACAACTAAAGGCAGCCGTGGAGCGTTCCTACGTTGGTCCTAGACGCCTCGTCACAGCCTGAGAGGCTAACTACACCTAAAGATAGAAAGAGGAAAGCTATCTGCCCCGGAGCAGATCCCCAAAGAACATAGGAAGCCCCCAAACATGTAATGGCGGTTAGACAAGAGGAAATACAGACACAGACAGAAAATAGTATGAGCAAACGCTGGGGCCCAATCTGCCTAGACAGAAAAGGATAGGAAGGATACTTACTGCAATTCCAAAAAACCCTAAAAAAAACCAACGCTACTAATTGCAAAAACACCTGAGATCACACGACCTCTACCACCTAAATTAGTTCTCTGGTGTAACAAAACTAAGCCGCAGCCACAGAAAAAACTGGAAAAGGCAAATGAACAAACAACAGTGGTTCCAGAGGAACCGAGAGGAGACCAAGCCCCTCGGGAGGGGAACCTGGCCAACCTCACAGAAATGCAGAGAAAAATGCAAATGGCAAGCACAAAAACAAAAAAACAGAAAATATCTTATCTGAGAGCAGGAGAAGAGGCAAGACTCAGCAAGCTTCCAAGTGAACAAGGAAACAACGTTGAGACAAGAACAATTGATCACCGGCAACCATGATGGGGGGAAACCTCCCTTATATCCAGCCAGTCTGTAATTCCTGATTGCCAATCCTCATTGAATGGTTCAGTACTATTTGTAACCACCAGAGGGAGCTTCTGCTCAGAATTCATTTCTAAAACATTCATAACAGATATATACATACAATAGATAAAAAGATGTCAGTGACACACATAATTAATGCAGTACATATGTAGTTTAATATACATGTATTTAGTTAAAAAATATATAACTAAAAAAAATGGTGTGGGGTTCCCCTAATTTTTCCTAACCAGCTGTGGGAAAGCCAACAGCTGGGGGCTGATGTTTATAGTCTGGGAAGGGGGTAATAAACATGGCGCTTCCCAAGCTATTAATATAAGCTCACAGGTGTCTACTTAGCCTTTACTGGTTATTAACAAGGAAAGACCCCCCAAAAAAATGATGAGGGGTCCCCCCCTATAATTGATAACCAGCAAAGGCTTGGCAGACAGCTGCGGGCTGATATTAATAGCCTAGGAAGGGGCCATGGGTATTGACCCCCTTCCAGACTAAGAACACCAGCCCTCAGCCACCTCAGAAATGGCCTCTCCATTAATAACTCCTGGGCTTGATGCCAGCTGACATTACAAAGCTGACATGAACCCCAATACTATTACCCCACTTAACACCGCACAAGGGCAAGTGGGAAGAACAGAGGCTAAGCGCCAGAATTGGGGCATCTAATGGATGTGCCATTTCTGGGGCGGCTGAGGGCTGATGTTCTTAGTGTGGGAGGGGCCAATAGCCATAGCCCCTTGCTAGGCTATTAATATCAGCCAGCAGCTCTCTGCCTATCCTTTGCTGATTATTAATTATAGAGAGGTCCACTCGTCATTTTTTTTGTGGGTCACCCCTTGTTAATAACCACTAAAGGTTAAGTAGACAGCTGTGAGCTTATATTAATAGCCTGGGAATCTCCACGTTTATTACCTCCTTCACAGACTATAAACATTAGCCCCCAGCTCTCGGCTTTCCCTCAGTTGGTTAAGAAAAATTAGGGGGCCCCTTGCCATTTTTTTATTTTATTTATTTAATTATTAGCTAAATACATGCACAGTAAGCTACACACACACTGCACTGATTATATATCTCAATGACATCTATCTATCAGCTATGTATCTGTATATAAGATTATTTTATCAGTTAGCAAATTAGCTTTAACCCCTTAACGTCCAAGCCATTTTGTAGGTTAAAGACAAGGCCAATTTTCACAATTCTGACCACTGTCACTTTATGTGCTTATAACTCTGGAACGCTTCAACAGATGTTGGCGATTCTGAGAATGTTTTCTCGTGACATATTGTACTTCATGATAGTTGTAAAATTTCTTCAATATAACTTGCGTTTATTTATGAAAAAAATGGAAATATGACAAAAATTTAGAAAATTTGGCAAATTTTCAAACTTTTAATTTTTATGCCATTAAATCAGAGAGATATGTCACAAAAAATAGTTAATAAATAACATTTCCCACATGTCTACTTTACATCAGCACAATTTTGGAACAACATTTTTTTTGTTAGGAAGTTATAAGTGTTAAAAGTTGACCAGCAATTTCTCATTTTTCCAACAAAATTTACAAAACCATTTTTTTTAGGGACCACCTCACATTTGAAGTGAATTTGAGGGTCAATATGACAGAAAATACCCAAATGGTACACCATTCTAAAAACTGCACCTCTCAAGGTGTTCAAAGCCACATTCAAGAAGTTTATTAACCCTTTAGGTACTTCACAAGAATTGAAGCAATGTGGAAGGAAAAAATGAACATTTAACTTTTTTTTCCCAAAATTTTTCTTTCGACACAATTTTTTAAAATTTTCTCAAGGGTATCAGTAGAAAATGAACCACAATATTTGTTGTACAATTTCTCCTGAGTACACCGATACCCCATGTTTGGGGGTAAATCACTATTTGGGCGCATGGCAGAGCTCGGAAGGGAAGCAGCGCCATTTGACTTTTTTGGCTGGAATTGAGATTGGACGCCATGTCGCATTTGGAGAGTCCCTGTGTGCCTAAACAGTGGAAACCCCCCACAAGTGACCCCATTTTGGAAACTAGACCCCCCAAGGAACTTATCTAAATGTGTTGTGAGAGCTTTGAACCCCCAAGGGCTTCACAGAAGGTTATAACGTAGAGCCGTAAAATTAAAAAATATTTTTTCCACAAAAATGATCTTTTCATCCCAATTTTTATTTTCCAAAGGATAAAAGGACCCAAAAGTTATTGTGCAATTAGTCCTGAGTACGCTGATACCCCATATGTGGGGGTAAACTACTATTTGGGCGCATGGCAGAGCTTGGAAGGGAAGCAGCGCCATTTGACTTTTTTGGCTGGAATTGAGATTGGACGCCATGTCGCATTTGGAGAGTCCCTGTGTGCCTAAACAGTGGAAACCCCCACAAGTGACCCCATTTTGGAAACTAGACCCCCCAAGGAACTTATCTAAATGTGTTGTGAGAGCTTTGAACCCCCAAGGGCTTCACAGAAGGTTATAACGTAGAGCCGTAAAATTAAAAAATCATATTTTTTCTACAAAAATGATTTTTTCATCTCAATTTTTATTTTCCAAAGGATAAAAGGACCCAAAAGTTATTGTGCAATTAGTCCTGAGTACGCTGATACCCCATATGTGGGGGTAAACCACTATTTGGGCGCATGGCAGAGCTTGGAAGGGAAGCAGCGCCATTTGACTTTTTTGGCTGGAATTGAGATTGGACGCCATGTCGCATTTGGAGAGTCCCTGTGTGCCTAAACAGTGGAAACCCCCCACAAGTGACCCCATTTTGGAAATTAGACCCCCCAAGGAACTTATCTAAATGTGTTGTGAGAGCTTTGATCCCCCAAGGGCTTCACAGAAGGTTATAACGTAGAGCAGTAAAATTAAAAAATCATATCTTTTCCACAAAAATGATCTTTCCACCCCCAATTTTTATTTTCCAAAGGGTAACAGGACCCCAAAAGTTATTGTGCAATTTGTCCTGAGTACGCTGATACCCCATATGTGGGGGTAAACCACTATTTTGATGCATGGCAGTGCTCGGAAGGGAAGGAGCGCCTTTTTCAAATGCAGACTTTGATGGAATGGTCTGCGGGTGTCATGTCACGTTTGGAGAGCCCCTGATGTGCCTAAACAGTAGAAACCCCCCACAAGTGACTCCATTTTGGAAAGTAGACCCCCCAAGGAATTTATCAAGATGTGTGGTAAGCACTTTGAACCCTCAAGTGCTTCACAGAAGTTTATAACGTAGAGCTGTGAAAATAAAAAAAATATTTTTTCCACAAAAATAATCTTTTTGCCCCCAATTTTTTATTTTTATAAGGGTAACAGGAGAAATAGGACCCCAAAAGCTATTGTGCAATTTGTCCTGATACGCTGATATCCCATATGTGGGGGGAACCACAATTTTGACGCATGACAGAGCTCGGAAGGGAAGGAGCACCGTTTTTAAATGCAGACTTTGATGGAATGGCCTGCCGATGTCATGTCGCGCTTGGAGAGCCCCTGATGTGCCTAAACAGTAGAAACCCCCCACAAATGACCCCATTTTGCAAACTAGACCCCCCCAAGGAACTTATCTAGATGTGTGGTCAGCTCTTTGAACCCCCAAGGGCTTCACAGAAGTTTATAACGTAGAGCCGTGAAAATAAAAAAATCATATTTTTTCCACAAAAATGACCTTTTTGCCCCCAAATTTTTATTTTTATGAGGGTAACAGGAGATATAGGACCCCAAAAGTTGATGTGCATTTTGTCCTGAGTACGCTGATACCCCATATGTGGGGGGGAACCACTGTGATGGCCTTACTGCGATCTTTGGGAGGCAGAATGAACAAATCCACAAAAGGTGAAGAATTGGTTTTCTTTTTTATGCCGTTCCTCGTGCGGTATTAGTGATTAGGCGACTTTATTCCTCGGGTCGGTGCGATTACAGCGACACCAGATTTATACCCTTTTTTCATGTTTAGCTTCTGTCACACTCTAAAAGATGCTTTTTTTTTTTTTGGAAGAATTTTTTGTAAGAAATTTTTGCACCGCCGTATTTTGAGAGCTATAATTTTTCCATATTTCGGCCGACAGAGTTATCTGTGGGCTTATTTTTTGCGGGACGAGCTGACTTTTTTATTGGTACCATATTCGGGCACATAACGTTTTTTGATCGCTTCCTATTCCGATTTTTGTGGAATCAGAATGAACAAAAACCAGCAATTCAGGAATTGTTTTTTTTTTTTTTTTCCCTCCGTTCCGCGTGTGGTAAAATTGATAAGGCAGCTTTATTCGTCGGGTCACTACGATTACAACGATACCTCATTTATATATTTTTTTATGTTTTGGCGTTTTTTACACAATAAAAAATTTATAAAAAAAATAATTATTTTTGCATCAGTTTATTCCGCGAACTATAACTTTTTTATTTTTTCGCTCATGATGCTGTATAGCGGCTTGTTTTTTGCGGGACAAGATGACGTTTTCAGCGGTACCATGGTTATTTATATCCCACTTTTTGATCGCGTGCTATTGCACTTTTTCCAAGCGGTATGATGATACCGCTTGGAAAAAGTATAATTTACTACTTTTTTGTGTTTTTTTTACGGCTTTCACTGAAGGGGTTAACTAGGGTTACGCTTTTATAGATGGGATTTTTATGGACGCGGCGACACCAAACGTGTATTTTTTTTGTTTTTTGTTTTTTTATTACATAAAAATGTGTATTTTTTATGGGATTTTTTTAAATTATTTTTTAATATTTTTTTACAATTTTTTTTAAAAAATGCTTTTTTTAACTTGTACCTTTATTGGACTTTCACTTTTTTACTTTTTATTGCAGTTACAATGCATTGCAATGCTCCAGCATTGCAATGCATTGTGCCTATAGTGAAAGCTGCTGTGAGCATGATCACAGCAGCTTTCCGTAGCTAGATGACCCGGAGGTTGTCATGACAACCCCCGGGTCATCAAGGCAGAGATCGGGCCCTGCAAATACATTGCAGGGTGCTGATCTGAGGCAGAGGGAGCTCCCGACCCTCTGCCACCCCTGAGCGCTGCGATCGCGCTCGATCGCAGCAGTCAGGGGGTTAACAGCCAGGGGCGGCGGGGGCGCCGCTCCCGGCTGTCAGTGCAGGAAGCTCGGCCACTGCAGCTCCGGCTCCTGCACTGATCGCGCTGTGTTTGGTCATACAGATTGACTGACCAATCACAGCGCTGTGGGTGCGGGGACCGATGGCAAAGGTCCCCGCACCGCTTGCCGTGCCTGTCAGCTGTCTGTGACAGCTGTCGACACTGAACTACCACTGCGTGTTTACACGCAGTGGTAGTTCAAAGGCATGACGTGCACAGTCCGTCAAGGTGCCAAAACTGACACCTTGCCATGACGGACTGTGCACGTCAATGGACATTAAGGGGTTAAATGACAGAGAATTACTGTATGTAAAAGCTGATGTTAAAAACGCATTGCATACGCATGTCATATGGATGCTAGGTGAGAAAAATCGCATTATACTCACATGACACTCATCCTACTTTTCAAGAACAACATCAGACCAATTTTATTTACACTGATGAGTGTGAGCCCTTAAAGTGAAACTCTTAGCAAAAACATTTATTCATAAAAATGTATAAAGTGCAATTAATATACCAGGTTCTTTACTTGTATTATAAGCTACTGTATTTTTCCATGTTTTTTTTAATATCTTGGCACCTAGGATAAACTTTTTTTCCTGTTAGCAGATAATGATTTAAAAAAAATTAACCTTTTAAACTGCTTCCTCTTTAGAAATTTGCTACCAACATCTAATCATGTACGGTAGGTTCTTTTGATGTCATTTAAAAGGAACCTATAGATATATTTTTAATCTGCAAGTTAATTAGAAAAGTGCCTGATCGACAAACTGAAATTAACTTTCAATCATACAGGTGTGCCTTAACTGCTACAATCACCGCTCACAACACTGTAAGCGGCTGCTGTAAGCATGCCCCAGCACTATGACAGCTACAGCTAGCTCTGACTGATGCACTGCAGAGCAGTGTTTCAAGGTCAAACATCGATGGCTGAAATCATGCAGCCAAGTGTCTTCTTAAACATGCTGTCTGTTATTCGTGCAGTATGTATCAGCTGTCAGGTTCATTCATTAACACTTCATTTGTTGAAAGTTCGTTGCCTAGGAGCTAGAAGATGGCCAAGATTTAGAGCTTCAGTGATTTTGGCCAGCTTCAAAGCAGTGTTTACAGGCTCAATATAAAAGAGCTTGTAAGCACTTTGCATGTTCAGTCTCGGTCGGAGTCCTAGACAATGTGCTGGAAAGAAAAGTGTCATTATTTTGAGAATTGATAACATTTTGAAAAAACAGTAAATTACAAAAGGGCTTGTTTTTACAAGTATGATCCATTAGTATGAAGAATTGAAAACCTCTTTAAATATCAAAATTGTAATATTTTAACAGCATGATTTTTTTTTCACTTGTTGCAATGCCTTAATAATGTGATTATTTCTTTTGTTCCCAGCTGCTTGCCTTGTACTTGGTTGTATGATATTTCCTGATGGTTGGGATGCAGATGAAGTCAGGCGTATGTGTGGTGAAAAGACCGATAAGTATTCCCTTGGTGCCTGTTCAGTGCGCTGGGCATACATTTTGGCTATCATTGGAATTTTGGACGCTCTCATCTTATCTTTTCTGGCCTTTGTGCTAGGTAACAGATTGGACACGTTAATGGCTGAACAGCTCAAACTTGAAACAAAAGGTAAGTGTCATTACATTATACAGAATAGGAACATGCAACAAGAGACAATGCAACACAGTGCAGTCTGTTATTTTCCACACCAGGATAGATTTTTTCAGTCGTGAATTTAATTCTATGATAGCTTTACAGTTATTTCACTAAGTACAGCTCAGCTGAACTAAATTGCATAAGTGATGTATTTTTGGAATCAATACTGCAACAGAGTATATTGTAAAAGTGCAAGAAAGATTTTCTGTGACTGCTCTGGGTATTAGATGGGTTTATTTGCTTTGGACAAAATCTAAGCTATCAAAGAGGACATGTCACTTGGTGAAAAGTGGCTAGCTTTAGCTCTTAAGGGTATGCCACACTAAACAATATCGCTAACGGGATCGCTAAAAAAGTCACTATTTAGCGATCCCGTTAGCGATATTGTTCAGTGCGGCAGCTTCCAGCGACGAGCTTCCTGCTGTGATCTCGCTCGTCGCTGGAATCGTTCCGGACCCTATTTCATCGCTGGCGCTCCCGCTGGGTAAGTATCTTATCGCTGTGTGGCACCTTTTCTTAGCGATTTAGCGGTACTTTTGTACCGCTAAAGTCGTTAAGAAGATCGCTAACGGCGATAGCGTCGTTAACTATATCGCTAAATGCGGCAGCATTTAGCGATATAGAAACAATCCCGCTAGCGATCTCATTAGTATGCAACGCTAACGAGATCGCTAGCGGGATAGCTTAGTGTGGCAGTACCTTTAGTTACAGTATTTCCACAGCTCCACTGAGTGTACTAGTTTTTGTGTGTTTTTGTTTGTTTTTAAATCCACCATAGAGTTCCAGAGATACGGCCCTTTTTATTTAGTTAAATTGGGGTGCTGCTGATGAGATTCTTTTAGGTTGTGTTGTTAGGCTGCTCTTCATTATTATCCTGTGAGTAACACCCCCTTGGAAAAGTCTATATAAATTAGCAATAAGTAAAAAGGCCTATATCTCTGAAACTCTATGACAGATTTAAAAAAAAAAATACTACGTAACACTCGACGGAGTAATATTTAATTCATAGTATTAAAATCCAACAATAAAAACATGTTTGGAGTCAGTTTCCAACCCTAGCTCCTGAGTTCTTAGTCATAATTCATTATTACTAAGAAGGGTAATATCTGCATTGGTACTACCCAAATTATAATCACATTGGCACTACCCAAATTTAGAGCTGCTCCCTATAGGTACGTTAGGTATTGTTTTTTAGATTATATCAAGTGCAAGTGTGTTGCTGCATTGTGATGAGTAACATTTCAAAGAAAGAAAATTGTTTTAACTATTGAACTCCCAAATCCTGCTCATGGGTATATGCATATCACAGTGTAACTATCGTTTTAATTCTTATTTCCTAAATCAATAGTGCATGTGAAAATAAGCATCTTTGTACTTTATCTTATCAGAGAACTCTGCTTCGTTCTTGTCACAGGGTTAACGCGACAGTGAGGCAGAAGACTGCAGCGTCTGATTGCTCCTACTGCGGCGCGGAGGAGAAGCACTTCTCCTTCATTTTAAATGTGTTTATTTCTTCTGGCAGAACAGGGGTTTATCGGCCATGTTGGAAATACCTGTGCTCACAGCTGAACTCGGTTAACCATGCCTTTCCCCTTTATAATCTGGGCTCTGTTAATAATCCTTGTCAGAGCAAGCATTTTCTGCATGGCTAATGGAGGAGAGGAGTTCATATGAGAAGGAGAGTTGGAGGAGTTATCTGTGTTTGTTTGGTTTGTATGTGTGGTAATTAAATATCTTTCTCTATTTTGGTTTATTCCCCTACCTCCACAGCCCTCTGAATTGCTCTGTTATATGTGAGTGAATATTTTGGTATGCCTGGAGTTTTCTGTTAACCTTCGTTGGTGTTGCCTTGTTTGTCGGGTTAGTGTACTACAGTGCACAGTAGCGCCTCTCTTCCCTGGGTGGGGAAAACAGAACAGACAGAGGGCTAACTCAGAAGATAAGGCAATAGTGGAGGCCCCGGCATCTTCATCTTCAGAAGTATCCCGCGCAGTAGGGCGAGCTAGGGCGCCCCCTAGTGTTAAGGACAGGGATGGATCCCCTGGTCCCGGGTCACCCCACAGCTGTGTCGTGACATTTGCTCTGACCATAACCATTTTTTCTGATGGATCCAATCGCTGCTCTGACAGGACAAGTATGGCAGTACAGTCTGGAAGTGGCAGATTTACACATGGTGGTTTTACAGCACCCTGATACATCTGGTGTGGGACTCCCATCTCCCCAGCAAACCAAAGTGGAGCCCAAGATCTCTTTTCCAACAGGTTCCCTGGGGGGGCGTGACAAGATTGCTGTGTTTCGAGAGGCCTGTAAACTGTACTTCAGGTTGCTTCTGGTTTCTTCAGGTACAGAGGAGTAACGTGTGGGGATAGTAATGTTGCTCCTCCAAGGGGACCACCAAGCGTGGGCATTTTCTCTCCCGTCTGATTGTCAGTCGCTTCAGACGGTGGAGGGATTTTTTTCTGGCACTGGGCCTTATATATGATGACCCCGATCGCATCTCCTTAGCTGAGTCCACACTGCGCCAACTTCAGCAAGGAGACCAGCCGGTGGAGGAATATTGCTCTGAGTTCCTGAGATGGGCCACAGACGCCAAGTGGAATGACCCTGCACTCCGTAATCAGTTCTGTAAGGGGCTCACAGTAAGGGTGAAGGATGCCTTAGCTCTGTATGAGACTCCTGACTCTCTTGAGGGTTGATCGCTGTCTTCTCCAGAGACATAGGGAGCCACCTCTGTGTGCGGGAGGTTCGGGGTCAAGGGAGGTCAGCACTGAGCCTACCGAGGAACCCATGCAGGTGGAGGCCGCACGTCACTCTGGTAAAACACCCTGTGTCCGTCGTAAGGGACGAGCGTGTTTCAATTGTGGTAAAAAGGGCCATTGTATGGGCACTTGTCCGTCCCGATCACATAGTAAAAAACTGCCAGGAAAACTAGGTGGCCCAGGTTGCGGGGAGATTAGCAACCCGGGTGTCCTCATCACCTCCGTTTATAGGACACAATTTTTCCTACCAGCTATAATCCACCTGGGGTGGGTTTAAGGTGGATGTGTCTACATTTCAGGACAGTGGGGCGAGGTTTAATTTGAGCAAAGCTAGGTTCGTCCACGTCCAAGATCTCATCCCACATACTCTGTCCAGACCCATACCCATACTTGCCTTCGACTTCGCCCCCTTGAGACAGAGGCATTTTACTCAAGTTGTCCGAGACTTACAGCTTCAGGTGGGGGCCATGCACACTGAATTGTTAGACTGTTATGTGCTAGAGGGTCTGCCCTCGCCTGTGGTACTGGGACTTCCTTGGCTCGCTGTGCACAATCCTGTAGTAGATTGGCAGACTCAGAAAGTAGTAAAATGGAGTGGATATTGTCAAAGACACTGCTTGAGTACCCGGTTTGCTAGGGTGAATACCCAGTCTGTGCCTAGTTACCTTTCGAATTTTGGGGACGTGTTCTCAGAGAAGGTGTGCCAAGGACTCCCTCTCCATCGTCCTTATGATTGCGCCATTAATCTCGTTCCTGGAGCCAAGCTGCCCAAGAGCAGACTCTATAATATCTCTGGTCCAGAGAGACAGGCAATGAAGGACTACATCGCGGAAAGCCTGGCTAAAGTTCATATCAGATCATACTCATCCCCCATTGCCACGGTTATTTTTTGTAAAGAAAAAAGATGGGAGGTTACGCGTTGCCTGGATGTCCGTGAACTCAATATGATCACTGTCCGTGATCTTTATCCGCTCCCTCTCATTCCTGACCTCTTTAATCAAATTGTAGGGGCAAAATGGTTCTCTAAGATGGACCTCAGGGGGGCTGTATTGTCGCAGGATGCACCTCCTGGTAAATGGCAACCATGTGCTTATTTTTCTAAAAAACTGTCACCTGCTGAGAAAAATTATGACATTGGTAACAGGGAACTCTTAGTAATCAAATGGGCTTTTGAAGAGTGGCGTCATTTTTTGGAGAGAGCGGTTCACCCAGTTATGATAATCAAGGATCATAAGAATCTGGTATATTTGGAATCGGCGAAATATCTAACACCTCGACAGGCAAGATGGGCATTGTTCTTTACCAGGTTTAACTTTTTTTTGTCACATATAGGCCGGGGAACAAAAACATTAAGGCAGATGTCTTATCCCGTTGCTTTCCTGGGGTAGGAGATTAGTATGAACCGGTACCTATTCAAAAAGGGGTGGTTATGGCGTCTATATGCTCTGATCTGGAAAGAGAGGTTGTTGACGCTCAGGGAGACGTCCCTGCTGTCTGTCCACTTGGTAAACTATTCCTGTTAATCTGCGTCTTAGAGTCCTCAGCGAACATCACAATTCAGTATTGGCCAGACTCCCTGGTAATAAAGCCACCGCTGATCTGCTTACTCAGCGTTTTTATGGTGGCCAGGTGCTCATCAGGATGTCCGGCAGTATGTAGCCGCCTGCAGTGTCTGTGTGCATTCTAAGACCTCTCATACTCGCCCGTTGGAGGCTCTTCAACCGTTGGAGATTCCCAGTAGACCTTGGACTCACTTGTCGGTCGATTTTATCATGGATCTTCCCGTTTCAGAAGGGAATACTGTAATACTGGTGGTGGTAGATAGATTCAGTAAAATGTTTAATTTTATCACTTTACCAGCTTTACTGAACGCCAAATCCTTTCTGATCGGGGTATGCAGTTTGTCATTTTCTTCCGCTTTTCACCCGCAGTCTAATGGGCAGACTGAATGGGTTAATCAGAATCTAGAGACGTACCTCAGGTGTTTTGTATTGAAAATCACGAGGACTGGGTTACCTATTTACTGTTAGCCGAATTTGCTATAAATAATCGTCAGGAATCAACCAGCAGTAAGTCCCCGTTTTTCTGGTCATATAGGTTCCATCCGCAGTATAGTTCATTTAATAATAATCGCCTTTGGATTACCGGAAGAAGAACGTTTTTCATCTTCTGTTACTACCGTTTGTCAGGGGGTTACGAATAATTTGAGGAAGATGGGATCCAAATATAAGAGTGTGGCTAATCGGAGATGTTTGGTGAGTCCGGACCTGTATGTTGGTGACTTGGTGTGGCTGTCCTCTAGCAACATTAAGCTGACGGTCCCTTCTTGGAAACTTGGTCCCAGATTTATAAGTCCTTATAAGAACGTAGCCATCGTAAATCCCATAGCATTTTGCCTTGCTTTACCGCCTACCTTTAGGATCCATAATGTATTCCATCAATCTCTCCTAAAAAAAATATGTTGCATCTTCAGTACCATCACCTCTACCACCGACTCCTGTCATTGTCAATGGAAACTTGGAGTTTCAGATTGCAAAGATCTTGGATTCTCGTGTTGTTCGTCGATCGCTTCAGTATCTGGTACATTGGATGGGGTACGGTCCTGAGGAGAGGATGTGGGTACCAGCTTCTGATGTTCATGCAGCCAGACTGGTCCGGGTTTTTCATGTGGCACACCCCGATATGCCTGGTCCTAAGGTTCCGGAGGTCCCTCGTAGAAGATGAGTTACTGTCACGGGGTTACGCGACAGTGTGGAGCCAGAAGACCGTAGCGTCTGATTGTTACTACTTCGGCGCTGAGGAGAAGCACTTCTCCTTCATTTTAAATGTGTTTATTTCTTCTGGTAGAACAGGGGTTAATCGGCCATGCTGGAAATCCCTGTGCTCACAGCTGAGCTCGGTTAGCCACTCCTTTCCCCTTTATAATCTGGGCTTTGTTACTAATCCTTGTCAGAGCAAGCATTTTCTGCATGGATAACGGAGGGAGAGGAGTTCATATGAGAAGGAGAGTTGGAGGCGTTATCTGTGACTGTTGTTTGGTTTGTATGCGTAGTAATATCCTATCCTTCTCTATTTTGGTTTATTTCCCTACCTCCACGCCCCGGTGCATTCCTCTATTATATGTGAGTGAATATTTTGTTATGCCTGGAGTTTTCTGTTAACCCTTGTTTGTATTGCCTTGTTTGTCGGGTTGGTGCACAGTGGTGCCCCTCTTCCCTGGGTGGGGGAAGAGAACAGACGGAGGGCTAACTCAGGAGATAAGGCATGGGTGGAGGCCCCGGCATCTTCACGTTCAGAAGTATCCTGGGGAGTAGGGGGAACTAGGGCGCTAGTGTTAGGGACAGGGAAGGACCCCTGGGTCACCCGACAGCTGTCGTGACAGTTCTCCTGAACTGATCATTTTTTCTCAATTGCCAGGTAAAATCTGTCTTCAGTGAATATAGATTTTTACATTACTGAGAAAGTAGATGGCAGTTGTTATTCACAACTTTTATTTTCACAAGTACTATTGATTTATGAAATAAAAATTAAAAATGATGGTTACACTTTAAGTATTAGCAGCAAATATTTCTGTATCAAAAACTGATTTGTTGGCAGGAAAAATGCTATGTAAAATACGCACTTATTTGAAACTTAATTGTGCATACAAAACCTACAAGAAGCAAAATAAATATAAACCCTGCTGTAACTAAATAAGTAAAAAGCGATAGTGCATTTAAATTACACAGGGTTCTTAGTAATACTATTTTTGATCTAAAATAGCATAAAAGCTATCCCACCGTCGACAAGGTGACCCTGATCAGGACAGTCCTACGCTGTCTAATATTAAAAACCTTAACATGTGTCAGAGTTGACCTCAGTGTGTGAATGTATTTTTGCATTCTGTGCAAGCCAGGGTATGGCCTCCCTCTCTTGAGCTGGAAATTAAATTTAAAGGCTTCTCCAGGCTGGTGTCCACAGGTTGGAACCAGTCCTTTTGTCTGCCCTTATTCACAACTCTGACACATGGTAACATTTTTAATATTAGACAGCGTTAGGCCATCCCGATCAGGGTCACCTTGTTGACGTGGGATGGCTTTTATGCTATTTTTGATCAAAAACAGTATTACTAAGAACCCTGTGTTATTTAAATGCACTCTTGCTTTTTACTTATTTAGTTACAGCAGGGTTTATGTTTATTTTGTTTATTGTAGGTTTTGTATGCTTTATGGCCAATGTGAACATGCGTTTATTTGCTGCATGTAAACCAACTTAAACTAAGCTCAATTTTTTACTTTTTTGTGCATGCAATTTTTATTCGTTTTTTTCCTTCCTTATTTGAATGAGTGAAAATCGCTGCAAAAACCCTGAAAGAACTGACATGATGCAAATTTGAAACTGCTTCCAATCTGCAAGGAAAAATAACAGTGGTGCAGAGATTTCAGAAATCTCATTCATTTGCTGCTACTGTAAAGTTCAGCTTGGTGCAGCAGTTTGGTACAGATATTTCTGCTGCAAATACTTACGTGTGCACATTCCAATTTGTAAGTCACAAAAAAGGGAAAAATCAAAAATACATCTTCTTCATTAATGGTAATTTGACCTTTATCCATATGTTCCATAACTTGTAAAATTTCCATAACTGTGAAAACTACCCATTTTTTTATAAATCAGTCAACAACAAAACCTTAGCTCTAAGTACAGGGATACTAGATAACCAATGCTCCTACTATATCCACTTTACATATTATCTCTTTTTAAATGAGAAAAGTTCCCACTGCACTCCTCTTAAGAGCTCGTACAGATGATCGTATTTTCAGTCGAGTGTGATTTGACAAAACATCGATCGCACTTGACCAATTTATTCTATGAGCTGTGCACTTGTCCGTTCTTTCTCAGAACGATCTTATGAGGAACAAATTGCAGCATGCATGATTTTCATCCGTAAATCAGATCACACTCGGCCATGCAAGCCAATGGGCACATCAAAAAAATCGGACCGCACTTTGATGAAGGCTGGAGTCACACTGGCGACAAAATCGGTCGACTGCAATGCGATGAAATATCGCATTGCAGTCGGACCTATGTTAATCTATGGAGCAGCTCCCAGTATCAGATTTTTTGTGGTCCGTTTTAAACGTCCGTGTGCAATCGCAGCATGCTGCGATTGTCACCGATTGTCGGTCGACTGTCGCCAATGCAAGTCTATGGGAGCGATGAAAAGTGGGATTACAAACGGACCGCACGTGTGAGTTGCGATTAAATCGCACAACTTTTCCAGGTGACAGGAAACTGGCTTTGAATTTCTCAGGAAGCCTTTACATGCTAATTAGCTAAGCACATCTTAAAAAACAACAGGAAGAACGCCTACACGGAGTCCAGAAACATGGCATCTAGCCACATCAATGTGGAACTCCTCATTGTATTGGTGCAGGAGAGGCCAGAATTGTGGGACCAGCGCGATTCCAACTACAGCAATCGGACACGCAAAGAGGCAGCATGGAAAACTATATGTGTGCACATTTTTCCGGACTATAATGAGAGATCCAGGGAGGACCAAGAGCGACTTAGTAAGTACCACATGTAACGGTTTTCTAAATTTGTTAAACATTCTTTTTTGCAAATACTAATCTAGCCTTATGTGTTTAAATGCTATTTAAAACGCTGTATTATGGACCTATTACTATTTTGAAGTACACATTGCTGTGTGTGTATTCCAAAAATATACATGTATACTTAAATATCATCGATGCTTCGGCATCTATTGACTACCACATTTAGTATTTTTCTTCACCTCAGATTTAGTGTTTTTGTGATAAAATTGTAACTGATTGAGGCGTTTGTTAAAGGGCCAAGCATTTTTTTAAATGTATGTTACTGCTTAGAACATCTATACTTCTGGTTGTATGTTGATGTCTTTTAATATTGTAAATCACATCACACATGACCAGTATTTAAATGTTCAGTGTTGCATATTGTAGTTTGTGCCTTATTAAATTGATATCAGTAATAAAAAACCGTTATGCTCTTCTTAAATTTGTAGTGAATGATGTGACAAGGCGTGGCGTAGTTGTCGGGACTGCTACCGGAGGGAGAGGCAGATTAGAGATCGGAGTGGGGCTTCAGCATCTAAGAAGAGGAAGTACCTCTATTTTGATAGATTAAACTTCCTTGAGCCAGTGTTGGATCTGTGACCGTAAGTTCATGTGTGTTGAACGACTTAAATGTTTATAAATTGTTATTTTTTAAATTATAATTTTTTTATTTTGTTTTTCATTTCTAGAACTGAGTCAAACCTAACTGAGAGGGAGACGGGGTCTGACTCAGAAGTGGTTATCGACCCAGTTGGTGATGGAGAACAGGAGGCAGGCCCTTCCTCAGCAGCATGTGGGTCCACCCAACCAGCAACAACAAGACCTGCAGGAGCTGAAGATTCCCAGACACTGTATGTGGAAACTGAGGATGTACCTCAGAGCAGCAGCCCTAATAGGGCTCAAGATCTATCTCCTCCTCCTTCCCAACTCACAAGGCGAGGTAGGCGGCGACGAGAAGGAGTGGGTTCTGTCTCAAGGAGGCAGGTGGACCGAGGAGTTCTGGACTATTTGTCCAGTGTAGGTAAAGATGATGGTGAGGAGGCATTTTGCCGCAGTCTGGCCCCTTATCTCCGGGCTACTCAAATACAGCACAGACTGAGGATCAGAAGTGGACTGCAGATTGTGTTGGAAGCTGGATCAGGCCCTAATGATCCCACCAACCTACTAGATTATCTTCATAGATGGGTGGTTGGTCCAGAAAATTTAGGGAGGTTGGTAGCACAAAATCCAGCACAATCTGCTTCTGCCTCTGATCCTCCTCTTTCTCCTCCTCCTCCTCATCATCCTCCTCCTCCTCCACCTCCTCCTTCTTTGCAACAAAACCCAACTCCTCCTCCTCCTACTGCAGCTCATTCTTTGTATGGAGCTTCCCAGCTTCAAACCATGGGACAGAGTGGCCATGCACAATATGCCCACTCTAACATACCCAATGTTGTTGGCTGGCCACAACATGGATATGGTAGACATGGGCATATTGGGGGTCACTCTGCTACTGCTCAGTCATATCTATATGACTATGAGCATCAATTCCCTATGTACCCCTACCCACAAGTCCTTCATGATGCAGCAAGTAACCCAGCTGCTACTCTAGGATCTGCACCTGGTCTTTCTCAAACACAGGTTGCAGATTGTGTGAGGCAGAATCCACAACCTGCCCCTCCATCCTCACCAACACCACCACCAAGCTACCAGCAATTGTAGCTGTAAATTTTTTTACATTTTTCATAAGTGATATATTTTTTTATTTTATGAATAATAATTATGTTATACATATATTTTGCTTATTTTTTGACATGTTGGTCCTGGTTAACCAAAAAAATATCAGCCTTTAAAAGGCTTCAACACAAAACACTAATGATTAAAATTAGTGAAGTTACATTGGTTGTCTGTGTTTCTTCTTCTATGTTATTTAGTGTATTAAGTATGGTAAAGTAGTAGACAAAAAAAGAGAATGTACCATGAATTGATTCATCAAAAGTCACTTTATGTTATGATATCACATAAAACACACTACATACCTATGGCCTCATCTTGCCATGGAATAGAACCACGAGGGGAAACAAAATAATTTGTCAATAATTCACGCACTTTCAGACCAGAAGGGGGACGACGAGGATGGATGACTGCTCTCATAGGCCTCGTCATATTATCAGACTGAAGGTCAGGCATATCAGCTGATGAGCATTCATGCATTCTTGTAAAATTATGTAGTACCACACATGCTTGCACTACAAGATTAACATTTGATTCACTTAGCTGAATGGCTGATTGTAGGACACGCCATTTGGCTGTAAGAATACCAAATGTGCACTCCACCAGGCGTCGTGCACGAGAAAGGCGATAATTAAAGATGCTTCTCTGATGGTTGAGATTGCGCCGAGGATATGGCCTCATAACATTACAACTTAATTGGAAGGCCTCATCCGCTACTACAACATATGGCACTGCATCCATATTGGAGTGTGGAAGTTGACATGGTGGTGGTAAGTCCAATTGGTTATTGCGTAGCCGCCGACCCATAATGGAAGAATTGAAGACTCTGGAGTCTCCAGTCCTTCCATAGGCCCCAATGTCTACAATTATGAAGCGTAGTTACTGTCGACCAAGCCCAACAAAACTATAGAAAAATATTGCTTATAATTGTAGAATTGTGTCCCTGAGTTCGGCGGCTTACGCACACGTATGTGCTTCCCGTCCAGGGCTCCAATACAGTGTGGAAAATGACTGTTTTCTTGAAAGCCATGTGCAATCCTCAACCAATCTTCCATTTTGGGCTGTGGCATCACTTCTTTATTTAGTCTTGACCAAATTTGTCCACAAGTAGAGCTGACTATTCCGGAAATGGTGGATTTTCCTATTAAAAACTCTAAATGCAGAGCAGCATATGAGAGCCCAGTGGAAAGGAACCTGCAATACACAAACAACAACAAACATGTACACATCAGAAAATAAATATATGAAAAATCCATTAAGACAATTGAAACACTGGACATTTGTATACTCACCCATTCTATTAATTTTATGACTTACAAACCATTATGACTGCTACACACAAGCATATAGGTAAAATAAGACAATTTCATAATGCCATGATGTTGAGTATGTTAAGATGAAGAAAGTAAGAAGAATGTGAAAGATGGTAAATTATGAAAAACATCATCAACATATCGTTGACACACATACCTTAATGTTAGAAGAAGCCTTTCCTCAGCAGAAATTGAAGGACGCATCCTGGTGTTCTGAAAGGTGATTCCTGGGCGCAATATGTCCAGCAAAATATCAAAGGTGGCAACACTCATGCGACAATAGTCAAAAAACTTGTCAGGATTCCTACGCAGTGTTGAATACAGGCGCTCAAAATGTCCTTTGCTGATCCTTCGCTTCACAAGGGGATGCACCCACATTCTTCTGCGGATTCTGTGAGAAACAACTACAGGATATGGCTCCCCAAAAGTTCTGGATATCAGCCAATAGTACAGCACATGCTCAGTTGTATTAAAAGTAAGTCTGTGACTCATAATTTTAAGTTTGCTGCAACACAACAGGAACCACTAAGAAGCAAAACACTCAACGGCAAGGGTGGGAGGGTAAGAACAGTCAAACCCCGCTTAAATATGGGTCTGGCTCATTATTCAAATGATTTGCAGGCCTCAAAAACGTTAAATGTCCATTTTGCTATGATGCCACTAAAAATCGGTAGTCGGTGGGTAATCGGATTTGAAACGTAAGCGTACATGCTACTAAATCGCATCAACTACAAAAAATCGGATGCTAGTCGCATCAATGTTCATGAAATTTTAATCCGATTATCGACCGACTAAAACGGTCAGCTTTTTTAGTCGCTGTGTGTGATTCCAGCCGAAATCTGAATGTTGTCTGATTTTCACTGACAGAATGTAGAAGATGGAGGTTTTTTTCCATCTCTGCATCCGAGAAAATCGGATCACGCTATGTTCAAACTCTGAGCAGAGTTTGATTAGAGTGTATTTATCATAATCTGCCTGATTTTCTTGGATGAAAAAAAAAAATCGTGTTACCCTTTCCTAATACTGAATAATACTGAATTTGTGGCTTTTATGAGAATTTTGTAACGACAATTTGATGCTTAACCGCTTCATGACGGAGCCCTATTGTTTTTGCGTTTCTGTTTTTTGCTCCCCTCCTTCCCAGAGCCATAACTATTTTATTTTTCCGTCAATATGGCCATGTGAGGGCGTGTTTGTTGCAGGATGAGTTGTACTTTTGAACAACACCATTGGTTTTACCATATTGTGTACTCAAAAACAGGAAAAAAAATTCCAAGTGCGGTGAAATTGCAAAAAAAGTGCAATTCTACAATTGTTTTTTTCGGAATTTTTTTTGCCATGTTCACCAAATGCTAAAACTGACCTGCCATTATGATTCTCCAGGTCATTACGAGTTCACGAACACCAAACATGTCTAGGTTCTTTTTTAAGTGGTGAAAAAAAATCCAAAGTTTGTTTTAAAAAAAATAATTGCGTCATTTTCCGAGACCCGTAGCGTCTACATTTTTTGTGATCTCAGGTTGGGTGAGGTCTTATTTTTTGCGTGCCAAGCTGATATTTTTAATGATACCATTTTGGTGCAGATGCAATCTTGTTATCTTCAGTTATTGCATCTTAATGCAATGTCACGGCGACTAAAACACGTAATTCTGGGGTTTTGACTTTTTTTCTCGCTACGTCGTTTAACGATCAGGTTAATCTTTTTTTTATTGATAGATCGGGAGATTCTGAATGCGGCGATACCAAATATGTGTATATTTGATTTTTTTTTTTTGTTTTATTTGGAATGGGGCGAAAGGGGAGTGGTTTGAAATTTTAGGGTATGTTTCCACGTAGAGGATTAGCTGCGGATTGAACGCTGCGTCCTACCGCAGCGTTTAATCCGCAGCGGACAGATGTTCCTGCATAGTGGAGGGGATTTTATGAAATCCCATCTCCACTATGCGTCCGGAAACCGGACATGTGGCGCTTCTTTTCAGAATGCAGCATGTCCATTTACCTTGCTGCGACAGAGCGTCGCCGCAAGGTAAATAGCGCAGCCCTATGAAGCGGTGCGGCGATTCCGGATGTGTTCAATGAACACCTCTGGATTTACCGCACAATCTGAAGGGGGCGGGGCTTTGGATGGATCGGGGTTTCTGCTCCGTCCAAAACGCCAGCTCTTCGCTACGTGGAAACGTAGCCTTATGGTATGTGCGGATTTGCCTGTGGAATTTTCTGCGCAGATTCTTCCTCTCTTGGCAGAAAACGCAGGTAAAAATCCACGCGTTTTTTATGCGGATTTCATGCTTTTTTTTCATGTGGATTAAGCTCTATTATTATAGAACTAAATAAAGCTCTATTATTTAACAAACAAAAAAAAAGAATAGTGATGTCATTTCTTTGTCCAACCTCCTATTTTACATACTCCATTGAAGAATAATGTTTACACACAGATAGATAGATAGATAGATAGATAGATAGATAGATAGATAGATAGATAGATAGATAGATAGATAGATAGATGGATAGATATATCTATAGATAGATGGATAGAAAGATAGATAGATAGATAGATAGATAGATAATGATAGATAATACCAAGCCTGATGTTTAGTAATAAACATAATAAAATGGTACGTAAAGAGTTAAATAAAGACACACACAAAATCTGCATTAGGTCGGGGTCACACTTGCGAGAAACTCGCACGAGTCTCGCACCTCAACACCTGGCACTACCGCCGGTACACGGACCGGAGTGTGTGGCTGCAGTCTGAGTGCCGGCGGCAGTGCCGGGTATTGAGGTGCGAGACTCGTGCTAGTTTCTCTCAAGTGTGACCCCGTCCACCTACAATCCAAATCTGGAGGTGCGAAGGGGAGCTGCACGGAAACTACAACCTCTACTACAAAAAGATGCCCGATTACAATCCATATTTCCAGACCCCCCACTACTGTGTTTTAGGCAGCCCCCAAACCTAAGACGCATCATTGTCAAAAGCTCCCTGTCCTCCCCAACAGCTGCAGGAACCTTTCCTTGCAACCAGAAGAAATGCAAAACCTGTCCATTTATAATGACCACGGACAAGATAAAGATCCCCAACTCCCATCGGGACTACAAGATACCAGGTACTTTCAGCTGCATCACATCTCATGTGGTGTACCTAATTATATGTACTAAATGTCCAACTGGGGGTCTGTATGTGGGAGAGACCGGGCAAAAACTGAGAACAAGGATGAATTCTCATCGCCACACAATAAGAAAAAAGAATGGATCTACCTGTGGCAAAACATTTTTCTTCCCCTGGTCATAGCATGTGGGATATGAAATTACTTGTATTGAAAGGTAACTTCACATCTCAGAGACAGAGGAGAGTTTGCGAATGCAAACTGATCGTGACCTTTGACACTCTTAATGCTGGAATGAACCTGTCACACGGATTTATGACTTTTTACATCAATTAAGGAATTTACTCCAAAGACCCTGTGAAAACATCACAAAACATTACCAGACCCCAATCAGAGGGCAATAAAACTTTCACACTCCTTATCTATGAACTGTTCCAATATTTATGTTCATCTCTATCTCCCATAATGACAGTTCTGCTTTACGTCACTTGCCTTACCTATTGCATTTTTTCTGTGCTGTGTGGTGTATAAATATGTGATTCTTCAGATTTTGTATTAGTTTAGCCTGATGAAGAGACCTGAGTAGTCTCGAAAGCTTACAATTTGTTACCATCTTTTCAGTTAGCAATTAAAAGGTGTCAACCACTGAGGACTCTCAACTCTAAATATTTTTCATATTACTCTGATGACTCTGTATAAAATGTTTTGCTGCTCCAGAGTAAGCCGCATTTTTTGTTTCAATGTTTTTTATATGTTCAGCTACTCTTTTTTTGTTTTCCAAAATTTTTATTAGCATTTTGTATATTTTAACAGTCAACAAATTAACTTTATCAAAGCATATTGACATTTTCGCCTTACATCTGTTCTCCAAGATGATTTGTGAAGAGGGGAAATGGGAAGGGTCTTTGGGAAAAGGGGTAATAGAAGGGTAAAGGAAATGGGTTGCGGGTAGAAAACTCAGAATAAATAACTTTACATATTCTAGGCAACACATATTAAGTGAAGAAAAAAAAATTTGAATAAAGTATCCTGAGGCACCTGAAACCCGTAAAAAGGATTAGGGTTATGTTTAGGGTTTGGGTAATATTGAATTCCAGTAGTTCCATTTCTTCTCATATCTATTAATGCAGCCGTTGATCCTAGCGAATTTGAGGTCCAAAGAGTTATGGATGTCAAGTCTGTCGACAACGTAAGCAATTTGTGGGGTATCTGGTTGTTTCCAGTGGAAGGCTATCAGGTTTTTGACTATTAGTAGGATATGTACCAAAACGTATCTCTTGGAAGGATGAATGTTCTCTAGTTCCAAAGATAGCAAGGCTGTTTGTGGAGTAAGAGGGTAGTCTATTTTAAGGAAATTATTTATAAGTAGGGAAACCTGATTCCATAATAGTGAAATCTTTGGGCAAGTCCAAAAAATGTGGAGCAGGTCTCCTCTGGAACCACATCTCCTCCAACATAAGTGTGAGTGGTCGCTGTTGATGCGTGCTAGTCTTACTGGGGTGAAGTACCATCTAGTTAGCATCTTATAAAAGGATTCATTAAGGGGTAGGGATATGTTAGAGGAGTATGTGTATTTTATAGCATCTTCCCACTGCTCTGGACTTGTTGAGATCTGTAGATCCGTTTCCAACCTGGACATATAGATATTTTTTTGGAACTTATTGTCCTTGTTGAAAAGAGTGTATAAGTATTGGTGCTCCAGAAGACCCTATGCTCTATATTACTGAGTAATAAGTGTACAGCTTCTGCCTTTGTAGGCACTTTATGGATGAAGTTTTGAACGTGTTCTTTCAGAATACAATAGTGCATAAAGTCCGATGGATGAATATTAAATTTTAGTTTAATGTCGCTAAAACTAACAAAGTTGTTATTCACATAAATATCACCGATTTTTTTATGCCTATTTAGATCCATCTCTCTGGGATTTGGAATTTATAGATGGTTGCAATCAGGGAGAGTGGGAAGTTATTTAAGTTAGCTAGTTTATTATGTTTCTTGGGTGGTCTAGCAATTTTGTCCCTTGCTTGGGTTGCGGCTAGGAAGATAGGATGAAGTAATTTATAACGATTTAGTTGGAAAATATGATTAAGTAAGCATTCTTTCAATGGGCGGTAATTGACATGAAATTTTTCTAGTTCAATCCAAGCTGGAAGCGTGTTCTCCTTTACCCAATATATGCTTTGTTTTATTAGATTTGACCAAAAGTATGCCTGAATGCTTGGTAATCCAAGTCCCCCATTGGATTTGCTCTTAAAGAGAACATCCCTGGCCACCCTTGCCTTTTTCCGTTAGCTACTCTTTTTTTGATCTTGCGTATTGTGCAGCCGATATACTGTATTTTACACATCATACAACAAATGCAATAGACAACAAATTGGCTGTCACAATTTATGAAAGAAACAATGGGCTGAGAAAAACCTTGATAAGAAAAAATAAATTTAGTTTTATCCATGGCATATACACAGACATTACACCTGGAACCAGCACATTTGTAAAAACCAGTCACAGAAAGCCATGACTTAGAATTTTGGGTTAAGGCCGGCGTCACACTCACCGTACAAAAATACGGACCGTATTGTACGAGCTTAATACGCCAAAATGTTGCTGGCACAACAATCTGTATTTCATCCGTTGTCAGGGTGCGGCTGCGTATTTTGCGCATGTAAGCATCTGTATGCAATCCGTATGGCATCCGTACAGCGTATTTTTCTCACCGCCTTGCAAAATGGACATTTAACGGTTTTGAGGCCTGAAACTCATTGAAATCATCTTTTAGCTAATACCTTATGGTAGAAAAGTCAGCAAAACATAAAAAAAAGATATAAATGAGGTATCGCTGTAATCGTACTGATCCGAAGAATAAAACTGCCTTATCAATTTTACCACACTTGGAACGGTATAAACGCCCCCCCCCAAAAGAAATTCATGAATTGCTGTTTTTTGTTCATTCTGCCTCACAAAAATCAGAATAAAAAGCGATCAAAAAATGTAATGTGCCCGAAAATAGTACCAATAAAACTGTCAACTCATCCCGCAAAAAACAAGCCCCCATACAGCTCCATCACCAGAAAAATAAAAAAGTTAGAGCTCTCAGAATAAAGCGATGCAAAATAATAATTTTTTTTATATAAAATAGTTTTTATTGTATAAAAGCGCAAAAACATAAAAAATGATATAAAAGGTATCGTTGTAATCGTATTGACCCAAAAAATAAAACTGCCTTATCAATTTTACCACACGCAGAACGATGTAAATACCCCCCCAAAAGAAATTCATGAACTGCTGGTTTTTGCTCATTCTGTCTCCCAAAAATCAGAATAGAAAGTGATCAAAAAATGTCATGTGCCCGAAAGTGGTACCAATAAAAACGACAACTTATCCCGCAAAAAACAAGACCTCACATGACTCTGTGGGCCAAAATATGGAAAAATTATATCTCTTAAAATGTGGTGATGCAAAAACTATTTTTTGAAATAAAAAGCGTCTTTTAGTGTGTGACAGCTGCCAAACATAAAAACCCGCTATAAATAGTAAATCAAACCCCCCTTTATCACCCCCTTAGCTAGGGAAAAATAATAAAATAAAAAAAATGTATTTATTTCCATTTTCCCATTAGGGTTAGGGCTAAAGTTAGGGTTGGGGCTAAAGTTAGGGTTAGGGTTGGGGCTAAAGTTAGGGTTAGGTTTGGGGCTAAAGTTAGGGTTGGGATTAGGGTTGGAATTAGGGTTAAGGTTGGGATTAGGGTTAGGGGTGTGTTAGGGTTGGGATTAGGGTTATGGGTGTGATGGGGTTAGGGTTGGAGTTAGAATTGGGGGGTTTCCACTGTTTAGGCACATCAAGGGCTCTCCAAACGTGACATGGCGTCTTATCTCAATTCCAGCCAATTTTGCATTTAAAAGTCAAACGGAGCTCCTTCCCTTCCGAGCTTTGCCATGTGCCCAAACAGTGGTTCCCCCACATATGAGGTATCAGCATATTCAGGACAAATTGCACAACAACTTTTGGGGTCCAGTTTGTCCTGTTACCCTTGGTAAAATAAAAAAAATTGGATCTGAAGTAAATTTTTTGTGAAAAAAGTTAAATGTTCATTTTTTTTAAACATTGCAAAAATTCCTGTGAAGCACCTGAAGGGTAAATAAACTTCTTGAATGTGGTTTTGAGCACCTTCAGGGGTGCAGTTTTTAGAATGGTGTCACTTTTGGGTATTTTCTATCGTATAGACCCCTCAAAGTGACTTCAAATGTGAGGTGGTCCCTAAAAAAAAAAGGTTGTAAAAATGAGAAATCACTGGTCAACTTTTAACCCTTACAACTTCCTAATAAAAAAAAAATTTGGTTCCAAAAATTGTGCTGCTTTAGGAATGACCTTTTGTGGCTTACCCTTCTTGCAGAATGTGTCAGTGACTGCCTTCTGGACATCTGTCAAGTCAGCAGTCTTCCCCATGATTGTGGAGACTACGGGAAGAGACTAAGTGACCTTTTTAAATGCTTAGAAAGCCTTTGCAGGTGTTTTTTGTTAATTTTTCTAATTTACTGAGATAATGACTTCTGGGTTTTCATTTTGGCTGTAAGCCATTATCATCAACATTAACAGAAATAAACACTTGAAATAGATCACTCTGCTTGTAATGACTCTATATAATATATTAGTTTCACATTTTGTATTGAAAAACTGAAATAAATTAACTTTTTGATGATATTCTAATTTTGTGAGAAGCACATGTGTATGTTCCTGTGTACACCAGATGTATACGCTTTGAATGAAGTTCCGGAGAGTCAGTGTTTAGGGGCCACTGACGAGTATTCCAAAACTTCTTCTATTTTTGAATTTGTGGGGGCATCAGACCCATACCAATCTCTTATTAATGAGCCTTATTAATGATGTCCAAAAAGCACTTTATATAGTTATGTGGTACTTGCTTGTTTAGTCATATGGGTGTGCTTCATTTTCTATTTAGTCACGGGCGTCGCCACCCATGCAATATCTGTCTATAAAAATGGATTGTGACTGTCAATCCTTACACTGCTAGGGAAATTTTTTTTTACATTTTGACCCCGATTCATCAAGATCACTGATTTTCATACTGACTTGATGAGCGGGCGTAGTGCAGTCAGACACTCCTGAAATCATTAAGAGGCACATGCCCAGGGCTGGCGTCTGCACCCGGCCTACCCGGGCAAGTGCCGGGGCCCTGAGCAGGCGGGGGGCCCACTCGCCTTCGGGTACCCCGGCGCCCGTTAGCAGAGGAGAGCGGTACCAGCGCCGCCACTGGGCCCCCCGCTTGTTCAGGGCCCCGGCAGCAGCCGGCACAATACTTACCTCTCCCCGTGCCTCCGCAGCTCCGGGCTCTTACA
>JARQOD010000004.1:285974198-286066157 GCA_033576555.1 Oophaga sylvatica | reverse complement strand
GGGAGCGATGAAAAATCGGATTACAAACGGACCGCACATGTGACTTGCGATTAAATCGCATCGGTGTCCTTTAGAAAAGCCGGCAATTCATCCCTGGCTATACTGTAAAATCACACTGACAGCTTTAATAAAGAATAGAAAGAATAGATATACACACATAGAATACATAATATATATATATATATCATAAATATATATATATTGTCATTGTGACATATATATACATATATTTATAGTTCTTACACTTCTACATACTGTAATAGCCGCTAATTCAATTGCCGGCTTTTGTGAAATCACAGAAGCCGACATGAAATGATACATTGTTTAGACACAGTTAACCATGTCATTTCCTGTATTTTGATATATGGTTTGAACTTACAATTACAGAAGTGTATGTGTGCAAAATTTCAGACATGTAGGGGTTAATTAAAGGAGTAAATTTGTTGAAAAAAAATGCGTGGGCTCCCGCTGTATTTTCTCCACCAGACAGACAAAACAAGCGAGTGGGGGCAGTATAATAACCTAGGGAGGGTACATTTTTTTGTGCCCCCCCTGGCTAATAACATCTGCCCCCAGACACCCCAGAAAGGGCAAATCTCTAATTAGATTTGCCCTTTCTGGCACTTTGCCCGTCTATTCCCATTGCCCTGTAGCGGTGGCGAATGGGTTAATAAGGGGTTACAGCCACCTTGCAATTGAAAGGTGTACTGTAAGCCAGGTTAATAATTGAGAGCTGTCAATTAGACAACTATCAATTATTAATCCTATTGAAGTAAATAAAAAAACACACACACTTTAAGAATAAATAATTTTAATGAAATAAAAACACATTTTTTTGACCATCTTTTATTTTACTCTTAATCCGTGCGAAGGCCTTGATCTCCTAAAATAAATATAAAATAATAAAACAACATTATTCTTACCTATCTGGCGATCTGTCACGTCCCACGATGTAATCCTTCACAAAGGGTTAACTAGCAATCAGCTAAGCAGCGCAACTAATGCTGCGTGCTCAGCTGATAGCTCCTGAACGAATGAGCTTATCTCCTGCCGACAGGAGAGGATGTGATTAATGAATGAAGCTTAATTGATTGTGTCCCACTTTCACCTTAGGTCAGGTCACTGAAGTGAAAGTGCCAATAAATCAATTAAGCTTCATTCATTCATCTCTTCCTCTCCTTTCGCTGGGAGAGTAAGTATTCATTCAGGGGGTTAGAGCTCGGAGACAGCATTAGCTCTCTGCGAGCTGTAACCTGTTAACCCTTTCTGATGGATTACAGTGTGGGACCTGACTGTACATCGGATTGGTAAGAATAATTTTGTTTTTTTATTTTATTTTTATTACAGGAAATGGTTTTAGCAGGAAAATAAAATATGGTCAAAAACTGTGTTTTTATTTCATTAAACTTCTTTTTTATTAAACTGTGTGTGTTTGATTTTTCTTTCATACAATAGGATTAATAATTGATAGTTGTCTAATTGACAGCTCTCAATTATTAACCTGGCTTACAGTCACCTTTCAATTGCAAGGTGGCTGTAACCCCTTATTAACCCATTCACCACCGCTACAGGTCAATGGGAATAGACGGGCAAAGTGCCAGAAAGGGCAAATCTAATTAGAGATTTGCCCTTTCTGGGGTGTCTGGGGGCAGATGTTAGTAGCCAGGGGGGGCACAAAAAAAATGTACCCTCCCTAGGCTATTATTATCTGCCCCCACTCGCTTGCTTTGTCTGTCTGGTGGAGAAAATACAGCGGGAGCCCTGCATTTTTTTTTTCAACGAATTTACACCTTTAATTAACCCCTACATGTCTGAAATTTTGCACACATACACTTCTGTAATTGTAAGTTCATACCATATATCAAAATACAGGAAATGACATGGTTAACTGTGTCTAAACAATGTATCATTTCATGTCGGCTTCTGTGATTTCACAAAAGCCGGCAATTGAATTAGCGGCTATTACAGTATGTAGAAGTCTAGGAACTATAAATATATATATATATACACGTCACAATGTCATGTATATATATAATATATATATATGTGTTCTATGTGTATATATCTATTCTTTCTTTTGTGATTTAAATACTATTCTTTTGGATCCATTATATGTCAGTTTTGCAAGCCTGCGAGAAATTCTCGCAAGTCGGATGAAAATCGGATGTTACAAGGTACACACACATGCGAGTAAATCGCATCTTTGAAGGAAAATCGGATGCCAGGCGGATGTGTGATGTTTTCATTTTGTTCCGATAATCGACCGACTAAAACGGTCCGATTTTTTGTAGTTGTGTCTGACCCGGCCTAACCCTAATTATAACCCTAAGGCTACTGGTGTAGGTCCAGTGTGTTTTATCAAAATCAGCGCAGCCGTCTACCAGGAGATTTTAGAGTACTTTCATGCTTCCCTCTGCCGACAAGCTTTTTGGAGATGGACATTTCATTCTCCAGCAGGACTTGGCACCTGTCCACACTGCCAAAAGTACCAATACCTGGATTACAAACAGCAGTATCACTGTGCTTGATTGACCAGCAAACTCGCCTGACCTTAACCACACAGAGAATCTATGGGGTATTGTCAAGAGGAAGATGAGACACCAGACCCAACAATGCAGATGAGCTGAAGGCTGCTATGAAAGCAACCTGGGCTTCCATAACACCTCAGCAGTGCCACAGGCTGATCGCCTCCATGCCACGCTGCATTGATGCAGTAATTGATGCAAAGGGAGCCCCAACCAAGTATTGAGTGCATTTACTGAACATACATTTCAGTAGGCCAACATTTCGGATTTTAAAATCATTTTTCAAGCTGGTGTTATAAAGTATTCTAATTTACTAAGATAATGACTTTTGGGTTTTCATTGGCTGTAAGCCATAATCATCAACATTAACAAAAATAAACACTTGAAATAGATCACTCTGTTTGTAATGACTCTACATAACATGAGTTTCACGTTTTGCATTGAAGAACTGAATAATTAAATTTTTCATGATATTCTAATTTAGTGAGAAGCACTTGTACATATTTTGTATTTACATAGCAATTCTTAAAATAATGTTACATGATGTCTATTATAATTACTTATTAGTGATAATAATAAAACCACTGACAGATGAGCTCTAACCAGTTTAGGACGCAGCCAATTTTCAATTTTCCCTCCATTTTTTCCATGAGTCAGAATTTTTTCCGTCGTCATTGTCATATGACAGCTTTGCAGGATGAGTTGTACTTTTGAATAACACCATTCATGTTATCAGATGCACTGAACAATGTGAAAACAATTGTGAGATAAAATGGTGAAGTAAAAAAGCAGCAATTCTGCCATTGTTTTTTGGGTTTCATCTTCACAATTTACATTGCGCCATTTTCTACAGTGTTTTTTCAAACATTTTTTCTCTTTATTCCTTATTTTTGGTCCTTGTAAGAGACGTCAACCTGCAATCAGTATTGCAGTATATACAGTAGGAGAAGTCACTGTATCCTATGAAGCCAAGCCTGTGGCTGGGTTCCTAAGGAGTACTAAGATGGCAGCAATGGCAACCCATCAGCACCCTGCAAGCCGAACATCCCTGTGTTATGAAAGATTATGAAAGATAGCTGTCACCTGAACTATAATAATGTGTTTAAGGGCCTTTGTGTGTTTTAAGAGGTAAAAGAACATAGAGATTAGTAACTGCTGACACTGTATCTGATACACAATGTTGTACCCAATCACACAACTAAAGAAAGTCAGCAGATCTATTCATTTCACACAAATTTTAATCGAGAAGTTGTATTTTTATTGTTTTAGTGCCTCATTAAAATAACATGTATGCTTAGCTGAGCTTATTGTGCACATTAATGAGGGAGAACCTCATAATGTATATGGACAATCTAAAGGGGTATTCCCAACATAATCATTGCATAGCCACAGGATAAGTCATAAATGCTTGAAAGGTACAGTACCATTTAAAATTTTAGACACACCTGTTCATGCAATGTTTTTCCTTGTACTTATTGCAATCTGCATATTGTAGATTCAGACTGAAGGCAGCAAAACCACAGAGGAACACATATGAAAGGAAAACGTTAAAAACGTGTAAAATAAGTCAGAATATGTGTTAAATTAAGATGAGCAGATCTGATAAAATGTGAATTTGCTAAATCAAATTTCCCAGCAAATTCAATTTGGAGCAAAGTTATTCTCTGCAAATTGAATATTCCTTATTATGCTCTGAGGTCTTGCGAGACCCCCAGAGCATAATAAATGGTAAAAATCTAGACATAAAAACGAAAACTTTTACTCATCTCACTTGTCCGGCCCCTCTGCTCCTTGCAATACAGACTTCAGAAACGCCTTTTCTTTACTCCCAATGTAACCCACATCTCTAGGCCTATTCACTGTAGGCTGGAATTTCCTCAGTGACCAGATCTTGGTGGTCCTTGCGTGTTGCATGTTGTGATATCATGGACGTGCAATGCGCAATAACCTCTGAGGCCTGATCTCGGCTGGAAGTCCCAGCATAAATCTAACAGGCCACAGCTATTATGATGGCAAAAAGAAGAGGCCTGAAGATCAAACAGCGCTGCCTGCCATACGGACCTCTTCTCTCCGCTATTGCATCTTCGATCGTTTCACTTTAGGTCAGGACTTATGGCTGTGACCAGCACTCAGAAGTCACTGCACATTGAATGTCTGTGACCTCCTAGGCCTAGATACCACAATGTAGAGGTGAAGTATTACCGTAAATGGGAGTTTTGTAAAATAGCAGAATATCAGCAAAAATAAAAAATTAATGTCATGGCCGGAAGTGCCAGCCTATAGGGAACAGGCCAGAAAATGTGTCTGACTCTGGAGAAAAGAAGAGGCAACTCTGAGGATCGGACGGTACAGATCAGTGTATGGAGAGTGGCGGTACGGACTGACAGTTGGCTCATCATTAGGACCAGCTGTGAGTCAGTGAAGGGGACACAGTTACAGCCGCCACTATACTGAGCGGTGACTGAAACTGTGCAGGTGCCACCCCCATGATTGAAAATAAAGAATAAATAGGTTAAAAAAAGGATAAAATTCATTTCCTCCTGACAACAGGACTCTAAGGGTGGGCGCCGGGCAGGTTCAGAACGCTATTACCCTGCAGATTAACCCCCTATCTGCAGTTTAATAGCGTTTTTTCATATGACAGGTTCCCTTTAACCCTTTCCTTACTGATGACGGGATAGTACGTCATCGGTAAGGATCTCCTGCTTTGAGGTGGGCTCCGGCGTTGAGCCCACCTCAAAGCCGCAACATGTCAGCTGTTATAAACAGCTGACATGTGCCCGCAAAAGGCGCGAGCAGAATCGCGATCCGCCCCGCCTATTAACTAGTTAAAACACGCTGTCAAAGCTGACAGTGGGCATTTAACTAGAGCTTCCAGAAGTGAGCGCATCGCCAACCCCCGTCACATGATCGGGGGTTGGCGACTCGTTGCCTTGACAACCAGAGGTCTCATAAAGACCTCTATGGTTGTTGCAGGCACATTGCTATGAGCGCCGCCCGGTGGTCGGCGCTCATAGCAATGCAGTAAATCTGCTACATATGGGCGATCTGCTCATCGCCCATATGTAGCAGAGCCGATCGAGTTGTGCATGCTTCTAGCCTCCCATGGAAGCTATTGAAGCATGCCAAAAGTAAAAAAAAAAAAAAAGTGTTTAAAAATTAAAAAAAAAAAGTTCAAATCACCCCCCTTTCGCCCTAATCAAAATTAAACAATAAAATAAAAATGACACATACAGATATTTGGTATCGCCGCGTTTAGAATCGCCCAATCTATCAATAAAAAAAAAGGAATAACCCGATCGCTACACAGCATAGCGAGAAAAAAATTAAAAACGCCAGAATAACGTTTTTTTTGGTCACCGCAACATTGCATTACAATGCAATAACGGGCGATCAAAAGAACTCACCTGACCCCAGATCACGAAAAATGGAGACACTACAGGTCTCGGAAAATGGCACATTTTTTTTTTTTTAGCAAACTTTGGAATTATTTTTCAACCACTTAGATAAAAGAGAACCTAGATGTGTTTGGTGTCTATGAACTCGTAATGACCTGGCGAATCATATTGGTAGGTCAGTTTTAGCATTTAGTGAAGCTAGCAAAAAAGCCAAGCAAAAAACAAGTGTGGGACTGCACTTTTTTTGCAATTTCACCTCACTTGGAATTTTTTTCCCATTTTCGAGAACACGACATGGTAAAACCAATGGTGTCATTCAAAAGTACAACTCATCCCGCAAAAAATAAGCCTTCACATGGCCATATTGACGAAAAAATAAAAAAGTTATGGCTCTGGAAAGAAGGGAAGCGAAAAACGAAAAAAGCTCTGGGAGTGAAGGGGTTAAATTAATGTTGGATTGTTGTTTCAATTGGATGGTTCTTACCATATTTTGGCTTTGAACAGTTGTAGACTAGTGCTCAGCATTCTATGGAACTGTGTACCAACACTGCCTCTGCAAAACACACCTGATGGCCGCAAGAACTTTCTGAAGGCAGGTGATTCCACATATGAACTGTTGACAGACATACCTGTACATTGAAAGCCATTCCAGGTGACTTATTGAAGCAGCTGCTTGACAGAATACCAAGGGGATGTAAAGTAGTCAACAGAGTAGATCAGCCACTGAAGAGCGTATAATTAGTGATGAGCGAGTATACTCGTTGCTCGGCTTTTCCCGAGCATGCTCGGGTGGTCTCCGAGTATTTTGGCGTGCTTGGAGATTTAGTTTGTCGATGCAGCTGCATGATTTGCGACTGCTAGACAGTCTGAATACATGTTGGGATTCCCTAACATACAGGCATTCCTCACATGTATTCAAGCTGTCCAGCAGCCGCAAATCATGCAGCTGTGTCAACAGAAACTAAATCACGCCAAAATACTTGGAGATCACACGAGCAATGAGTATACTCGCTCATCTCTAGTTATAATGTTTTGGGCATGTAAATCAATGTTGTTGCTTATGAGTTGTGGAAAGAGCCCAACAAGCAGGGCTGTAGAAATGCTATAACTGTTAATGATGGCATTACCCTTTTATGACTTTATGGCAAAAGCTGCTAGTAAACATCTTGCGAAAAACCATGCACAGCTTATTATAGTGACTTTTATACAGCTATTGTCTTTTCCATTTTTGTTTTGTGTGATCATTTATGCTGATTAATAAACAGGAAAGAAATATGTATTATAGATGGTAGCTGCGGCAGCTTATCTCCCTAGAGAACAAAGGATTAGTCTTGTTAAAATCCTACATACTCGATTCTGTTTTCCCCAGACATCTGCCATCCAGGGGGAATGTCAGGACATAGAAGTATAGATTTTGTAAGAATCCGCTGACAAAACTTCTGACAATTTAAAAAATTGCATACAGTAGAATGATACGTTTTCTCCTCTATGCCAGGGCTTATTCAGCATATAAAATCATACAATGTAACTGACGTACAACTCAAGTTGAGTCACAGTACACAAGAAGGCATACTATAAGAGTCTATCGCTATGGTTCCGACTGTTGTTTAATGCTTTAGTCTCCTGATTTGCACCATTGTTCATCTGTCTGTTTACCACTATTTATTTGTCACTTAAAAGAGTTTTCTCATGAATAAAAGTTCATTTTAATCACTAGATCTTGGAATAATAATAAATTCCACAATTGGATGTGTTTGAACAAAATGTTCCTGTGCTGAGACAATCTTACAATCTTATAAATGTGCCCCTGCTGTGTACTGTGTAATGTCTGTGTGCAGGAACATGGTCTGGTCATACCACAGCTCCTGGGCAGGGGAGGACGCAAAAGAGTATATTGACATTACAGAACGGGATCGCAGCAGATTCTTTTTGTGAGATAAAATGTTTCCCTGCCTGTTTTTAAACAATGTTTTACTACAAAGAAAGAATCATTTGCAATCCCATGCTGTAATGTCTATATACTTTTTTTTCTCCCCCTCCCCCTTGCCCAGGAGCTGTGTTATTATCCGACCATGTTCCTGTACGGTCAGACACGGTCATTACACAGTACATAGCAGGTGCACATGTATAAGATTATCTCAGCATGGGAACATTTTATTTAAACACATTCAATTGTGGAAATTATTATTATTCCAAGATCTATTGATTAAAATGAACTTTTGTTTGTGTGAAAACCCCTTTAATATTAAATTTTGTTTGGATACTTAATACAAAACATCCACGGGGCGTGGCCTTACTGCGAATGGTGCCAGGCGTGTAGTCTTAGAGCTGCGGTATATCTCTTACTGTGTAAGCGGCTATTAAGCCAAACCTGTCTCATTTGATACCTGGATAACTGATGGGGAGGATGCTGAGGGGTCGGTCGCCAAGCTGACAAACTTTTTTGCCAAGGAAGCAGAAGCAGCTCATTCAGGCAAGATGGCGCCGTCCCCTTCGTCTTCCTCCTCTCCCCGCACAGAACGCTGGACGCTGCAGCACTGGGAGAAGTTTCTGAGGTGCTGGACATCCCTCTAACGAAGAAAACTATGCAAAAGCTACTCAGTTCTCTTAGAGCTTCATTACAAGAGGATTTCAAAGGTATGCTGGCTGTACTTAAAAAAGATATGGATGCACTAGGGGAGCGCACAGCGCATATTGAATCTAAAATGGCAGAATATGCCAGCTCACATAATAATCTAATTGATGCCAACGCTGTTCTGGAAGATGAAATTTCTTTCCTGAAAGCTAAAGTATATGATTTAGAGGACAGGTCCAGGCGCAATAATGTGAGATTAAGGGGCATTCCTGAGTCAATTAAAGATGGAGATTTACAAAAATACTTTCTTGATCTGTTAAAGGAGGTAATTCCGGGTGCTGATTCTAGAGACTTCTTGGTGGACAGAATTCATAAAGTCTCTAAACCTAAGAATCTCAATCCTTTGTCCTCTAGGGATACCCTAGCCCTCATCCACTTTTATAAGACCAAGGATATCTTTCTACCCAACTGTTTTCAGACTTATCTGCTGTGACTCTGGCTGAAAGAAGAGAATTTTCAGGCGTAGCCAAGATTCTAAGAGATAATAACATCTCTTGCGGATGGGAATTTCCTGAGAAAATGATTATTCATCATCTAGTAGCTGCACATGTCTGTCTCTCTGTTTCTCAAGTGGAGAACCTACTACACATATGGGATCTGCAATCTACCCAACCAGATCTTCAAGCTGCGGAGAACTCAGCACGGCAGAAACTAAACATGGAGTGGTCGTGGCTTGACCGGTTTCCGTTGTATGGTTCTGTTCTGTTTTCTATCTACCCGAGTCAGCCACTGCAAAGTCTCATGGTTGGCCTAGTACTTTATGTTTGGAGCAGGACATTTCCGCGTTCTCTGCCTACGAACTCTGATACCCCCAGCTCACATGTTTAGTGAGCATTGTCTCTCTTCTTGTTGTAACTGCCTTATTAGGCAGGTTTTTTGCTTACTGTTGTTCCCTTTTTTGTATGTTTTTTGTAACTTGTTTATTCCCTCCCCCTTCCTAGCTCCGACCGGTACATTTCCAAATCCGTTCATTTATCTAATTTAATGAGTATTCAAATACTGTCATTGAATGTTAGAGGTCTGAACTCCCCATTTAAAGGGTCATTATTGTGGAAAGAATTGATTAAAAGTCATTGTGATACAGCTTGTATTCAAGAAACCCATCTTCGCAAGGAGAACTTTCGCCTCCACCATAAAAAGTTCCGTACCTCCTTTTTTGCTAATGGGGAGGATAAGAAAGTTGGGGTTTGTATTCTTGTAAAAGACTCGGTGTTTTTTGAGTTGATTGATACTATAATTGACCCAGGAGGAAGATATATAATTCTCATGTGCAGTCTTAATGGGGTGGTTTATACAATTGATTCGATCTATGCTCCAAATTCAGCACAAATCACTTTTGCTAGGAAGTTTTTTCAGTTGGTGACAGATATCCCTAAGGGTTTGCAAGTCTTATGCGGAGATTTTAATGTTCCTAGCTGTGCTCGGCTTGATTTCTCTTCTCACAAGGTGGGCAGGAAGGAATTGGACCCTATGTCTGATGAATTCCATCTCCATGGTATCTATCGTTACCTGCATGTGAATGAAAGGGATTACACTTTCTTCTCTAATAAACACTGTACCTATAGTAGAATTGACTACTTTTTGTTAGCTAATAAGACCTTACCCCATTGTATGGATGCCAGGGCTTATCTCCCGGTCTGACCGTGTTCCTGTATGTCTGAGCATGCAGTCCCAGACTGTTAATAGCACTCCTCCCTCCTGGTGGTTAAATACACATCTATTTATCAAGGATAGTGTCATTCATATTCTTTCTGAGGAACTGGAGAACTACTTTGAATTTAATGATAATAGTGAAACTTCTGATGAAACTCTGTGGCTAGCGCATAAGGCATTCATAAGAGGCATCTTTATTTACATTGCTTCCTTCGGAAAAAAACAAAGAGCAAAGTCCATTGCTGACTTACTCGGGAAGATCGGAGATTTGGAGGAAATGAATAAGGCTTCCCCTTTATTTGCCACTTATCAGTAGTTATTTAAGTGGAATTCTATCTAAATTAGGATTTGCTGGCCCAATTAGGTCTGCTATTTTGTCTTTATATTCTAACCCTAATGCATCAGTCATTGCCTCGGGTTTCAGATCACAGTATTTTGCTATTACTAATGGCACCCGTCAAGACTGCACACTCTCCCCGATCATTTTGCTTTGGTCATAGAGCCCTTGGCGGACTCCATTTGTATAAATAGTAATATCTCAGATTTTCAAGTCGATGAGTTCAATCACGTGATAGGCCTATACGCTGATGATGTAATTATAATGTGCACAAACATTGAGAGATCCCTTTCTGCAATTATGAGTGAACTTGAGAATTTTGCAAAAACTTCCTATTTCAAATTGAATGCCTCCAAGCTTTGCAGGATAATCTGGAAAAATTCTTTCCCTTTAAGTGGCAAGTTGAGGGTATCCCTTACTTTTGAATTTTGCTAACTTCGTCTGATCGCATTCTTAAGGAAAATTTTAACAATGTATACAATTCTTTAAGCGCTGAATTGGATAGGTATTCAGGGCTTCATTTGTCTTGGATTGCCAGAATACAATCTTTCAAGATGGTCTTCTTATCAAAAATTTTATATTTTTTTTCCTCTGTGTCCCTTTATGACTGTCTATGTTGCTAAATCAGAAGCTCCAGTCTCTTATCGGGAAATTCATATGGGCAAAAAAGAGCCAGGGTAGCTTACAGATCTATGTTTCATAGTTATAAACAAGGGGGGTTGGGAACACCAAATGTTCTAGCTTACCATAAGGCAGCAATTCTAGAGGGTACTGGGGTTTGGTGGTCTCAATCATCTCCCCACAAATGGCTTCAAATTGAAAACTTCTTTGCATGGCGGGGATCTACTAGGAACCTTTTGGAAGCTGAGTTACTTTCCCCTACTCGATTTTCCCCAGCTCTCCCAACTATGAGGTCGTCCTTAACTCTTTGGAGGAATTGGATGAAGTCTGGAGATATTCCCTTCCTCACGAGAATCTGTTAGGGCATTGGAGGCCCATGTTCTTTACCTTAACCTTAGCAGTTGGGTTGATCTGGGGGTCACATCCCTGGCTGTTTTATTCCTTAATAATATACTTATATACTTTGAATCCTTAGTTAAATTGCATAAATTAAAATGGATTTTTTATTAATATCTTCAAATTAGGCAATTCCTCAGTCCTCTTCATTTATTTAATAAGGATCCTAAATTGCCCCTCTTCCAGAAGTTCTTTGATAGAACTGACAGATCCTCAAAGGGCCTCTCTATAATTTATAAAATTTTGGCTTTCTCCAGCCATGCGGAGCAGTGGCCGTATATAGGGAGATGGGAACGAGATTTTGGCCTATCTTTCTCGACATTACAATGGCAGGAGGCTTCCAGCTGGTTACTTAAATTGTCTCGTTGCATAAACCACTTAGAGCGACTAAAAAAGATCCATATGAGATAGTACTTAACTCCTGACAGGCTGGCTCATGGGTCTCAAAATCTGTCGCCCTTGTTTTGTAAGAATTGTGGTTCTGTGGGTTTAATAGCTCATAATTTCTGGTTTTGTTCTCTATTCCGTAAATTTTGGGATTGCATATTTGAACTGATATCTGATGTCATAAAGGTGAAACTTCATTCTTCCTCTGCCTTGGCAGTCCTGAATATTGGTGTTGAATTGTAGGAGGATGGACCTGGCCAGGGCAGTTTCGTGTGTGTCTGGGCTGGAACCAACGGGACTGTCACCATTTTGTGTTGAAAGTTCATATAATAGAATCCAATCCAGCTCCATGTGAATTCAAAAAATCCTTTATTGAATCGCTTGTCAGCTAAAAATGCTGCTTGCATAGTAGGTGCTGCGGTACATGTTGCAATTTACATGTTTCGCTCCAAAAGATGAGCTTTGTCAAATTGCTAGGCTGCATGCTCACCGCGGACGCCAGCTTTTAAAATAAGCGCCAGTAATTCCAAAACTCACCACCTTCTGTGACATGATTAGTCTTCAGGTGTGGTTGGTTAATACTACTAAACTCCTTAATGCATTCAGCGAGCATCACTCGCTTTTACAAGCACACTATTAACCGTATCAATGCCATTTATATACTATTCATCTTTGTTTTTGAATGATGTCTAGATGCTGATCTACTCATTAAAATATAGTAATTGATATGTTTCCGCGGTGAATCTGCTTACCTGCATTACATGAATATATGTTATGCAACTTTTATTTATATGCAAATGTCAAATATAATTCATTGTATTTTATTTTATTATATTAGTAATTATGTTTCATATCATTAATTTTTTATCATATTAATTCTAATATTATGATTTATATATTTTTTTTTTGTTTGTTTAAATTTTGATTTAGTTTAATAAATTATATTGCATAATTATCAATAAATATACGAAATATCCATTCTATTATTCATACCTAGCGGTTGTCTGGTGTTAAAGTTCATTATATACAACGCTTCCCTCATCCTAAGCTTCTTTAATTCATCACCTCCTCTTTCCTGATTTTTCACCCGTTCTAAACCAGTTAATATGAGATTGTCAGTCCTACCCCTGTGATACTGTACACAATGTCGTGCTACCGCCGAAGATAATCTAGTAGCATTCGGTCGTGTTTCACCTAGGTGTTCAGCAAAACGTTTGGATAACTTCCTTATCGTTGAACCGATGTAGTTAATGTTGCATATATTGCAGGTTATCATGTATATCACATTAGTGGTTGTACAACTAATATATGAATTTATCCAATGTTTTTTTGTTCCATTAGCTGGTATAACATATTTAGCACCGTTGTTCATATAGGTACAGGCTGGGCATCGATTTCTGCCACAGCGATAATTTCCTTTCATATTTAACCATTGGCTCGATATGCTACTTTTGTCAATGGGAGCAACGCATTGTTTTACTGTTCTGCCTCTCTTGGCTACAAAAATACATTTGTCCTTGACTATGTCATGTAATTTTTCATTAACATACATTAGTGGCAATGAATGTTTAACTATGGATCCAATTTTATTATATTGTTTAGAATATTTCGTAGTGAATATCAATGCCTCTTCAATTTTGTTATCCTTATTAATTGGAGATGTATTTTTGTTATCTAGAAAATTTTTTACATATTTCTCTTCAGCTTTTATACGCGCTTGCTTGATGTCCATAATTTTATACCCTCTTTCTTTTAATCTAGCTGTTAATTGATTAGCCTGTTCTTCATATTTAGTTGTATCCGAACATTGTCTTCTAATGCGCAAAAATTGACCAATGGGTAATGCCCGTACTGTATGTGCTGGATGCATACTATCTGCGCGTAGCAAAACATTACCCGCTTCTGGCTTTCTATAGTTTTGATAATTGATTGCTTTGTTATTGGGATTTATATCTATTAACACATCTAAAAATGGTATAGTTCTGTCATGAACATTGTGAGTGAAATACAGCAGTAAATTGTTGTGATTTAATTGCTCGATCCATTCTTGTACTTCATTGTTACTACCTTTCCATATAATCAACACATCATCTGCATATCTTCTGTACCATATCATATTGCTTAAATATTTGTTGTCATTCGTAAAAATCATTTTTTGCTCTAAGTATGCTACATACAAATTGGCCAAACTTGCAGAGAATGCCGATCCCATTGGACAACCTTTTATTTGACTATAATATTTCTTATTGTACAAGAAGTAATAATTTTTTAATAAGAATGATACTGCTATAAGAATGAAATGCTGCAGTTTCCATTCATATGCTGTATATTCCATAAGTGTGCTCGCAAGTACTGACATAAGCTGTATCATGAGGGATAGATGTGTATAGAGACTCAATGTCACATCCTACCCACTTATAATTAGCATTCCATTCAATTGTTTTTATCTCCTCAATTAATGAAAATACATCCTTCACATATCCGGGATTTGTGACCACAATGGGTTGCAAAAATTTGTCAACCCATATGGACAATTTTTCAAAAATTGAACCTATCGCCGAAACAATAGGTGCAACATGTACCGCAGCACCTACTATGCAAGCAAGCATTTTTAGCTGACAAGCGATTCAATAAAGGATTTTTTGAATTCACATGGAGCTGGATTGGATTCTATTATATGAACTTTCAACACGAAGAGGGGACGTCTCTGCATAATCCTTTGCTCCTGAGAAGGACTCCATCAACAGGGAGGTGAGCTGTGCATTTCTTTGGGGCGCAAGCCTCATTTTTTGTATCACTGTCACCATTGTTGCAGGGGAAGGAGATTCTGACTGGGACAGACCTGTGCACCTGATTACTGGGGGCGGGAAAGATATAAAAGGGGGTGAGCGCGCCAGTAGGGGAGTTCTGGCGGGAAGTCAGTTGACTACCTAAGGAGAAGGTTAACTCCGTCTCCACTGTCCCGCACTAAGCATCAGGCCTACCCTGCGGCCTATCCTCCCCAACGAGTGCAGTCTGTTTAGCAAAAGAGCCGGGTACCTTACAGACTCTTGTTCCTGAGAACTCTGACTGTTCACCACCTGGCTTGGTAACCGACAGACAACACCTAACTTACCACACTCGACACTCTTGACTCTGGCGGCAATTCCCCAACGGACCTCCGTGCCGCGTTTGTTTTACCATCCTCTACTCTCTGTGCAACTCCGTGTACCAAGATCTGGAAATCGTATCTGAAGACTCCAGGAGCCTCCGTTTCGTTACAGAGACATCGCTTCAATTACATCCGGGATTGTTTCAGAGACTTCTCGTTTCACCTGCGTCGACGTCGAAGGATCTTTCAACAGCCTTCGTCCAGAAGCCACAGACTGATAAGTTGATCTATTACTTTACTGAGCATTACTTGTATTGCATATTCATTGTTTGTTTCCCTTTAACTGCATTGTTTTGATCTGCGTTCTCCCTGCGTGGAGTATTGTTTTTGATAAGCTAATCCTCTTCATAAAGTTTCCCCTTAAACTCTTGTTCTGCCTCCTGCTCGTCACTGCATCCCACATTCCTGCTAGAATCTTACATTATCTTTCCCCATTGAACACAGAGGAGTGGTGGTTCACATTCTCATCGCTGCTAGGCAGTGTATTGCAGCTTTGTGGAAGTCGCCTACCCCCCATCTTTTAGTCATTTATGCGATAAAATAAATCTTACATTGTCACCTTGAACATCATCTAACACCGGACCACTTATCCAGAGCAAGAGTCAGTAAATTATGGATACTTTGGTCCGCCTCTATTTTGCCTCCCCCTTCCACCTGCCTCTGACTAAGGATTCTTGTTATTTCTTAGCTGTTTTATGGAGCTGTACTTCTATATTTTTTTTGGAGTTTTTTCTCTCTCTTCTATACTCTGTCTCGTAAATATACTTATGATTATATGATATAATTTTCTGATTTCGATCAGGAGTCTTCCCAATCCCCTCCCCCCTCCACTTCCCTCTCCTTCTTCCCATGTCGTGTATTGTATTTTTGTGTTTTTTGAGTTCTTATCTGGTGACTTATAAATTGCGTAATTGTCTTGTTATTCTTGTTTCTTTAAATAAAGATTGGATTAAAAAAAATACAAGACACATTGTTGCATTCTATCCATTATATTGCATTAACTTGATTTTTAATATATTATGCCTTGATGTCTAACCATCTCAGTATTCATCATAGATATTCATTTAGGTTTACATTTGTTGAATAAGAGAACACCATTGGAAATCAAAAGCAGGAAATCGCGAACAAGATGTACCCTATTCTGTAAACAATTAGGCAGTAAATGCCAAATTTACGTGACTCAGAGTCAAACACACGCTGTTTTTTTATTCAAATTCTGGACTCAGAACAGAAAATTTAAGGTCACATTTAGACAATTACGTTGCAATTTTCTTGTTTTTGTGCATTGAGCATGTGGGGTTTTACAAAATTCGTGCCATGTCTTTTAAGTGCATTGATTTATAAAATTCCATAATATAATCCTCATGGAACTCATGCAAAACATATGCAGCTAAATGTTTTGCAGAAAAAATGTTGCTATATCTGACAGTAGCCTCATGCTATAAACATGCCCATCAGTCGGACCAGCATCACCAAATCTACTGTATATTTGCTTCTAGAGATGGGAGATGAGATTTACATGACTATTCCATTGGTCAGGTCAGTAATCTGTGACCGCTATGTGGGAACTGGGTCTTCTTTTGATTAGCTGGGCTGGTGAGACGTCATCATCACGACGTGACGCACTCGACGTTGTACCAGATGGGCTAATCCAAAGAAGAGCCAGGAATGTTGGGAGGTAAGGAGATTTGCAGGCCTCCTGACCAGCAGTCACGAGTTGCTTACTTGGCTGATGGACTGGAATCCTGCAAATTGATTCTCCCGTCTCTATTTGCTTCTATTCTTATTGAGTAAAAAGTAAACACAGAGGGGCAAATTTACTGTCTAATGTTTAACAGGCTACAACTTTTGTTTTTAGTAAGTACTGGCCATTATAGAATTTTGGACTTTAAGAAAGGTTTTGTATCCTTTATATTTAGTCGTAAATACATTCCCAAACTAATCCTAAAGTAAGGAAAGTTAGCTGCCTGTTTGTTACAGTTATTGTTTCTGTCTCTTATTAACCCTGGTGATTTTCTGTTTTTGCTCTTTCATTAGTTCCTCCTCCTTCCGAGAGCCATAACTTTTTCATTTTTGCCGGATGAGTTGTAGCTTTGAATGTCACCATTCATTTTATTATTCAATTTACTGTAAAACGGAAAAAAAATTCAAAATGCAATGAAGTGGCAAAACAACCCCCACAATTCCGCTATTTTTTTTTTTAGGGGACGCAGAGATTCCGGGGTCTACAGTAATAATTGTATGGTAAAAATAACTTGTAAACATGATTCTTCAGTCAGTATGATTACAGCGATACCAAACTTGTATAGTTTTTTTTCTTATTTCAGTGGTGGAAAAAAAATCAGAAATTTATAAGAAAAAAAAAGAAAATGTTTGTTGTGTTGCCACTTTTTGAGGCACATAACATCTTCATTTGTTGGTCAATAGGGATGTACGAGGCTAATATTTTTATTGATACCATCTTTGGGGAAATACAATATTTCAATAGCTTCTTATTGCATTTTTTGCGAGTTGCGGAGACTGAAAAAAACGCAGTTTTGCATTTTCATGTTGTGTCTCTTCATGGCATTTACCCATCAAATTTATTAATTTTATATTTTGTGTAAATCATGTTTATTGAATTAACAATATTAAAATAAAACATTGCTTTCAACAATATCATGTCTGGTTCTTGAATGGAAAACAAATTGCATATTAATTCCATTGTTTCTTACTTGACACCAATATTATCTTCTAATTGGAATAACAACTATTAATACCATTCAGTCCAGAAAATTGTCATACACAAAGCAACCTCTGTGTTGTGTATTCTCATGAAAATTAAAATAGAGGTTTGATGAACAAGGCTCTGTTTTGGGCCCTGTATTGTTCAACATCTTTATCAATGATTTAGATGAAGGAATTGAGGGTAAACTGATCAAATTTGCTGATGACACAAAGCTAGGAGGGGTAGCTAATACTAGAGAAGAGAGAGAGAGGATTCAAAAAGATATACATAAACTGGAGCAGTGGGCAGCAACTAACAGAATGGATTTTAACAGGGAAAAATGCAAAGTACTACATCTGGGCAATAAAAATGAAAAAAGCATATACAAAATGGGAGGAATAGGGCTAAGTAACAGCACATGTGAAAAAGACTTGGGTATACTAATTGATCACAGACTTAACATGAGTCAACAGTGTGATGCAGCAGCAAAAAAGGCAAATGCAATTCTAGGATGTATCAACAGAAGCATACAGTCTAGATCACGTGAGGTCATTATTGCCCTCTACTCCTCTTTGGTCAGACCTCATCTGGAATACTGTGTCCAGTTTTGGGCACCACATTTTAAAAAAGACATCAACAAACTGGAGCAAGTTCAGAGAAGAGCCACCAGAATGGTGACCGGTCTGCAAACCATGTCCTATGAGGAACGGTTGCAGGATTTGGGAATGTTTAGCTTGCAAAAAAGAAGACTGAGAGGAGACTTAATAGCTGTCTACAAATATCTCAAGGGCTGTCACATTGTAGAAGGATCATCTTTATTCTCATTTGCACAAGGAAAGACTAGAAGCAATGGGATGAAACTGAATGGGAGGAGACACAGATTAGATATTAGAAAAAACTTTTTGACAGTTAGGGTGATCAATGAGTGGAACAGGCTGCCACAAGAGGTGGTGAGTTCTCCTTCAATGGAAGTCTTCAAACTGAGGCTGGATATACATCTGTCTGGGATGATTTAGAGAATCCTGCTTTGAGCAGGGGGTTGGACCAGAAGGCCCAGGAGGTCCCTTCCAACTCTACCATTCTATGATTCTATGAACAACATTAAAATAAAAGGAGACAAATGAAAAAGAAGTCATAGGAAAGAAAAAAGGAAGAGAGGAGGGAAGAAAGGGGAGAGAAAAAAATAGAGGTAAGGAGAAAGTTATACTGTAAGTAGAGGGTCAAGTAATCCAGACCTCCCCCTCGAGCACTTTTGTGTCCTCCGTCTTACCACAGAGAAGATAATAAGTTGGTCAAGACCGTTTTAAGCCAAAGACAAACAGGTCAAACCAAGTGAACAAGATCTAGAGTGTACAGAATATTTCTGATGCTATCCTACATATGAATCAAGGTACTGATAGCTACAGTAGATATCTAATTTTGGGGTTTCCCTAAATACTAGCCAAGAGGCCCAAGTGTTATATAGTCTGTCAGGGTTCCCTGTGGTTTGGGTTAGTAAATACTCCATTCTATAAATATCATTGAGTTCTGCAACAAATTCAGAGCGAGAAGGGTATTTCTCTTGCTTCCAAAACTGGGGGATCAGATTTCGAGTAGCCGTGAGAAAGTGCCTGAGGAGATTCTTCTTAAACCTGGAAATCGACATATCACATAAAGATAAAAGTGCAAGTTCCACTGTAGGTTGACATATTGATAGTCTGTTGTAGAGATCAAAAATCGACAACCACAGCTTCTTTATAAGCGAGCAGTCCCACCATATGTGAACATATGTTTCTTTGTCCTTTAAGCATCTCCAACATGTGTCCGGAACCACCGGAAACATAGAATGCACCATAGAGGGACACCTATACCACCTTGTTAAAATCTTGTAGCGCCTCTCCTGTGATACTGAGTATAATGATGCTCTAAATTTAAATAGAAGCACCCTGCCCCTCTCCTTGAGGTAAGGATCTCCCCAAGTCATGCTCCCATTTTGAGAAAAATAATGGGAAGTCATGTGTTGGAGTCTGACTTTTTTGGAAAAGATTGTACAGCAAAGAAACCGTGTGGGCCGGAGGATCCCCGTGACACAGAGCTCCTCGAAGGGAGTTAAAGGTCTCCCGATATCATTTTGTTTGGATATAGCAATTATAAAACTTCTTAGTTGTTCATAAAAGAACCAGGCATCTGTGGGTGGTACTCTGCCCTGAAATATCTCATCTAATGACCTCATATCAGAACGATCCATGAAATCATAAACAATAGGACGTGAACTCCTATATCTAGATAAAATTTACTATTAAAACCAGCAGGGAAATTAGGGTTATCATAAATAGGAGTCAGTGGCCCAGGAGATGTTGAGGTCTGAAGAGCCCTGTGCCTCTGTTTAGTAAATAAGATCATGTTCCTGGTCAAGAACGACAAGGTGGCTCCCCCCACCCCACGTGGACCACAGTATAATTTGAGATCACTTTCCAAATTGACCCATTTCTTACTATCCCTGCTATAAGTTAGAAAGTCCGGTAGGCCAACTCCACCCATTCTTTTAGGACGACTTAATAGGTGGTATGATATTCGAGCCCGTGTATGCGACCACACAAACCGGGAAATCTTTTTTTAAGGCGGGAAAAAAAGGAGGCAGTTAGATATATGGGGATTAGTTGAAAATAATAAAGAAGGCATGGCAATAAGTCCTTTTAATTACATTGGCTCTACCAAGCCATGATAACAGGAGTTTGTGCCATTTTTCTAGGTCCGATTCTGCTTTATGTAAGGCAGGCTTGAAATTGGTGTCAATAGCCTGGACACTTTCGGTGTTATTTTGATTCCCAAATAGGTGATGGAGTCAGAATGCCATTTAAAGGGGAAGGAGGTGCGTAATGTCTCCACCACGGAGGGTTGTAATGATATATTCAGAATCTCAGATTTATGTGAGTTAATTTTGAAATTGCTTAATAGGCCAAATTCATGTAGCTCTGAAATAATGTTTGGTAAGCTTATTGTAGGGGAGGTGATGTACAAGAGGACATCATCCGTGAAAAGTGCCAATTTGTGTTCTTCTGACCTCAATTTAACTCCTTTATTGAGGGGTTATTACGTATTGTGGTGGCAAGGTACTCCATTGTTAATATATATAGAAGGGGGGAGAGTGGACATCCCTGCCTCGTACCGTTCCTAATGGGGAATGCGTCTGAGAGAGCACTATTCACCTTAACTCGAGCGCTAGGACATGTATACAAAGCTGAGATCCTATGGAGCATTGTTCCTTTCAAGCCAATTCCTTGTAGAACTTGAAACATGAAATCCAAGTGTACCCTGTCGAAGGCTTTCTCAGCATCAATCAACAGGATACACATGGGGTCCCCCTCCCTCTCCGCTGTATCTATCAATGATATAGTCTGGGTGGTATTGTCTCTCGCCTCCTGCCCTGGAACAAAGCCCACCTGATCCTGATTTATCATGTTCGGAAGAAGGGGTCCCAATCTTTTTGTGATCATTTTTGCATAAATTTTAATATCTAGATTTATTAAGGATATTGGCCTGTAATTATTACAGTAAGAAGGGTCTTTGCCTGGCTTAGGTAAGACCGTGATGTGGGCGGTCAAAGCCTGGGAAGAAAAGGATCCTCCTGAGGAGATAGAATTACACATTGCGAGGAGCATTGGGCTCAACGAGTCGGAGAATGACTTATAAAAACCAGCTGTATACCCATCCGGGCCAGGACTCTTTCCCTGCTTTCGTTCTATGAATTTTATATTATAATATACCAGACTTTTACAGAGGCAGTGATAACCAAGTATGTTTTTTATATTTTATTTCCTTATTTTTAATGAGGGGAAAGAGGGGTGATTAGAGTTTTTCTATTTTTAAAAACTTTTTTTTGTAATCCCTGTAGGGAACTTGTGATTGTTTGATTGCTTGTATTATATACTTCACTGTCGCAGTATTGCAGTATATAGTAAAAACACAGTCTCCTATGAACAGCAGCCACAGGCTGGTCATCATAGGAACACCATCATGGCAGGCACAGGGGCCTTCAGAAGACCCCAGATTGTCATAGCAACCCACTGGCACCCTGCAATATCATCATACGGGGAATGGGAGGTGGATGGGTGCATGTAACAACACATCTCCTGGTTAACATGCTTTAGATGCTGATGTCCGAGATTGACAGTGATTAACAGCAGTGGGAAGAGCTAAGCTCCACACGCCGCTGTGAGAGGCAGATCATGGCGGTGTAAAACAGCTATTATCTCATGGGACAGAAACATGCTCAGTTATTCAGCTTGCATCAAACACAGGCATCTAATATATGTTGCAGTGATATGTCATATGTTAGGTCTATAATAGAGCATTGCACCCAGTGTTTTGTGCTCTTGGAGAAATGTCTTCTTGTCATCCTCCTTTCAGCTTCCCTCACTTTGCTCATTCTGATACTGAGGTCTCTCCATTTAAGAAAAAAGGCCCTATAATAGTCAGTAGAACTGCACTGAATCATTTTGCCCATAGTAAAAATAGTTTTTGTTTTTTTAAAGTACAGTCTACAATAAATTCAAAAGATATACTAAGGCCAATTTGAATTTAAAGGGAATCTGTCACCAGGTTTTTTCCATTCTATAGCAGCATGATCTAGGACACAGGCCCTGATTCCAGCATCGTATCACTTTACTAGGTGCTGCAGTTTTGATTAAAGGGAACCTGTCACCTCGTTTTTGGCCTACCAGTTAAAAATATCACTTAACTGAGAGTCAGCTATGCAATCCACAACTACTTCTGAAAGCCCCTGACTCCCCATGTATCATCCATAAAAACCTGTTTTATTTGTCCCGCGCTGTATGTTAATGATTTGGGTCCGGTCCAATGGGTGTGGCTTATGTTCCCTCATTCCACCCCTCCTCGGCTTGCTGTACGCATTCTCTTCCGAGAATATCGCAGATTGCGTAGAGAATTTGCACGTGTACATTCAAATGTGATCTTACGCGTGCACAATATGCTTTGCCCAACTGCGGACAAAGCCTGAAAGCAGTAGTGCGCATACGCCGGCATACGCAGTTGCTTTCTATGTCCCGGAAGTATCTTCTCTCCAGTCCTTTGCAAAGGTTTCCGGCGGCAGGGAACGAAGAATTGGCAGTGAGATACTTCCGGGACATAGAAAGCAACTGTGTATGCCGGCGCATGCGCACTACTGCTTTCAGGCTTTGTCCGCAGTTGGACAAAGCATACTGCGCACGCTCGAAATCACGTTTGAATGTACACGTGCGAATTCTCTACGCAATCTGCGATATTCACGGAAAAGAATGTGCACAGCAAGCCGAGGAGGGGTGGAGTGAGAGAACATAAGCCACGCCCATCGGACCGGACCCAAAACATTAACATACAGCGCGGGACAAAAAAAAAAGATTTTTATGGATGATACATGGGGAGTCAGAGGCTTTCAGAAGTGTTGTGGAACGCATAGCTGACACTCAGTTAAGTGTTATTTTTAGCTGGTAGGCCAAAAACGAGGTGACAGGTTCCCTTTAAAAACTGTTTTATCTACTACAGATCTCCTGGTCTATGAATGCTTTGCATTACGCCGCGCATACTACTGATTACTGATTGGATGCTTTCTTTGTATGACTCTCACCTACTGTATCCTCACCCATCCCTTGTAGATTGTGAGCCCTCGCGGGCTGTTGTTTACGATTATTGTACTTGTTTTTTATTATGTATACCCCTTTTCACATGTAAAGCACCATGGAATAAATGGTGCTATAATAATAAATAATAATAATACACTGTGCATAAGAAGAATGCTGCCAATCAGTCTTGCTGGAGGGTAATGGATGTCTAGGACACCACAGTAATCGCTAATCTCTGTTAGCACCTCTCCTGTTTGTCTAATAAAGAGCTCTGATATCCAATTTCCCTAATGGCAATATAAAGAAAAGTGAATTGTTATGAATATTGGGCAAAAGTTGCCATATCATGAAGAAAATAAATCCAGATTTTTTTTTTATATATCTTAATACTACAATATACTTTTTTTCTGTCCTAACACATTATTTACAGCAAATTTCCACCTTTAAAGAACTTGGAATTCTAAAAAATTGTAGCTCTGCTCTAAAGGAATAACTATATCAGATTATTAAATGTGTAAAAGTCGAAAGTGTATATTGCTGTCTAAATAACATACTGCAGCTGGAACCTTCCCTAATAATAAGTAAGCCATGACCATGGGTATTAGGCTAATAGTTTTGTTGTTAATTAGAAGGTAAACATATTTACAGTCCTAAATCAAGTAATAAGCGTACCCTAATAATATGCAAATACACTAATCTATGATGTTTTTAATTCTACTTTTAATTAGTAATTTATTATCTATGGGGATATATGCATCAGTGACAAGTACTGATGTATAACTGCACTGCAATTTATGAACTTGTTCCAAACATATTTGGAATAATAAATGTATGATACCTATATATGAGACAAGCCATCTAGACAATTTTTAAGTCTGACATACTTAACCATAATAGACTATGACTTCCCCTGAGAGAAGGAGGCCATATAATTCAATTGTAGATAATAGATTTGTGGTTCAGTATAGGGAAGGGAGAGGGGTTGGAAGACATTTGTATGGGCCCCCAAATCTGTTTTCTTCACTATATATGGCTGGAGAAAGGCCGTGTGTGACTTTTTTTGCATACTGTAACCAATAAAGGAATTTTTTGAGAACATCTGGTGCCTTGGACATCCATAACCTTATGTAATTGGCAACACAATGGAGCGTTGCACTGAGATAGCACTGACTAAGGAGTGGTACATGGGATTCGGCCATTTTGAACAGTAAGTTTTGGTGGCGGGGTTGGTCTACATGACAGCAGGTTTGCTAGTCCACTAGTGAAAATCTTCTGCTGATAAAACAATTATTTTTTAAAAAACTACAGCAAGCAGCCCAGTAAGTGACACATTGCTTGAATCAGGGTCTCTGTCACTACATTATGTTGTTCTCAAATTAGGTAAAAAAAAAAACCTGGTGACAGATTCCTTTGAAAGGTAATCTGTCAGTAGGATCAACCATTCTAAGCAGTCTATATGGGCAAGTAAGTCATAGGGCGAGCTAGCAGTGTGAGATGAGATATGTAGAGCAAGATAGAAGACTGTCGATCATTATATGTCTCACACTTTCATTCACAATAAGCTCTGGTGGCAAAATCTCAGGGAGATCTATATCCAACCCATAGATCTTAACAGCTCATTCACGGATTAATAGAAATGTGGATTTTTCTGGAGCAATACATCGGATTAAAGATATGACCATATACTGCAGATGGCTTAGGTGGGTTGATACTACTGACAATAGATTCCTTTTAGATATCAAATATGAATCCGAGATGGATGACTAATCCATGAGATAAACAAAATAAGAATTCTTTTCTTTTACATTACCTATGTTTAACATATACCATCCAGTTTTCATTAATGTTTGCTTTTCTTTATTTCTGCAGGTCTCCTGAGTTAATATGTTCAGTGACAAGCACAAGTGAAAACCTGTGAAAATGATTCCGTATGCCATCATTATGGAAGAAGAGATTTCAGGACGTTTCAGAAGTTACTTTTCCAAAATAGAAGTTGAAGAATATTCTTCCCTGTATATCATTCCCATCTCTCCTAAAAGTACTGATCTGTAACTGTGACTACATGACAGTGCGTAGGCAGTGTGTAACATACACAGGTAGCGAGTCCTATAAAACTTTGCATACATTTGTAGACCCCAGATTGTAGATGTCCTACTAAAAAAATCTATTGCACATCATGGCCTGGGAGTATCATTTACTACATGTAAAGAGTGCAGATTTTATATACAGGTGAAAACTGTATAAGAATGTCCTGAGACATAAGTCTTTGTTGGCAGATACTTTAGGACTTATTAGATAAAGTACATTACGTGCCAATTAAGACATTTTTCACTCAGTGTATCAGATCATCTTCAAAAATCAGTTCTGTGCCACCATTTTAAAAGGATTGTATTAGCTGTAACCAGTTAGCCTCATTACTGATGTAAGAACTATGGACACAAAGGAAATATATGTAACAATTTCTACTGCCAAATAACAGTACTGTATAAAAAAGTTCTACATTCTTAAAAGAAAATTTAGCATACCATACAGCAAGTATATATCACGAGACATGCTGTTCCCCCGCACATATGAATTTCATGAATATCTGAGCGGAAAGTTTGAGGCATGTGAGTATAAGGCAATGTAGTACTTGGGCCAAAAATCATTTTGCTTATCCAACAGAAGTGGAAAAAGTTGTATAAAATGTATTTGACCAAGTGAGTAGCTCTTCACTTATGAAACCTGCATTCTTAATTACTACCTAGTCATTGGCAATTGATTGAATGTTTCTGTTCATAAGGAAACTTGCCTTGTTCTTAACCAATGAACACCTTGCAGTATGTGTTAGAGCATTAGTTGTCAGGTTACTGGAATGTTACTCTAGTCTAAATGTGAAGACATGGATTTACCAAGATTAACCAATAGGAGCATATATTAAATCACAGTCTCTACGATTGTTACATGTAAGTGTTAACCATCAAATTCTGAACAGTTTTTGGTTGTGTTCAATATTTTCTTGTACGTGTGTATGTATATAATATATATTATATATACATATATGTATACAGGATATATATAAAACAATGTGCAAACGTTTTAGGCAGGTGTGGAAAAAAGGCTGCAAAGTAAGAATGTTTTCTAAAATAGAAGTCTTAATAGTTTATTTTTTCAAATAACAGAATTGCATTGAATGAACAAAAGAGAAATTTAGGTCAAATCAGTATTTGGTGTGACCACTGTTTGCCCTCAAAACAGCATCAATTCTTCTAGGTACACGTGCACACAGTCTTATAGGAAGTTGGCAGGGAGGTTGTTCCAAACATCTTGGCGAACCAATCACCGATTTTCTATGGATATAGCCTTGCACAAATCCTTCTCTCTCTTCTGTAATCCCATTCAGATCAGACTCTGTGTGGGCCATATCATCACTTCCAGGACTTCTTGATCTCGCTTACAGTGAAGATACTTCTTTATGATATTGACTGTATGTTTTGGGGTCATTGTCCTGCTGCTGAATAAATTTGAAGCCAATCAGACACCTTCATGATGGTATTGCATGATGGATAAGTATCTACTTATATTTCTGAGCATTAACCACTTTTCGACATCAACCATAACAGTACGCCAATGTCAGATTTCCTCCCTTTGATGTGGACTTCAGCGGTGAGCCCAGAATCAGGATCCACCCATGAATATTAACCCATTAAATGCCGCTGTTAGCGGCATTTAACATGCGCTTCCGGCAATCGTGCCGGAAATCCGCCCATTGGTGACCCACGTCACGTGATCGCGGGTCACTGATGGGTCAGCATGACTACCAGAGGTCTGCAGTCCTATATGGTTGTCAATGCCAAATTGCTATGAGCACCGCCTGGTGGTCGGCACTCGTAGCAAGTCAGCAATTTTGCTACATACAGGCGATCTGATCATCTCCTGTATGTAGCATAGCCGATCAGGTTATGGCAGCTTCTAGTCTTCCATGGAGGCTATTGAAGCATGCCAAATGTATAAAAAAATGTAAAAAAAATATTAAAAAGTAAAAAAAAAAATTAAAGTTCAAATCACACCCCTTTTGCCCCATTCAAAATAAAACAATAAAACAAAAATCAAACATACACATATTTGGTATCGCCGCGTTCAGAATCGCCCGAGCTATAAGTATAGAAAAAAGAATTAACCCAATCGCTAAACAGCGTAACGAGAAAAAAAAATTTAAAACGCCATAGGTACGTTTTTTTGATTGCCGCAACATTGCATTAAAATGCAATAGCGGGCAATCAAAAGATCGTATCTGCACCACAATGGTATCATTAAAACCGTCAGCTTGGCACACAAAAAATAATCCCTCGCCCAACCCGAGATCACGAAAAATGGAGACACTACGAATATCGGAAAAATGCGCAATTTTTATTTATTTTTTTAGCAAACTTTGGAATTTTTTTCACCACTTAAATATAAAAGCACCTAGACATGTTTGATGTCTATGAACTCGTAATGACCTGGAGAATCATAATGTCAGGTTAGTTGTAACATTTAGTGAACATGGTGAAAAACAAAAAAACAACTGTGATTGCACTTTTTTGCAATTTCACAGCACTTGGAATTGTTTTCCCGTTTTCAAGTACAAGACATGGTAAAACCAATGGTGTCGTTTAAAAGTACAACTTGTCCTGCAAAAAACAAGCCCTCACATGGCCATTTTGAAAAAAAAATAAAAATGTTATGGCTCTGGGAAGAAGGGGAGCAAAAAATGAAAATGCAAAACCAAAAATACCTTTGGTCGTTAAGAAGTTAAAGACACCATTAACCCTTACTAAATCCCCCAACTCCATTTGCTGAAATGCAGCCCCAAATTTTTAAGGAGCTTCCACCAAGTCTCACTGTTTCCTGCACATACACTTGTATTCTTCTCCTGATCTTCAGCAAAGAAAACTGTCTTCTGATACAGACAAATATTTAACATTTTGACTCATCAGATCCAAAGCACCTTCTGCCATTTTTCTGCACCCCAGTTCCCATGTCGTTGTTCATAATTGAGTCACTTTGGCTAGTTCTTATGTCTAAGGTATAACTTTTGGACACAATTCTTCAAGGAAGACCACTTCGGGCCAGAATTCTCTGAATAGTAAATGGGTGCAGATGGGTCCCACTTGTTGCTGCTAGTGCTGAGCTGATGGCAATGCTGATATTTTCCAACTTTGAAGAGCAGTAAGCGTAATTTGTTTTTTATTTGCTGCACTAAATTTCCTAGGTCATACACGGATTCTACAGTTCACTATATTGCTTGAACAGCTCATCTTGAAACCTCACCTCAGTCTTAGAAGTCTTTGCCAGGGAGAGATCTTGCTGATGCAGTATAACTACATTGTGTCTTGTTGCTATGCTCAGTCTTACCATGCTGTATGACCTGTGACATGAAGCTGACTTGCACAGCATCACCTTTGTAGCTGAGTTTGGATAGTCCTCACCCAGTTTTAAGCCTCTTTCACAACTGATTCCAGTTGACTTTGTTTCAACTTGCATATGATGATCATTATTACCTTGTTTGGCATAATTCATTACTGTTACTCCTGACTCTAATTCTACAAAATCTTTGACTTCCTGAAAGTGTACCTAGGAAAATTGATGCTTTTTAAAAGCTAAGGATGGTCACTCCAAATTTTTCTTTCCATTTTGTAAACTGTTAGGATTCCCTTTCCCCCATTAACCTTTCCTCCCGTCTGCATAGTCCCACTTTCTCTCATTTCCCTTCTCTAATTGGTTTACTGTTAGCTTTAATTTTATGGATTTGTCTTTATATTATATTTTCAAAAATAAAGAATTATATATATGTGTGTATATATATATAATATATATATATATATATATATACAGGGTGGGCCTTTATATGGATACACCTAAATAAAATGGAATAGTTGGTGATATCAACTTCCTGTTTGTGGCACATTAATATATAGGAGGGGGAAAACTTTTCAAGATGGGTGGTGACCATTGCGGCCATTTTGAAGTCAGCCATTTTGGATCCAACTTTATGTTTTCCAATGGGAAGAGGGTCATGTGACACATCAAACTTATTGAGAATTTCACAAGAAAAACAATGATGTGCTTGGCTTTAACGTAACTTTATTCTTTCATGAGTTATTTACAAGTTTATGACTACTTATAAAATGTGTTCAAAGTACTGCCCATTGTGTTGGATTGTCAATGCAACCCTCTTCTCCCACACTTGACACACTGATATCAACACCGCAGAAGAAATGCTAGCACAGGCTTCCAGTATCCGTTCTTTCAGATGCTGCACATCTCATATTTTCACAGCATAGACAATTGCCTTCAGATACGAGATGTGCAGCATCTGAAAGAATGGATACTGGAAGCCTGTGCTAGCATTTCTCCTGCGGTGTTGCTTTCAGGGTGTCAAGAGTGGGAGAAGAGGGTTACATTGACAATCCAACACAATGGGCAGCACTTTGAACACATTTTATAAGTGATCATAAACTTGTAAATAACTCATGAAAGAATAAAGTTATGTTAAAACCAAGCAGACCATTGTTTTTCTTGTGAAATTCTCAATAAGTTTGATGTATCACATGACCCTCTTCCCACTGGAAAAAATAAAGTTGGATCCAAAATGGCCGACTTCAAAATGGTCACCACCCAAATTGAAAAGTTTTCCCCCTCCCATATACTAATGTGCCACAAACAGGAAGTTGATATCACCAACCATTCCCATTTTGTTTAGGAGTATCCATATAAATTGCCCACCCTGTATATATATAAATATATATAGATATATATATATATGTATGTTAACACTTCTATTTTTGGAAGCATTCTTGCTTTGCAGCATTTTTTTTACACCTGCGCAAAACTTTTGCCCGTATTGTATATACACACACACTTCCTTTTGGTAACTTTATCATTGAAATAAACATTTCTGAAATGATATATTGTGTAATAGCAACCATACTTTTTAGACGCTTTACAGAAAAGAAAAGGCTCTTTTAAATATCCCAATTCTAACATTTGTTGAACTCTCACTTAAGGAGCCTTGATTGTATATGTGACGTTCCGTGTTCTTAGATACTCAAAGTAGTAATGTAAATAGTTTTTAACAAAGAGGTAAAGTTTGTACTGTTTCAATAGCCTGTAAATTATATTGTCATACTCGTTGAATTGTGATGCTATTACAAGCAGAGGTTAATGAAATACCTTATATTTTACCATCCCCTCAATACAGTGCATGTGAAAGTTTGGACACCCCTGGTCAAAATTACCGTTACTGTGAACAGTTAAGCAAGTTGAAGATGATATGATCTCTCAAAGGCCTAAAATTAGAGATTTCATATTTCCTTTGTATTTTAGGCAAAAACAAATATTCATATTTTACATTTTAAAAATTACAAAAAGGAAAATGGACTGATGCAAAAGTTTGGGCACCCTCCATGGTTAGTATCTAGTAGCACCCTCTTTTGAAAGTACCACAGCTTGTAAACACTTTTTGTAGCCAGCCGAGAGTCTTTCAATTCTTGTTTGAGGGGTTTTCATACATTCTTGGAAAATTCTTGCAGTTCTGTGAGATTCCTGGGTCATCTTGCATGCACTGCTATTTTAAGGTCTAGCCACAGACTTTCAATGATGTTCAGATCAGGGGACTATGAGGGCCATTGTAAAACCTTCAGCTTGTGCCTTTTGATGTAATCTCTTGTAAATTTTGACTTTTATTTAGGATCATTATCCTTTTGTATAAGCCATTCTATTTTTAATTTCTGCTTTTTTACAGATGGTGTTATGTTTAGTATGCAAAAGAACATACAAACAAGCCTGATGCATTTTGGAAACAAGTCCTGTGGACCGTTCAGGTTAAAATAAAACTCTTTTGGCCACAATGATCACAGGTATGTGTGGAGAATTTTCCAAGGAACAATGATTGAAAATCCCTCAAACAAAAATTTAAAATACTGGCTACAAAAAGTGTTTACAAGCTGTGATACTTTCGAAAGGGCATGCTACTAGATTCTAACCATGCAGGGTACCCAAACTTTTGCATCGGCCCATTTTTCTTGTAATTTTTAAAATGTAAAATATGAAAATATTTTTTTGCCTAAAATACAAAGGAAATGTGTCATCTTCAACTTTAGGCCTTTTAAAGATCATTTCATCTTCAACTTACTTAACTGTTCACATTAACAGTAATTTTGACAGGGGTGCCCAAACTTTTACTTGCCACTGCATTTAATGGATATTACATATCACTTTGGAGTTGGTGACTGGCACATTTATGTAGGATTCCAATTTTTTCTTATTTTATCAAGTAAAGGAGGGGTTAACTATCCTAAATATTAATATGCAGGACTAGGAAATTTTACGGAAAGCCTAAGCAGGGGTACATGGCAACTTAAATTCGCATGCATCATGTACTAAAATCTCATTTGCATGGTAGTACAAATATTCTCTACAGGAAATAAGTCAATCTGATTTGCTATTATCATGAAAAGACAGTACATGATGGTAATTTCTGCAATAATTACAAATTATATCTGATTTTTTTTTGCCAATAGAAAATGAAAATTGATTAGATACATTTTCATAGTAAGTCCTATAAAAAGGCTACGCACATAAAAGATTTCTATTTTTGTAACTGAAAACTTTAAAATATTTCTTGTATTACATACACGTATGGGATAAATTTGACAAAGAAAATAATAGTTGTCTATGGTCTAGATCGATTTATGGTCCTAACAAAATGTAATGGATAAACCAACCTTACAGGGGTGCGGATGTCTCTAATATATGTTTACCACAGCAGTCTTAATTTCTTTTTTTCTTTTTTTTTCTTTTTTTTTAAAGCATAAAGTTACTGCATTTTTATTAGAGTCTGAGAAATAAAGAGAAGGAATGCATTAATATGTATACATAGAAAGTGTGCCAATCAATGTTTGGTAGTAGGTCTACTGAATTAGTGTAAATATCTAAAAAAAAATGCCATATTGATAATAATATTAAGGTTGCTTTCAATGAATTTTCTTTTAAATAAAATTAATTTTGTCTCCATGACTCCTCATTTCTATTGTGGCTTAGAGCATTGTGTCACTGAAATCAACTATGTATAAAGTGTACTGATACATCGATCAAACAGAAATATTTTGTGTAACCTTTCACATTTTTGGGTTCCCATTCATTTGCACTTTTGATTTATGTAAAAGAAAACAAAATGCAACAAAAGTAAACTACAGGCACTGTCAGGTTGGTGCCGTTATACTGATTAAAATGATACCTTGGTTTATTAAATCCATCTTGTGGTTGTTGCTTAACCCCTTTCTGACCTTGGACGGAATAGTACGTCCAAAGTCAGATCCCCTGCTTTGAGGAGGGCTCCGGTGGTGAGTCCGAATCAAAGTCGGGACATGTCATCTGTTTTGAACAGCTGACATGTGCCCGCACTAGGCGCGGGTGGATCGTAATTCACTAGTTAATTAACTAGTTAAATTCCGCTGTCAAACGCTGACAGCGGGTTTTAACCAGCGCTTCCGGCCACTGGGCCTGGAAATACGCGCATCGCCAACCCCATCACGTGATCGGGGGTCAGCGATGCGTTGCCATAACAACCTGAGGTCTCATAGAGACCTCTATGGCTGTTGATGAGGCATTGCTATGAGCGCCAACCGTTGGTTGGTGCTCATCTGTTTTGAACAGCTGACGTGCCCGCATTAGGCGCAAGTGGAATTGCGATCCACCCGCGCCTATTAACTAGTTAAATCCCGCTGTCAAACGCTGACAGCGGGTTTTAACCAGCGCTTCCGGCCACCGGGCTGGAAATACGCGCATCGCCGACCCCATCACGTGATCGGGGGTCAGCGATGCGTTGCCATAACAACCTGAGGTCACATAGAGACCTCTATGGTTGTTGATGAGGCATTGCTATGAGCACCACCCGTTGGTTGGCGCTCATAGCAATGCTGTAATTTTGCTACATATAAGCGATCTGCTCATCGCCTATATGTAGCAGAGCCGATCAAGTAGTGGATGCTTCTAGCCTCCCATGGAGGCTATTGAAGCATGCCAAAATTAAAAAAAAAAAATGTTTTAAAAAATATGAAAAAAATATAAAAGTTGAAATCACCCCCTTTCGCCCCATGTAAAATCAAACAATAAAAAAACATACACATATTAGGTATCGTCGCATTCAAAATCGCCCGATCTATCAGAAAATAAAGGATTAACCCGATCGCTAAACGGCGTAGCGGGAAAAAAAATCAAAACACCAGAATTACGGGGTTTTTTGTCGCCGCAGCATTGCACTAAAATGCACTAATGGGTGATCAAAAGATCGTATCTGCACATAAATGGTATCCTTAAAAACATCAGCTCAGCACACAAAAAATAAGCCCTCACCCGACCCCAGATCATGAAAAATAGAGACGCTACGGGTATGGAAAATGGCGCAAAATTATTTTTTTTAAGCAAACTTTGGAATTTTTTTTCACCACTTAGATAAAAAAGTGTCTATGAACTCGTAATGACCTGGAGAATCATAATGGCAGGTCAGTTTTAGCATTTAGTGAACCTAGCAAAAAAGCCAAACAAAAAACAAGTGTGGGATTGCACTTTTTTTGCAATTTCACCGCACTTTGAATTTTTTTCCCGTTTTCGAGTACACGACATGCTAAAACCAATGATGTCCTTGAAAAGTACAACTTGTCCCGCAAAAAAGAAGCCCTCATATGGCCATATTGACAGAAAAATAAAAATACTCAAAAAATAGAGGGGATGCTCACTAAGTATGTAGGTGCTCAGGAGAATAAGAACTATAATATCAATAATATACTCCGGCACACAAAAGGCTATTAATTGCAAAGAGGCAGTCTTTATTTCAGACACTGGTAGCTCATTCGAAAAAGTTGAATATCCAAGGAACATGCATTAATACAGGTACATAATTTCATAGGTACATAGTTTCAACGTTTCGGCATTTCATGCCTTTTTCACGAAGTACCTCTTACTTATAGCGCATGAATATGATGAAGGACAACGTCCAGCAGCTTGTATTGCGGCAGTGTCAGCTCACTGCCGCAATACAAGCTGCTGGACGTTGTCCTTCATCATATTCATGCGCTATAAGTAAGAGGTACTTTGTGAAAAAGGCATGAAATGCCGAAACGTTGAAACTATGTACCTATGAAATTATGTACCTGTATTAATGCATGTTCCTTGGATATTCAACTTTTTCAAATGAGCTACCAGTGTCTGAAATAAATACTGCCTCTTTGCAATTAATAGCCTTTTGTGTGCCGGAGTATATTATTGATATGATAGAAAAATAAAAAAGTTATGGCTCTGGGAAGAAGGGGAGCGGAAAACGCAAAACTGAAAAAAGCTAGGGTCATTAAGGGTTAATCTGTATTTGCAGTTTTCAGTTAATGAGATTCTCGTGCTTCGGGGCGGCCTGTGGCGGGGATTTATTTTGTGCTCTGTTTTCATATTCATCCTTATGGGTTTATGACAGATCACTGATCCTTCAGTTACCTGCCTCCTGTTTTACATACTGCATATGCAGTTAAAACCAGAAGTTTACATGCACTATATAAAAAGACACATATGCATGTTTTTCTCAATATCTGACATGAAATCAGAATAAACCTTTCCCGTTTTAGGTCAATTAGGATTACCATAATTATTAATATTTGTCAAATGCCAGAATAATAAGAGAGAAAGAATGTTTTAAGGCATTTTTGTTACTTACTGCAATGTCAAAAGTTTACGTAAACTAAGATTACTATGCCTTTAAACAATTCTGCAAATAAATTCAAAGAAGACAAGCTGATGGAGCGCCAGGCCGGCGGTCAACACGGACATAAAATAATGGGGTCCGATGCAGCTCCTGCCGGGTGCCGAGAGAGAGGGAAAAAGAAATGGAATGCAGGAAATTCCAGTCACAAGGGAGCGCAAAGGATACAGAAGAGGAGATTAAAAATTTTCTTTGTTTATTTAAATCCACAACGCGTTTCGATGGAACGGCTCAGTCTTCATCAGGTTGCAATGTCACCTGATGAAGACGGAGCTGTTCCATTGAAACGCGTTGTGGATTTAAATAAGCAAAGAAAATTTCTAATCTCTTATGTGTCCTTTGCGCTCCCTTGTGACTGGAGTTTCCTGCATTCCATTTTTTTTAAAACAATTCTGGACTGCCCATATGATGTTGTCATGTGTTTCGAAGCTTCTGTTTTTTTTCAACATCTGAGTAGGAGATACCTGTGGATGTATTTTAATGCACACCTGAAACACACTGCTTTTTTGTGTAGCATCATGGGAAAGTCAAGAAATCAGCCAAGATATCAGGAAGAGAATTGTGGACTTGCACAAATCTGATTCTTGGGTACAATTTCAAGATACCTGAATGTGCCTCATTCATCTGTACAAACAATTATACGCAAGTACAAACAAGATGGGAATGTCCAGCCATCATACTGCTCAGGAAGGAGACGGGTTCTGTGTCCCAGAAATGAACATGCTTTGGTCTGACATTGTTTTGTGACAGATTCAAGTAACATAGCATAGTAACATAGTATTTAAGGTTGAAGGGAGACTTTAAATCCATCTAGTTCAACCCATTGCCTAACATGTTGATCCAGAGGAAGGCAAAAAAAAACATGCGGCAAACACTAAGCTTTACATTGGGGAAAAAAATTCCTTCCCGACTCCACATACGTCACATAAGTGATTGTGATGAATAAGAAATGTTCACACGAGAATTGAGTAAACTAAATTGAATTTGCTTAATAAAAGATAAGACATAAACTCACTCAAATAACAAACAATAAAGTAAAATACATGTGCATCAAAAACAAGCATTTTTCATACATTACATTCTCAAGGTAGAAGTCCATCCGACTGTGTATCCATCTCCAACCTTTCCCCCAAGAGTTCAGTCATCTTTTATGTGTTAAACTACATTGAAACTTATCTAAAGGCTTTGATCTTCATTGGAATGCCAGGGAGAAACCTTAAACTGGTCATTTACTAACAACAAATAACTGGTCATTAACCCCTTCACCCCCAAGGGTGGTTTGCACGTTAATGACCGGGCCAATTTTTACAATTCTGACCACTGTCTCTTTATGAGGTTATAACTCTGGAACGCTTCAACGGATCTTCGCGATTCTGAGATTGTTTTCTCGTGACATATTGTACTTCATGTTAGTGGTAAAATTTCTTCGATATACCTTGCGTTTATTTTTGAAAAAAAACGCAAATATGGCGAAAATGTAAAAAATTTTGCAATTTTCAAACTTTGAATTTTTTTTTCCCTTAAAACAGAGAAATATGTCACACAAAATAGTTAAGAAATAACATTTCCCACATGTCTACTTTACATCAGCACAATTTTGGAACCAAAATTTTTCTTTGTTAGGAAATTAGAAGGGATAAAAGTTGACCAGTGATTTCTCATTTTTACAACAAAATTTACAAAGCCATTTTTTTAGGGACCACCTCACATTTGAAGTCACTTTGACGGGTCTATATGGCAGAAAATACCCAAAAGTGACACCATTATAAAAACTGCACCCCTCAAGGTACTCAAAACTACATTCAAGAAGTTTATTAACCCTTAAGGTGCTTCACAGGAGCTGAAGCAACGTGGATGGAAAAAATTAATATTTAACTTTTTAGCCACAAAAATGATCTTTTACAAACTTTTTTTTATTTTCACAAGGGTAAAAGGAGAAATTGGACAGGTAAAGTTGTTGTGCAATTTCTCCTGAGTACGCCAATACCCCATATGTGGGGGAAAACCACTGTTTGGGCACACGGCAGAGCTCGTAAGGGAAGGAGCGCCGTTTGACTTTTTCAAACTAAAATTGGCTGGAGTTGAGATTGGACGCCATGTCGTGTTTGGAGAGCCCTGATACGCCTAAACAGTGGAAACCCCCCACAAGTGACACCATTTTGGAAACGACCCCTAAGGAACTTATCTAGATCTGTTGTGAGCACTTTGAACCCCAAAGTGTTTCACAAAAGTTTATAATGCCTGGGTGTGAAAAAAAAAAAAAAACAATTTTCCACAAAAATGATTTTTTAGTCCCAAATTTTTGATTTTTCCCAAGGAAATTGGACCCCAAAACTTGTTGTCCAATTTGTCCTGAGTACGCTGATACCCCATATGTGGGGGGGGGAAACTGGGCGCACGGCAGGGCTTGGAAAAGAAGCAGTAACGTTTTGGAATGCAAACATTGATGGGGGTCATGTTCCGTTTGTAGTGCCCCAGATGAGCCTAAACAGTGGAAACCCCCACAAGTGACCCCATTTTGGAAGCTAGACCCCTAAGGAACTTATCTAGATCTTTGGTGAGCACTTTGAACCCCCAAGTGCTTCACACAAGTTTATAATGCCCGGGCATGAAAATAAAAAATCCTATTTTTTTTCCCACAAAAATTATCTCTTAGTCACTAATTTTTTATTTTCCCATAGGTAACAGGAGAAATTGGACCACAAAATTTGTTGTCCAATTTGTCCTGAGTACGCTGATACCCCATATGTGGGGGGGGGAAACTGTTTGGGCGCACGGCAGGGCTTGGAAAAGAAGCAGTAACATTTTGGAATGCAAACATTGATGGGGGTCATGTTGCATTTGGAGAGCCCCTGATGTGCCTAAACAGTGGAAACCCCCCACAAGTGACCCCATTTGTGAAACTAGACCCCCTAAGGAACTTATCTAGATCTTTGGTGAGCAATATGAACCCCCAAGTGCTTCACACAAGTTTATAACGTAGAGCCGTAAAATTAAAAAATATATTTTTTTCCACAAAATTGATCTTTTCACCCCAATTTTTATTTTCCCAAGGGAAACAAGACTCCAAAAGTTATTGTGCAATTTGTCCTGAGTGCGCTGATACCCCATATGTGGGGGTAAACCACTGTTTGGGTGCATGGCAGAGTTTGGAAGGGAAGGAGCGCCGTTTGACTTTTTCAACGCAGAATTGGCTGGATGCCATGTCGTGTTTGGAGAGCTCCTGATCTGCCTAAACAGTGGAAACCCCCCACAAATAACACCATTTTGGAAACTAGACCCCTCAAGGAACTTATCTAGATGTGTGGTGAGCACTTTGAACCCCAAAGTGCTTCACAGAAGTTTATAACGTACAGCCGTAAAATAAAAAAATTCTTTTTTTTTTTTTACAAAAATGATTTTTTAGCCCCAATATTTATTTTCACAAGGGTAGCAGGAGAAATTGGACCCCAAAAGTTGTTGTCCAATTTGACCTGAGTATGCTGATACCCAATATGTGGGAGTAAACTACTGTATGGGCGCACGTCGGGGCTCGGAAGGGAAGTAGTGACGTTTTGGATTGCAGACTTTGATGGAATGGTCTGGGGGAGTCATGTCGCATTTGGAGAGCCCCTGATGCGCCTAAACAGTGGAAACCCCCCACAAGTGACCACATTTTGGAAAAAAGACCCCACAAGGAACTTATCTAGATGTGTGGTGAGCACTTTGAACCCCGAAGTGCTTCACAGAAGTTTATAACGTACAGCCGTAAAAATAAAAAATCCTTTTTTTTTTTACAAAAATTATTTTTTTCGCCCCCAATATTTTATTTTCACAAGGGTAACAGGAGAAATTGGACCCCAAAAGTTGTTGTCCAATTTGTCCTGAGTACGCTGGTACCCAATATGTGGGAGTAAACTACTGTATGGGCGCACGTCTGGGCTCGGAAGGGAAGTAGTGACGTTTTGGATTGCAGACTTTGATGGAATGGTCTGGGGGAGTCATTTCGCATTTGGAGAGCCCCTGATGCGCCTAAACAGTGGAAACCCCCCACAAGTGACCCCATTTTGGAAAATAGACCCCACAAGGAACTTATCTAGATGTGTGGTGAGCACTTTGAACCCCGAAGTGCTTCACAGAAGTTTATAACGTACAGCCGTAAAAATAAAAAATCCCTTTTTTTTTTACAAAAATGATTTTTTCGCCCCCAATATTTTATTTTCACAAGGGTAACAGGAGAAATAGGACCCCAAAAGTTGTTGTCCAATTTGTCCTGAGTACGCTGATACCCAATATGTGGGAGTAAACTACTGTATGGGCGCACGTCGGGGCTCGGAAGGGAAGTAGTGACGTTTTGGATTGCAGACTTTGATGGAATGGTCTGGGGGCGTCATGTCGCATTTGGAGAACCCCTGATGCGCCTAAACAGTGGAAACCCCCCACAAGTGACCCCATTTTGGAAAATAGACCCCACAAGGAACTTATCTAGATGTGTGGTGAGCACTTTGAACCCCGAAGTGCTTCACAGAAGTTTATAACGTACAGCCGTAAAAATAAAAAATCCTTTTTTTTTTACAAAAATGATTTTTTCGCCCCCAATATTTTATTTTCACAAGGGTAACAGGAGAAATTGGACCCCAAAAGTTGTTGTCCAAATTGTCCTGAGTACGCTGATACCCAATATGTGGGAGAAAACTACTGTACGGGCACACGTCGGGGCTCGGAAGGGAAGTAGTGACGTTTTGGATTGCAGACTTTGATGGAATGGTCTGGGGGCGTCATGTCGCATTTGGAGAGCCCCTGATGCGCCTAAACAGTGGAAACCCCCCACAAGTGACCCATTTTGGAAAATAGACCCCACAAGGAACTTATCTAGAAGTGTGGTGAGCGCTATGAAGCCCCAAGTACTTCACAGAAGTTTTATAACCTACAGCCGTAAAAACAAAAAAATCATTTTTTTTTTTACAAAAATGATTTTTTCGCCCCCAGTTTTTTATTTTCCCAAGGGTAACAGGAGAAATAGGCCAAATTGCACAATAACTATTGGGGTCCAGAGTATGCTGATACCCCATATGTGGGGTAAACTACTGTTTGGGCGCATGGCAGAGCTCAAAAGTGAAGGAGCACCATTTGACTTTTTCAACGCAGAATTGGCTGGAATTGAGATCAGACGCCATGTCACATTTCGAGAGCCCCTGATGTGCCTAAACAGCAGAAACCCCCCAATTCTAACTCCAACCCTAACCCCAAACACCAATAACCCTAGTCCCAACCCTAACCACAAACCTAACCCTAACACACCCATAACCCTAATCCCAACCCTAATCCTAACGTTAGCGCCAACCCTAACCCTAATACTAACGTTAGCGCCAACCCTAACCCTAACTTTAGCCGCAACCCTAACCCTAACGGGAAAATGGAAATAAATACATTTTTTTAATTTTATTATTTTTCCCTAACTAAGGGGGTGATAAAGGGGGTTTGATTTACTATTTATAGCGGGTTTTTGTGATTGGCAGCTGTCACGCTAAAAGACGCTTTTTATTGCAAAAAAATAGTTTTTTGCATCACCACATTTTGAGAGCTATAATTTTTGCATATTTTGGCCCACAAAGTCATGTGAGGTCTTATTTTTTGCGGGACGAGTTGACGTTTTTATTTGTACCATTTTTGAGCACGTGACATTTTTTGATCGCTTTTTATTTCGATTTTTGGGAGGTTAGAATGAACAAAAATCAGCAATTCATGAATTTCTTTTGGGGAGGCGTTTATACCGTTCCGCGTGTGGTAAAATTGACAAAGCAGTTTTATTCTTCGGGTCAGTACGATTATGGCGATACCTCATTTATATCATTTTTTTAGGTTTTGGCGCTTTTATAGAATGAAAACAATTTTATATAAAAAATCATTATTTTTGCATCGCTTTATTCTGCGAGCTATAACTTTTTTATTTTTTCGCTCATGATGCTGTGTGACGGCTCGTTTTTTGCGGGACAAGATGACGTTTTCAGTGGTACCATGTTTATTTATATCGGTCTTTTTGATCGCGTGTTATTTCACTTTTTGTTCGGCGGTATGATGATAAAGCATTGATTTTTTGCTTCGTTTTTTTTTTTTTTTTTTAAGGGTTCACTAAAGGGGTTAACTAGTGGGACAGTTTTATAGGGGGGGTCGTTACGAACGCGGCGATACCAAATATGTGTACTTTTATTGTTTTGTTTTTTTTTTTTACAGGAAAAAATGAATTTATTGGGGAATATTTTTTTTTTTTTTTATGATTTTTTTTTACACTTTTTATTTTTACTTTTTTTACTTTTTTACTTTGTCCCAGGGTGGGACATCACAGTATTTTATCAGATCGCTGGTGTGACAGTGTGCACAGCACTCTGTCACACCAGCGATCGCTCTGGCATCGCTGCAGGCTTCCCCAGCGCCTGCTCTCAGCAGGCACTGAGGAAGCCGCCTCCCTGCAGGACCCCGGCGCCATCTTGGATCCGGGGACCTGGAGGGAGGACGGACCCTCGGAACAGCGCGACACATCGCGCTGCTCTGAGGGTCTCAGGGGAGCGCGCAGGGAGCCCCTGCCTGCGCGATCCTCCCCTGTGCCCCAGTACACCGCGATCATGTTTGATCGCAGTGTGCCAAGGGTTAATGTGCCGGGAGCGGTCCGTGACCGCTCCTGACACACAGTCACGGGTGTCAGCTGTGATAATCAGCTGACACCCGGCGTCGATCAGCTGCGCTCCCCCCGGGAGCGCAGCTGATCGCCCATGACGTACTATTCCGTCCATGGGAATTAGGTCCAGGGTCACATGGACGGAATAGTACGTCTGATGGAATAAAGGGGTTAACATTTCTTTGTTAGATGATAAGTGCCCAGATTGTAACAATAAATGGTTATTGGCCCTCCCTGGACAATTGGCCATCTGGTTCAAATATAAGTTTCAATGACTTGCTAAACTCTCTGAAAGTAGGAATATATATATATATTGTGACAGTGTCACTTGTTTTATATGTGAGGGGAGGTATGTGTCACACAGGATGCTCTCCTGTGTGAACTAAGACCTACTTCATTTATCTGCCAGCATGTTATATGCTGGTAGGTTTACTCTGTTAAAGGGTGTGTGGTTTTATGGGAATGGCAAGAGGGCGGAACGCATTCCCCTTACCTCCCCTCAGGGTGTGGCTGAGCAGTGTGTAAAAGCTCAGTCCTGTTTTTTTTTCTGGAGAGTGTGGTCTGGAGAGAAAAGTCTCCAGACAGTATAGTGGAAGCTACCGAGCCTTCCACAAGGACTTTAACAGTGCAGTTTATGCTACCGAGAGCGGGCGGAACCCACTCATCTATGGACTGAGTTATTGGTTTTTTTTTTTATGTTTTTCCTGTTTAACCCAGAGAGGTCATGTTTACTTTTCCTGCAAAACCGGCATGAGTTTATGGCTGATAATAAACCAGCAGAAAGACAACCCAGAGAACGTGTGTCCTGAGTCTGCCTCGAGGAGAGCCGAGTGAGTCGTCTTGCCACAGTTGGTGTGAGAGTGCGTGCAGGATTCCAGGAACACGTGTACCTGCCACAAAGACTGGTGGATGTCCTGGGTGAAGGCTGCCAGCCAGCCAGAGAAGTCCGGCAGCATGGAGGAGCTCGTTAAGCACCTGGTCCAGGCCCAGCAGAGCATGCAGCAGCAACACCTTCAAAGCCAGCAGAGTATACAGCAGGCCCAGCAGAGCATATAGCAGCAGCACCAGGAGACGACCAAACTGTTGCTTCAGCAGATCCAGTTGCAGCAAAAGTCGCAGCAGCACCAGCAGGAGGCGCAACAGCAGATACAGCTTTTGGCGGACGCCATCCAGAGCAGGGCGGCCACCCCAAACCCAGGGCCGACTGATGATTCTCACGTCAGGAAGGCGGTAAGGCGGGCCATGCAGAAGATGACCCCTGGGGATGATGTAGAAGCATTTCTGACTGTTTTTGAGAGGGTGGCTGATTGGGAGAGACTCCCACCAGCACAGTGGGCAGAGGTTCTGGCGCCATATTTATCGGGTGAACCCCAAAAAGCGTATTTTGACTTGGTGCTGCAAGATGCTAAGGAGTATCCCAAACGAAAGACAGAGATCTTAGCACGTCTGGGAGTAAATATGGCAGTAAGAGCCCAACGAGTTCATCAATGGGCATATGCTAGCAACAAACCCCCTCGTTCGCAGATGTTTGACCTACTGCATCTTGTTCAGAAGTGGCTACAACCGGAGTCCTCCACTCCGGCCCAGATGGTTGAGCGGGTGGTGATTGACAGATTCATGCATTCCCTTCCCAAGTCAGTACAGACCTGGGTTGCCCAGGGTGATCCCCAGAACGCAGATGACTTTATCGGCCTGGTAGAGAGATACCAGGTAGTGGAGAGATCTCTTGGGAAACCGGATGTAGTCACTTCCTACTGGGATACCCAAAAGGGGGTGGGTTCACCACGGAAGGGGTCTAGAGCCACCACTGGGGGGCGTCCCACTCCTACTGAAGGTGCCTTTAGAACAGTTGGGAAAGACATAGTTTGCTGGCGATGTCACAACCCTGGACATGTAGCCGCCAGGTGTCAAATATCCCCTGAGCCCATGGACTGCAGCCTAGGCAGACGGGTCTCCTATTATGCCTATCCAGCCTGTAGCGTGGACTGTCGACCCGGCGAGGGACCGCAGGCGTGTGCAGTATCCATTAATGGAATAAAAGTGCTTGGGCTGTTGGACTCCGGGAGTCTGGTGACCTTGATCAGAGCATCCCTTCCCCACCAGTTGATCCCTTCCAAAACCCTGGGTGTTCGGTGCATCCATGGTGACGCCAAGGACTATCCCGTGGCCACAGTAACAGTGGGGACAGACTGTGGTGCCCAGTCCCTTGAAGTCGGAGTGGTAAAAGACCTGATACATCCCGTCATATTGGGCCGTGATTTTTCCTTATTCTGGGACTTGTGGGAGAAGGGGACTGGATTAAGTAGCATGGGGAAAAGCGAGATCCTTGAAGAAGAACCCCCGACAGAGTCTCAGAGAGAGGAGTTCCCACTGTGCGTCCTTGTCGGTGATGAGGGTGAGACGGTGACCGAGGAGGCCGACCTACCTGCATTAGATATGTCCAGAGAGAACTTTGGGACTGCTCAAGTTAGAGACCTGACCTTAAAAGGGGCGTTCGACCAGGTTACTGTATGTAATGGGGTTGCCCAAGAGCCGGGGCCGACACCAGATTCCCCCACTTTGCAGTACAGGGGGAGTTGCTATATCGGGTGGCCAAACTGAGGGGCGGTGAGATAGTGGAACAGTTGTTAGTGCCAGGGCCATACAGACGGCGGGTGCTAGATATGGCCCATTCACATGTTCTAGGGGGACACCTAGGGGTTGAGAAAACTCAGGAGAGGATACTGAGGAGGTTTTATTGGCCAGGGTGTTATCGAGAAATTCAAAACTTTTGTAGGTCCTGCCCCACCTGCCAAATAACCGCTCCCTCCTCCCACTTCCGTAGCCCTTAGTTCCACTACCTGTGATAGAGGTTCTCTTTGAGAGGATTGCCATGGACCTCGTGGGCCCCATAGTCAAATCAGCTCGGGGCCACCAATATATCCTGGTCGTCATAGACTATGCGACTCGGTATCCAGAAGCAGTTCCCCTAAGGAACATGTCCAGTAAAAGTATAGCCCGAGAGTTGGTCCATATTTTTTGCTCGGACAGGTCTACCAAAAGAGATTCTAACAGACCAAGGAACCCCCTTCATGAGCAAGGTGATGAAGGAGATTTGCAGAGTCCTTCAGATAACTCAGCTGCGGACCTCGGTTTATCATCCACAAACGGACGGCCTAGTGGAACGCTTCAACAAGACCTTAAAGGCGATGCTCAAGAAGGTCGTTGAAAAGGATGGGAGAGACTGGGACTACCTGCTCCCATTTCTACTTTTCTCGGTCAGAGAAGTCCCTCAAGCCTCCACTGGCTTCTCTCCATTTGAGCTCCTATATGGGCAGCATCCAAGAGGTCTCCTAGACATCGCCAAGGAAACTTGGGAGGCTGAAGTAACGCCACACCGGAGTATCATCGAACATGTCGCCCAGTTACAGGAGAGAATGTCAAGGGTGTTGCCCATCGTGAAGGAACATCTCCTCCAGGCGCAGGAAGCCCAGGCGAGGGTCTATAACCGGACGGCGAGACTAAGACAGTTCCAGCCCGGAGACCGTGTTTTGGTGCTGATCCCTACCATCGAGAGTAAGTTCCTCGCCAAATGGCAAGGTCCATACGAGGTGGTGGAGAAAGTCAGCGAGGTTAATTATAGAGTCCACCAGCCTGGCCGAAGGAAGGCACATCAAATATATCATATAAACTTGCTCAAGCCGTGTCGGGACCGTGAACCTGTGGAAACTCCTTGCCTGGGGGCTGCACCAGAAGGCAAGGTGGAGGACGTCACTATTGCAGAGACTCTATCACCGGCCCAGAAGCAACAGTGTCGAGAATTACTACAGCAGAATCGGGAGCTGTTCTCAGAGTTGCCAGGGCATACCCAAGTGGTAGAGCATGACGTGCTGACAGAACCGCATGTACGAGTGAATTTGAAGCCGTATCGGATTCCGGAAGCACGCCGGGAGGTGATCTCGGCTGAGGTGAAGAGGATGTTAGACCTCGGGGTAATAGAGGAGTCAAAGAGTGGGTGGTCAACCCCAATCGTCCTCGTGCCGAAACCCAATGGAGAGTGGAGGTTTTGTAATGACTACCGTCGGCTGAATGAGGTCTCCAAGTGTGACGCGTACCCAATGCCCCGCGTCGACGAACTTATCGAGAGGCTGGGACCGGCGAGGTACATCACCACTCTTGACCTGACGAAGGGCTACTGGCAGATCCCCATGTCCCAGATGGCTAAAGAGAAGACGGCTTTCTCAACACCTGATGGCTGTTTTCAATACACGCGGATGCCGTTTGGACTACAGGGGGCCCCAGCCACTTTCCAGAGGGCTATGGATCGGATCCTAGCCCCACATAAGAAGTATGCCGCAGCCTACCTCGACGACATTGTGGTCTTTAGCTCAGACTGGGCTAGTCACCTACCTAAACTACAGGCCGTTTTGGACGCGTTAAGGAAAGCAGGATTTACCATAAATCCGAGAAAGTGTGCCATCGGGAAAGAGGAGGCCAAGTACCTGGGCTATGTTGTTGGGAGAGGCGAAATAAAGCCGCAAATCAAGAAAGTGGAGGCAATTCAAACCTGGCCGCAACCGCTCTCAAAGAAGCAGGTGAAAGCATTCCTGGGAATGGTGGGATACTACCGGCGGTTTATCCCGAATTTCGCCATGATTGCCGCCCCACTAACAGATCTTCTAAAAGGCACAAAATCAACCATGGTGAAATGGACGGAAGAAACGGAGGCCGCGTTTCAAAAGCTGAAGCTAACACTGTGCAAGCAGCCTGTCCTGGTCGCGCCAGACTTTAAGAAAGAATTTGTGGTCCAGACTGATGCATCAGAGGTTGGTCTAGGGGCCGTACTCTCCCAAGAAATAAATGGGGAAGAACATCCCATTCTCTATCTAAGCCGAAAGCTGTCCTCCTGCGAGAAGAACTACGCCATAGTAGAGAAAGAGTGTTTAGCCATAAAATGGGCCGTGGATACACTGAAATATTACCTACTAGGCCGGAATTTTAAATTAGTATCAGACCATGCCCCGTTGAGATGGTTGAGGGGAAAAAAGGGGAAAAAATGCTAGGGTAACTAGATGGTTCCTAGAGCTTCAAGATTTTAACTTTCACGTGGAGCATAGGCCAGGGAAGTTACATGGGAATGCAGATGCCCTCTCTAGGATTCCCTGTCTGGTGTCAGAAGGTGCCCAAACCCCCGGCTTTGGGCAGAGGGGGGGAATATGTGACAGTGTCACTGGTTTTATATGTGAGGGGAGGTATGTGTCACACAGGATGTTCTCCTGTGTGAACTAAGACCTACTTCATTTATCTGCCAGCATGTTATATGCTGGTAGGTTTACTCTGTTAAAGGGTGTGTGGTTTTATGGGAATGGCAAGAGGGCGGAACGCATTCCCCTTACCTCCCCTCAGGGTGTGGCTGAGCAGTGTGTAAAAGCTCAGTCCTGTTTTTTTTTCTGGAGAGTGTGGTCTGGAGAGAAAAGTCTCCAGACAGTATAGTGGAAGCTACCGAGCCTTCCACAAGGACTTTAACAGTGCAGTTTATGCTACCGAGAGCGGGCGGAACCCACTCATCTATGGACTGAGTTATTGTTTTTTTTTTTTATGTTTTTCCCGTTTAACCCAGAGAGGTCATGTTTACTTTTCCTGCAAAACCGGCATGAGTTTATGGCTGATAATAAACCAGCAGAAAGACAACCCAGAGAACGTGTGTCCTGAGTCTGCCTCGAGGAGAGCCGAGCGAGTCGTCTTGCCACAGTATATATATATATTATATTATAAACTGATTGAAACCATATCATAATTAGTATTAATTAACTGGAGCGTTGAAACCATTAAAAATAACTCTTACTATACATTCCACCCCTTGATTCAACCACATTAATTTAACCTGCCACCAAACTATACAAATTCCTCTTAAACCATTTAACACTGATTGCATTGTTCCCTATAAATATTTATTTATTTGCTACTAATAGAAAACCACTTAGATAAAGAAAACAACAACCTGGAATTGAAAAAAAAATTGGCTCAACAGGTACAGAAATATCAAATGTCTTTGTAGAAATCTGTCTTCGAATCTACTTAGACCACAAACCTACTGGGTCTCTGTTGCAGGGAAAGCAAGGGAATTATTGTGCCCTCATCACCATTGGCCTGGTGCCAAGGTGACTCCACTACTTTCCCTGTATAGCAAAAGATCAGACTCTAAAGAGTAATCTGTCCCTGCCATTTATGACATTAACCCCTTGTTTCTCCAAAGCAATGGGTGAGGGGAGTGCAGGTGTCCATAGCTGAACATAGAGACGCTTCATCTTCTATTGCTGCAGCTGTTCAGGGCCTCACTTTATACGCCATTTGGATTCTAAGGTTTTCAGGAAGAAGCTTCTAGGTCTAGCACAGTTTCTGACTATGATACCAGAGGGGGGAATTCCAACAGCAGAGGAAGGGGAAGGGGTTCCAATAGAGGTCGGGGCAATAGAAGGCCCCCACAAGGAACAGGTTTTTTAGAACAGAACTACCCTTAAGAAACCACAACCCCACTGTTCACAATCTGACTTAGATCTACAGGTTATTAATCTATCCTCCAGAACACTCAGTACTGAAGAAATGTGTCTTTTGAGCAAAGGTCTATCATTTGTGCCCACATCGGACGTTGATTTATTTGAAGTAGTAAAGGATTTGAATCTTTTCGCTAGATGATTAAAATGGAAAAAGTTTTTTATTAAGGAAGAGAAGGAGAGTCTTAGTCTAGGAGTACCTGATGATTTGTTAAATGATGTCAGATTTCTTTATCATCTGGGAGATCCAAACCCCAATGTAGAAGGTTTGGGTCCCTTTACAAAACTGAAAAATAAAAGCTCTAGAATGCCACCCCCAACGGGGGATGTGAGCTTTATAGACATATTTTTGAAATTAGTAGTGGATGATTTAGTAAAAAGTTCTCCACAGAGATCGGGCCAGTTCAATTTGTCTAAGAAGGAGATGCAGTGTCTTTGTAAGTTGGAGAGAGATGCAAATATAGTGGTCAAGCCCTCAGACAAAGGGGGAAATATTGTAATTATGGATAAAGAGCAATATCGTAGGATGTGTCTGAATATTTTGGAGCGGACAGATGACTATGAGGAGTTGGGGAACAATCCGACTAAGAACTTTCAAAGGGAATTGAGTAACCTGGTTGAGAGGGGCTTTATGAAGGTGTTTTGGGGAAGGAAGAAAGTGAATATCTTGTACCAAAGTACCCTGTCCTTCAGACCTTCTATTGTCTTCCCAAAGTGCACAAGGGTACCACTCCATTAAAGGGAAGGCCGATCGTGTCAGGGAGGAATGGTCTGACAGAGAAACTGGGTACCTATCTGGATCATATTCTAAAACCTTTTGTGATAGCCCTTAATTCCCATGTTAGAGACACCATGGACCTGTTGGGAAAATTGGAGGGACTATCTCTCGAACCAGATATGGTATTGGGTAGCATAGATGTTGAGTCCCTATATTCGTCCATCCCCCATGAGAAGGGATTACAGGCAGTTGAATACTTTCTCAATACCAGGGGCACACAATGTAATGGGCATAATAGGTTTGTGTTGGAAGCACTGAAATTTTGCCTTACAAAAAATATGTTTGTGTTTGATCAGAGATTCTACCACCAGCTCAGGGGCACCGCGATGGGCAGCCCTTGTGCGCCATCGTATGCCAATTTGCTCCTGGGCTGGTGGGAGGAAGAGATAGTCTTTAAAGAATATGCACAGAATTTGGATGACAGGATTGTCATGTGGCTACGATATATGGATGATATCCTGGTCATCTGGAGAGGGGATGCGGCTAACTTTGGGAAATTTGTAGAAGATCTCAATGTCAATGATATTGGCCTTAGGTTCACCCACGAGGTGGATCCAATTAGTCTTACCTTCTTGGATATCAGCATAATCAAAAGAGATGATGGTATGATCTGTACTAAAACACATCGAAAGAGTACTGCGACAAATTCCTTCTTGCGGTGGGAGAGTAGCCACCCAAAAAATCGAAAGAAAGGGATCCCGAAAAGTCAATACCTTAGACTACGGAGGAATTGTACCGACATGGTTGATTTTGAAAAACAGGCTAGGGATCTGCAGGGCAGGTTCCTAAATAGAGGATACCCTAAAGACGTTCTCAAAAAGGCATACAAGGAATCATTAAGCAGGAATAGAAATGATCTACTCATTCCCAAGCAAGATGATGCATCTGAACCCTCACTGCGCTTTATCACCAGGTACTCAAATGGAGCAGATAATATTAGATCGGTGCTTTCAAAACATTGGTCTATTCTTACAATGGATAGTGACATAGGTAATTGCATTTCCCCTGAGCCTTTAATCACGTTCCAAAGGGGAAAATCTTTGAGAGATAGACTGGTTCACAGTCAGTTTGGAGCAAGAGGAGGTTTGGATTCATTCCTTACCCAACCAAAAGGATGCTTTCGGTGTGGGAGATGCAAAATGTGTGCATCTATCCAACAGACAAAGACATTTGAGAGTTCTATCACAGAGAGGAAGTATGAGATGCGCCACTTTATCAATTGCCGCACTACTGGGGTTATCTACAAAGCCACATGTCAATGTGGGCTGGAATATGTGGGCAAGACTAAGAGGGAATTCAGAAGGAGGGTGGGGGAGCACCTAAGGGATATCATCAACAAGAGGGATACTCCGGTTGCTATACATATGAACACGACCCATCAGGGCATTAGATTAATTTCCTTTGTAGGGATTGATAAGATTACCCCGCCTTGTAGGGGAGGTGATTGGGATAGATTGATCCTTCAAAAAGAGAGCAAATGGATCTTCTATCTGAAAACGGTTCACCAATTGGGCTTGAATGAACAACTGTCATTTAGTTGTTTTATTTAAGAGATCTGGAGAATGTTCTGACCCCGCCTTTGGTGAGTTGCCTGGACCCACAGCCTTGACCCTGACACTCCCTTATAGAGGGGTGGGTGTCACCAGGTTCTCTCACCTGTGGGTCTGGAGGCTTTCCACTGGGGTCTCTCCCTCTCTATTTCCTGTAAACACAAACCCCACCCCACCCCCGTTTTTTGATTAAGTTCCCTCGGGTTTGGTGGCTTCTTTGTTTCTTTCCCCAATTTTTTTATTGTGAGAATCCTTATGACGAGTATACTGGTCTATGAATAATATGATTTGACCTCTAGACTTATTTATCCCTTGTTAATTTAACTTTTCCTGTGCAACATTTTTTACCATTTGCCTTCTTGTGGACCCTTTATGTGGTCTCAATGTAGTGGATAAACCGGACACATGCTAGGGAATAAGGTGCGAGAGTATAAGTCTATGACTGGTTATGGCACCTTCTATTATGGTATGCTCCAAGAAGTAATGCATGTTTTGCATGGTTTCTATAATGAAGGGTGATGGAGCATCCTTTAGTACCTGTGGGAATTTCCTACAGAGGTTCCGGTATGTTTTGAGCATAATAAGCGCAACATAAATCTCTAATGACGCAAGCAACTATGGACCTAGCAACGGGTCATAGTGAGTCTTGTAGCTTGCGTTCCATTTACAGGAAGTGCGCCTCGGAATACCGGAAGCGCGTCACACGCTGGGGGCGGAGCTCCCCTGATGATGCGCTTGCACACAGGCTTATGAACCGCCCTATACCCAGGAGTCGGTAAGGCAGCAGCATCATGTCATGAGAATTTCATGACGATACACATGTACCCACAATACTCCCCTGATGATTCTATCCGATGAAACGCGTCGGGAGATGGTAGAGTTTTAGAATAAGAACATCGTGGCACCTATATCTGTATTTAGTGGTCCCTCTGAGGAAAAGTTTGGTGGACACCTGTGGATTGGGTGAGACTGTTCCTTTATTATATATCATGTGGTCCAAAAAGTTTATTATGCATCTGATAGACAATCTGGGAATGCTCATCTATTGATGAGGAAGCATGGTTCCGTTTAGGTGTCTGTACCTGATGCTATAGTATTATGCATGCCTGACAGTGCATTGATAAGCCTCTTTAATTTAGGGTTATTAACTGGATTTTTTCTTAAACCTGTTTGGGTAAGGACTACATTATTTACATATCCCCCAGGTGTTAATATGTTAAACCCTAATTTATATTGAGGATTTTTGCATACTTCAGCACAGTGACGATATTAGGCTGTCACTAGGTTTTTGGGACATATTGTGACTGTATCTTGATGTAACAATAGAGATTGGGTGGACCAGATGTCACATTGATAGTGTTCTGAATTGATTAATTGCACTGGCCGATCAAAATAAACCAGGGAATATACACTATCACAATTTTGATGCTGGAGGTGCATGAGAATATAGTACAATCACCACTTGGTGGTAAGGTCTATAAGAGGCTTATAGTGCTCCTTTCATAGAACACAACCATTGATTCTGTGGAGCCTTCACTTTTGCTTCTGGTGTTATGGAAATTTAATTAGGATAAATTTATCCTGAAGTGTTTGCTGGTGCTGTTCCCAATTTTCTATTAAATGTCTTTTTGAGCGCTCAGAACGAAATGAAAACTGTCCACACGGAAGTGTCAGTATAGCAGTTCGTCAAGACCCCACAGTTATTATTCATTCAAGGTTTTATACGTTTACAAAAAGGGGCTGGTTAGTCAATTAACATACAATTAAAAGCTGCTAGATTATTGGCTGTTCTAGTGTAAGTATGATAATTATGATAATTATGATAAAAGGGCTGAAGTTGCAGATTTATTGTTTTTGTTCTTTGCCCTAGCTTTCTTGCATGACTAGTAAAGAAAACAATAGATATCTATTAAGACTCTCTGTACTTGTTCCTTATGAAGGCCAGGGTCGTCTTTAACGACTGATTATAGCTGGCATCAGCTTTTTGCATAGATGTGTGAGCACAGGATTTTTAGCAAGTGAGATCTATCTAACTGTGAATGTATATATATGAATATACATTGAATATATGGAATACATATATATTTCCATGACAGTCCCCCTTAGATACCACTTGCCCTAAAAACCTGCTCCTGTCCCAAAGCGCTGCAACTCTTTTGTGCTGCCGGCGGGTTGAGATATGCCTTGTGCGTGCCTCCCCCACCGAATACAGACTTTTCGCAAAATGGGCGGTCAGGAGGACTGTCCCTAGCAGGGGTTCATGTGTTTGCAATCATAGTCTCTTTATTTAACTGCATGTTCAGAAAAAACGTGTGTATTCTTGATCAGGTAGGTCATCTGTCTGGTCAGTCAGAGCATCCACGACATCCTTCATGGCTTAGGTGTCTCTCCTGGTACGGGAGCTTCCTTGCAATGCGATACGTGGATCCAAGCAGGCTTTCCCTCTAGTTACACAGAGGTTGGTGTCATCTGGGGCTCTTGGACAGGACCATCAAATCTGGCAGTGAAGAGAAAAACTCGAGAATGGACATTAGTTTTTGACCAATTCAATTACATAAGCAAACAAGATATCATTTTGCATATTCTGCTGCTGAGGGAAAAATGCACCTAACTTGGGACTAGACCCAAACAAAACTTCGCATGGTGACAGCTTTTCTGGGTCTCTGGGAGTGTGCCTTACGCTAAACAGTGCAATTGGGGGTGTGTCTCATGCCATGGTTTGCGTGTCTCTTGGGCAATTTTCAGCATCCTATTCTTAAGTGTTCCGTTCAGTCTTTCTACCTTCCCGCTGCTCTGGGGGTGGTAAGGAGTGTGTAGGCCTAAATCTGACCCTAGTGCTAACCAGATCTCTTGTGTCAGATTTGCTGTGAATGCGGGTCCCTGATCACTTTCTGTCATTTCTGGAACCCCGTATCTGCACACTATTTTCCGAAAGTAGCTGCTTTGCAGTAGTCTTTGCTGACTTGGAACGCTTCTGTCCATCTTGAAAATACTTCTTTGACCACAATGGCGTATTTGAATCCTTCACTTGGCGATATCTGGATGTGGTCTATCTGGATCCTCTGAAGCTGGTAGAGTGGTCTTGCCAGATGAGGTGAGGGGGACTTTCTGCCACACGTCCAGGCTTGCATTTGCCGCAGGTCAGACAGCTGCTGGTGAATTTGGCTGTTAGGCTGGAGATCCCTGAAGCGAACCAGTAAGCACCAATCAGATCATTCATATGTGTCTTTGATATGTGGGTGTTGGTCCATGTGCCCATTGGACCACCATAGGGTGCATACTTTGTGGTAGGCAGAGTTTGAAGTCCATTATTGATAGCCTTCCTTCTTCACGTGTTGCTTTTTTCGCATTCAGCTCTTCTCCTTTTGGAGCTTGGTCTTGCAACTTCTTGAGCAGATCCCAGGACGTCTTTTTTGTCAGGTTTCTTGTCTTCAGTCGTCATGTAGTAGCCGTCCGGCTCTACGACCTCTCCCACTTCTCCATGTTGTCTTCCTTTGGCCGCTTCTTTGGCTGCCATGTCCGCCATGTTATTGCCTCACGCATCTTCTGTTCTCACTTTTCCATGCACTTTGAATTTTCAAATTGCCACCATTTTGGAAGTTGGAGTACACGCAGCAGGTCCTGAAGGCTCCATGATGCTTCACGGTTGTCCCGTTTGCTGTGAAGTCCCTTGTAGCCCAGATGGGCCCAAAGTCGTGTGCTATGCCATGCGAGTACCTGTAGTCGGTGTAGATGTTTGCAGTCTTGCCTTCTGGCAGGCCTTCGTCAGCGCTATCAGTTCTGCTTCCTGGGCTGACAGGCTAGGTGACAGACTTCTGGACCACAGGATTTCTTGATTGCTGGTCACTGCACTTCCTGTGTGGAAACTTCTTCATCATCTGCAAATCTGGAGCCATCCAAGTAGAGGATAAATTCTGTAAATTTTGTTCTGGAAAGTCCATATTGTATCCCCCTTGGGAGTGGGAGTAGAGTAGCCGGGATGAGGACTGTAGGTCTGGAGACGGTGACATTATGAGACAAAGGCGATAGAGGCGCCACAAAGATGCCTGGCGGTGGGGAGATTATTGTTGGTTGAGCTTGATTGAAGATTGCCAAGATGTCGTGTGGAGTGAGAGTTTCCAGTGGCTGTCCAAGAGTGATGTTAGCAACCTTGTCCAGGAAGGTGTGTGCTGTAGATACTGCCATCAGGCAGGAGGGTGCTCCTCTTGCAACTGGATCCAAGAGGCAGCCTAAAAGTCTCTTTTCCCCCGTGAATCCGTGTCAGGACTCCAGTAGCATGACCTTCTTTCTTCCATCAGGTAGACGGAAAGACTTCTCGTAGTCAGGTAGGCCTGGTATTGGCGCTGAGACTGTGGAGTTCTTCCAATCTCCTGAATGAGTTGAAGGCTGCGTCCGATAGAAGGAGCGGGGTTGCGTTGATGCAAGCACACAGAGGCTGCATTAGGACTGGGGCATCAGGGATCCAGGTTCTGCAATACGACACTAGACCAGGGAAGGCCTGCAGCATTTTCGGAGTTGTTGGGGGAGCCATCTTCTCCACAGAGGTCTTCCAGTCATTTGACAGGTGTTTCGTCTGGTGGGCAATACAGTGTCCCAGGGATGTAACTTGCTTCTGACATCACTGGACTTTGTTCTTCCAGACCTTGCATTGCTGTTCTTCTGTCATGGGTGTATTGCCACGAAGATCGTCGCGATTGCACATTCTGACTTCTCGCAGCTGAGTTGCTTGTTTCTTTGTGTTTGGTAGTGAGGGAGTTAATTTTACCTAGCTCTTTGCTAAGACTAGGTCCAGCCTCGCCCGGCTGCTTTTGATTATGCACTAATTAGCTTCCTTTATATACCTGCCAGTCTGCTTGTTTGATGCCGGTGAAAGCTTACATGCAGACCAGCAGTTTGGATCAGGTCATGAGAAGACTTAAGTTAAGAGTTCCTTTGTGGTTTCTCCTCTCCTCGATTATAGTTTATCTCCTAGACCTTTTGTGTTCCCTCTGTGTTTAAGTGTCGTATGCAAGACAGTGTTTGCTTTGTCCCCTGTCTGTCTCGTTTGTCTGTACTGTTTGTTAAGCAGTAACCTGCCTATTCCCTGTGTGGTAATCAGGGTCCTTCTGAGGACTAGATTACAGTTGTCAGGGACTTATAGGAGACAGGGTTACGTTGGCGGCCTGGACCTCTGTACCATTAACAGTACCTCCAGGTTGAGGGACTAGTCAGGTCCCCAGTCTAGGGTCAGCATAGACCCCGGTCCACCTGCAGCCTGAGTACAGCATTATACGTCTTCAGGATTCACCCACAGTACAACGGATATTATGTCAGGTAATACTATACTTTATGTACATGTTGAGATTTCCTATTTATGTGTTATATTGAATGTTGTCCCTCTTAGTATTGATTACTGACATCATATGTGTATCTGTGATACAGCGTGACATTTTCACCGGCCCTAAAAGATTCTCCCCAGCTACCATGGATCCAGTTGCCCAGTTTGCCCTGCAGTTGCAGAGTTTATCCATGAAGCTGACGGACATTAAGTCCAGGGTTTTGTCTCTCCCGGAGCAAACCAGGTCTGAACCTAAAGTTGCTCTCCCACACAGGTTCACTGGTGGGCGGGACAAATTTTTTACCTTCCGGGAGGCATGTAAATTATATTTTCGGCTTCGGCCTCAGTCATCGGGGAGTGAAGAGCAGAGGGTGGGAATTGTCATCTCGCTCTTACAAGGGGACCCTCAATCCTGGGCGTTCTCTCTTCCTCCGGGCTCCCCGGCCCTCCAGTCAGTAGATCGATTTTTTACTGCCCTGGGTCTGGTATATGATGACCCGGATCGGGTCTCCCTTGCTGAAATGAAGTTACGTAAGATACAGCAGGGAGATCGTCCGGCGGAGGAATTTTCTTCTGAGTTCCGTAGATGGGCCACAGATACTCAGTGGAATGACCCAGCTCTTAGGAGCCTGTTTTGTCAAGGGTTATCTGACAAATTAAAAGATGTTTTGGCTCAGTATGATTGTCCTCCGACACTGGAGGCTGCTATGGCCCTTGCTATTCGTATTGATAGACGGCTTCGGGAGAGGTGCGAGGTAACTCCGCCCCTGTTTTGACTCCACCTACTACTAAAGTCCCTTATATTGAGGTTCCCCTGGTCTGTTCTGAGGAGCCTATGCAGTTGGGAGGGACATCATTTCGTAGGAGGGGATCGGCGGTGCGCCGCAAGACAAGAAGGTGTTTCTTCTGTGGGAAAGAGGGACATTTTGTTGAGGGGTGTCCATCCCGTGCCTCATTGAGCAAAAAAGTCGCCGGAAAACTGTTAATCCCAGGTTGTGTGGTGGACGACAACCTGGGAGTATGTATTTCGTCCCTAAGTCCGTCTCAATTTCTCGTACCTGCGGAGGTGGTGGTTGGTACGAGAGTTGAAAGGATTTCTGTTCTTCTTGATAGTGGGTCTGGGGCTAATCTGGTGGACGCTCGGTTTGCCCAGGTGCAAGGTATGCAACTGAGTGTATTGGCCAAACCGATCCCTATATTCTCTATTGACGCCAGACCTCTCGGTCAAGGTAGCTTTGTACAAGCTGTTCATAACATAGACCTTCGAGTAGGGGCAATACATAAAGAACAATTGTCTTGTTATGTGTTGGAGGGTCTTCCTACTCCTATTGTGTTGGGACTTCCTTGGTTGGCTAAACATAACCCAGTGATTAATTGGCAATCCAGAGAGATAAGCCAGTGGGGTGAATTTTGCAAGAATAACTGCATGAAAACGGTCATCAGTGCGGTCGTGCCTAGAACCTTGCCTCCTTTTCTGGAGGACTTTGAGGATGTGTTCTCAGAGGAGGGGTGTCAAGAGTTACCTCCTCATCGTGCGTATGACTGCTCAATTAAATTGCTTCCTGATGCTAAATTACCTAAATCTAGGTTATATAACCTTTCTGGTCCTGAGAGGCAGGCTATGAAGGATTATATTTCGGAAAGTCTGGCCAAGGGCATATTAGACCTTCATCTTCCCCAGTGGCCGCGGGGTTCTTCTTTGTGAAGAAAAAAGATGGAGGCCTACGCCCTTGCTTGGATTTCCGTGAGCTTAATCGGATTACAGTCCGAGATCCGTATCCGCTCCCACTTATTCCTGATCTCTTCAATCAGATTGTGGGCGCCAAATGGTTCTCTAAGTTGGATCTCAGGGGGGCGTATAATCTGATTAGGATAAAGGAGGGGGATGAGTGGAAGACGGCGTTTAACACTCCGGAAGGACATTATGAGAACCTTGTCATGAATTTTGGTCTGACTACTGCCCCGGCGGTGTTTCAACATTTTGTTAATGACATCTTTCGCCACCTTGTGGGGCAGTTTGTGGTCGTTTATTTAGATGACATCTTAATTTACTCGCCAGATCTTGTGTCTCATCAGGAGCATGTGAGACAGGTGTTGCAGATCTTGCGAGATAATAAGTTGTTCGCCAAATGGGAAAAGTGTGTATTCGCCGTACAGGAACTTCAATTTTTGGGTTTCCTGGTGTCAGCTTCCGGTTTCCGTATGGACCCTGAGAAAGTGAGAGCAGTGCTTGAATGGGATCGGCCAGAGGATCTTAAGGCACTGCAGCGTTTCCTGGGGTTTGCTAACTACTACCGGAAATTTATTCGTAATTTCTCATCTGTTGTCAAACCTCTCACTGACATGACTAAAAAAGGGACGGATTTTTCTAGGTGGTCTGACAAAGCTTGTCAAGCATTTTCATCCTTGAAAAAATGTTTTGCTTCGGCCCCCATACTCATTCAACCAGATGCATCACAACCGTTCATTGTGGAGGTAGACGCGTCTGACGTAGGGGTGGGTGCAGTATTATCCCAAGGTCCGTCCCCTGGTAAATGGCGTCCGTGCGCTTTCTTCTCCAAGAAATTGTCGCCCGCCGAGAGGAATTATGATGTCGGCAATAGGGAACTCTTGGCCATTAAGTTGGCTTTTGAGGAGTGGCGTCACTTTTTGGAGGGGGCAGTCCACCCGGTCACCGTTATTACTGATCACAAGAACCTGCTGTATTTAGAATCTGCAAAGCGTCTGAATTCTAGACAAGCTAGATGGTCGTTGTTTTTTACCAGGTTTAATTTTGTCGTCACTTATCGTCCTGGGTCAAAAAATGTTAAGGCTGATGCCTTATCTCGTAGTTTCCCAGGGGCCGGGAAAACGGATGACCCGGTTCCTATCCTTCAGGAGGGAGTGGTAGTGTCGGCTGTATGCTCGGAGCTTGAGGAGGAGGTATTGGAGGCTCAGGGGACGCCCCTGTAGGACCTCCAGGTAAACTGTTTGTTCCTAATCAGTTGAGACAAAAAGTTATCGAGGCACATCATAATTCTGCTTTAGCAGGACACCCAGGGAGTAAAGCAACTGTGGATCTCCTTTCTCGCCGGTTTTGGTGGCCTAACTTAAATAAAGAGGTAATAACTTTTGTCGCGTCCTGTGAAGTTTGTGCTCGCTCTAAGACCCCTCATACCCGTCCGTCTGGGACCCTCTTGCCTTTGAAAATTCCGGAGCGTCCATGGACTCATCTGTCTATGGACTTCATTACGGACCTTCCTCCGTCGTCAGGGAAGACTGTCATTCTAATTGTAGTTGACAGGTTCAGTAAGATGGCACATTTCATTGCTCTTCCTGCTCTTCCTAATGCTAAAACTCTGGCGCAGGTGTTCATTGGGGAGATTGTGAGACTTCACGGGTTGCCTTCTGATGTGGTGTCAGATAGGGGGTCTCAGTTTGTGTCCAAATTCTGGAGGGCATTTTGTTCACGTCGGGGATGCAATTGTCATTTTCCTCGGCTTTTCATCCGCAGACCAATGGTCAGACAGAGCGTCTGAATCAGAGCCTAGAGACATATCTTCGGTGTTTTGTCTCAGAGAACCAGGAGGACTGGTCTTCTTTCTTGCCTCTGGCAGAGTTCGCTCTTAACAATAGGCGGAGCGAGTCCACTGGTAAGTCCCCATTTTTTGGGGCATATGGTTTTCACCCCCAGTTTTGTACTTTCAATGGGGGGGGCCCTTCTGGGGTTCCTGAGGAGGAACGATTCTCGTCGTCACTTGCTTCAGTTTGGAGAGGAGTACTGAATAATCTGAGTGCTATGGGGAACCGTTACAAACGGAGGGCTGATAGGAGGAGAGTGTCTGGTCCGGACCTTTGTGTGAACGATCTGATATGGTTGTCTACCAAGAATATAAAACTCAAGGTTCCCTCCTGGAAACTGGGTCCCAGGTTCATCGGTCCATACAGGATCAGTTCTATAATTAATCCTGTGGCATTTCGTCTGGACCTCCCTCCTACGTTTAAAATCCACAATGTGTTCCACAAATCGTTGCTTAAGAGGTACGTGGCGCCAGTTATACCGTCACCTCTACCTCCTCCTCCAGTGGTGGTCAATGGTAACTTAGAATTTCAAGTGTCGAAGATCATTGACTCACGTCTGACTCTCCGGTCCCTTCAGTACTTGGTTCATTGGAAGGGGTATGGTCCTGAGGAGAGGACGTGGGTCCCTGCGTCTGATGTTAACGCAGATCGATTGGTTCGGACCTTCCACACAACTTACCCGGGCAGACCTGGCCCTGAGGGTCCGGAGGCCCCTCGTAGAAGGGGGGGTACTGTCATGGGTGTATTGCCACGAAGATCGTCGCGATTGCACATTCTGACTTCTCGCAGCTGAGTTGCTGTTTCTTTGTGTTTGGTAGTGAGGGAGTTAATTTTACCTAGCTCTTTGCTAAGACTAGGTCCAGCCTCGCCCGGCTGCTTTTGATTATGCACTAATTAGCTTCCTTTATATACCTGCCAGTCTGCTTGTTTGATGCCGGTGAAAGCTTACATGCAGACCAGCAGTTTGGATCAGGTCATGAGAAGACTTAAGTTAAGAGTTCCTTTGTGGTTTCTCCTCTCCTCGATTATAGTTTATCTCCTAGACCTTTTGTGTTCCCTCTGTGTTTAAGTGTCGTATGCAAGACAGTGTTTGCTTTGTCCCCTGTCTGTCTCGTTTGTCTGTACTGTTTGTTAAGCAGTAACCTGCCTATTTCCTGTGTGGTAATCAGGGTCCTTCTGAGGACTAGATTACAGTTGTCAGGGACTTATAGGAGACAGGGTTACGTTGGCGGCCTGGACCTCTGTACCATTAACAGTACCTCCAGGTTGAGGGACTAGTCAGGTCCCCAGTCTAGGGTCAGCATAGACCCCGGTCCACCTGCAGCCTGAGTACAGCATTATACGTCTTCAGGATTCACCCACAGTACAACGGATATTATGTCAGGTAATACTATACTTTATGTACATGTTGAGATTTCCTATTTATGTGTTATATTGAATGTTGTCCCTCTTAGTATTGATTACTGACATCATATGTGTATCTGTGATACAGCGTGACATCTTCCAGGTAGAGTAGGAGAGACAAGGAATGGACTGTGCAGGTATCGATGTCAACCACACAAAAGAGAAGGTCATCCACGTGTTGTAGAAGAGTGACTCTTGCATATTCTGCAATCCAGTTGACGAGGATGGAGGACATTGTCTTGGTGAAACTTGAAGGGCTTGTTCTGAGCACCTTGAGGCAACACTGTCCATATGCACTGCACTGGTGCGTGAAGGCAGGCCTCCAGGTGGAGGGGAAACACTGAAGAAGGCACTGGCCAGGTTGATCACCGTGAATACCGTTGCGGTGACTGGGACTTTTGAGAGCAGAGTGTGACAGTTCAGCACTGTTGGGGTTTCAAATACCGTAGCCTCTTTCACGGCCTCCAGGCCTTGCCTATTCTGAACTCAGTGGGGTTTACAGTCTTTTTCTTCACTGTGGAAAGCTGGGATTGATTCCGATGGGCGAGGCAGCCCAGTTTGGCCTTGTCCTTCACTATGCGGCAGGGGACTCCCATCTCCCGGCACAGAGCTGGCGGGAAAACAAGCCGCCTACTAGGATCCACATCATGAGAGATGACGACCAGCTGGCTTTCTTGTTCTCCACCAAGGCAGTCACTGTGTTAGCACCTGCTCTGGTCACAGGGGGTCTTCTTGTTGGGACGTCTCCTTCACCGGCTGCTTTTTTCTCAGCACGGGCCATCAGTAGTTTCTTTTTCTCCAGCTCGGTCTCAGGTCAGTATTTGTGCACAAGTTTGAAGAGCTGAGTGGCCTTTTGCCGGTCTAGGGCCTGGGTGAACTGGTTGATTGCAGGGGGCACCTCCTGGTGTTTGCAAAAGATGAACCTCTGGCGTTGGAGCCGGATGAGGTGTTGCCATTCCATGAAGCGAGTAGGGTCCTTCTTGAGTTGAATATCCTGGCCAATGTCAAAGTTCTCAGGCCGTCTTCTTAGGCGAGTTCACTTAGACCTTCAGTTGGTCAGAGACATCTTGACTCTGGGTGATGGAGTGGCTTTTCTGGTACTATGTCCAGCACCTCCTGTGATAGGTCTGCAGTGTGGTTGTTCCTGTTTCTTCTTGGGTCAGGGGTGAAGAAAGTGTCATGGTCCCATCTTCCTGGAACACTCTGGTCGCTTTCAGCTTCTGCAGTAGGTCCACTCCCAATAGGTTGAGGGTGCAGGTCTTTGACACAACAAACTGGGACATGATGGAGTGTTCTGGCTGAGTCCACACGCTCAGGGGCTTCATAATCTAGAAATGTCTGACTTGACCATCAATTCCCATGCAGGACGCAGAAAATTCTGATAGATAGGTGAGGTTGCGGAGTTCCACAAGAAAAAATCTGACTACGCCATCCACTCTCAGGATATTGGTCCCACTGGTGGGGTTCCCTGTGGACTTGGTGTGCTCCTGTCCTATGGACGGGGTTCTTCACTGCTTTCTGTGTTTCTTCTTCTTCTGGGCGAAGTCGCTGTTCTGCACCGGTTCCGGAAATGACCAAACTCGCCACAGTTGTAACACTGGACATCCCTTCTGTCCCGGCGGGACTCAATCCTTTTTGCTACTGCGAGCAGGATATCCATTGCTATTGACGTGTACTCAGGCCTGGCTACTACCAGTGGTTTCCTGATTGGTTCTCTCAGTCCATGCACAAAAGCCTGTACCAACATCCGTCTGTGTGTCTGATCATGGGTAATGAGGCCCAAATCTTGAAACACTTGCATCACTCTGTCATGGAACTTCTCCACAGACTCTGTCGTGTCTTGACTCATGTCATGTAGGCTGAGAGTTTGTCCTGTCAGTCTGCTTTTGGCCCATTCTCTGAGCTGCTCAATTAGCTTTGGTCCTGTCTCCCAGGCATACGCATCTAACTCTGCTGGAAGCTTGAAGTGTTCTCTTATAATTGGCCAGAATGCATCACCTGCTTTTATTTCCTTTACGGTCCAGAGATCAATCCAGGCTGCTGCATACGTTCACTGGATCTGCTGCATTTTTTGGCAAAATGGCATGGGGTGTATCCCTGGGTCTGGCAGCATACTGATCACCTGGCTTGGGATGAAGGGCTCATAGGATGGTGCCTCTACCTGTCCCTGCTCTATTGGTGCTTGTGTGTTTTCTTCCCTAGTATTGGGCAGCATGTATGACGTTGTGTCTTCATCTTCATCAGATGAGAAGTGACATGGTGTGCTTGGTGCATATACTGGGTGAGATTTGGGCTTAAAAGTTGTCTTGCTGCATGGGGATTTCCCTCTTCCTTGCTGAGGCTGCGGTGGATCAGTGTCATGGTTCCATGCTGGCAGCCCTGCTCGGCACTGAGGTTCCTCATTTGTGTCTGTAGCTACACTTCCCCCCTGTGAAGCCATGGCTGTGGGCTCTGCTAGCTGTTGTGTCTGGGGGCTACATGCAGCGTTTTGTGTAGGGAGATTTGCACTTTCTTCTCCTGATATAATGACTGGCAATGTTTGTACTGTGCTTGGGACAGACAGGGTGCCCTGTGCTGGAGGCACTGAATACAGGGACACCACATTGCTTTGATTGGGCGTTGACCCAGTTGATAACGAAGTAGAAAAAAGAGGAAGAGAAGGGAGGTGTGAGGGAGGAGCGAGGGAAAGAGGAGGGGGGAGAGATGGAGGGGAGAGAGGTGGAGGGGAGGGTGAAGAAGAGGAAGAGGAAGAAAATGGATGTGTCAGAGATGTGAGGGAGGGGAAAGAAGGAATGATAGGGAAAGAAGGATAGAGAGGGATGGCAGCGAGGACAGAGGAGAAAAGTCTGAAGAAGGAGAAAGGGACTGAGAGAAGAAAAAGGAGAGGGTGTCCCCCCTGTGGCTCTTGAGAGGGGACCGTTGAAACAAAAATGCCTTCTCCCTGTGGAGAGAGGCGGGGAGCGTTTTTCCCTGTACAAGGCTCCTTATTCAATGAGAGCAGCCTACACCTGTCCCGTGTCTCCACATGATGGACATGTGATGTGTGTGACTCTGAATTCTGCTCTTGTGACATGTCAGTGATCATTTTCTCACAGACGATTTAACACCTTTTCAATCTTATTCACATAAAAAATCACTTCCTGGTCCAATCAAATTAACTTGCTGTACCTTCTACACGATGCACCACTGCTCTTTTATAGCAGACGGTAATCTATAAACAAACTTTCCTGTGCCTTTCAAACAACAAAAAAGAAAAAATATTTCATTATGCAGCGTAAAGTCTGCCTGTCCATTTGCTTCTCACGTACTCTGACCTTCTATTCACATGCCTAGCCCTTCGATTCTTACGTACTGTGTCTATTCCAAAAACCTACTCAACAAAGGTGTTTAAAAATCTGAAAACTGCTGCATTCTGGTTCTATGTGTCTTCGCTGAATGCCTGATGGGAGGGGTGAGTGAAGCCGCTGCGCAGCTGTTTTGTGTATTCTCCCTCAGACTGCAGTTTCCTTATCTGTGCTTCTGACCTTGGTCTAAAGCAAGCTAGTAGATGTTGTGCTTTTTTTTTCTTTTCTTTTAAAAAATGGTTGGAGAATAAAACTCTAAAATAAATTGATTAGAAAAACCTCTCCAAAATTATTTAAAAATGTACTTAAAAGAAAAACTTTAAAAACAAAAGTTAGATTTAGTAAAAAAAACTCTAGGAAAAAAGATTGACCAAAAAGGGGAGGGAAAAAAAATGGATTAATCATAAAACTCTGAAAAACAACCCTTGTTACTAAAACAGCTAATTAAAAACAGAAAAGAGGTGGAAAAACTGATTGTAAAATGATAAAAACAAAAAGAAAAAATACTTTAAAACTTTTGTCTGGTAGCGTAGGCTTTTATCCTCCTGCCCTCTGGAAAAAAAAAAATCTCGCTGCTGCCAGCACTTCCCCCCTCCCTTATATCTCTGCTTGCTGTCTCTACAGGCACTGAAATCACGTATCAAAAAAAAGATTATCCATATAGAATAGCAAAAAATGAATACAGTTCAGTCTGAATGCCTGAGAATTTTCACGCTACAGCCTGTAGCCAAAAAACTAGCTTAAAAAGATCAAAACCAGGAAGCAGATGTGACAACGTGATTAGCAGAGGAGGGGGGTCAAAGGGGTTTCTCGCTGCTGCAGCCAGCAGTGAATGAGATAGTGACAGAGCGCACGCTGCTCTGAGTGTGAATTTAAAGCAGCGATACCTGATATAGACAGGCAGACGTACAAATGAAACAAACACCCGGGAGTATACGAATCCCTCTTTTGATGATCTGTGACACATACAAGCTGCTCTGGTAACTGATAACTCACCAATTGCACTGAGCACGGCAATGCTCCAGGTCTACCACTTCTGAAAACCGTACGCCCTGGCCGGTGGGCCGGTCACAGTAATCTGTAATAGCCTGTACAAAATTCCCACCTGGAATACTGGGAGTGTCTCCCTCCGATGTGTGAAAGAATCTGTGAGAATTTATCCAAACAAAGCCCCCATCCTTCACACCTGGAATACTGGGATTGTCTCCTCCGATGTGTGAAGGAATCTGTGAGAACTTATCCAGCAATTTGGTTTTCCTGCTATACAAGCTTCCAGAAATCAGAAAGCAAAAACACAGTCACCGTTCCAACTTTTCTCCCGGTTCACATAAAACATGAAACACATACACAGCACAGCAGCAAACACCTTATATCCCAGGGTTTTGGAAAAGGGTGTGGACTTTTTACACTACCTGGGAATGCGGTGGTGACCACACCTGACCGGCAAGAGGTGTAAGACCAGGACTGAGCACAAGGGACTTTCAGGTAAGATGACAAGATTTTCTTACCTTACTTATGGAGCTGCGCAGTGTCCGTCCCGTGAGCCAAGGCCATGGCCAACACCTCTGTCTCTCCGGTCAGCAGGTCCCCGTGCGTTTCGTCCACTGCCCCACGTTGGGCGCCAACTGTTATGGAAATTTAATTAGGATAAATTTATCCTGAAGTGTTTGCTGGTGCTGTTCCCAATTTTCTATTAAATGTCTTTTTGAGCGCTCAGAACAAAATGAAAACTGTCCACACGGAAGTGTCAGTATAGCAGTTCGTCAAGACCCCACATTTATTATTCATTCAAGGTTTTATACGTTTACAAAAAGGGGCTGGTTAGTCAATTAACATACAATTAAAAGCTGCTAGATTATTGGCTGTTCTAGTGTAAGTATGATAATTATGATAAAAGGGCTGAAGTTGCAGATTTATTGTTTTTGTTCTTTGCCCTAGCTTTCTTGCATGACTAGTAAAGAAAACAATAGATATCTATTAAGACTCTCTGTACTTGTTCCTTTTGAAGGCCAGGGTCGTCTTTAACGACTGATTATAGCTGGCATCAGCTTTTTGCATAGATGTGTGAGCACAGGATTTTTAGCAAGTGAGATCTATCTAACTGTGAATGCATATATATGAATATACTTTGAATATATGGAATACATATATATTTCCATGACACTGGTTTTGTGTTTTTTATAGTGTTTCTTTTTGGGGTTAATGTGTGTTTTGTAACCTTTAGTAATAAAAGTTACATTTTATCCTTGAGCTTACTACCTCAGTTTATTATTTCCAGATATTTCCCGCTTACTTGCTTTGTCTAGCACCAAATGACAGCGGTTTGTCAGTTGGAAGGTATTACAAACTCAAGTGAGAAATTCACATTTATGCACCACCAAGACCAAACCCAATTTATCATATATCTCAGCCATCGCATACACATAGTATGCTCACTGGAATATATCTCTTCGTACAAACTCTAAAACAAAAACAAACATCATTAGACAACATCAAAAATGGCAAATTGTTCAAACAATTCTCAGGGGATTTTCCACTACTTTTATCTAAAATCTGCAATTAAATTAGTCCATGAGGGAATCAGGGCTGGGGGTATAGTATGCTTTGGTATTGGAGGATTATAATGGGTGATAACAATAGGGGCTTTGTATGCCTCCATATGGTGTCCCACCTCAATCTTTCCAACCCCCTATCTCATTTGTCATCACCCTCCTGGGCCTGGTGATTTGCAATTTACCTTTCCTCAGATTTTGCCATCTCCTCAACAGGTCACTAGTAGAGATCCTATCTATCCTGAAATGGAACCTCTCTAGCTATAAGGTCACAAAACAACTCCATCCTGCTCTTTCTAATTGAGTATCATCCTCTTTTCTCCTTTCTTGATCTACTCTCTCTCCTGTACTATTTTTTTTACACTTTTGCTTTCTCTAGAGCAGATAACTGAGAGATTAAATTGCATGCTGTGTAGACAGTAGTAGAATTTTCCATAAGTGCACTGAACATAGTGAATAATGAGAATTTGTAAGCCGCTGCAGCACCTTCTATGAATTTATTCTTTATCATTACTGTCAACAGTGCAGCATCTGGTCCCTTCCAATCCTCTACAACAGGAAAGTGATCATTCAAATCTGGCAAAGGATTGCGAGTTACACCACCTATGCATACGATTTCTCTCAATCTCTGTACTCCGTCTGCAAGAGACTCCCATTGAGTTTGTGGTATTCAATAGGAGCGTCATACACTTGTGCCACAGAATCTCTCACCAAGTTTCAACAGAGAGAAGTTCTCTGCAGTGTCCCTTGCACGTCTCATTTTTAGCTCAAATACTTAATCCTACAGCCTCCCGACTTCAAAATTATGATATCTGCGCCATGATCCCATAATCTGAGAATCCATGCTAACAAATGTTCTCCTGTTTGCTGCCTGTACCTAGTAGATAACTCTGCTAACTCTCCTGCTGTATACCCCCTAGTCTCCTCTGTCATTGTAGCCTCTGCTCCAGTAGCTGCGTTTCCTGCATCTATCCTATCTCCACTACGCTGTGTGACTTCTAGTTTTTGTTATAATAGGTATGGCATGGCTTTCTTCCTCATCTGTCTCTCTGTCAACCTTCCCATTCTAGCAAATCTGACCATTTCTCGTGCAATCATGGTTCTAATCTGTGCTGTATGAATATCTGACACTGGCTGCTGTCTCCTGCGCCTATTCACATTTTTAACCACATAAGCATCCAAATTACTTTGCATATTGTTATGCTGTTTCATTTGGGCTCAAGGCTCATTGCAAGCTAATCCTTTGCTCTATAGCTGTATGCAGCTCCAAACGCAAGTTATCAATCTCCTCCTGTAAACTTTGAAGTGCCTGAACACAGACCCTTCCAACGGCTGCAGCAGCGTTCTTTTTCTTTGCATCATACCTTGAGAGATCAAATTTGGCAGCTACATCATGGTGATTTGGTAAGTGCTGTCCTTCCATATACTTATTAAGCCCCCGTCTCACACAGCGATCTCACTGGCGAGATCGCTGCTGAGTCACTAGTTTTGTGACGCAACAGCGATCTCCCCAGCGATATCGCTGTGTGTGACATTCAGTGATGATCAGCCCCCCTGCTGGGTATCGCTGATCGTCGCTGAATGTCCTGGACATTTTTTTGATCGCTGGTTTCCCGCTGGCCAGCACGCATCGCTGCGGGAGACCAGCGATCCGCTGGTAACCAAGGTACACAGCGGGTTTCCAGGCGCGGGGCTGTACCTGGAAACCAGCTGTGTACCTTGGATACCAGCGCCCTGATGCAGAGAGCTGGTAACCAAGGTACACAGCGGGTTTCCAGGCACCGCGCAGCACCTGGAAACCCGACGTGTACCTTGGTTACCAGCTCCCTGCATCAGGGCGCTGGTATCCAACATACACTGCGGGTAACTAAGCAATGTTACCTGATCGCTGCCTGAACTGCCTGTTTGGCAGCTCAGCAGCGATCATGTAGCGACACACCAGCGATCCTGATCGTTGTCAGGATCGCTGGTGTATTGCTATGTGAGACCTGGGCTTTACATTCCTATGCCATAGGGGTCCACGTTCCTGATAACACCCACTCTGGCAAGGATCTGCCACTACCATTGCTACTCTCAACTGCTTTCCTATTCTTAACAAACATTCAATTTTGCAAACATTTTTAATCAAAACAATCCCACTTCTGACACCACTTTGTTTTGTAACGGATTCATGTGATTGTGATGAATAAGAAATGTTCACACGAGAATTGAGTAAACTAAATTGAATTTACTTATAAAAAGATAAGAAATAAACAGTCACTCAAATACATATAAGCAATAAAGTAAAATAAATACATGTGCATCAAAAACAAGTATTTTTCATACATTACATTCTCAAGGTAGAAGTCCATCTGACTGTGTGTCCATTTTCAATCTCTCCGCCAAGAGTTCAGTCATCTTTTATATGTTAAACTGTACTTTGAAACAGTCTAAAAGCTTTGATCTTCATTGGAATGCCAGGGAGAAACCTCTTTTAACTGGTCATTTACTAACAACAAATAACTGGTCATTAACATTTCTTTGTTAGAAGATAAGTGAAAATGGTTATTGGCCCTCCCTGGACAATTCGCCATCTGGTTCAACATATAAGTTTAAATGACCTTCTGCTAAACTCTCTGAAAATAGGGATATATATATATTATATATTAAACTAATTGAAACCATATCAATAATTAGTATTAATTGGAGTGTTGAAACCATTAAAAATAACTCTTACTATACAGACATGTGCATATCAACTCAAGGACAAAAGCAAAAGACCTTGTGAAGATGGCGGAAGCTGGTTTAATTGTGTCAAAATCCACAGTGAAATGAGTCCTGTATCAAAATGGGCTGAAAGGCCACTCTGCCAGGAAGAATAAATTACTCCAAAAGAAACAAAAAAGCCAGATTAATGTTTGCAAATGCACACAAGAACAAAGACCTTCATTTTTGGAGACATGTCCTGTGGTCTGATGAAACTAAAATTAACATTTTTGGGCATAATGACCATTGTTACATTTGGAGGAAAAAGGGAGAGCTTGGAAGTCTAAAGGGTATGCCACACTGAACAATATCGCTAACGGGATCGCTAAAAAACGTCACTATTTAGCGATCCCGTTAGCGATGTTGTTCAGTGCGGCATCTGCCAGCGACGAGCTTCCTGCTGTGATCTCGCTCGTCGCTGGAATCGTTCCGGACCCTATTTTCTCGTCGGCGCTCCCGCTGGGTAAGTATATATCGCTAGTGTGGCACCTATTCTTAGCGATTTAGCGGTACTTTTGTACCGCTAAAGTCGTTAAGAAGATCGCTAACGGCGATAGCGTCGTTAACTATATCGCTAAATGTGGCCGCACTTAGCGATATAGAAACAATCCCGCTAGCGATCGCATTAGTATGCGTCGTTATCGTGATCGCTAGCGGGATTGTTTAGTGTGGCAGTACCTTAAGAACACCATCCACGAATGTGAAACACGGGAGTGGCAGCATCATGTTGTGGGGTTTTTTTTTGCTGCAGGAGGGACTGGTGCACTTCACAAAATAGGTGGCATCATGAGAAAAGAAGATTATGTGGCAATAATGAAGCAGCATCTCAAGACATCAGCCAGGAAGTTAAAGCTTGAGTGGAAATGGGTCTTCCAAATGGACAGTGACCCAAAGCATACTACCAAAATGGTAGCAAAGTGGCTTAAAGTTAACAAAGTCAATGTTTTGGAGTGGCCATCACAAAGTCCTGATCTCAATCCAATTGAAAATGTATGGGCAAAGCTGAAAAGGCAGGTGCGAGCAAGGCAAACTACAAACCTGGATCAGTTACACCAGTTTTGTCAGGAGTAATGGGCCCAAATTTCGACCAACTATTGTGAGAAGCTTGTGGAAGGATATCCCAAACTTTTGACCCACGTCATTCAGTTTAAGGGCTATGGTACCAAATGCTAATGAAATGTATGTAAACTTTTGACTTTGCAGTAAGTAATAAAAATGCCTTAGAACATTATCATAATTCTGGCATGTGGCAAATATTAATTATGGTAATCCTAATTGACCTAAAACAGGAAAGGTTTATTCTGATTTCATGTCGGATATTGAGAAAATGATGCATATGTGTATTTTTATATAGTATATGTAAACTTCTGATTTCAACTGTATGTGTGAAGGCTTTAAAACAAAAAAATTTAAGTGCAGCAAAATGGCGGCGCATGTGTATTAGTATCTATCGCTTCTGACAGATGGTATTGTGCAAACGCCGCCAACAGCGCCATTTTGCTGCAGCCAATTTTTTTTTGCCTCCAGCAAAATGATGCCATCGGCGCAGTTGCATCTATCGGCAAGCAATAGATGCTACTGCGCCAGTGCCATTTTGCTGTAGTTAAATTTTTTTTCAAACCCACCACACATATATGCAGTGGCCTGTCATAAGCCCATAAGGATGAATATGAAAACAGAGCACGAAATAAAGCATCGGCCCGAAGCACGAGAATCTCATTAACTGAAAACTGCAAATACAGATTAAACAACCACAAGATGGATTTCATCAGCCAGTATCATTTTAATAAGTGTAACGGCACCTAAATGACAGTGTCTGTAGTTTACGTAGCAAAAGCCTGCTGACAGATTCACTTTAAAGGGGTTTTCTTACGAACAAAATTTCATTTTAACCCCTTAACGACCGCTGATACGCATTAAAACGGCAGCTGCTAAGGTTCTTATTCCCTCTTCGCTGTTTTAAAATGCGATTGAGAATAAGGCTGTAGCGTCTCCCAGAGTCAGAAAATCTCCCCGGAGAACATGATCAGGGCCATATTTTCCGGTCCCCGATCACAAAAAAATGAAATGTTTATTTTTTACTTCCACATTGCTTCATTTCCTGTGAAGCAATTGAAGGGTTAATAAACTTATTGAATGTGGTTTTGGGCACCTTGAGGGGTGCAGTTTTTTAGAATGGTGTCACTTTTGGGTACTTTCTGTCGTATGGGCCTTTCAAAGTCACTTCAAATGTGAGGTGGTCTCTAAAAAAAATTGTTTTGTAAATTTTGTTGGAAAAATTAGAAATCGCTGATCAACTTTAAACCTTATAACTTCCTAGCAAAAAAAAAATATGTTTCAAAAATTGTGCTGATGTAAAGTAGACATGCGGGAAATGTTATGTATTAACTATTTTGTGTGACATAACTCTCTGATTTAAGGGCATAAAAATTAAAATTTGAAAATTGCAAAATTTTAACAAATTTTTGCCAAATTTTAAATGTTTTCGCAAATAAACGCAAGTCATATCGAATAAACTTTACCACTATCATGAAGTACCATATGTTACGAAAAAACATTCTCAGAATCAGTGGGATACATTGAAGCGTTCCAGAATTAAAACCTCAAATTGACAGTGATCAGAATTGTAAAATTTGGCTTGGTCATTAAGGTCAAAATTGGCTCTGTCATTAAGGGGTTAATCAATAGATCTTGGAATAATAGCTTACACAATTTGATGTGTTTTTTAATTAAATGCTCCTGTGCTGAGATAATCTTATGAATATGTCCCTGCTATGTATTCTGTAATGGCTGTGTCTGACCGTTCAGGGACATGGTCTGGTAATACCACAGGTCCTTGGCAGGGGAGGAAACAAAAGAGTATACAGACATTACAGCACGGGATCAAAGCTTATTCTTTTTGTGAGGTTTCCCTCCCTGTTTTTAAAAATGTTTTAATTCAAAGAAAGAATCAGCTGTAATCCCCTGCTGCAATTTCTGTATCCCTCCCCGCCCAAAAGCTGTGGTATGATCAGACCATGTTTCTGTACTGTAAGACACAGACATTACACAGTACACAGCAGGGACACATTTATAAGATTATCTTAGAACAGGATTATTTTATTTAACCAGATCCAATTGTGCAAGTTAATATTCCAAGAACTATTCATTAAAATTAACTTTTGTTCGTGGGAAAACCCCATGTAAGTACATATTGTTAAACCCTTTCCGGCGTGGTCTTTAATAATACGTCCCTGCACCCTGGTACTTATTAACACGGGACGGATTATTACGTTCATGCGATCGTGCGCTCGCGATTGCCATCGGGTGTCAGCTGATTCTGACAGCTGACACCCGGTAATAAGTGCCAGGAGCGCTTCTGCACCGCTCCCAGCACTTTAACCCACTATATATATGCTGCGATCGAACTCGATCGCAACATTCCGTGAGCAGGCAGACTGAAGACAGTCCTTCTGCCTTTGGATCGGAGACCCCACGGCGCCAACGCGAGGTCCCAGTCATTGCCATGATGGCCCGATGTCGTAATGACGACATTCGGGCCATCAGCGCTAGGAAAGTTGCTTGATCATGCTCAGTGCATGATCAGCAACTTTCTCTGTCAGTGCAGAGCTGACAGTCTGAATAGCATAGGTATATTGCTGCATGCCCATGCTATACAAGCGATCAGCCTGCAAAAAGTTATAGTACCATAGTGGGATGAATTAATAAGTTTTAAAAAAAAAAATGATAATTGTAAAAAAACCAAAACAATAAAAGTACACATATTTGGTATTGCCACGTCCAGAATGACCCAACCTATAAAACTGTCCCACTAGTTAACCCCTTTAGTGAACAACATAAAAAATAAAAAACAAGGCAAATAACTGCTTTATCATTATACCGCTGAACAAAAAGTGGAATAAAACGCGATTTAAAAAATGAATATAAATAAACATGGTACCGTTGAAAATGTCATCTTGTCCCGCAAAAAAAAAGCTGCCGTACAGCTCCATCAGCAGAAAAATAAAAAAGTTAGGCCAGGTTCACATTAGCGTATGTGTGCGCAGCGTATGCCTGCGTACAGAATGGCATCGATCCGCATGCGTCTTGCATACTTATGTTTAAAATTGTGTACGCAGTGACATGCGTTTGCATCAGTTTGGGTGCGGTTGTGTCCACATGCGTCATTTCGCTGTGCCCGTTGAGCACAACATGTTGCATTTTTTGATCCATCAAATATGTGCAGGCATGCACTGTCTATAAGAACGCATTGGTACGCATGGATATGCGCATGGATGCGCTCGATACGCATGCGTACTTCAGACAGTATGTCCAGGAAATGATGATTCATCACCTCCCAAATCCCAGGTGTATAAAAGGGGAAGTCCAGAACTCTCAAGACTGTGGATGGGATATCAAGACTCTGTATGTCAGTATAGTAGCTTTGAAAATGGCTGTCTGTCTCTCACTGCAGTCTGTACTCTGCACATATGTTTTTCTTTCTGTTCCTTGTAGACTTTGCGGTGTTCCTGTTGTGGATCCTGTCCCGGAATCCTCCTGTTCCAAGATTTATAGTATCCGGTGGTGTGGTCCAGGCCCTCTCAGCTTCAATCTAATGTAAGTATGAGTGTCTGTGTTGCTCTGCCCAGTCTCACACTCTGCCTAGTCTTATGTTTTGCTTTCTGTTCCTTGTAGACTGTGCGGTCGGTGCTCCTGTTGTGAATCCTGTCCCGGAATCCTCCTGTTCCAAGATTTAGTGTCCGGTGGTGTGGTCCAGGCCCTCTCAGCTTCAATCTAATGTAAGTATGATTGTCTGTACTTTTGCTCTGCCCAGTCTCAGTCTTCGTCACTTATGTTTTTCTTTCTGTTCCTTGTAGACATTGCTGTGCTGGTGTCCTGGATTGAGGCCTGTTCCGGATTTCCCCAGTTCTGCAGTCCCGGTGTTGTGCTGCTGTCTCATGGTTGTGCTGCCGTCCCAGTGTTGTGCTGCCGTCCGGGTGTTGTACTGCTGTCCTGGTGCAGTGCTGCTGTCCCAGTTCTGTGCTGCGTGACTGGTGTGCTGTTGGACTACTGCCTGTAATGTAGGCGTCCATTGTGTTTTTATTTTTTTTATTTGTTTATTTTTTTTCTTTGTCTTCATTGTTGTTGGCTCTAGTTAAATTTTTCTTGTCTGTTCTTTTCTAGTGTTCCACTTGACTGCTGCTTGCTATTCCAACATGTCCTCCAGTGAAGACCAGAATGCTTCCCAGAGTAGACATGACAGTGATTATGTAATCACATTATATATAGTGATTGGTATATATTGACTGACAATAGACATGTGGTAAATCATGTATTTTTTTTATAGGAACCTTCCAGGAAGAGCAGGAGCAGTCGAGTGGAAATGAATGTTCCCAGGGTCCTCGGACTCAAGTTCCTGAGGAGGAAAGACAGTGTGTAAAGTAGTTTTTTCATTATCAGAGTTGTAATTGAATTTGGTTTCAGTTTTGTATCTTTAAAACTATATGACTTGTAATTTTTTTCTTTTTATTTGATCTATAGATTCCACAACGTGAGGAAGGCAATCCAGAGATTGACAATGACAAGCTCATTCCTCTTGTGCAAGAGCGAGCAGCCTTGTGGGACACCCATGATCGTAACCATTCCGACTCAGGATTGATTCGACGACTCTGAGACCAAGTGGCCAGATCGCTGTTGGATGATTGGGACCATGCCACCCCACAAAACAGAAAGGATTTTCGTAATTATTGCAATGTGGTCTGACGCGTCTATTTTCCTGTAAATGTAGGTGCCTTTTTTACAATTTATTTCTTTATTTTTTTCCCCCTTCACATTGAAGAGAGTCAAAGTCTGTTGGCATTCGATGCAGGCTCGCTTCAACAAGGATATGAGAGAGATTCGTGTTCGAAGTGGTGCTGCTCCAAAGGTCTCAAAATATAAATACCATCTGTCTTTTCTGAGGCCTGCGGTTGCTCAGCGAATGTGAGTATCTTTTCTGTTGTTACTATTATCTAAACTATTTTTTTTTTAGTAATGTTTGTAATTTATTTTCCACACACCACCTGGAGCAGCACCACACAACCTGGATCGTCCTCAGTTGGAGCAGCCCCTAATTGAACAGCCACCGAACAGTCTCAATCATCCACCAGCGATGGAGCAACCAGGCAGGCTTCACAGGCTAGGGAACAGGCAGCCGGTCCATCAGGTTTTCCCCTCTCACAGCCCTCTGCCACTGGTTTTGTTGGGTCTGCTCGCCAGCGGCAGAGGGCCTGGGAGAGGTCAATTATGCCCGAGTTTATTCATTTAAGGTCGATCTTCCAGGATGGGATGAAGGTGCTTGGAGATAGACTGAAGAGTGGGTTCACTCATGTGAACACACTTTTCCAGGAAGTCCACAGACACCTTGACCGCCTGGAAGCTGACCTTCAGAGACTGGAGAGACTTTTTTTCCGCAATAGAGAGGGGCGTGTTGGAAAACCTGCCGCCTGACCTCCAGCTGTATGTAATGAGGGCCTGTCAGGATGCTTACAGCGAGGTAATGCAGCAGTCCCAAGTGCAGTCAAGATGTCACCAGCTGCCACATATTTCTTTTCCTACACTGCAACAAGGGCCAGCACAACATCAGTGGCAAGTGAACTATCCTACAGTTCCCAGCTACACCATGCAGCTGGGTGCAGCGCCCCTTCAGCTTGCAGTACCCACCATGCAGCCGAGTGCAGCACCTCTCTAGCTTGCAGCACCCACCACACAGCCGAGTGCAGCACCCCTCCAGCTTGCAGCACCCAACACGAAGCCAAGTGCAGTACCCCTCCAGCTTGCAGCAGCCATCACGCTGCCGAGTGCAGCACCTATAGAAAGCAAGAAACACAGAGGGAACATAAAAAAAAGTGGCCCACTCAGCACACCAAACAAAATCCACGGAAAAGGAATGTTTCCCAAAAAAATTACCCTCCACCTACAAACTCCCCTCCCAATGTGTCTCTGTTATGCAATCTGTCTACACCTTCTCTTGTGTCTCTTCCTTCCAATGTGTCTATCCCTTCTAATTTGTACTCCACTTCTAATGTGTCTTCTTTCCCAATGACCCAATCCTCCATTTTGTTGCCACTTCCCCTGTAACCACTCCCTCACCCACTCCTACCCACCCTCCTCGTCCACAATGTCACAACTTTCAACTGACGCCGACCCTAAACCCCATTTTTTTATTTATTGTTTTTATAATGTTTTATTTTTGTTTATAAAAAGTCTTTTGTTTTCACTGTCTATCTATTTGAAAAAACACACATGTTTGTATTGTATTACGGGTGTTACAGTGGAGGTGTTATTATTATTAACCCATTTATTCCATTGGACGTAATATTCCGTCCATGTGACCCTGGACCTCATTCCCATGGACGGAATAGTACGTCCAGGGCGATCAGCTGCGCTCCCAGCTAATCGCCGCCGGGTGTCAGCTGATTATCACAGCTGACACCCGGGACTGTGTGTCAGGAGCGGTCACGGACCGCTCCCGGCACATTAACCCCTGGCACACCGCGATGAAACATGATCGCGGTGTACCAGGGGCACAGGGGAGCATCGCGCAGGGAGGGGGCTCCCTGCACGCTCCCCTGAGACCCTCAGAACAGCGCGATGTGATCGCGCTGTTCTGAGGCCTTCCTCCCTCCAAGGACACGGATCCAAGATGGCCGCCGGGTCCTGCAGGGAGGCGGCTTACTCAGTGCCTGCTAAGAGCAGGCACTGAGAAGCCTGCAGCACTGCCAGAGCGATCGCTGGTGTGACAGAGTGCTGTGCACACTGTCACACCAGCGATCTCACCCTACATAGTGATGTCCCACCCTGGGACAAAGTATAAAAGTTAAAAAAAAATAAAAATAAAAGTGTAAAAAAAAATTCCAAAAAAAATAAAAAAAAATATTCCCCAATAAATTCATTTATTCCTGTAAATAAAAAAACAAAACAATAAAAGTACACATATTTGGTATCGCCGCATCCGTAACGACCCCCCCTATAAAACTGTCCCACTAGTGAACCCCTTAAAAAAAAAAAAAACAAAGCAAAAAAATCAATGCTTTATCATCATACCGCCGAACAAAAAGTGGAATAACACGCGATCAAAAAGACCGATATAAATAAGCATGGTACCGCTGAAAACATCATCTTGTCCGGCAAAAAATGAGCCGCCATACAGCATCATCAGCGAAAAAATAAAAAAGTTATAGCTCGCAGAATAAAGCGATGCAAAAATAATCATTTTTTATATAAAATTGTTTTTATTCTATAAAAGCACCAAAACATAAAAAAATGATATAAATGAGGTATCGCCGTAATCGTACTGACCCGAAGAATAAAACTGCTTTATCAATTTTACCACACGCGGAATGGTATAAACGCCTCCCCCAAAAGAAATTCATGAATTGCTGATTTTTGTTCATTCTAACCTCCCAAAAATCGAAATAAAAAGCCATCAAAAAATGTCACGTGCTCAAAAATGGTACCAATAAAAACGTCAACTCGTACCACAAAAAATAAGACCTAACATGACTCTGTGGGCCAAAATATGCAAAAATTATAGCTCTCAAAATGTGGTGATGCAAAAATTATTTTTTGCAATAAAAAGCGTCTTTTAGCGTGACAGCTGCCAATCATAAAAACCCGCTATAAATAGTAAACCAAACCGCCTTTATCACCCCCTTAGGGAAAAATAATAAAATTAAAAAAATGTATTTATTTCCATTTTCCCATTAGGGTTAGGGTTGCGGCTAAAGTTAGGGTTAGGGTTGACGCTAAAGTTAGGATTAGGGTTAGGGTTGGGACTACGGTTAGGGGTGTGTTGGGGTTAGGGTTGGAGTTAGAATTGGAAGGTTTCCGCTGTTTAGGCACATCAGGGGCTCTCCAAATGTGACATGGCGTCTGATCTCAATTCCAGCCAATTCTGCGTTGAAAAAGTCAAACGGTGCTCCTTCACTTCTGAGCTCTGTCATGCGCCCAAACAGTAGTTTCCCCCCACATATGGGGTATCAGCGTACTCTGGACCCCAAGAGTTATTGTGCAATTTGTCCTATTTCTTCTGTTACCCTTGGTAAAATAAAAAACTAGGGACGAAAATATCATTTTTGTAAAAAAAATGATTTTTTTTGTTTTTACGGCTGTACGTTATAAACTTCTGTGAAGCACTTGGGGCTTCATAGCGCTCACCACACATCTAGATAAGTTCCTTGTGGGGTCTATTTTCCAAAATGGGGTCACTTGTGTGGGTTTCCACTGTTTAGGCATATCAGGGGCTCTCCAAATGCGACATGACGCCCCCAGACCATTCCATCAAAGTCTGCAATCCAAAATGTCACTACTTCCCTTCCGAGCCCCATCGTGTACCCATACAGTAGTTTTCTCCCACATATTGGTTATCAGCATACTCAGGACAAATTGGACAACAACTTTTGGGGTCCAATTTCTCCTGTTATCCTTGTGAAAATAAAATATTGGGGGCGAAAAAATCATTTTTGTAAAAAAAAAAAGGATTTTTTTATTTTTACGGCTGTACATTATAAACTTCTGTGAAGCACTTTGGGGTTCAAAGTGCTCAACACACATCTAGATAAGTTCCTTGTGGGGTCTATTTTCCAAAATGGGGTCACTTGTGGGGAGTTTCCACTGTTTAGGCGCATCAGGGGCTCTCCAAATGCGACATGACGCCCCCAGACCATTCCATCAAAGTCTGCAATCCAAAACGTCACTACTTCCCTTCCGAGCCCCAACGTGTGACCATACAGTAGTTTTCTCCCACATATTGGGTATAAGCGTACTCAGCACAAATTGGACAACAACTTTTGGGGTCCAATTTCTCCTGTTATCCTTGTGAAAATAAAATATTGGGGGCGAAAAAAATCATTTTTGTAAAAAAAAAAAAGGATTTTTTAATTTTACGACTGTACATTATAAACTTCTGTGAAGCACTTTGGGGTTCAAAGTGCTCACCACACATCTAGATAAGTTCCTTGTGGGGTCTATTTTCCAAAATGGGGTCACTTGTGGGGGGTTTCCACTGTATAGGCGCATCAGGGGCTCTCCAAATGCGACATGACGCCCCCAGACCATTCCATCAAAGTCTGCAATCCAAAACGTCACTACTTCCCTTCCGAGCCCCAACGTGTGACCATACAGTAGTTTTCTCCCACAAATTGGGTATAAGCGTACTCAGCACAAATTGGACAACAACTTTTGGGGTCCAATTTCTCCTGTTATCCTTGTGAAAATTAAATATTGGGGGCGAAAAAATCATTTTAGTAAAAAAAAAAAAAGATTTTTTATTTTACGGCTGTACAGTCATGGCCAAAAGTTTTAAGAATGACACAAATATTATATTTTCACATGATCTGCTGCCCTCTGGTTTTTATGTGTGTGTTTGACAGATGTTTTTATCACAGACACAAATATAATTGCAAACATATGAGTAACAAAAGCTTATATTGACAGTTAAGCCCCCGTCTCACATAGCGATATCACTAGCGAAATCGCTGCTGAGTCACTAGTTTTGTGACGCAGCAGCGAGCTCACCAGCGATATCGCTGTGTGTGACATTCAGCGACGATCAGCCCCCTGCCGGGTATCGCTGATCGTCGCTGAAATGTCAGGACATTTTTTTGATCGCTGGTCTCCCGCTGACAGGCACGCATCGCTGCGTGTGACAGGCGGGAGACCAGCGATCCGCTGGTAACCAAGGTACACAGCGGGTTTCCAGGCGCGGGGCTGTGCCTAGAAACCCGCTGTGTACCTTGGATACCAGCTCCCTGAAGCACCGCGCAGCGCCTGGAAACCCAATGTGTACCTTGGTTACCAGCTCCCTGCATCAGGGCGCTCGTATCCAAGGTACACTGCGGGAAACTAAGCGATGTTACCCGCAGTGTCGCTTGTACTGATCGCTGCCTGAGCTGCCTGTTTGGCAGCTCAGCAGCGATAATGTAGCGATACACCAGCGATCCTGATCGTTGTCGGGATCGCTGGTGTATCGCTATGTGAGACCCAGCCTTTAGAATGAGTTAATGCAGCAAGTCAATATTTGCAGTGTTGACCCTTCTTCTTCAGGACCTCTGCAATTCTCCCTGGCATGCTCTCAATCAACTTCTGGACCAAATCCTGACTGATAGCAGTCCATTCTTGCACAATCAATGCTTTCATTTTGTCAGAATTTTTAGGTTTTTGTTTGTCCACCCGTCTCTTGATGATTGACCACAAGTTCTCAATGGGATTAAGATCTGGGGAGTTTCCAGGCCATGGACCCAAAATCTCTATGTTTTGTTCCCTGAGCCATTTAGTTATCACCTTTGCTTTATGGCAAGGTGCTCCATCATGCTGGAAAAGGCATTGTTGATCGCCAAACTGCTCTTGGAGGGTTGGGAAAAGTTGCTCTTGGAGGACATTCTGGTACCATTCTTTATTCATGGCTGTGTTTTTAGGCAAGACTGTGAGAGAGCTGATTCCCTTGGCTGAGAAGCAACCCCACACATGAATGGTTTCAGGATGCTTAACAGTTGGCATGAGACAAGACTGGTGGTAGCGCTCACCTTGTCTTCTCCGAATGAGGCGTTTTCCTGATGTCCCAAACAATCGAAAAGGGGATTCATCAGAGAAAATAACTTTACCCCAGTCCTCAGCAGTCCACTGCCTGTACCTTTTGCAGAATATCAGTCTGTCCATGATGTTTTTTCTGAAGAGAAGTGGCTTCTTTGCTGCCCTCCTTGAGACCAGGCCTTGCTCCAAGAGTCTCCGCCTCACAGTGCGTGCAGATGCACTCACACCTGCCTGCTGCCATTCCTGAGCAAGCTCTGCACCGCTGGTAGCCCGATCTTGCAGCTGAAACACTTTTAAGAGACGGTCCTGGCGCTTGCTGGTCTTTCTTGGGCGCCCTGGAGCCTTTTTGGCAACAATGGAACCTCTCTCCTTGAAGTTCTTGATGATGCGATAGATTGTTGACTGAGGTGCAATCTTTCTAGCTGCGATACTCTTCCCTGTTAGGCCATTTTTGTGCGTTGCAATGATGACTGCACGTGTTTCTTTAGAGATAACCATGGTTAACAGAAGAGAAACAATGAAACCAAGCACCAGCCTCCTTTTAAAGTGTCCAGTGGTGTCATTCTTACTTAATCATGACAGATTGATCTCCAGCCATGTCCTCATCAACACCCACACCTGTGTTAATGGAGCAATCACTGAAAAGAGGTTAGCTGGTCCTTTTAAGGCAGGGCTGCAATGATGTTGAAATGTGTTTTGGGGATGAAGTTCATTTTCTAGCCAAATATTGACTTTGCAAGTAATTGCTGTTAAGCTGATCACTCTTTATAACATTCTGGAGTATATGCAAATTGCCATTAGAAAAAGTGAAGCAGTAGACTTTGTAAAAATTAATATTGTGTCATTCTCCAAACTTTTGGCCATGACTGTACGTTATAAACTTCTGTGAAGCACTTCGGGGTTCAAAGTGCTCACCACACATCTACAGTCATGGCCAAAAGTTTTGAGAATGACACAAATATTATATTTTCACATGATCTGCTGCCCTCTGGTTTTTATGTGTGTTTGACAGATGTTTTTATCACAGACAGAAATATAATAATTGCAAACATATGAGTAACAAAAGCTTATATTGACAGTTAGAATGAGTTAATGCAGCAAGTCAATATTTGCAGTGTTGACCCTTCTTCTTCAGGACCTCTGCAATTCTCCCTGGCATGCTCTCAATCAACTTCTGGACCAAATCCTGATTGATAGCAGTCCATTCTTGCACAATCAATGCTTTCATTTTGTCAGAATTTTTAGGTTTTTGTTTGTCCACCCGTCTCTTGATGATTGACCACAAGTTCTCAATGGGATTAAGATCTGGGGAGTTTCCAGGCCATGGACCCAAAATCTCTATGTTTTGTTCCCTGAGCCATTTAGTTATCACCTTTGCTTTATGGCAAGGTGCTCCATCATGCTGGAAAAGGCATTGTTGATCGCCAAACTGCTCTTGGAGGGTTGGGAGAAGTTGCTCTTGGGGGACATTCTGGTACCATTCTTTATTCATGGCTGTGTTTTTAGGCAAGACTGTGAGAGAGCCGATTCCCTTGGCTGAGAAGCAACCCCACACATGAATGGTTTCAGGATGCTTAACAGTTGGCATGAGACAAGACTGGTGGTAGCGCTCACCTTGTCTTCTCCGAATGAGGCGTTTTCCTGATGTCCCAAACAATCGAAAAGGGGATTCATCAGAGAAAATAACTTTACCCCAGTCCTCAGCAGTCCACTGCCTGTACCTTTTGCAGAATATCAGTCTGTCCATGATGTTTTTTCTGGAGAGAAGTGGCTTCTTTGCTGCCCTCCTTGAGACCAGGCCTTGCTCCAAGAGTCTCCTCCTCACAGTGCGTGCAGATGCACTCACACCTGCCTGCTGCCATTCCTGAGCAAGCTCTGCACTGCTGGTAGCCCGATCCCGCAGCTGAAACACTTTTAAGAGACGGTCCTGGTGCTTCCTGGTCTTTCTTTGGCGCCCTGGAGCCTTTTTGGCAACAATGGAATCTCTCTCCTTGAAGTTCTTGATGATGCGATAGATTGTTGACTGAGGTGCAATCTTTCTAGCTGCGATACTCTTCCCTGTTAGGCCATTTTTGTGCATTGCAATGATGACTGCACGTGTTTCTTTAGAGATAACCATGGTTAACAGAAGAAAAACAATGATGCCAAGCACCAGCCTCCTTTTAAAGTGTCCAGTGGTGTCATTCTTACTTAATCATGACAGATTGATCTCCAGCCATGTCCTCATCAACACCCACACCTGTGTTAATGGAGCAATCACTGAAAAGAGGTTAGCTGGTCCTTTTAAGGCAGGGCTGCAATGATGTTGAAATGTGTTTTGGGGATAAAGTTCATTTTCTAGCCAAATATTGATTTTGCAAGTAATTGCTGTTAAGCTGATCACTCTTTATAACATTCTGGAGTATATGCAAATTGCCATTAGAAAAAGTGAAGCAGTAGACTTTGTAAAAATTAATATTTGTGTCATTCTCCAAACTTTTGGCCATGACTGTACGTTATAAACTTCTGTGAAGCACTTCGGGGTTCAAAGTGCTCACCACACATCTACTGTAGATAAGTTCCTTGAGGGGTCTTGTTTCCAAAATGGTGTCATTTGTCGGGGGTTTCCACTTTTTAGGCAGATCAGGAGCTCTCCAAACACGACATGGCATCCAGCCAATTCTGCTTTGAAAAAGTCAAACGGCGCTCCTTCCCTTCCAAACTCTGCCATGCACCCAAACAGTGGTTTACCCCCACATATGGGGTATCATCGTACTCAGGAAAAATTGCACAATAACTTTTGGAGTCTTGTTACCCTTGGGAAAATAAAAATTGGGGTGAAAAGATCATTTTTGTGGAAAAAATATGATTTTTTAATTTTACGGCTCTACGTTATAAACTTGTGTGAAGCACTTGGGGGTTCAAATTGCTCACCAAAGATCTAGATAAGTTCCTTAGGGGGTCTAGTTTCCCAAATGGGGTCACTTGTGGGGGATTTCCACTGTTTAGGCACATCAGTGGCTCTCCAAATGCAACATGGCGTCTAATCTCAATTCCAGCCAATTTTGGTTGGAAAAAGTCAAATGGTGCTCCTTCCATACCGAGCTCTGCCGTGCGCCCAAACCGTGGTTCCCCCCACATATGGAGTATCAGCGTACTCAGGACAAATTGGACACCAACTTTTGTGGTCCAATTTCTCCTGTTACCCTTGGGAAAATAAAAAATTAGTGACTAAAAGATAATTTTTGTGGGAAAAAATAGGAGTTTTTATTTTCATGCCCGGGCATTATAAACTTCTGTGAAGCACTTGGGGGTTCAAAGTGCTCACCAAAGATCTAGATAAGTTCCTTAGGGGGTCTAGTTTCCAAAATGGGGTCACTTGTGGGGGGTTTCCACTGTTTAGGCTCATCTGGGGCACTGCAAACGGAACATGACCCCCATCAACGTCTGCATTCCAAAACGTTACTACTTTCTTTCCAAGCCCTGCCGTGCGCCCAAACAGTTCTCCCCCCCTCACATATGGGGTATCAGCGTACTCAGGACAAATTGGACAACTTTTTGGGGTCCAATTTCCTTGGGAAAAATCAAAAATTTAGGACTAAAAAATAATTTTTGTGGAAAATCGTTTTGTTTTTTTCACACCCAGGCATTATAAACTTTTGTGAAACACTTTGGGGTTCAAAGTGCTGACAACAGATCTAGATAAGTTCCTTAGGGGGTCTAGTTTCCAAAATGGTGTCACTTGTGGGGAGTTTCCACTGTTTAGGTGCATCAGGGGCTCTCCAAACACGACATGGCGTCCAATCTTAATTCCAGCCAATTTTAGTTTGAAAAAGTCAAACGGCGCTCCTTCCCTTACGAGCTCTGCCGTACGACCAAACAGTGGTTTTCCCCCACATATGGGGTATTGGCATACTCAGGAAAAATTGCACAACAACTTTATCTGTCCATTTTCTCCTTTTACCCTTGTGAACATAAAAAAAAAGTTTGTAAATATAATTTTTGTGGCTAAAAAGTTAAATATTCATTTTTTCCTTCCACGTTGCTTCAGCTCCTGTGAAGCACCTGAAGGGTTAATAAAATTCTTGAATGTGGTTTTGAGTACCTTGAGGGTGCAGTTTTTAGAATGGTGTCACTTCTGGGTATTTTCTGCTATATAGACCCCTCAAAGTGACTTCAAATATGAGGTGGTCCCTAAAAAAATGGCTTTGTAAATTTTGTTGTAAAAATTAGAAATCGCTAGTCAAATTTTAACCCTTATAATTTCCTAACAAAAAAAAATTTTGGTTCCAAAATTGTGCTGATGTAAAGTAGACATGTGGGAAATGTTATTTATTAACTATTTTGTGTGACAAATTTCTCTGTTTTAAGGGAATAAAAATTCAAAGTTTGAAAATTACAAAATTTTCAAAATTTTCGTCATATTTGCGTTTTTTTCAAAATAAACGCAAGTTATATCGAAGAAATTTTACCACTATCATGAAGTACAATATGTCACGAGAATACTTTCTCAGAATCGCGAATATCCGTTGAAGCGTTCTAGAGTTATAACCTCATAAAGAGACAGTGGTCAGAATTGTAAAAATTGGCCCGGTCATTAACGTGCAAACCACCCTTGGGGGTGAATGGGGTTAAAGTTAGCAAACAATACATGTACATTTACACAAGCGGATTAAAACATTTTGCCATGCCACACGTCCAATATTAGAAACAAAGTAAGCAGCAAAGTGATCCCTCATTTGCATAACTTCCAATGTACTCCTCAGAGGGTGATCTTGGTAATCATTCAATGTGCTTACTTCAGGTTCCTCAAGTTCTAAGTGGTGTCGCTCTTTCACCAGGATGTAATTGTGCAGAACAACACACACTTTCACTACCTCATCAATTGTCTCAGTTGATGCCAGCAATCCAAAGGCACACTCCACAGTTCTTCGTGCCCTTGTCAATCGGTTGTTGAAAATCCTTTTTGTGTGATTCAAGTCCCGACTCGAGTATGGTTTTATGAGGTTGGCACACATTTGAAACGCCTCTTCCCCAACCACAACAAACGGCATTGGCGGTCCTTCAGTGTTCGGAAGAGGTCGTGGCGTGGGAAAATTGAAATTATTCCCATACAAACGTTGGCCCATGTTCAGAGTCTTTGAAAGTCTGAGAGTCATTTGCTCGTCCAAATGAGCCAACGTCCATGGCAATAAATCTGCAATCGCCATGAGAACTATCGAAAAGTATTTTTTGTAATTAAAATACTCAGATTCACTTCCAGCAGGTTTCAGAATACAAATGTGTTTGCCATTCAAAGCCCCCAAACAGTTTGGAAAATTACAAATGTGTTGGAATTTTGCAGCATTTTCCAGCCAGAGTTCAGTTGTGGGTTGGGGGAGGAATTCATCACCCAGTACGTCACATCAAGCACGGCAGGTGTCTGCAACTATCCCAGAAAGGGTGGACACTCCAATCCGGAATTGAAAATGTAGAGATCTTAAGGTAGCCAGGAATCTGCAGAACCAAAAATGTAAATTTAAAATCAGTAGATGGCTTTTATAACAATAATAATAATGACATGTGTTTCTTTCTTCAAAATTACGTACCTCAGAGTCACCAACAGATGTTCCTCAGCAGGTATTGCTCGACGTAGTTGTGGGTCCTGCCTGGTGATGGATCCTCAGACACGTTGCAGCAAGTCATTGAAGCTTTGTTCCGACATGTAGTCATAAAAAGTCTCCGGGTTTTCACGCAGCTCGGTGTACAATGAGTAGCAGGCTCCACGGCTCTCTAACTTCAACTATGGGGTGTTGCCAGTAGCGACAACAACGTCTTCTCTGTCTTTCTCTTCTTCACAAGCCACACAAAGGCAAAAGCCAATTTCAATTGCAAGTCCAGATTACGATAGAAGCTCTCCATGCCAAGATCCATCTTGCAGCTGGTTACAGCAGCAATAGATGAGGATTTCATCTGTGCAAGGGTCTATATACAGGAATCCCCATGAGACAAGCCCATTGGACGTGGCTTGTGTCAAGGAAATTCTGGAAATTTCGAATGCATGCGCAAAAACAACGCAAACGCATGCCAAAACGCATACAAATGCATGTACACGCAGCGTTTTTTGGGCGTCATGCCTAAGCTGATGCTGGTAAAAAATGCAGCGTAAGCATGCGTTTAACCCCTCTCTGCCATCAGACGTATTATTCCGTCCATGTGACCCTGGACCTAATTCCCATGAACGGAATAGTACGTCATAGGCGATCAGCTGCGCTCCCGGGGGGAGCGTAGCTGATCGCCGCTGGGTGTCAGCTGTATATCACAGCTGACACCCAGCACTATGTGTCAGGAGCGGTCACGGACCGCTCCCGGCACATTAACCCCTAGCACACCGCGATCAAACATGATCGCGGTGTGCCCGGGGCACGGGAGGATCGCGCAGGCAGGGGGCTCCCTGCGCGCCCCCCTGAGACACTCAGAGCAGCGCGATGTGTCGCGCTGTTCCGAGGGTCCGTCCTCCCTCCAGGTCCCCGGATCCAAGATGGCGCCGGGGTCCTGCAGGGAGGCGGCTTCCTCAGTGCCTGCTGAGAGCAGGCGCAGAGGAAGCCTGCAGCGATGCCAGAGCGATCGCTGGTGTGACAGAGTGCTGTGCACACTGTCACACCAGCGATCTGCTAAAATACTGTGATGTCCCACCCTGGGACAAAGTAAAAAAGTTAAAAAAATGAAAATAAAAAGTGGTAAAAAAAATCATCAAAAAAAAAAAAAATATTCCCCAATAAATTCATTTCTTCCTGTAAATAAAAAAAACAAAACAATAAAAGTACACATATTTGGTATCGCCGTGTCCATAACGACCCCCCTATAAAACTGTCCCACTAGTTAACCCCTTTAGTGAACCCCTTAAAAAAAAAAAAAAAACTAAGCAAAAAATCAATGCTTTATCATCATACCGCCGAACAAAAAGTGGAATAACACGCGATCAAAAAGACAGATTAAAATAAACATGGTACCGCTGAAAACTTCATCTTGTCCCGCAAAAAACGAGCCGTCATACAGCATCATCAGCGAAAAAATAAAAAAGTTATAGCTCGCAGAATAAAGCGATGCAAAAATAATGATTTTTTATATAAAATTGTTTTTATTCTATAAAAGCGCCAAAACATAAAAAAATGATCTAAATGAGGTATCGCCATAATCGTACTGACCCGAAGAATAAAACTGCTTTGTCAATTTTACCACACGCGGAACGGTATAAACGCCTCCCCCAAAAGAAATTCATGAATTGCTGATTTTTGTTCATTCTAACCTCCCAAAAATCAAAATAAAAAGCGATCAAAAAATGTCACGTGCTCAAAAATGGTACCAATAAAAACGTCACCTCGTCCCGCAAAAAATAAGACCTCACATGACTCTGTGGGCTAAAATATGCAAAAATTATAGCTCTCAAAATGTGGTGATGCAAAAAACTACTTTTTGCAATAAAAAGCGTCTTTTAGCGTGACAGCTGCCAATCACAAAAACCCGCTATAAATAGTAAATCAAACCCCCCTTTATCACCCCCTTAGTTAGGGAAAAATAATAAAATTAAAAAAATGTATTTATTTCCATTTTCCCATTAGGGTTAGTGTTGCGGCTAAAGTTAGGGTTAGGATTGGCGCTAAAGTTAGTATTAGGGTTATGGTTGGGATTAGGGTTAGGGGTGTGTTAGGGTTAGGTTTGTGATTAGGGTTGGGACTAGGGTTAGGGGTATGTTGGGGTTAGGGTTGGAGTTAGAATTGGGGGGTTTCTGCTGTTTAGGCACATCAGGGGCTCTCCAAATGTGACATGGCGTCTGATCTCAATTCCCGCCAATTCTGCGTTGAAAAAGTCAAACGGTGCTCCTTCACTTCTGAGCTCTGCCATGCGCCCAAACAGTAGTTTACCCCCGCATATGGGGTATCAGCGTACTCTGTACCCCAAGAGTTATTGTGCAATTTGTCCTATTTCTTCTGTTACCCTTGGGAAAATAAAAAACTGGGGGCGACAAAATCATTTTTGTAAAAAAAAAATGATTTTTTTTGTTTTTACGGCTGTATGTTATAAATTTTCTGTGAAGCACTTGGGGCTTCATAGCGCTCACCACACTTCTAGATAAGTTCCTTGTGGGGTCTATTTTCCAAAATGGGGTCACTTGTGGGGGGTTTCCACTGTTTAGGCACATCAGGGGCTCTCCAAATGTGACATGACGCCCCCAGACCATTCCATCAAAGTCTGCAATCCAAAACGTCACTACTTCCCTTCCGAGCCCCGACGTGCGCTCATACAGTAGTTTACTCCCACATATTGAGTATCAGCGTACTCAGGACAAATTGGACAACAACTTTTGGGGTCCAATTTCTCCTGTTACCCTTGTGAAAATAAAATATTGGGGACGAAAAAAATCATTTTTGTAAAAAAAAAAAAAGGATTTTTTATTTTAACGGCTGTACGTTATAAACTTCTGTGAAGCACTTTGGGGTTCAAAGTGCTCACCACACATCTAGATAAGTTCCTTGAGGGGTCTAGTTTCCAAAATGGTGTCATTTGTGGGGGGTTTCCACTGTTTAGGCAGATCAGGAGCTCTCCAAACACGACATGGCATCCAGCCAATTCTGCGTTGAAAAAGTCAAACGGCGCTCCTTCCCTTCCAAACTCTGCCATGCACCCAAACAGTGGTTTACCCCCACATATGGGGTATCAGCGTACTCAGGACAAATTGCACAATAACTTTTGGAGTCTTGTTACCCTTGGGAAAATAAAAATTGGGGTGAAAAGATCAATTTTGTGGAAAAAAATATGATTTTTTAATTTTACGGCTCTACGTTATAAACTTGTGTGAAGCACTTGGGGGTTCAAATTGCTCAACAAAGATCTAGATAAGTTCCTTAGGGGTCTAGTTTCCCAAATGGGGTCACTTGTGGGGGGTTTCCACTGTTTAGGCACATCAGGGACTCTCCAAACGCAACATGGCGTCCAATCTCAATTCCAGCCAATTTTGGTTGGAAACAGTCAAATGGTGCTCCTTCCATTCCGAGCTCTGCCATGCGCCCAAACAGTGGTTCCCCCCCACTTATGGGGTATCAACGTACTCAGGACAAATTGGACAACAACTTTTGAGGTCCAATTTCTCCTGTTACCTATGGGAAAAGAAAAAATTAGTGACTAAGAGATAATTTTTGTGGGAAAAAAATAGGATTTTTTATTTTCATGCCCGGGCATTATAAACTTGTGTGAAGCACTTTGGGGTTCAAAGTGCTCACCAAAGATCTAGATAAGTTCCTTAGGGGGTCTAGCTTCCAAAATGGGGTCACTTGTGGGGGGTTTCCACTGTTTAGGCTCATCTGGGGCACTACAAACGGAACATGACCCCATCAATGTTTGCATTCCAAAATGTTACTGCTTCCTTTCCAAGCCCTGCCGTGCGCCCAAACAGTTTCCCCCCCCCACATATGGGGTATCAGCGTACTCAGGACAAATTAGACAACAACTTTTGGGGTCCAATTTCCTTGGGCAAAATCAAAAATTTGGGACTAAAAAATCATTTTTGTGGAAAATTGTTTTTTTTTTTTTCACACCCAGGCATTATAAACTTTTGTGAAACACTTTGGGGTTCAAAGTGCTCACAACAGATCTAGATAAGTTCCTTAGGGGGTCTAGTTTCCAAAATGGTGTCACTTGTGGGGGGTTTCCACTGTTTAGGCACATCAGTGGCTCTCCAAACACGACATGGCGTCCAACCTCAACTTCAGCCAATTTTAGTTTGAAAAAGTCAAACGGCGCTCCTTTCCCTTAGAGCTCTCCCGGTCCCCAAACAGTTTTTTCCCCCCCAAAAATTTTGGGGTATTGGGCGTTCAGGAGAAATTGCACAACAACTTTTCTGCCCTTTTTCTCCTTTCCCCCTTGTAAAAATAAAAAAAGTTTGTAAAAAATTTTTTGTGGGAAAAAGTTAATATTAATTTTTTTCCCTTCCCCGTTGCTTCAGTCCGGAAGCCCCCGAAGGGTTATTAAATTTTTGAATGTGGTTTTTAGACCTTGAGGGGTGCTTTTTGAAGGGTACTTTTTTTGGGATTTTTGCTTATAGACCCCTCAAAGGGGCTCAAAGTGAGGTGGTCCCTAAAAAAAAAGGGTTTGTAAATTTTTGTAAAAAAGAGAAAAAAGGTCAACTTTTTCCCCTTTAATTCCGAAAAAAAAAAATTTTGGTTCCCAAAATTGGCATGTAAGTGACATTTGGGAAATGTTATTTTTAACTATTTTTTGGGGACATTTTCTTTTTTAAAAAAAAAATTCAAAGTTTGAAAATTGCAAAATTTTTAAAAATTTTCCAAAATTTTTGTTTTTTTCAAAATAAACGCAAGTTATTCCCCCAGAAATTATACTTCTAACGTGAATACAAAATGTCACGAGAAAACAATCTAGAATGCGAAGACCGTTAAGCGTTCCCGAGTTATAACCTCAAAAGAGACATGGTCGAATTGTAAAAATTTTCCCGGTATTAACTGGGAAACCACCCTTGGGGGGAAGGGGGGTTTAAATTTCGTTTTGGCATCATTTTCGATGCGACAATCCGCCACAGAAACGCTAATGTTACCCAGCCTTATAGCTCTCAAAAAAGGATCAAAAATAAATTTTTTTTTCTTTAAAAAAAGTTTTTTTTGTGAAAGTCCCTACATAAAAAACTATTAAAGAGGTAAAGAAAAATAGGCTGAAATGAAAAAATAATTTTATGTGTATGCAAAATTAAATCATATTAAACCAGACCATTATACAGAAAAAAAAAAACAAGAAACAAATACCTAAAATTAAAAAAAAAA
>JARQOD010000004.1:285835116-285974098 GCA_033576555.1 Oophaga sylvatica | reverse complement strand
TTCTGGGGGGGGGGGCCCAGTTGTCAGTACCCCGGGGGGGCAAAAAAAAAAATTACCCTCCCTAGCTATTATTATCTGCCCCCACTAGTTTGTTTTTGTCGTCTGGGGGAGAAAATAAAAGCGTGAGCCCACGCTTTTTTTTTTACAACAAATTTTTAAAAACCTTTTTAATTTAAACCCCCCCTACTTTGTCTAAAATTTTGGGGTACACATACACTTATGTAATTGTAATTTTCCAAACCCCTATATCAAAATACGGGAAATGACAGGGTTTTAAGTGTGTGAAAAACAATGAAATCATTTCATTCGGCTTCTGTGTTTCACAAAACCGGCAATTGAATTACGGCTATTACAGATTAGAAGTCTAGGAACTAAAAATTTATTGTATATATATAGTCACAATGACATATATATATTAAATATATGTTTTCTATGTGTGTATATTATTCTTTCTTTTCTTTATTACAGCGGCCCGTGTTTTTTAAACAGTATGGGGCCGAGGATGAATTCCCGGTTTTTTCTAAAGGAAAAACCCGGTGGCGATTTAATCGCAAGTAAACACTGCGGTCCTTTTTGTAATCAGATTTTTCATCGTTTCCCAATAGATTTTCATTGGCGATAGTCGACCCACAATCGGTGACAATCGCAGCATGCTGCGATTGCACTCGGACTTTTAAAAAACGGACCACAAAAAATCTAGGGTGGAGCTGCTCCATAATTAAAAATTGGGTCCACTGCAATGCGATATTTAAAATCGCATTGAAAGTGGGTCCTTTTTGTCGCTAGTGTGACTCCACCTTAGCCACAAAAATGATATATTACAAACTTTTTTTTTATTTTCACAAGGGTAAAAGAAGCAAATGGACAGATAAAGTTGTTGTGCAATTTCTCCTGAGTACGCCAATATGTGGAGGAAAACCACTGTTTGGGCACACGGCAGAGCTCATAAGGGAAGGAGCGCCGTTTGACTTTTTCAAACTAAAATTGGCTGGAATTGAGATTGGACGCCATGTCGTGTTTGGAGTGCCCCTGATGTGCCTAAACAGTGGAAACCCCCCACAAGTGACACCATTTTGGAAACTAGACCCCCTAAGGAACTTATCTAGATCTGTTGTGAGCACTTTGAACCCCCAAGTGTTTCACAAAAGTTTATAATGCCTGGGTCTGAAAAATAAAAAAAACAATTTTCCACAAAAATGATTTTTTAGTCCCAAATTTTTGATTTTTCCCAAGGAAATTGGACCCCAAAAGTTGTTGTCCAATTTGTCCTGAGTACGCTGATACCCCATATGTGGGGGGGGAAACTGGGCGCACAACAGGGCTTGGAAAGGAAGTTGTAACGTTTTGGAATGCAGACGTTGATGGGGGTCATGTTCCGTTTGCAGTGCCCCAGATGTGCCTAAACAGTGGAAACCCCCCACAAGTGACCCCATTTTGGAAACTAGACCCCCTAAGGAGCTTATCTAGATCTTTGGTGAGCACTTTGAACCCCCAAGTGCTTCACACAAGTTTATAATGCCTGAGCATGAAAATAAAAAATCCTATTTTTTTCCCACAAAAATTATATTTTAGTCACTAATTTTTTATTTTTACAAGGGTAACAGGAGAAATTGGGCCACAAAAGTTGATGTCCAATTTGTCCTGAGTACGCTGATACCCCATATGTGGGGGGGAACCACTGTTTGGGCGCACAGCTGAGCTCGGAATGGAAGGAGCACCATTTGACTTTTTCCAAACAAAATTGGCTGCAATTGAGATTGGACGCGATGTTGCATTTGGAGAGCCTCTGATGTGCCTAAACAGTGGAAACCCCCCACAAGTGACCCCATTTGGGAAAATAGACCCCCTAAGGAACTTATCTAGATCTTTGGTGAGCAATTTGAACCCCAAAGTGCTTCACACAAGTTTATAACGTAGAGCCGTAAAATTAAAAAATCATATTTTTTCCACAAAAATGATCTTTTCACCCCAATTTTTATTTTCCCAAGGGTAACAAGACTCCAAAAGTTATTGTGCAATTTGTCCTGAGTACGCTGATACCCCATATGTGGGGGTAAACCACTGTTTAGGTGCATGGCAGAGTTTGGAAGGGAAGGAGCGCCGTTCGACTTTTTCAACACAGAATTGGCTGGATGCCATGTTGTGTTTGGAGAGCTCCTGATCTGCCTAAACAGTGGAAACCCCCAACAAATGACACCATTTTGGAAACTAGACCCCTCAAGGAACTTATCTAGATGTGTGGTGAGCACTTTGAACCCCGAAATGCTTCACAGAAGTTTATAACGTACAGCTGTAAAATAAAAATATATTTTTTTTTTTTACTAAAATGATATTTTCGTCGCCAATATTTTATTTTCACAAGGGTAACAGGAGAAATTGGACCCCAAAAGTTGTTGTCCAATTTGTCCTGAGTACGCTGATACCCAATATGTGGGAGTAAACTACTGTATGGGCGCACGTCGGGGCTCGGAAGGGAAATAGTGACGTTTTGGATTGCAGACTTTGATGGAATGGTCTGGGGGCGTCATGTCGCATTTGGAGAGCCCCTGATGCGCCTAAACAGTGGAAACCCCCCACAAGTGACCCCATTTTAGAAAATAGACCCCAGAAGGAACTTATCTAGATGTGTGGTGAGCACTTTGAACCCCGAAGTGCTTCACAGAAGTTTATAACGTACAGCCGTAAAAATAAAAAATCTTTTTTTTTTACAAAAATGATTTTTTCGTCCCCAATATTTTATTTTCACAAGGGTAACAGGAGAAATTAGACCCCAAAAGTTGTTGTACAATTTGTCCTGAGTACGCTGATACCCAATATGTGGGAGAAAACTACTGTATGGGCACACGTCGGGGCTCGGAAGGGAAGTAGTGACGTTTTGGATTGCAGACTTTGATGGAATGGTCTGGGGGCGTCATGTCGCATTTGGAGAGCCCCTGATGCACCTAAACAGTGGAAACCCCCCACAAGTGACCCCATTTTGGAAAATAGACCCCACAAGGAACTTATCTAGATATGTGGTGAGCACTTTGAACCCCGAAGTGCTTCACAGAAGTTTATAACGTACAGCCGTAAAAATAATTTTTTTTTTTTTTTTTTACAAAAATGATTTTTTTCGCCCCCAATATTTTATTTTCACAAGGGTAACAGGAGAAATTGGACCCCAAAAGTTGTTGTCCAATTTGTCATGAGTACGCTGATACCCAATATGTGGGAGAAAACTACTGTATGGGCACACGTCGGGGCTCGGAAGGGAAGTAGTGACGTTTTGGATTGCAGACTTTGATGGAATGGTCTGGGGCCTCATGTCGCATTTGGAGAGCCCCTGATGCACCTAAACAGTGGAAACCCCCACAAGTGACCCCATTTTGGAAAATAGACCCCACAAGGAACTTATCTAGATGTGTGATGAGCGCTATGAAGCCCCAAGTGCTTCACAGAAGTTTATAACGTACAGTCATAAAAACAAAAAAAATCATTTTTTTTAAAAAAATGATATTTTTACCCCCAGTTTTTTATTTTCCCAAGGGTAACAGAAGAAATAGGACAAATTGCACAATAACTCTTGGGGTCCAGAGTATGCTGATACCCCATATGCGGGGGTAAACTACTGTTTGGGCGCATGGCAGAGCTCAGAAGTGAAGGAGCACCGTTTGACTTTTTCAATGCAGAATTGGCTGGAATTGAGATCAGACGCCATGTCACATTTGGAGAGCCCCTGATGTGCCTAAACAGCGGAAACCCCCCAATTCTAACTCCAACCCTAACCCCAACACACCCCTAACCCTAGTCCCAACCCTAACCACAAACCTAACCCTAACACACCCATAACCCTAATCCCAACCCTAACCCTAATCCTAACTTTAGCGCCAACCCTAACCCTAACTTTAGCCGCAACCCTAACCCTAATGGAAAATGGAAATAAATACTTTTTTTAAATTTTATTATTTTTCCCTAACTAAGGGGGTGATAAAGGGGGGTTTGATTTACTATTTATAGCGGGTTTTTATGATTGGCAGCTGTCACGCTAAAAGACGCTTTTTATTGCAAAAAATAGTTTTTGCATCACCACATTTTGAGAGCTATAATTTTTGTATATTTTGGCCCACAGAGTCATATGAGGTCTTATTTTTTGCGGGACGAGGTGACGTTTTTATTGGTACCATTTTTGAGCATGTGACTTTTTTGATCGCTTTTTATTTCGATTTTTGGGAGGTTAGAATGAACAAAAATCAGCAATTCATGAATTTCTTTTGGGGGAGGCGTTTATACCGTTCCGCGTGTGGTAAAATTGATGAAGCAGTTTTATTCTTCGGGTCAGTACGATTACGACGATATCTCATTTATGTCATTTTTTTATGTTTTGGCGCTTTTATACAATAAAAACAATTTTATATAAAAAAATTATTATTTTTGCATCGCTTTATTCTGCGAGCTATAACTTTTTTATTTTTTCGCTGATGATGCTGTATGGTGGCTCGTTTTTTGCGAGACATGACGTTTTCAGCAGTACCATGCTTATTTATATCCGTCTTTTTGATCGCGTGTTATTCCACTTTTTGTTTGGCGGTATGATGATAAAGCATTGATTTTTTGCTTTGTTTTTTTTTTTTTTTTAAGAGGTTCACTAAAGGGGTTAACTAGTGGGACAGTTTTATAGGGGGGGTTGTTACGGACGCGGCGATACCAAATATGTGTACTTTTATTGTTTTGGTTTTTTTATTTACAGGAAAAAATGAATTTATTGGGGAATATTTTTTTTTTTTTTATGATTTTTTTAAACAATTTTTATTTTTATTTTTTTAACTTTTTTACTTTGTCCCAGGGTGGGACATCACTGTATTTTAGCAGATCGCTGGTGTGACAGTGTGCACAGCACTCTGTCACACCAGCGATCGCTCTGGCATCGCTGCAGGCTTCTCAGTGCCTGCTCTCAGCAGGCACTGAGGAAGCTGCCTCCCTGCAGGACCCAGATGGACCCCGGCGACATCTTGGATCCGGGGTCCTGCAGGGAGGAAGGACCCTCGGAACAGTGCGACACATCGCGCTGCTCTGAGGGTCTCAGGGGAGCGCGCAGGGAGCCCTCTCCCTGCGTGATCCTCCCCTGTGCCCCCAGTACACCGCGATCATGTTTGATCGCGGTGTGCCACGGGTTAATGTGCCGGGAGCGCTCCTGACACATAGTGCCGGGTGTCAGCTGTGATAATCAGCTGACACCCGGCCGCGATCGGCTGCGCTCCCCCCGGGAGCGCGTCCGATCGCACGAGATGTACTATACCGTCCATGGTCATACGGGCCCAGGTACCATGGACGGGATAGTACGTCTGATGGCAGTAAGGGGTTAAAGTAGCCACCTTTGCTTTGATGACTGCTTTGCACACTCTTGTCATTCTCTTGATGAGCTTCAAGAGGTAGTCACCAGAAATGGTCTTCCAACAATCTTGAAGGAGTTCCCAGAGATGCTTAGCACTTGTTGGCCCTTTTGTCTTCACTCTGCGGTCCAGCTCACCCCAAACCATCTCGATTGGGTTCAGGTCTGGTGACTATGGAGGCCAGGTCATCTGGCGTAGCACCCCATCACTCTCCTTCTTGGTCAAATAGCCCTTACACAGCCAAGAGGTGTGTTTGGGGTCATTGTCCTGTTGAAAAATAAATGATGGTCCAACTAAACGCAAACCGGATGGAATAGCACGCCGCTGCAAGATGCTGTGGTAGCCATGCTGTTTCAGTATGCCTTCAATTTTGAATAAATCCCCAAGAGTGTCACCAGCAAAGCACCCCCACACCATCACACCTCCTCCATGCTTCACGGTGGGATCCAGGCATGTAGAATCCATCCGTTCACCTTTTCTGCGTCGCACAAAGACACGGTGGTTGGAACCAAAGATCTCAAATTTGGACTCATCAGACCAAAGCACAGATTTCCACTGGTCTAATGTCCATTCCTTGTGTTCTTTAGCCCAAGCAAGTCTCTTCTGCTTATTGCCTGTCCTTAGCAGTGGTTTCCTAGCAGCTATTTTACCATGAAGGCCTGCTGCACAAAGTCTCCACTTAACAGTTGTTGTAGAGATGTGTCTGCTGCTAGAACTCTGTGGCATTGACCTGGTCTCTAATCTAAGCTGCTGTAAACCTGCGATTTCTGAGGCTGATGACTCGGATAAACTTATCCTCAGAAGCAGAGGTGACTCTTGGTCTTCCTTTCCTTGGGCGGTCCTCATGTGAGCCAGTTTGTAGCATTTGATGGTTTTTACAACTTCACTTGGGGACATTTTCAAAGTTTTCCCAATTTTTCCGACTGACTGACCTTCATTTTTTAACCCCTTACTGCCATCGGACGTACTATCCCGTCCATGGTACCTGGGCCCGTATGACCGGGGACGGGATAGTACGTCCAGCCCTTTAATGCGACATTGCGACTTAAGTCGCAATGATCGCATTAAAATTCCGACGCCATCTTACCTCAGGAGAGATGGCGCCGGCATCCCGGGGTCTGTCACCGCCCACCCTCACTCCCGATCGCTGTGATTGGCTGTTCAATTCTGAACAGCCAATCGCAGACTTTCTCACTGTTTCAGCCAATCCGATGGGCTGAAACAGTGAGATCCCAGGCTAGAATCGAGTACCGATGTACTCGATCCTAGGCCTGGGCATAGAAAGGAGCAGACCCCCCCTGGATTGGCGCGATCGCCGATCACATCGATCGCGCCAATCGCAGGGCACAGCCGCGGTGTATCCGCGCTGTGCCCTGCCTGTACCTGCCTGGATCGGTGAAGTAATAGCACCGATCCTAGGCCGGAGCCTAGGACAGGCCCAGTAGGGCCTGCAGCTGCTGATTGGCGCGATCGATGTCATCGACGATCGCGCCAATCACAGGGCACAGCAGCGGTGTGACCGCTCTGTGCCCTGCTTCCTGACCTGCCGGTGACCTGCCTAGGAATCGGAGCAGTGAGCTCCGATTACTAGGCCGGTGCCTAGCAACCGGCAAAACAAGGGTCTCCTCTGATTGGTGGGATCGATGTGATCATCGATCCCACCAATGACAGGTCACAGCAGCGATGTGACCGCTCTGTGACCTGTCTGCAAACTGGATCTGACCTGTCTGACCGCACTGCAGGGGTCCTCACACTTGCTGAGGATTCCTGCAGTGCGGTCACACGCCAGATCTCCTCCTGTGCTGGGCCTTGTGGTGCCACAGTAGCCTGTGACACCACAACTCCTGCTGAAGAAAGAAGAGAGAAGAAAGAAGAGAGAAGAAAGAAGAGAGACTACAAACGTGAGTTTTTGAGCCCCGATCCCTGCCCGATCCACCCCAATCCCCCCATTCCCCCTCCCCCCTTCCCTTTCCCCCTCTTTTTACCCCCCCTTTGCACACATTTAGCAGCCGCCGAGCGTTGATTGGTGACACAGTTCACCGATCAACACTCGTGCTCGTTTTTCTTTTGCACCCCCCTCCGTGCGCACTTCCAGCAGCCGCGGAACTTTGATAAGTGACACCAGTCACTTATCAGAGCTCGTTCCTGCAGTTTTTTTTTTTTCACTCCCCTTTCCGCCACTCCTGTGCGCACTTCCAGCAGCCGCGGAACTTTGATAAGTGACACCAGTCACTTATCAGAGCTCGTTCCTGCAGGTTTTTTTTTTTTTTTTCACCCCACTTTCCGCCACTCCGTGCGCACATCTAGCAGCCCCGAACTTGATAATGACACCAGTCACTTATCAGAGCTCGTTCCTGCAGTTTTTTTTTTACACCACTTTCCGCATCCCGGCGACATCTAGCAGCCGCGGAACTTTGATAAGTACACCGTCATTCAGAGCTCGTTCCTGCCGTTTTTTTTTTTTCACTCCCCTTTCCGCCACTCCTGTGCGCACTTCCAGCAGCCGCGGAACTTTGATAAGTGACACCAGTCACTTATCAGAGCTCGTTCCTGCAGTTTTTTTTTTTTTTCACTCCCCTTTCTGCCACTCCTGTGCGCACATCCAGCAGCCGCGGAACTTTGATAAGTGACACCAGTCACTTATCAGAGCTCGTTCCTGCATTTTTTTTTTTTTTCACCCCACTTTCCGCCACTCCCGTGCGCACATCTAGCAGCCGCGAACTTGATCGGAACTTTGATAAGTGACACCGGTCACTTATCAGAGCTCGTTCCTGCCGTTTTTTTTTTTTTTCACTCCCCTTTCCGCCACTCCTGTGCGCACATCTAGCAGCCGCGGAACTTTGATAAGTGACACCGGTCACTTATCAGAGCTCGCTCCTGCCGTCTTTTTTTTTTTCACTCCCCTTTCCGCCACTCCTGTGCGCACATCCAGCAGCCGCGGAACTTTGATAAGTGACACCAGTCACTTATCAGAGCTCGTTCCTGCATTTTTTTTTTTCACTCCCCTTTCCGCCACTCCTGTGCGCACATCCAGCAGCCGCGGAACTTTGATAAGTGACACCAGTCACTTATCAGAGTTCGTTCCTGCAGTTTTTTTTTTTTCACTCCACTTTCCGCCACTCCCGTGCGCACATCTAGCAGCCGCTGAACTTTGATAAGTGACACCGGTGACTTATCAGAGCTCGTTCCTGCCGTTTTTTTTTTTTTTTTCACTTCCCTTTCCGCCACTCCTGTGCGCACATCCTGCAGCCGCGGAACTTTGATAAGTGACACTGGTCACTTATCAGAGCTCGTTCCTGCCGTTTTTTTTTTTTTTCACTTCCCTTTCCGCCACTCCTGTGCGCACATCCAGCAGCCACGGAACTTTGATAAGTGACACCGGTCACTTATCAGAGCTCGTTCCTGCTGGTTTAGACTTTTTTTCACAGGCATTTTTTTCCCTATTCTCTTTCTTTTCTTTTAGCTTTTTCCTTTCAGCATAGTTTGCACCAACCACTATCCCCCCCACACACACACACACAGTTATAAATAAAGTTCACACAAAGCACCACATTCACAAAAAAAATGTCCCGCTCGTCACGTTCTTCCCAACAGCGCTATTCAGTGGAAGAGGCATACGCTTTCCTTGCCTCCGACACTGATAGCGAGGGAGAGGATCCCACATTTCTTTACTTTTCAGATTCTTCATCCTCTTCTTCTTCTTCCTCCTCTTCCTCATCTTCCTCCTCGGGTCCTGCGGAACCGCCACGCAGACGCCCCAGGACAGAAGATGAGGCAGCGCCCACCCCTGAAAATGAACCAGCGCACCCCTCTTCGGACCCCATATGGACCCCGCCCCCCGAAAATTACGAGCCACTGATTCCTGATTTTGTGGCAGAATCAGGAATCAAGTTTGACACCACGGGCCTCAGAGAAATAGACTTTTTCAAAGTCTTTTTCTCTGAGGATTTTATTAACCTCGTGGTGGAGCAAACTAATTTGTACGCTCGGCAATTTTTGGCGCAAAACCCAGTGTCATCATTTTCCAACTGGTCTCCTGTAGACGCAGGTGAAATGATGCAGTTTTGGGGCCTGGTCCTCCATATGGGGATCCTGAAGAAGCCAGAACTTCGGCAATATTGGAGTGTTGATATTTTATACAACACTCCACTGTTCCGAATGGTCATGGCTCGGACGCGTTTTGAGGCCATCCACAAATTCCTGCATTATAATGATAATGCACAGTGTCCCCCACAAAATGACCCCAACTTTGACCGTCTGTTCAAAGTTCGGCCGGTCATCGAACACTTCAGCAAAAAGTTTGCTGAAGTGTATGTGCCCCAAAGGGACATCTGCGTGGATGAGTCCTTGGTTCATTTTAAGGGACGGCTCAGATTCCGCCAGTACCTGCCCAGCAAGAGGGCAAGGTACGGAATTAAACTCTACAAGCTGTGCGAGAGTACCTCAGGGTACACGCACAGCTTTAGAGTTTACGAAGGAAAGGACACCAGGATTGAACCCCTGAGTGTCCCCCCGTCCTGGGAGTGAGTGGGAAAATTGTGTGGGATTTGGTGCACCCACTGCTGGATAAAGGTTATCACCTTTACACCGATAACTTTTATTCCAGCGTCCCACTCTACAAATCCCTCTCTGCGCGAGGTACCGCAGCTTGCGGTACCGTCCGCAAAAATCAGAGAGGCCTCCCGAAGACGCTACTTGGGCAGATGCTCAGAAAGGGTGAGAGCAGAGCCCAATGTAGCGACCACCTGTTGGTGGTCAAGTACAAGGACAAGAGGGATGTCCTTCTCTTGACCACCATACATGGTGATGGCAGCGCCCTCAGCACTGTACGGGGTACCTCTACACAGGTCCGCAAACCGGACTGTGTACTGGGGTACAATAAATACATGGGGGGTGTTGATCTCTCTGATCAACTCCTCCAACCGTACAGTGCTTTGAGAAAGGCCAAGGTGTGGTACAAGAAGCTGTCCGTGCACATCGTCCAAATGGCAATGCTCAACGCTTTCCTGCTGTCACGATGTGCACGCAACAGCGATACGACGTACCTTCAGTTCCAGGAGGTAGTGGTTAAGGCCCTGATGTTTGGCGCTCAGGAAACAGCGGGCCCCAGTACTTCTGGAACTGAAGGTGCTCGTATCATACCAGGTCAGCATTTCCCGGGGGTGGTCCCGCCAACTGGAAGCAAAGGTAAGCCGCAAAAAAGGTGCCGAGTGTGTTACAAAAGGGGAATACGCAAGGACACCACTTACCAATGCGACACCTGCCCCGAAAAACCTGGCCTGTGTATGAAGGATTGTTTCAAATTGTACCACACCTCAATGCACTACTAATTTACTTTACAGGAAAGATTAGTTCCAGAAGGGGGGCACATTTAGAAAAGTTCCTTGGGAGTCTACTTTCCAAAATTATGTCACTTGTGGGTTTTTTTTACTGTTTAGGCACATCAGGAGCTCTGCAAACGGAACATGACGCCCGCAGACCATTCCATCAGTCTGCATTCCAAAACGTCACGACTTCCCTTCTGAGCCCCGACTTGTGCCCAAACAGTTTTTTCCCACATATGGGGCACCAGTGTACTCAGGACAAATTGGACAACAATTTTTGGTGTCCAATTTCTCCTCTTACCCTTGGGAAAATAAAAAATTGGGGACTAAAACATCATTTTTGTGAGGATAAAAGTAGGATTTTTTATTTTTACACCTGGGCATTATAAACTTTAGTGAAACACTTGGGGGTTCAAAATGCTCACCACACACCTAGGTAAGTTCCTTAGGGGGTCTAGTTTCCAAAATGGGGTCACTTGTGGGGGTTTCCACTGTTTAGGCACATGAGGGGCTCTGCTAACGGAACATGACGCCCGCAGACCATTCCATCAAAGTCTGCATTCCAAAACGTCACTGCTTCCCTTCTGCGCCCTGCCATGCGCCCAAACAGTGGTTCCCCCAACATATGGGGTATCAGCGTACTCAGGACAAATTGGACAACAACTTTTGTGGTCCAATTTCTCCTGTTACCCTTGGGAAAATAAAAAATTGGGGACTAAAACATCATATTTGTGGAAATTTTTTTTTTTTTTTTATTCACGCCAGGGCATTATAAACTTTAGTGAAACACTTGGGGGTTCAAAATGCTCACCACACACCTAGATAAGTTCATTAGGGGGTCTAGTTTCCAAAATGGGGTCACTTGTGGGGGTTTCCACTGTTTAGGCACATGAGGGGCTCTGCTAACGGAACATGACGCCCGCAGACCATTCCATCAAAGTCTGCATTCCAAAACGTCACTGCTTCCCTTCTGCGCCCTGCCATGCGCCCAAACAGTGGTTCCCCCCAACATATGGGGTATCAGCGTACTCAGGACAAATTGGACAACAACTTTTGTGGTCCAAGTTCTCCTGTTACCCTTGGGAAAATAAAAAATTGGGGACTAAAACATCATATTTGTGGAAATTTTTTTTTTTTTTTATTCACGCCAGGGCATTATAAACTTTAGTGAAACACTTGGGGTTCAAAGTGCTCACCACACACCTAGATAAGTTCCTTAGGGGGTCTAGTTTCCAAAATGGGGTCACATGTGGGGGGTTTCCACTGTTTAGGCACATCAGGGGCTCTGCTAACGGAACATGACGCCCGCAGACCATTCCATCAAAGTCTGCATTCCAAAACGTCACTGCTTCCCTTCCGAGCCCTGCCGTGTGCCCAAACAGTGTATCCCCCCAACATATGGGGTATCAGCGTACTCAGGACAAATTGGACAACCACTTTTGGGGTCCAATTTCTCCTCTTACCCTTGGGAAAATAAAAAATTGGGGACTAAAACATCACTTTTGTGGAAAAAAAAAAATATTTTTTTTTTCACGCCAGGGCATTATAAACGTTAGTGAAGCACTTGAGGGTTCAAAGTGCTCACCACACATCTAGATAAGTTCCTTAGGGGGTCTAGTTTCCAAAATGGGGTCACATGTGGGGGGTTTCCACTGTTTAGGCACATCAGGGGCCCTCCAAACGCGACATGGCGTCCGTTCGCAATTCCAGCCAATTTTGGTTTGGAAAAGTCAAACGGCGCTCCTTCCCTTTCAAGCCCTGCCGTGCGCCCAAACAGTGGTTCCCCCCACATATGGGGTATCAGCGTACTCAGGACATGTTGGACAACAACTTTTGTGGTCCAATTTCTCCTCTTACCCTTGAGAAAATAAAAATTTGGGGACTAAAACATCATGTTTGTGGAAAAAATATGATTTTTTTTCTTCACGGCTCTACATTACAAACTTGCGTGAAGCACTTGAGGGTTCAAAGTGCTCACCACACATCTAGATAAGTTCCTTAGGGGGTCTAGTTTCCAAAATGGGGTCACATGTGGGGGTTTCCACTGTTTAGGCACATCAGGGGCCCTCCAAACGCAACATGGCGTCCGTTCGCAATTCCAGCCAATTTTGGTTTGGAAAAGTCAAACGGCGCTCCTTCCCTTTCAAGCCCTGCCGTGCGCCCAAACAGTGGTTCCCCCCCACATATGGGGTATCAGCGTACTCAGGACATGTTGGACAACAACTTTTGTGGTCCAATTTCTCCTCTTACCCTTGGGAAAATAAAAATTTGGGGACTAAAACATCATGTTTGTGGAAAAAATATGATTTTTTTTCTTGAGGGTTCAAAGTGCTCACCACACATCTAGATAAGTTCCTTAGGGGGTCTAGTTTCCAAAATGGGGTCACATGTGGGGGGTTTCCACTGTTTAGGCACATCAGGGGCCCTCCAAACGCGACATGGCGTCCGTTCGCAATTCCAGCCAATTTTGGTTTGGAAAAGTCAAACGGTGCTCCTTCCCTTTCGAGCCCTGCCGTGCGCCCAAACAGTGGTTCCCCCCACATATGGGGTATCAGCGTACTCAGGACATGTTGGACAACAACTTTTGTGGTCCAATTTCTCCTCTTACCCTTGGGAAAATAAAAATTTGGGGACTAAAACATCATGTTTGTGGAAAAAATATGATTTTTTTTCTTCACGGCTCTACATTACAAACTTGCGTGAAGCACTTGAGGGTTCAAAGTGCTCACCACACATCTAGATAAGTTCCTTAGGGGGTCTAGTTTCCAAAATGGGGTCACATGTGGGGGGTTTCCACTGTTTAGGCACATCAGGGGCCCTCCAAACGCGACATGGCGTCCGTTCGCAATTCCAGCCAATTTTGGTTTGGAAAAGTCAAACGGCGCTCCTTCCCTTTCGAGCCCTACCGTGCGCCCAAACAGTGGTTCCCCCCACATATGGGGTATCAGCGTACTCAGGACATGTTGGACAACAACTTTTGTGGTCCAATTTCTCCTCTTACCCTTGGGAAAATAAAAATTTGGGGACTAAAACATCATGTTTGTGGAAAAAATATGATTTTTTTTCTTCACGGCTCTACATTACAAACTTGCGTGAAGCACTTAAGGGTTCAAAGTGCTCACCACACATCTAGATAAGTTCCTTAGGGGGTCTAGTTTCCAAAATGGGGTCACATGTGGGGGGTTTCCACTGTTTAGGCACATCAGGGGCCCTCCAAACGCGACATGTCGTCCGTTCGCAATTCCAGCCAATTTTGGTTTGGAAAAGTCAAACGGCGCTCCTTCCCTTTCAAGCCCTGCCGTGCGCCCAAACAGTGGTTCCCCCCCACATATGGGGTATCAGCGTACTCAGGACATGTTGGACAACAACTTTTGTGGTCCAATTTCTTCTCTTACCCTTGGGAAAATAAAAATTTGGGGACTAAAACATGTTTGTGGAAAAAATATGATTTTTTTTCTTCACGGCTCTACATTACAAACTTGCGTGAAGCACTTGAGGGTTCAAAGTGCTCACCACACATCTAGATAAGTTCCTTAGGGGGTCTAGTTTCCAAAATGGGGTCACATGTGGGGGGTTTCCACTGTTTAGGCACATCAGGGGCCCTCCAAACGCGACATGGCGTCCGTTCGCAATTCCAGCCAATTTTGGTTTGGAAAAGTCAAACGGCGCTCCTTCCCTTTCAAGCCCTGCCGTGCGCCCAAACAGTGGTTCCCCCCCACATATGGGGTATCAGCGTACTCAGGGTAAGTTGGACAATAACTTTTGTGGTTCAATTTCTCTCTTACCCTTGGGAAAATAAAAATTTGGGGACTAAAACATCATGCTTGTGGAAAAAATATGATTTTTTTTCTTCACGGCTCTACATTACAAACTTGCGTGAAGCACTTGAGGGTTCAAACTACTCACCACACATCTAGATAAGTTCCTTAGGGGGTCTAGTTTCCAAAATGGGGTCACATGTGGGGGGTTTCCACTGTTTAGGCACATCGGGGCCTCTCCAAACGCGACATGGCGTCCGTTCTCAATTCCAGCCAATTTTGGTTTGGAAAAGTCAAACTGCGCTCCTTCCATTCCGAGCTCTGACGTGTGCCCAAACAGTGGTTTTCCCTCACATATGGGGTATCGGCGTACTCAGGAGAAATTGCACAACAACTTTATCAGTCCTTTTTCTCCTTTTTCCCTTGTGAAAATAAAAAAAATGTTTGTAAAAGATCATTTTTGTGACTAAAAAGTAAAATGTTAATTTTTTCCTTCCATGTTGCTTCAGCTCCTGTGAAGCACCTGAAGGGTTAATAAACTTCTTGAATGTGGTTTTGAGTACCTTGAGGGGTGTAGTTTTTAGAATGGTGTCACTTTTGGGTATTTTCTGCTATATAGACCCCTCAAAGTGACTTCAAATATGAGGTGGTCCCGAAAAAAAATGGCTTTGTAAATTTTGTTGTAAAAATGAGAAATCGCTGGTCAACTTTTAACCCTTATAATTTCCTAACAAAAAAAAATGTTGTTTCCAAAATTGTGCTGATGTAAAGTAGACATGTGGGAAATGTTATTTCTTAACTATTTTGTGTGACATATTTCTCTGTTTTAAGGGAATAAAAATTCAAAGTTTGAAAATTGCAAAATTTTCAAAATTTTTGCCATATTTGCGTTTTTTTCATAAATAAATGCAAGTTATATGGAAGAAATTTTACCACTATCATGAAGTACAATATGTCACGAGAAAACAATCTCAGAATCGCGAAGATCCGTTGAAGCGTTCCAGAGTTATAACCTCATAAAGAGACAGTGGTCAGAATTGTAAAAATTGGCCGGTCATTAACGTGCAAACCACCCTTGGGGGTGAAGGGGTTAAAGTAATGATGGCCACTCGTTTTTCAAATTCTAACAGTCTATTCAGTAGGACTATAAGCTGTGTATCCACCAGACTTCTGCACAACACAACTGATGGTCCCAACCCATTTATAAGGCCAGAAATCCCACTTATTAAACCTGACAGGGCACACCTGTGAAGTGAAAACCATTTCCGGTGACTACCTCTTGAAGTTCATCAAGAGAATGCCAAGAGTGTGCAAAGTAGTCATCAATGCAAAAGGTGGCTACTGTGAAGAACCTAGAATATAAGACATCATTTCAGTTGTTACACACTTTTTTGTTAAGTATATAATTCCACATGTGTTAATTCATAGTTTTGATGCCTTCAGTGTGAATTTACAATTTTCATAGTCCTGAAAATACAGAAAAATCTTTAAATGAGAATGTGTGTCCAAACTTTTGGTCTGTACTGTATATACCCACATACAGTGCATGAATGCCTTGCACTGATATGTATATACGCACATACACTCCCTGCCTACCTAGCACTGCAATCTATATACCCCATAATTAGTCCGTAGAAGGACTGTTGATTTAGCTGGATTTGTGTATTCTTTGATGGTATACTCACAATACCTTATAAACCCCCAAATCTGACCCTGTCTCGGCAGCATCTCTCCCTATACTCGCTAATTCCGGAACAGACTGAGCCGAGCATGGCGGTGCCAGGTCTCTTATACACCTGATGACGAAGTGCCGCCAGCAAATCACTGTAATACCACAACAAAGATGGCTGCGGCATTACAGTGCGTTGCAGACAATCCCTACATGCTGAAGAGTGACAAAAATGCAAGGCGTGCACCAGAACTCCCGCCAAGCAAACACGGAAATGCTCGGTGCTCGCCAAGTATAGCGATGCTCGGGCGAGTAACGAGCATTACCGAGCACATTCGGTCATCACTAGCTTCTATACATGTATTCAAGTAAAAAAAAAAGGCCCCATAAGTGAACAACCCCTTTAAATTCTGATGTAGAGGGAATTTGGAACATTACAGTAGGAGAAAGGCTTGAGTAAATTTATAAAAACAGCTGTATAAAATTGTTGGTGACAGATGGCAACCGGTATAATTTTAGTTGAAAGAAAATATCTGAAAATCCTTATTTTGTCCTGTTACTTTTATAATCCTAACAAATGTTCTCCTCAGTTTTAAGGAAACTTGTCTATATTAAGATAATGTGTATGTGTTTTTTCTCTCACCAAGGAAATAAATTAAAATGTTTGATGGAAAATTCCGTAGATAAGAACTAACACAAACTGTGCAGGTCACAGAAACAAAAAAATGACCCTTGCTTTGATGATAATTTTATTTTTTATAAAACCATTCCAAGGCTTTAACCCTTTCCTGCCACAGCCATTTTTTGTATTTTTCCTTTTTTTGCACTGAAAATGAAGAAAATTCTTTGGTGGTAGAATGGAAAAAGTTCTTCCATTGTTACCTAGGTTTCCTATTGGGTAAAAATGTAATGTTACTTTTATTATGTTGGTCAGTGTGATCATGACAATACAAATTTATATAGTTTCTTATGTCTTACTTCTTTTAACCTGTACGTATATACTACTGTGCAAATGTTTTAGGCAAGTATGGAAAAAATGCTGCAAAGTAAGAATGGTTGCAAAAATAAAAGTGTTAATAGTTTACAGTTTATTTTTTATCATTTTACAAATTAATGAATGGAAGAAGACACAGATTATATATTAGAAAAAAACTTTTTGGCAGTTAGAGTGATGAATGAGTGGAACAGGCTGCCACGAGAGGTGTTGAGTTCTCCTTCAATGGAAGTCTTCAAACAGAGGCTGGACAGACATCTGTCTGGGATGATTTAGAGAATCCTGCTTTGAGCAGGGGGTTGGACCAGATGACCCAGGAGGTCCCTTCCAACTCTACCACTCCATGATTCTATGAAATTGCAAAAGCGAATTAATAGTGATGAGAGAGAATGCTCGAGTGCTAATATAGCATCTTCGGCGTGCTCTAATAGTATGTTCGAGTCCCCGTGGCTGCATGTCTCACGGCAGTTTGACAGTCGCAACACATGCAGGCATTGCCTGTTTGTTAGGCAATCCCTGCACATGTTGCGGCTGTTGAACAGCTGTGAGACATGCAGCCACGGGGACTCGAACATAGTATTAGACCACGCCGAAAATACTGTATTAGCACTTGAGCATTGTCGCTCATCACTACGAATTAACAAAAGAATAAACCAGCCCTTTACCTCAAAACAGCATCAATTCTTCAAGATATACCTGCTCACAGTTTTGCCACACCCGCATAGCACAGTGAATCACATGTTGTTTCCTGTTGCATTGTCTGTAGTGGGCTCAGGAGATGACCTCCCTCTTCAGACTGTGGGTGGTGCTGGCTATCTTATACAGTACATCAGGCAACTGCATCTTAGGCCACTTTCACACGTTTAGTATTTGGTCAGTATTTTACATCAGTATTTATAAGCCAAAACCAGGACTGGGTGAAAAATGCAGAAGTGGTGACGTGTTTCTAAGATACCTTTCCTATGATTGTTCCACTACCGATTTTGGCTTCCAAATACTGATGTCAAATACTGACCAAACTGAATGTGTGAACGTGGCCTAACAGCTCAGATAGGCGCTAGCTCTGATTTCTGCTGCTTAGTCCTTAAATGGTGCTGCCAGATGACAATTGCATTTAAAGGGTTGGATATGGGGAAGGGAAAATATGACTGGTCAAATATAGCATAGCACTTTGTAGGGGACATAGTCGTAATGAAAATCATACCTCTAGTGTCTAAATAATTTTCTATATAAATATGCTAATGAGGTGTAGATGCACCCTTATCATGGCCGAGCAGTTCAGTTTTCTTTTTCCGACCAACTTGTTTTGTTCTTATGTTCACCCCTCTCTTTCTTGATTGACATCTTTGGTTTTATTGGATCCAAAAGTAGGTCAGAGATACAACCCAATTCCAAAAAGTTTTGATGCTGTGTAAAATGTAAAGAAGAAAAGAATGCAATGATTTGGAAATCTTGCAACCATATTTTATTCACAACAGAACATGGATCACAGATCAGAAGTTGAAAGTTAGACATTTTTCCATTTCATTTCAAAAAATTAACTCATATAGAAATTGATGGCAGTAGCATGTGAAAATTTTTTAGGACAGAGCCATGTACTGTATATCATTGTGTAGCATCTTCTATACATGTCTGAGAAGTGAGGAGACCAATTGTTGTATCCAAAAAGAAAAAACAGTCAAATAATGAATGCTGTTCCAAACAAATATAATACCCAAAGAGAACATGGAAGCATTAGTGTCTAAATAAAATATAATAAATCTTTATTGAAATTCATTAGTAATTAAAATCCATAGAGAGGATTATTCATAAGGAGAAAGTGATTGCAAGTGCCACACCACTCCAGGTAGTATACAGAATAAACAGGATAATAGATAAAAACTGAAAAATCAACACGAGACCAATAATGAGCAAAGTTTGCACACCTTAAACAAATATACCATAGTCCCTGCAGTGAGTATATGCAATGTTATGTGCCAGATCAGCTACATGTAATCTAGTTTAGATAAAATTTAAAGTGTCAATGCAATTGGAATCATATGCATGATCATTTGCGGATTGGACTGGATTAGATGTTAATCAAGTATGATGGAGAGTAAGTATGGGATGCAACCATACAAATGAACAGGCAAAATATTTAAGTGTAGTATAAAATAAACACCAGTGCGTCAGGGATAGAGCGAATCAAAAGCAAAACCAAACTTATCCTAAAACCCCAATGTACAATAAACAGTATCTAATATATAATCACCAATAAACTCTGTCACACACTTCCGGAGCCTGTGTCGCTTCCACAATGCACCGCGAAAGGAAGTACGCCGACCGCCATATTGGAACACCCAAGTTATGGGTATTCCGATCTGGCGGCCGGGATTCAAACCCCCCACCAAGCCGCGCGTGCACCGCTCATTGGCTGAGCCGGAGTGGTGCCGTGCGGATTTCAAATCCGGCGCCATAGCCGCTGCACGCTCATTGGCTGAGCCGCCCGCCGACTCAGCCAATGAGCGCCGCGGGATTCAAATCCCCCGCCCCGCCGGCTGCAGGGAAGTGTGTGTGGGCGGTGACTGTGTGCGTGTATGTGTGTGCCAGCTCCCAACGCTTATAGCAGAAGCTGGGAGATGGTATCTAGGGTACACATCGGGTTACTAAGCACGGCGCAGCGCTTAGTTACCCAATGCGTACACTGAATACCAGCGTGCTCGCTGGTCCTGATCGCTGGTGAGTCTGCCCATGTGATAGCTCACCAGCGATCAGCTAACGATGTCCCAGCGATCCCATCCACGTGGGATCGATGGGACATTGAAGAGTGTGACGGGGCCCTATGTGTATGCAGGCATCGTCCGAAGGGACTACAAGTCCCATCGGGCTATGCCTGCTACAGTGACAGTGATTGACACATTAGCCAATGATGGGACAGTAGTAGTCCCATCATCCGGCTAATGTGTTGAATGTAAAAAAAAAAAAACACATGCATTACATATAATACATACAGAAGATACATTACATACATATAACATACAGAACATACATTACATATAACATACAGAACATACACATAACTTACAGAACATACAACATATAACATACAGAACATACAGCATATAACATACAGAACATACAACATATAACATACAGAACATATAACATACAACATATAACATACAGAACATACAACATATAACACACAGAACATACAACATATAACATACAGAACATACAACATATAACACACAGAACATACATTACATATAACATAAAGAACATACATTACATATAACATACAGAACATACAACATATAACATACAGAACATACAACATATAACATACAGAACATACAACATACAGAACATACAACATAACATACAGAACATACAACATACAGAACATACAACATACAGAACATACAGCATATAACACACAGAACATACAGCATATAACATACAACATATAACATACAGAACATACAACATATAACACACAGAACATACATTACATATAACATAAAGAACATACATTACATATAACATACAGAACATACAACATATAACATACAGAACATACAATATATAACATACAGAACATACAACATACAGAACATACAACATATAACATACAGAACATACAACATAACATACAGAACATACAACATACAACATATAACATACAGAACATACAACATATAACACACAGAACATACATTACATATAACATACACATAGCATACAACACATAACATAGAGTATATACTCACCAATCACTTAATTCCCGAAGCCATCGATCTCCTGTAATAAAGATAAGATAATAAAGCAACCTATACATCACCTGTCCACCATAGTCCAGTTATTATCGAGTGTCCCACGACGATCTCCGGTGTAGAACACTGACATCAGGAGAAGTCAGCGCTCTACACCGCCCCTGTAATACACTGACAGCGGAGATAATCCTCCGCTGTGTGTATCGCTCTGCCGCGGGAGAGAATGACGTCACTTCCATTCATTCTCTCACCGGCAATGCTGGGTGAGAAAATTCCCACGCAGCATTGCCATAAAGTGAGAGAATGAACTCAGGTGACCACAGTGATGACTGCAGGAGCCATTGTCTCCTGTCAGTACATCACTAGGAGGCCCTACAGAGTAGTGGCATCACCTGATGTCACCGTTCTATAGGGGAGATCATCATGGGACATTCATTATTAATTGGACTGCGTCGGACAGGGAGTATACGGTTGTTTTATTTTTTTACTTTTTATTACAGGAGAACGAGGGCATCGCTTGGATCTGAGCATGTAATAAAAATATGAAAACCGTGTTGTGTTTTATTTCATTAAAATACTTTATTCTTATGCGTGGGTTTTTTAACCCTTTATTAACATAAGATTAATAATGGAGAGGCGTCTTATTGATGCCTCTCCATTATTAACCGGGCTTAATGTCACCTTACAATAGCAAGGTGATATTAACCCCTATTACCCCATATCCCACCGCTACAGGGGAGTGGGAAGAGAGGGGTTAAGTGCCGGAATTGGCGCATCATACAGATGCGCCAATTCTGGGGTGGCTGGGTGCTGGTATTTTTAGCCAGGGGGGTGCGCCAATATCCATGGCACCTTCCTAGGCTATGAATATCAGCCCGCAGCTGTCTGCGTAGCTTTTCTGGCTATAAATTACTGGGGGACCCCACGTCATTTTTTTTGGGGTCCCCCTATTTTAATAGCCAGTAAAGGCTAGCTGCGGGCTAATATTCATAGCCTGGCTTGAAGCTCCATGGGTATTAACCCCTTCCCAGGCTAGAAAAATTGGCCTGAGCCGTCGGCTTTCCCCCTCTGGCGCAGAAAATTGCTCGGGAGCCCACGCCATTTTTTCCCATTTTTTTTAAATTAATAATATTTCATGAAGATTTTGTGTGTGTCTTTAACTATTTATGTACCATTCTATCTATCTATTATCTATGTAATATCTATCTAATATCTATCTATCATCTATATATCTATTTATCTATCTACCTATCTATTATCTATATATCTATTTATCTATCTATCTATCTTCTATCATCTATATATCTATTATCTACCTACCTATCTATTATCTATCTATCATCTATCTACTTTCTATCTATCTATTATCTATCTATTATCTATATATCTATTATCTATCTATCTATCTATTATCTATCTATCATCTATCTATTATCTATATAACTATTATCTGTCTTTCTATCTGCCTATCTATTATCTATTTATCTATTATCTATCTATTATCTATATATCTATTATCTATTAATCTATCTATATATCTATTATCTATCTATTATCTACAGTACAGACCAAAAGTTTGGACACACCTTCTCATTCAAAGATTTTTCTGTATTTTCATGACCATGAAAATTGTAGAATCACACTGAAGGCATCAAAACTATGAATTAACACATGTGGAATTATACATTACACTTTACAAAAAAGTGTGAAACAACTGAAAATATGTCTTATATTCTAGGTTCTTTAAAGTAGCCACCTTTTGCTTTGATTACTGCTTTGCGCTCAGAAAAGGTGAATGGATGGACTGTACATGCCTAGTTCCCACCGTGAAGCATGGAGGAGGTGGTGTGATGGTGTGGGGGTGCTTTGCTGGTGACACTGTTGGGGATTTATTCAAAATTGAAGCGTGAGCGGCCAGCTCACCCCAAACCATCTTGATTAGGTTCAGGTCTGGTGACTGTGGAGGCCAGGTCATCTGGCGTAACACCCCATCACTCTCCTTCTTGGTCAAATAGCCCTTACACAGCCTGGAGGTGTGTTTGGGGTCATTGTCCTGTTGAAAAATAAATGATGGTCCAACTAAATGCAAACCGGATGGAATAGCATGCCGCTGCAAGATGCTGTGGTAGCCATTCTGGTTCACTATGCCTTCAATTTTGAATAAATCCCCAACAGTGTCACCAGCAAAGCACCCCCACACCATCACACCACCTCCTCCATGCTTCACGGTGGGAACCAGGCATGTAGAGTCCAGCCTTCACCTTTTCTGCGTGCAAAGCAGTAATCAAAGCAAAAGGTGGCTACTTTGAAGAACCTAGAATATAAGACATATTTTCAGTTGTTTCACACTTTTTTGTAAAGTGTAATGTATAATTCCACATGTGTTAATTCATAGTTTTGATGCCTTCAGTGTGATTCTACAATTTTCATAGCCATGAAAATACAGAAAAATCTTTGAATGAGAAGGTGTGTCCAAACTTTTTGTCTGTACTGTATATATCTATTATCTATCTACCTGTCTATCTATTATGTATATATCTATTTATCTATCTACCTACATACCTATCTATCTATTATCCATATATCTATTATCTATCTATTATCTATCTATCTATTATCTATATATCTATTATCTATCATCTATCTATCATCTATATATCTATTATCTATCTACCTTATCTATCTATCTATTATCTATTGATTATCTATATATATATATCTACTGATTATCTATATATCTATTATCTACCTATCTATCTATTATCTATATATCTATTATTCATATATCTATCTATTATCTATATATCTATTATCTATCTATTTTCTATCTATTATCTATCTACCTATCTATTATCTATATATCTATTATCTGTCTATCTATATATCTATTTTCTATCTATTATCTATCTATCTATCTATTATCTATATATCTATATCTGTCTATATATCTATTATCTATCAATTATCTATATATCTATTATCCATCATCTATCTATTATCTATCTATCATCTATATATCTATTATCTATCTACCTATCTATTATCTATCGATTATCTATTGATTATCTATATATCTATTTATCTATCTATCTACCTATTATCTATATATCTATTATCTATCTATTATCTATCCATATATCTATTATCTATCTATCTATTATCTATATATCTATTATCTATCTATCATCTATATATCTATTATCTATCTACCTACCATATCTATCTATCTATCTATCTATCTATCATCTATTGATTATCTATATATCTATTATCTACCTATCTATTATCTATATATCTATTATCCATATATCTATCAATTATCTATCTATTATCTATATATCTATTATCTATCTATTATCAATCTACCTATCTATTATCTATATATCTATTATCTGTCTATCTATCTATATATCTATTTTCTATCTATTATCTATCTATCTATTATCTGTCTATCTATCTATATATCTATTATCTATCAATTATCTATATATCTATTATCCATCATCTATCTATTATCTATCTATTATCTATCTATCATCTATATATATATTATCTACCTACCTACCTATTATCTATCTACCTATCTATTATCTATCGATTATCTATATATCTATCTACCTATTATCTATATATCTATTATCTATCTATCTATTATCTATCTTTCTACTTTCTATATATCTATTTATCTACCTATCTATCATCTATCTATCTATTTTCTGTCTATTATCTATATATCTATTATCTATCTACCTATCTATCTATTATATATATATATTATCTATCTATATATCTATCTATCATCTATCTATCTGTCTATCAATTATCTACCTACCTATTATCTATATATCTATTATCTATCTGTCTATTATCTATCTATTATCCATCTATTATCTATCAATCATCTATCTATCATCTATCTATCTACCTACATATCTATTTATCTATTATCTATCTATTATTTATCTATTTTTTGTCTGTGTGTGTAATGGAGTGTGGGTTGGACAAATGTAAAAGAGGAGGTTGGACAAGAAATGACATCACAAACCTTTTTTTTGTTAAATAACATATCTTTATTTAGCTGTCAAAAACGCATACAAATCCACATGAAAAAAAGCATGAATAACGCATCAAAAAAGCATCCAAAAAGCACCTGCGTTTTCTGCCAAGAGGTCCTGTTTTGTGCAGAAAATTCAGCAGTCAAATCTGCAACGTGTGCACATACCCTCAAATCCCCCGCCAAAGCCACGTGGCACCGCTCATTGGCTCAGCCGGCGGGGGATTTGAATCCCGCGCCACTCATTGCCGCGCGGTACCGCTCATTGGCTGAGCTGCCGCCGGCAGAACCAATGAGCGGCGCAGGATTCAAATCCCCCGCCAAAGCCTCGCGGCACCGCTCATTGGCATGTACCGCACTTCCGGGATTTGGAAAAAAAAGTCCCAAAGCCTAATTAAAAGGACTCCTTTTTGATGATTCAGATGCAAGACAGGTGAGATGGTACTATTTATTTTACTACCAGGGGAGGCTGAGTTACCAGTGCATTTAGACAACCAGCAATGGAGGGACTGGTAAAAGTGCTTGTTTCAATCTTACTAGAGCTTGTCCCACCTAGCATCAATATTATATATACCTTTATCCCATAGGATAAGTAAGTTCCTAAAAGGTCTATGACCCCTTCAACATCTAAAAAGAAAGGGAAAAAATTGCCACATGCAACACGAAGCTTCCTGACAAACGGGAAGCAATTATGCCAGAATGGTAAAGAATGAAAATTCCTCCTTCATGACGGCCATAATAAGAGAAGAGGTCCAAAATTCTGTTACAGAGCTAGTTTCCCCTCATTCCTGCAAGGCGGGGCGCCTAGGCAAAAAAGGCCATGGTGGGACATGTAGTCAAGTTCTCAAAGGAGGAGGAATTGTCATATTACACTGACACTGGACAGGAGGAAGGTGAAGGATTAATCCCAACCTTAACAGAAGAGAAAAAGAAGGATCTAATCTCTTGGGAAAATATGGATATACCCTACAGGCAGTAAGGAATACAATGAAAGTTGAAGACACTTATCAGTCCCCCTCAATTCAACAGTGGCATTGTACACAGGAGCTCTGTATATAGTGTCAATGTACAGGTAACACACTGACTCACCAGTGATGTCTCTAGCTGATGTTCTTCATCTTTGCTTTTCTTTTTCTTGCAGCGCAGACTGCCATAATTTCCTTCAGCCAGGACTCGTAAGTAAAATAACACATAGTTACCTAGAGCTCCGCTTCCAGAGCACATCCCCCATTTTTTCCCTTTCTTCTACACAGGCTGAATACAGACGTGCACCCACCATTTTTATATAATTAGTTATTATGCAATCCACCATTGCAAATATAAATTATAACCCACCACTGCACCCCCACCAACTATAAATAGCCATTTTCACTGCCTAATAAATATATAAATTAATTAGCCCCTGTATTCTTTCCCCCAATTCATTACCAGTCACTGCATCCTCAACGCCCACCACTATGTGCCTCCTGCTCCCCCGATTCATTATATTTACATGCCCCTTCTGCCCCAATTCATTGTCATGTGTTCTATCTCCCACCCAACCCTCTATTCATTATCAACTGCTCTCCCCCCACATTCAATACATCATTTACTCCCACCACCCTCAAAATTCATTATTTGCTCTCCCCCAGGTTCTCATTTGCTCTCCACATCCCCCACCTTCAATTCAATTGCTGTCCCCATCACTCACCCTCAGTTCATCATTTGCAGTCCTCCTACCCCTCAATTCATCATTTGCAGTCCCCCTTCCCCATCACTTCATCATGTGTAGTCCCCCTCCCCTCACATCATGTGCGGTCCCCCGTCCCCTCCCTCACATCACTTGCAGCCTCCCTCCATCATTTGCAGCCCGCCTCCATCATGTGCAGTCCCCTCCCTCCACAATTCATCATTTACAACCCCCTCCATCATTTGCAGCCCTTCTCCATTTGCAGCCTCCCCTTCATCATTTGCACCCCTCTCCATAATTTGCAGCTGTTACAGATCTGCAACTAAGGAATAGGACAGGAGGGGAAGAAGCTGACCCTGCACTGGGACTAGACTCTCCCTACGATGGGGCAGGTGACCTATTCCTTGTGAATAGACCCACCGACGTTTCCTAGTCTGGACTCAAGCGAAGACCAAAAGGTGGGGGGAAGGGTATCCCTGAAAGATCTAGGGACTGGGAGCAAAACACAGGTAACCTCCTAGCAGGGAAATGGAGGAAGTTGCAGAAACAAAAGGAAAAACAAAAAGACTAAGCAAGCAGAACTAGAGTTCCTAGAACTGCACAAAGTTAAACACAAAAAGCTATCAAAGCTCCTAGCCAGAACGCTAGCGGATTAGCACTGATGTCCAGCAAGGACTGGGAGGCAGGTGCAGGGTAATAAAGGGTGATACGATACAATCACCTGACCAACAACAAGCCCAGCACTCGATGAAAAAGACCAGCAGCCAGAAAACCACAACAAGATGGCGGATGGTCACACTAGATTCTAACAGCAGCCCTTCTCCATTTACAGCCTCCCCTCCATCATTTGCAACACCCTCCATCATTTTCAGCCCCCTTCATGACTTGCTGCTCCTCCATCATGTGCATCTCTTCCATCATTTGCAGCCCCCTTCATCATTTGCAGTCCCCTCCATCATGTGCAGTCCCCCTCCCTCACAATTCATTATTTACAGCCCCTTCCATCATTGCAGCCCTTCTCCATTTGCAGCCTCCGCTTCATCATTTGCAGCCCCCTGCATCATTTGCAGCCCCTTCATCATTCGCAATCACCCTCTATCATGTGCAGTCCCCTTCCCCTCACAATTCATCATTTGCACCCCCTTCATCATTTGCAATCCTCCATTTACAGCCTCCCCTTCATCATTTGCAGCACCCCTCCATCATTTTCAGCCCCCTTCGTGATTTGCTTCCCCTCCATGATTTGCTTCCCCTCCATGATTTGCTTCCCCCTCCATCATTTGCAGCCCCCTCCATAATGTGCAGTCCCCTCCATTCATCATGTGCTGTGCAGGCCCCCTACAATTCATCATTTGCAGCCCCCCCATCATTTGCAGCCCTTCTCCATTTGCAGCCTCCCCTTCATCAGTTACTGTCCCCTCCCCCACAATTCATCATTTGCAGCCCCCTCCATTTTCAGCCCTTCTCCATTTGCAGCCCCCTCCATCATTTGAAGCTTCCCCTTCATCGGTTTCGAGATCTCAATCTGAGCATGCACCGCCCCTGGCGGCCATTTTCCCAGAGGCCACCGAATCACAGCAATGGATGTGCGGGGCCTCCGGGCTTTCACAAAATGCCGGCGGAGCACCCCCTCACCAAGAGAACCACCGCCACACCAGCCTGGGATGGTATTTCCAGGAGGCCACCGTACCTGCCGCACCAGCCTGGTTTGGGATTTCCTGGAGGCCACCCTACCTGCCGCACCAGTCACACGAGCCTGGTATGGCATTTCTCGGAAGCCACCGCACCTACTTCACCAGCATGGGATGGGAGTCATATCACTGGACCATAGAACACCCCCTGTGACCACGCTCCACCAGCGCTGCCAATCACCCCCGGTAAGCTGAATTCGGATTGTAAGACGAACCCCCATTTGACACATTAATTTTTTTCCCCTATTTTCCTTCTGAAAATTTGGGGTGCGTCTTATGGTCCGGTGCGTCTTATAGTTCGAAAAATACGGTAGCTTTTCCTGGTGAATTTACGGGGGACCCCAGAAAAAAAAAAGGATGCATTGCCCAGCATACCACAATGGAGGAGGGACTGCAGAACTTTGCCCTGCCTTAGTGGAGTCAGTCATCACTGCTGAAATGTCTAACATTGGGCTATGGGATCCCATGGTAGAAGAGGAGTTGTCACTGGGTAAAAACAGTTCTGCTTCAGAAGTAGATTCTGTGTCACTTCCAGAACTGCGAGGCAAAGCAGGGTGTACGATTGCGCCACGGTAAATATTCTGCAGACCACTATTGTGTTTTATATGAATGCCAAAAAAAAAAAAAAACTAACCTAATCTAACACTAATAAACCTAACATAACAGTAGTATTGTTTTATTTCATAATATTTATATTTCAAGAAATCCTAATCCTAGCTAATGGCAAAAAAGAAAGAAAATTAATAAAAATAAGAGAAAAGCAAATGTAATCTTACTAAGGCCTCTTTCACACTTCAGTCATTTGACGTCAGTCCCAGTCCGCCAAAGTGTGAAAACAACGAATCCATTGTATTTTGGTGCAAACGGATGGAGCGCATCCGTTTTTAGACGGATCTGTTAAGAATGTGAAATTGAAGCTTTGAAGGTGGGATGTGCTGTGAGAGAGAGAGAAAACGTAGTTCTAGGCATTTTCAGTATACAATCACGGATTCCGCCGTCGGATTCCGTCAATAACGGATGAAGACGGATCCGTCACCCATAGGCGACCATTATAGAAAATGGAGGAAGTCATGGATCCGACATGGTCCTCCATTTCAACGCAGACAAAAAAACGTTCAAGTGTCCGTTTTCAAATGACAGCGGACGCCAAATTTTTGATGGATCCTTCTTACGACAGATGAAACGGACGACCATCCGTCAAAATCTGTCACTAATGCAACTCAATGGGGAAAAAATGGATCCACCAAAAAAAAAAGGCGGATCCGTTTTTTTCACACATTGGCAGATTTTGACTGACGTAGAACGACTGAAGTGTGAAAGAGGCCTAAGGTGATGACAAGGCAGGTGGATGATCAGAGGGCTGATTAGGAGATTTGGGACGTATTTATTGAAATTGATCTTGAAATTTGATTTATTTTTCACTGATAGGACCGCACTTTGGATGTAGTGTATTTCTCTTCTCTCCCAGAACAATTATAGTGGCTTGCGAAAATAAAAGTGCATCTCAAAAAATTAGAATCATCAAAAAGTTAATTTATTTCAGTTCTTCAATACAATCGCATGCAGGCGATCAGTTGTGGCACTGCTAAGGTGTTATGGAAACCCAGTGTGATGTTACACTAGAATTTCCTGTGTAAATATTCAGATTTGTTATGTGATATAACAGCACCATCTAGTGGTCGTTTTATAGAATGTCTTTGGTTGTTGATATTGAGGTTTTTTGACATATCTACCACACCGTAGTTCATGAGTCATAGCTTTGATGACTCATCAGCCAGCCCCAGCAGCCATGTTTTTTTGCTCAGTATACAACTAAGACAGTTCATTCCTGAGTACCTCCTGACATCAGAATCCAATAGTGATCTCTTACATCCAGATCTGTAGTCGCACAATCGGTAGGTCCTAAACACATTCACCATGAACTTGACAGCTGTATAAATATTGGGATGTTTACATCATGCTGTTATGAAAATGTGAGAGTTGTAGTCCATGCTTTTCCGACAGGTCAGTAAGCATGGGATATACCGCATGTTATATGTAACTACATGTTATGCATATAGTGTGTTCCCTCACCACTGTATATTGTGTATATATTGTATGCTTGCCACATGTTTGTGAGCACATAGTAAAATACTGTTATTTGTTCCACAGTTTTTTACCATATTCGATTCCTGCAATAAACTTGGTAACAGACATCACGTGTCTATCAAATCACTGTTGGGATCAAGGTTATGCTGTCTGCAAGGATTATGTACACATACACATAGGACGGGCAGAACAGTAAAAAACGATTAACCCTCACAGGCTGGATAGAAGAACTGCGGATTCTCACATACTGATCGCGGTAAAACTGCCCGCTACAAGCTGGATAGAAGATACCGCAGCTCGCACATAGTGATCGTCGTGAAACCAAGCTTCTGTCAAGCCTGAAGAAAAAAAAAAAAAAAGGGCGCGAATCCTGTCAGAGCGTCACCATGTCAGCCGCAGAAGGTAGATCATTCACCACAAGATCTGCAATCTCAGCCAGCTGCAAAAGCTCAAAGAAGTCAGTGAGCAGCTCTACCATCGCCATTGCCCGCGCAAAAGCAGAAGCTGCCAAAGTGCGAGCATCGTTTGCTGAACAAGAAAGGCAATTAGAAGCAGAGGAAGCACAAATGAAGGCACACATGGAAGCAGAGGAAGCACGCATGAAAGCAGCTCTGGCCGAACAACAAGCACACATGAAAAAACTAGCATTGGAGAGGGAAGTCGCAGTTGCAATGGCAGAGGCTGAAGTTTTGGAGGAGGCAGCAAGTACCGCAAGTAATAGACGCAGCAGTATTCTTGGATCAGAGCTCAGTCAACAGGACAAAGCACGACACACTTCAAAATACGTACTGCAGTATGCTAAGTCAGATGACGGTCTGTATTACGGTCCAGGAGCTGAGTCAACCCCTGCTTACAAACTCCAGCCTAATCCTGTCACACAACAAGCAGCCTCAGCCTTCCAAATGCCATACATCAAGCAAGACAGTAACTTTATATATCATCGGTCCCCAATGCAACCTGCATTCCAACCGACAGACAACTGCAGAGCAGCTCCAGCCTTCAAGAAGGAACAAGTAGATGGTAGTTATTACAACAAAGACAAGTTTAAAGACTACTCTAACCCACAAGGACCTCTGCACCTCAGCTCGTTTCCAGATTCATCAAACAGAAATCAAGGTATGTCAGATGTTCTCAAATTCCTTGCTCTACGTGAGTTGATAACCCAAGGACTCTCCAAGTTTAACGACAAACCTGAAGGCTATAGAGCATGGCGATCCTCATTCAGAAATACAATCAAAGATCTGGATCTGTCTGCAAACGAGGAGGTTGACCTTTTAGTCAAGTGGCTAGGAAATGAATCCACAGAGCATGCAAAACGGATTAGGGACATCAATTTAGACTATCCCGACAGAGGACTAAACCTGATATGGGAGAGACTGGAGGAGTGTTACGGCTCACCAGAAGTGATAGAAAACGCACTATTCAAAAGAATTGAGGATTTCCCCAAGATGCAAGGCAAAGGTTTCCAAAAACTGAGAGAATTGAGCGATCTGTTGACAGAACTTCAAGTTGCCAAAGCTCAAGGAGACTTACAAGGCCTAGCATTCTTGGACACAGCACGCGGTGTAAATCCCATAGTACGCAAACTTCCGCAAGGTCTGATAGATAAGTGGATCGGTCAAGGCTCCAAATACAAGGAACGATACAACGTCCCATTTCCTCCATTCTTATTCTTTGTGAACTTTGTACACCAACAAGCAAAGATTAGAAATGACCCCAGCTTTGACTTCTCAATGTTTGACACCACGTACCCCAAATCAGGTAAACCTGTCTCAATGCGTAACCTGAGAGATACACCAGTGGCAGTACACAAAACCAGTGTATCTCTTCAAGACACTTCACGCAAAACTTATCGTACTGCAGAGACTGATAAGACCTCATCTAAAGACCCGTGCAAAGAATGCCCTCTGCATAAGAAACCACATTCGTTGTTGAAATGCAGAGGATTCAGAGAAAAACAGCTCAAAGATCGCAAAACTTTCCTCAAAGAAAACCAAATTTGCTACAGGTGCTGCGCAGCAACTTCACATCTTGCAAAAGACTGTACAACAAACATTAAATGCTCAGAATGTGACAGTGAAGAGCATAACTGTCATGTGTGCATCGCCACGAAGATCGTCGCGGTTGCACATTCTGACTTCTCACAGCTGAGTTGCTGTTTCTTTGTGTTTGGCAGTTAGGGAGTTAATTCTGTCTGTGCTCAGTTCTGGGACTGGGTGCAGTTTCTCCCGGCTGCAATTAATTATTTGTTGATTGGTTTCCTTTAAATCTCTGGTTGTCTGTGTTGGGAGTTGCCAGTGAAATTCTTCATGCAGACCACAGATAGGATTGTATCTGTATAGACTTAAGTTAAAGAGCTCCTTAGTTGTTTTAAGCTCACCTTGCTTAGAGTTTAATATCCCAGATCATTTATGTTCCTTCTGTGTTTGAGTGTGTATGCAAGTCTGTGTTTTCTCCAGTCTGTCTTATATGTCTAATCTGTGTATTTAGCAGAGATCAGCCCATATCCCTTTGGTGGTAATCAGAATCCTTCTTAGGACTGATTACAGGGTTCAGGGACTGATAGGAGACAGGGTTAGGCTGGAGACTTGGACCTCTGAACCATTATCAGTACCTCCAAGGTGAGGGATTAGTTAGGACCCCAGTTTAGGGTCAGGTTAGACCCCCGGTCCTCCTCTTTCCTGTGACAGTGTATCAAGTCCTCAAGATTAACCCTGAGTTCAACGGATATCGTGTCAGGTAAATCTATTCTATATTTACATGCTGATGTTGCTAATCTATATGTTGTATAGAGTGTTGTTCTTTTAAGAATAGTTTACTGACATCGTACACATATCATAAGACCGCGTGACATTTTCACTGGCCCATAAAATTATTCCCAGTTGCCATGGATCCAGTAGCCCAGCTGGCTCTGCAGTTGCAGGGATTATCCATGGAGCTGACGGACATTAAGTCCAAAGTTTTGTCTCCCTCGGAGCAAACCAGATTTGAACCTAAAGTAGCTCTCCCGGACAGGTTCACTGGTGGGCGAGACAAATTTTTTACCTTCAGGGAAGCATGTAAATTGTATTTTCGGCTTCGGCCTCGATCATCAGGGAGTGAAGAGCAGAGAGTGGGAATTGTTATCTCGCTCCTACAAGGGGACCCTCAATCCTGGGCCTTCTCCCTTCCTCCGGGATCCCCGGCTCTACAGTCAGTAGATCGATTTTTTACTGCCCTGGGTTTGGTATATGATGACCCAGATCGGGTCTCTCTTGCTGAGACAAAATTACGTAAGATACAGCAGGGAGATCGTCCGGCGGAGGAATTTGCTTCTGAGTTCCGTAGATGGGCCACAGATACTCAGTGGAATGACCCAGCTCTTAGGAGCCAGTTTTGTCATGGGCTTTCTGACAAATTAAAGGACGTTTTGGCTCAGTATGATTCTCCTCCATCACTGGAGGCTGCTATGGCCCTAGCTATCCGTACTGATAGACGGCTCCGGGAGAGGTGCGAGGTAACTCCGCCCCCTGTTGTTACTCCACCTACTACTAAAGTCCCTTATGTTGAGGTTCCCCTTGTCTGTTCGGAGGAGCCTATGCAGTTGGGAGGGACATCATTTCGTAGGAGGGGATTGGCGGTACGCCGCAGGACTAGAAGGTGTTTCTTCTGCGGGAAAGAGGGACATTTTGTTGGGGGATGTCCATCCCGTGCCTTGTTGAGCAAAAAGTCGCCGGAAAACTGTTAATCCCAGGTTGTGTGGTGGACGACAACCTGGGAGTATGTATTTCGTCCGCTAGTTCTTCTCAGTTCCTTGTACCAGTGGAGGTGGTGGTTGGTACGAGAGTGGAGAGATTTTCTGTTCTTCTTGATAGTGGGTCCGGGGCTAATCTGGTTGACGCTCAGTTTGCTCAGGCTCAAGGTATGCATCTGAGTGTATTGGTCAAACCGATCCCTATATTCTCCATTGACGCCAGGCCTCTCGGCCAAGGTAGCTTTGTTCATGAGGTTCATAACATTGACCTTCGGGTAGGGGCAATACATAGGGAACTATTATCTTGTTATGTGTTGGAGGGTCTACCTACTCCTATTGTGTTGGGACTTCCTTGGTTGGTTAAACATAACCCTGTGATTAATTGGCAGTCCAGAGATATAAGCCAATGGGGGGAGTTTTGCAAAAGTAACTGCATGAACACAGTCATCAGTGCGGTCGTGCCTAGTACTTTGCCTCCTTTTTTGGAGGACTTTGGGGATGTGTTCTCTGAGGAGGGGTGTCAGGAGTTGCCTCCTCATCGCGTGTATGACTGCTCTATTAATTTACTTCCTGATGCTAAGTTACCTAAAGCTAGGTTATATAACCTTTCTGGTCCTGAGAGGCAGGCTATGAAAGATTATATTTCGGAAAGTCTGGCCAAAGGGCATATTAGACCTTCATCTTCCCCAGTGGCCGCGGGGTTCTTCTTTGTGAAGAAAAAAGATGGAGGCCTACGCCCTTGCTTGGATTTCCGCGAACTTAATCGGATTACTGTTCGAGATCCGTATCCACTCCCTCTGATTCCTGATCTCTTCAATCAAATTGTTGGCGCCAAATGGTTCTCTAAATTGGATCTCAGGGGGGCGTATAATCTGATTAGGATAAAAGAGGGGGATGAGTGGAAAACGGCGTTTAACACGCCGGAGGGACATTATGAGAACCTTGTCATGCCTTTTGGTCTGACTACTGCACCAGCAGTATTCCAACATTTTGTTAATGACATTTTTCGTCATCTGGTGGGGCTGTTTGTGGTCGTATATTTGGATGACATTTTAATTTACTCACCAGATCTTGTGTCTCACCAGGAGCATGTGAGACAGGTGTTGCAGATCTTGCGAGACAATAAACTATACGCCAAACTGGAAAAGTGTGTATTCGCCGTACAGGAACTTCAGTTTTTGGGTTTCTTGGTGTCAGCCTCCGGTTTCCGTATGGACCCTGAAAAGGTGAGAGCAGTGCTTGAATGGGATCAGCCAGAGGATCTTAAGGCTCTGCAGCGTTTTCTGGGGTTTGCTAACTACTACCGGAAATTTATTTGTAATTTCTCATCTGTTGTCAAACCTCTCACTGACATGACAAGAAAAGGGACGGATTTTTCTAAATGGTCGGACAAAGCTTGCCAAGCTTTTTCCTCTTTGAAAAAATGTTTTGCTTCGGCACCCGTTCTCATCCAACCAGATGCATCACAGCCGTTCGTTGTGGAGGTGGACGCGTCTGACGTAGGGGTGGGTGCAATATTGTCCCAGGGTCCGTCCCCTGGTAAATGGCATCCGTGCGCTTTCTTTTCTAAAAAATTGTCGTCCGCCGAAAGGAATTATGATATCGGCAATAGGGAACTTTTGGCCATTAAGTTGGCTTTTGAAGAGTGGCGTCACTTTTTGGAGGGGGCAGTCCACCCGGTCACCGTCATTACTGATCACAAGAACCTGCTGTATTTGGAATCTGCTAAGCGTCTGAATTCCAGACAAGCTCGATGGTCGTTGTTTTTTACCAGGTTTAATTTTGTTGTCACTTATCGCCCTGGATCTAAGAATGTTAAGGCGGATGCCTTGTCTCGCAGTTTCCCAGGGGCTGGGAAAATGGATGACCCGATTCCTATCCTTCAGGAGGGGGTGGTAGTGTCGGCTGTATGTTCTGAGCTTGAGGAGGAGGTGTTAGAGGCTCAGGGGGACGCCCCTGCAGGACCTCCAGGGAGACTGTTTGTCCCAAATCAGTTGAGACAAAAGGTTATTGAGGCACATCATAATTCTGCTTTAGCAGGACATCCAGGGAGTAAGGCTACTTTAGATCTCCTTTCTCGCCGGTTTTGGTGGCCTAACGTTAATAAAGATGTTTTAACTTTTGTCGCGTCCTGTGGGGTTTGTGCTCGCTCTAAGACCCCTCATACCCGTCCGTCTGGGACCCTCTTACCCTTGAAACTTCCGGAGCGTCCATGGACTCATTTGTCTATGGACTTCATCACGGACCTTCCTCAGTCGTCAGGGAAGACTGTCATACTGGTGGTTGTTGACAGGTTCAGTAAGATGGCACATTTCATTGCTCTTCCTGCCCTCCCTAATGCTAAAACTCTGGCGCAGGTGTTCATTGGGGAGATTGTGAGACTTCATGGGTTGCCTTCTGATGTGGTGTCAGATAGGGGGTCTCAGTTTGTGTCCAAGTTTTGGAGGGCATTTTGTTTACGTCGGGGGATGCAATTGTCATTTTCCTCGGCTTTTCATCCGCAGACCAATGGTCAGACAGAGCGTCTGAATCAAAGCCTAGAGACTTATCTTCGGTGTTTTGTCTCAGAGAACCAGGAGGACTGGTCTTCTTTCTTGCCTCTGGCAGAGTTCGCTCTTAACAACAGGCGGAGCGAGTCCACTGGTAAGTCCCCGTTTTTTGGGGCATATGGTTTTCATCCCCAGTTTTGTACATTCAATGGGGGGGGCCCTTCTGGGGTTCCTGAGGAGGAGCGTTTCTCGTCGTCACTTGCTTCAGTGTGGAGAGGTGTATTGAATAATCTGAGTGCTATGGGGAACCGTTATAAACGTATGGCTGATAGGAGGAGAGTTTCTGGTCCAGATCTTAATGTGAACGATCTGGTATGGTTGTCTACCAGGAATATAAAACTTAAAGTTCCCTCCTGGAAGCTGGGCCCCAGATTCATCGGGCCGTACAGGATCAGTTCCATAATTAATCCTGTGGCATTTCGTCTGGACCTCCCTCCTACGTTTAAAATTCATAATGTGTTCCACAAGTCATTACTTAAGAGGTACGTGGCACCAGTCATACCATCACCTCTACCTCCTCCTCCAGTGGTGGTCAATGGTAACTTGGAGTTTCAAGTGTCAAAGATCATTGACTCACGTCTGAATCGCCGGTCCCTTCAGTACTTGGTGCATTGGAAGGGGTATGGTCCAGAGGAGAGGACGTGGGTTCCTGCGTCTGACATTAACGCAGATCGTTTGGTGCGGACCTTCCACAGAACTCACCCGGGCAAACCTGGCCCTGAGGGTCCGGAGGCCCCTCGTAGAAGGGGGGGTACTGTCATGTGTGCATCGCCACGAAGATCGTCGCGGTTGCACATTCTGACTTCTCACAGCTGAGTTGCTGTTTCTTTGTGTTTGGCAGTTAGGGAGTTAATTCTGTCTGTGCTCAGTTCTGGGACTGGGTGCAGTTTCTCCCGGCTGCAATTAATTATTTGTTGATTGGTTTCCTTTAAATCTCTGGTTGTCTGTGTTGGGAGTTGCCAGTGAAATTCTTCATGCAGACCACAGATAGGATTGTATCTGTATAGACTTAAGTTAAAGAGCTCCTTAGTTGTTTTAAGCTCACCTTGCTTAGAGTTTAATATCCCAGATCATTTATGTTCCTTCTGTGTTTGAGTGTGTATGCAAGTCTGTGTTTTCTCCAGTCTGTCTTATATGTCTAATCTGTGTATTTAGCAGAGATCAGCCCATATCCCTTTGGTGGTAATCAGAATCCTTCTTAGGACTGATTACAGGGTTCAGGGACTGATAGGAGACAGGGTTAGGCTGGAGACTTGGACCTCTGAACCATTATCAGTACCTCCAAGGTGAGGGATTAGTTAGGACCCCAGTTTAGGGTCAGGTTAGACCCCCGGTCCTCCTCTTTCCTGTGACAGTGTATCAAGTCCTCAAGATTAACCCTGAGTTCAACGGATATCGTGTCAGGTAAATCTATTCTATATTTACATGCTGATGTTGCTAATCTATATGTTGTATAGAGTGTTGTTCTTTTAAGAATAGTTTACTGACATCGTACACATATCATAAGACCGCGTGACAATAACACAGCTTTACACCCAGGACCAGCTCCATGGACTCTCACACCCTCAGACCAGGTGGTAGAGCACGGCGAGGAGCAGAGAGACCCTACACCTCCTGAAGTGACACCTCAGTGCACCCAAGTCTGTGGAGAAGGACTTAGCAACAAATCTTGCTCCAAGATCTGTCTTGCCACAGTTTACCCCATTGGTCACAAAGAGAAAGCTGTAAAGTTGTATGCCATCCTTGATGATCAGAGCAACAGGTCTCTCGCTAATTCAACTTTCTTTGATATCTTCGACATTAAAGGAAACAGCTCGGCATATTCACTTAAGACTTGCACAGGTGTGAGTGAAGAAAAAGGGAGAAGAGCTACTGGTTACCAAATTGAATCCTTAAATGGTGAAACATCCCTGCCTCTGCCTACGCTGATAGAATGCAATCAGATCCCAAACAACAGAGAAGAGATTCCTACACCTGCAGCAGCATCACATCAAGGACATCTAAAAAATATAGCGCACCTAATTCCTGAAGTCGACCCAGACGCTCCAATAGTACTTCTGCTTGGAAGAGACATCATAAGAGTCCACAAGGTGAGGAAACAGATAAACGGTCCTCACAGTTCTGCTTATGCTCAGAAGCTCGACCTAGGGTGTGTCATTATAGGCGATGTCTGCCTAGGAAGCGTTCACAAGCCAACCACTGTGAATTCTCTCTTCACAAATACATTGGAAAATGGACGTCCATCCCTCTTTCAGCCTTGTCCTAACAGATTCCTTGTAAGAGAGAAGCCTACAAGTGTGTTATACCTGGACTGTGCAGAAGATGGAGATCATCTGGGGTGTACAGTGTTCCAGAAGACAAAGGAAGACAACAAGACCGCTTGCTCTATTGAAGATGAGACCTTCTTAAGTATAATGGAACAAGGATTCTCTAAAGATGAAACAAATACCTGGGTAGCACCACTGCCTTTCAAAACACAGAGAACCCGCCTTCCTAACAACAGAGTTCAAGCCACAAAACGCTTCAGTTCTCTCAGGCGCAACTTTGAGAAAAGACCAGAAATGAAGGAGCACTTCTTCTCATTCATGAGCAAGATATTTGAAAATGACCATGCAGAAGTAGCCCCGCCTTTAAAAGAAAAAGAAGAGTGCTGGTATCTGCCAATCTTTGGTGTTTACCACCCCAAGAAACCAGGTCAAATCCGAGTAGTATTTGACTCCAGCTCACAACACCAGGGAGTTTCCCTAAATGATGTTCTTTTATCAGGACCAGATCTAAATAACACGCTTCTTGGTGTCCTCATCAGATTCCGTAAAGAATCTATTGCCATAGTCGCTGATATACAACAAATGTTCTATTGTTTCCTAGTTAAAAAAGAACACAGGAACTTCTTGAAGTTTTTTTGGTTCAGAGACAACGACCCTACCAAAGACGTCATAGAATACCGCATGAAGGTACATGTTTTTGGCAACAGTCCATCTCCTGCTGTCGCCATTTATGGACTGCGACTCTCTGCCCAAGAAGGTGAAGAAAACTATGGACAAGACGTTAAGAAGTTTGTTGAAAGAGACTTCTATGTGGATGATGGCCTAAAGTCACTTCCCTCACCAGAAGCTGCAATCTGCCTACTCAAGAGGACTCAACGTATGCTTTCCTGTTCAAACCTCAGACTGCATAAAATAGCTTCAAACAGCGAAGATGTTATGGCAGCCTTCCCAGTTCAAGATCATGCCAGCGATCTAAAAGACCTAGACTTTGCAACGGACCCCATACCCATGCAACGCAGCTTAGGGCTCAGCTGGGATCTCAAGTCTGACACCTTTACCTTCCAGGTTGACCAAGAGCAAAAGCCCTTCACACGACGTGGTGTCTTATCCACCATCAACAGCCTATATGATCCACTTGGATTTGCAGCATCAGCACCTCTTGGTGAGTTTGATAATAAAGACTTGTACAAGTGTCAGTGGAGACGGGTTCAAACTTTAGCAGACGCCTTCTGGGATAAATGGAAAAAGCAATATGTTTCTACCTTACAGACCCGGAATAAATGGCAAGCCAGTAAACCCAACATGAAGGTTGGTAATGTTGTTCTTGTCAAAGACAATCAGTCAAAAAGAAATGACTGGCCTTTGGGACTGATAACCAAAGTGTTTCCAAGTGAAGATAGAAAAGTTAGGAAAGTGGAGGTCAAGATCTGCAGGCAACACGAACCTAAACTTTTCCTCAGACCAGTCACTGAACTGATTTTGTTGCTCTCTCCAGAGGTACCTTAAAGTGGTATCTTTAAGATACCAGGCGAGGAGTGTGATGTTACACTAGAATTTCCTGTGTAAATATTCAGATTTGTTATGTGATATAACAGCACCATCTAGTGGTCGTTTTATAGAATGTCTTTGGTTGTTGATATTGAGGTTTTTTGACATATCTACCACACCGTAGTTCATGAGTCATAGCTTTGATGACTCATCAGCCAGCCCCAGCAGCCATGTTTTTTTGCTTAGTATACAACTAAGACAGTTCATTCCTGAGTACCTCCTGACATCAGAATCCAATAGTGATCTCTTACATCCAGATCTGTAGTCGCACAATCGGTAGGTCCTAAACACATTCACCATGAACTTGACAGCTGTATAAATATTGGGATGTTTACATCATGCTGTTATGAAAATGTGAGAGTTGTAGTCCATGCTTTTCCGACAGGTCAGTAAGCATGGGATATACCGCATGTTATATGTAACTACATGTTATGCATATAGTGTGTTCCCTCACCACTGTATATTGTGTATATATTGTATGCTTGCCACATGTTTGTGAGCACATAGTAAAATACTGTTATTTGTTCCACAGTTTTTTACCATATTCGATTCCTGCAATAAACTTGGTAACAGACATCACGTGTCTATCAAATCACTGTTGGGATCAAGGTTATGCTGTCTGCAAGGATTATGTACACATACACATAGGACGGGCAGAACACCCAGGTTGCTTTGATAATAGCCTTCAACTCATCTAAATTGTTGGGTCTGTTGTCTCTCATCTTCTTCTTGACAATGCCCAATAGATTCTCTATGGGGTTAAGGGCAGACGAGTTTGCTGGCCAAACAAGCACAGTGAGGCCCCTTTCACACTTCAGTGTCTCCGGTACGTGTGGTGACAGTTTTCTCATGTACCTGAGACACTGACACATGTAGACCCATTCAAATGAATGGGTCTATGTAGATGTCAGTGTGTTTTCACGGACCGTGTGTAAAACACGCAGACATGTCCGTTTTCACACGGACCGGAAAACGTGACGCACACGGAGACCAGTGCATACAGTCCTCCGTGTGCACGGACGGACGCCGGGGAAGAAGTGGCTACTGTAAGCCACTGTCCCCATGCGGCTGGTGCTGAAGCCGGCTGTCATTCTTCCTACTCTGCCTGCGAGCAGAGAATGATGACCGGTATATTAATATGCCCACTCATACTTTTCCTCTCAATAGTCTACTCATATGTTTCCCCCTCCCTTCTCATTCTGTCTCCTCTCACATCCCTCCTGATATCCTTACCGTCTCCTCGTATATTTACTCCCTCACTCTCCATATTGCCTCCTCACACATCCCGACTCCCCATACTGTGTCTGCATACATTTTTTCCCTCGCTATTCATACTATGTTTGCACCCATCCCGCACTCACAATACTGTGTCTGCACCCATATCCCCACTTGCTCCCCATACTTTATTTGCATACATTCCCCTTTGCTCCCCATACTTCGCTCACACCCATCTTCCCCATTCTGTATCCACATGAATCCCCCCACTCACCATAAAGTGTCTGCACCATATCCCCACTGACCATATTGTATCTGCACCCATCATCCATACTGCATGCTCGTGCCCATCTCACTCTTGCTCCTCATACCTGCCTTCAAATTTCTCAAGCTATCCATCTTGTCTGCACCTGTCTCTTCCCTGCTCCATAAACTTGTGACCTCAAATCTCCCCCACACTAAAACTCACCCATTAAACTGAATCTTCTGTGTCTTCAGCTCTACTGGAGCACTTATCACCAATGTGCGCCTCGGCAGCACCGGTGAGTGACGGCAGCAGCGTGATCACCTGACCTGATCACGCTGCTGATGTCCTGACCCGGCATTCAGATCTTCAGTTCTTGCGTCTGAAATATCACAGTGATCAAGCATCAGGAACTAATTAATCTGGTCACTGTCATGGTCCAGTCCGGAGTTTATGCTCTACTGTCCTCTCTCAGGACTGGTCATGACGGGGTTAATTTCCTTGGCCTCGTTCTGGAGATAGCTGGGCTATTTCAGTCTGTCACAGCCGGCTGACCAGTGTTAGTGATAGCTCAAGCTTTCAGTTTAGAGCCTCTGACCCTTGTTCCCTGGTGATCCTCCTGCCTTTGGCTTGTTTTCTCGTGTATGATCCGGACTGACTCTGACCCCGTCTCTTGGTATCCGTCTCTGCTGCTACGTTCTCTGTCTGGGTTTTGATTCCCTGGCTTGTACCCCGACCACGTCTCCCATCTCACGTCTTTGGACCCCGCGCTCATGTTTGGCTTTTTGACCCTCGGCTTGGTATACTGACTACGTGTATTGCTGCTCCTTCTGGTACTTCTGCCTCTGTACGGTTTTGACTCGGCTTGCCTGACCACGTTCCCGCCACTTGGTGGCGCCTGTGCTTCTGCTTTGTAGAGCTTCTCTGTGTACGCAGTCTCACGTCCCTCCCTAGCTCCCTCTGAGGAAGGTTGCGCTACACTGCAGTAGCCTGACAGCTCCCATCTGGTTTTGACCTATTGGCTTGTTTCTGACCACGGGCTTGCTGAGACCTCTGGTACTTCGTATGACTGATTATTCCTAAACCAGCTTTGGATGTTCTTGCTGCCACCTGGTGGTGGTTTTGGCTGCTGCAGTGCAGCCCTGCCCTGGGAGTGAGTAATCCCTTCTTCCCTCTGTGGCCTACAGGTGGAGCACACACTAGCCTGCATTGTAGCTGCTTTACATTATCACTAACCTTACATTTAAATGGGATTTTGCTTTTTTTTTTTCTCTGGTCATGGATCTGCTGCATAACTTGGCGGATCAAGAGTCCAGTTTGACGCAGATGGTGCAGGATTTTTCTGTGAGACATCAGTCCCTTGTTACGTCTCATACCCACTTGCAGAAAAAACTGACTGAGAATATTAAGACGGTGCAGGGAAACACCTCTCATATTGTTAGTCTACCTGGTGACTCTGTAGATGTTGTTTTGCACTCCCCCGAACCCACAGTTAAACTTCCTGACACGTTTTCTGGCGAAAAAGATAAGTTTCGCATATTCAGGAAGAGTTGTAAATTATGGTTTTCTCTTAGACCCCGATCGTCTGGGGATGAGACTCAGCGGGTAGGGATTATTATCTCCTTACTTAGGGAAGGTCCCCAATCCTGGGCTTTCTCGCTGCCCCCTACCGCTCCTGAATGGAGCTCGGTAGATACGTTCTTTGAGGCTCTAGGACTTATCTATGACAAACCGGACCGTGTTAGGGTGGCAGAGGACACCATTATGGGTCTGGTTCAGGGGAAGCACTCAGCCGAATGGTACAGCTCCGAGTTCCGTCGATGGTCCACTGAGGTGTCTTGGGATGACTCCGCACCGAGATGTCTATTTGGGAAGGGACTGTCGGATTGCTTGAAGGACGCTCTGGCTCTCCATCCATCTCCCAGCTCTTTGGAGGAGGCTATGACTCAGGCTATCCGTATGGATCGGAGACTACGGGAGAGAGGTGTTGCACAATGGGGGATTCCGTTGTTCCCTGCTAACCCTGATGTTTTGCTTCCGTCTGAATCTATGGAGGTGGGAGCCACCGACCTCCAGGAGAGGAAACGGCGGCGTGATGGAAAGCTGTGTTTTTACTGCGGAGATCCCGGACATTGGAAAAAGGACTGCCCCTCTTGTCCATCAACTAACAAGCGGCTGAGTCTGGGTGATCATCGTGGAGGTCACTCAGACTCTCAGGTACCTTTTTCTTCATTTGCAAAGATACTGTTAAAGGTGGAACTTGGTGTTGAGAACTGCTTTGTCCATACTTCGGCTTTTGTAGACTGTGGGTCATCCCTGAACCTGATTGACTCTAAACTGGTGGCCCGCTGTAGATTAGGGACAGTTAGGTTGGCTATTGACTCTACACCTCTCACAAAGGATGGTCTCCTTTTCATTTCTCAAGAATTCACCCTCAGGGTGGGAGCCCTGCACCAGGAGCACATGTCATGCTTTGTTTTGGATAACCTCCCTGCTGGCCTGGTGTTAGGGTTTCCTTGGTTGCAATGGCATAACCCGGTTATTGACTGGGGGTGCCGGGATATTGTCAAATGGGGACCTAATTGTTCCAAAAATTGTCTTGCTACTGTGTCTATGTCATCCGTCAGTCTGGAGGGTATTCCGGAGTACCTGAAGGACTTTGAGGATGTGTTCTCGGAAATGGACGCTGAGGTTCTCCAACCACACCACCCATTCGATTGTGCCATTGATCTTGTTCCCGGTGCCAAATTGCCCAAAGCCCGTCTGTACAATCTCTCCGTCCCTGAACGAGCTGCTATGAAGGAGCATATCTCTGAAAGCTTCCGTAAAGGACATATTCGGCCATCTGTCTCTCCCGTGGTGGCGGGGTTATTTTTTGTAAAAAAAAAAGATTGTGGTTTACGCCCGTGCCTCCATTTTCAAGAACTGAATAAGATCTCTATAAGAAACACTTATCCTCTCCCACTGATACTTGATTTGTACAATCAATTGTCCGGGGCCAGGTGGTTTTCTAAATTGGACCTCAGTGGAGCATACAATCTCATCCGTATGCGGGAGGGGGATGAGTGGAAAACTGCGTTTCTCACCTCTGAGGGTCTGTTTGAAAATTTGGTCATGCCGTTCAGCGCTCATGTTTGGCTTTTTGACCCTCGGCTTGGTATACTGACTATGTGTATTGCTGCTCCTTCTGGTACTTCTGCCTCTGTACGGTTTTGACTCGGCTTGCCTGACCACGTTCCCGCAACTTGGTGGCGCCTGTGCTTCTGCTTTGTAGAGCTTCTCTGTGTACGCAGTCTCACGTCCCTCCCTAGCTCCTTCTGAGGAAGGTTGCACTACACTGCAGTAGCCTGACAGCTCCCATCTGGTTTTGACCTATTGGCTTGTTTCTGACCACGGGCTTGCTGAGACCTCTTGTACTTCGTATGACTGATTATTCCTAAACCAGCTTTGGATGTTCTTGCTGCCACCTGGTGGTGGTTTTGGCTGCTGCAGTGCAGGCCTGCCCTGGGAGTGAGTAATCCCTTCTTCCCTCTGTGGCCTATAGGTAGAGCACACACTAGCCTGCATTGTAGCTGCATTACAGTCATATTGCCCGATGCTGGCAGGCAGATCATGGCGGCCACACAGCGCATGCACCCATTATTTTACTTAGGGAAGGAGAGCTGGGGGATGGTGACATCGGTACAGTGGTGGAAGAGAAGGTAAACCTGGGGACACCATTTTTCTGTCCTCTGACATATTAGATCATGTCCAAGGAGAGAGAAATTATTTTTAAAATGGGACTTGACCTTTTTTTTTATTAACATTATCACCCTTATTCGTTGAATAAAGGCGATCACGTGATCGGGGACTATAATCTACCCCTCGTTTTTTCCAGGGTCTATTGAAACCCTAGAGATTTTCGGTGGGGGGCTATAACCTTCTCAGTGCCATTCTCAGTGCCATTAAAAAGCTGCACTTTGGAATAAGGTCGCTTTACTGCAGTTGTTAAATGGCATATCAGCGTTCGTTAAGGCGTTAAAGGACATAGTTATGTTAGCCAACATGATATTGCTACTTTTCTGCTGCGGGGAAAGGGCAAATGGTGACAACTTGGTCTGTCTTCTGCAGGGGTGAACTTAGCCTCTGTGCTGCCTGAGGCGAACTGCAAAACGGCGCCCCCAATTCGAGCGAGGAAGGTTGCGGCGCGCATAGCGCGCCGCGTCAAATTTTAGGCCACGCCCCGACCACACCCATATCACAACTAGTCACACCCATGTCCACGCCCATTTCACAACTAGTCACACCCATGTCCACACCCCGACCACACCCATTTTACAACTAGTCACACCCATGTCCACGCCCCGACCACACCCATTTAGCACTGGTGATCACACTGACTGGTACTGAGGGCACAGTGACTGGTACTATGGGCACACTGGCACTGAGTAAAAGAAAGAACAGAGAGAGAAAAAAGAAAACAGAGAAAGGAGAGAGAAAGAAAGAACAGAGAGAAAATAGAGAGATAAATAAATAAAGGGAAAAGAAAAAACAGGGAGAGAAAAGAACAGAGAGAGAAAGAAAAAAAGACAGGAAAGAAAGAACAGAGAGAAAGAAAGAAAGAAAGAAAGAAAGAACAGAAAAAGAAAGAGGGGACAGAAAAAAAGAACAGAGAGAAAAAAAGAAATAGGGGAAAGAAAGAACAAAGAGAGAAAGAAAGAACAGAGAGATAGAGAGAAAGAAAGATGGGAAACAAAGAACACAGAGAGAGAGAAAGAGAAATAAAGAAAACAGATAGAAAGAACAGAGAGAGAGAGAAAGAACAGAGAGAGAAAGAAAGAGGGGAAAGAAAGAACAGAGAGAAAGAAAGAAAGAAAGAAAGAAAGAACAGAGAGAAAGAAAAAGAACAGAGAGAGAAAGAAAGATGGGAAAGAAAAAAACTACTGAATAATGGCCCCATATACTGCTGCATACAGTATAATAGCCCCACATGATGCTCCATACTGAATAATGGACCCATATACTGCTGCATACAGTATAATAGCCCCACATGATGCTCTATACTGAATAATGGCCCCATATACTGCTGCATACAGTATAATGGCCCCACATGATGCTCCATACTGAATAATGGCCCCATATACTGCTGCATACAGTATAATAGCCCCACATGATGCTCCATACTGAATAATGGACCCATATACTGCTGCATACAGTATAATAGCCCCACATGATGCTCCATACTGAATAATGGCCCCATATACTGCTGCATACAGTATAATAGCCCCACATGATGCTCTATACTGAATAATGGCCCCATATACTGCTGCATACTGTATAATGGCCCCATATACTGCTGCATACAGTATAATAGCCCCACATGATGCTCCAGACTGAATAATGGCCCCATATACTGCTGCATACTGAATAATGGCCCCGTATACTGCTGCATACAGTATAATAGCCTCACATGATGCTCCAGACTGAATAATGGCCCCATATACTGCTGCATACTGAATAATGGCCCCATATACTGCTGCATACAGTATAATAGCCCACATGATGCTCCAGACTGTATAATGGCCCCATATACTGCTGCATACAGTATAATAGCCCCACATGATGCTCCAGACTGAATAATGGCCCCATATACTGCTGCATACTGAATAATGGCCCCATATACTGCTGCATACAGTATAATAGCTCCACATGATGCTCCAGACTGAATAATGGCCTTGCATAAAAAAAAAAACTACTCACCTCTGCCCGTACCAACGCTGATATCGCTTCCTCATCTATCACACACACACACACACACACACACACACACACACAGCAGCTTCACACACACACAGCAGCTACACACACACACAGCAGCTATATACACACACACACACACAGCAGCTATATACACACACACACACACACACACACACAGCTTCACAGGCACAGCGGCCTGACTCACCTCTCCATGATCCGGCAGGTTCCTTCTCACTTCCTCTCACACATTATGAGTTCTGCTCTGCCGCCCCCTGGCTGCCGCCGCCTGAGATAACAGCTCAACTCGCCTCATTATAGCGGCGCCAGTGGTCTTCTGTCTATATCTCGGCTTCGTTGTGAAGGTCAAACATATGTGTATTTATCCTTGAAGAGTCTCCAAGGCGAGGGATCGTAGTGTGGTCTACAATATTGTGTGTAATTATTGCACTTCTAATTGCTACATGCAAAAAAATGTGATCAACTGAGAAGTGGTAATCAAAGAAGGCAGTTGTAGAACTTCCTGTAGCCACACTGATATTCATGGGTAGAAACAATGAAAATCTCCAGTCAGACACAGGGCCAATCAAGAGCCCCTAATGTCTAGCTCTGATGAACATTGAATCATCTGTGACCAAATTACAAGGAATGCTTTTAATGGAAGGTTGTGTGTGAATGAGCTCATTGCCAAAAAATTTTTAACCCCTTTACGACATGCGCAGTACTAGTACGGCGCATGCCTTGTATCCCTCTTTGATGTGGCCTCTGGCAGTAAGCCCACATCTTTCCCGCCACATGTCAACTGTTTTGAACAGCTGACATGTGCCCGGAACAGCCGCGGGTAGATTCGCATTCCACCTGCAGCTATTAACCCATTAAATTCCACTGTCACACTCTGACAGTGGCATTTAACGAGCGCTTCCGGCCATCGGGCCAGAAATCCACCCATCGGTGACCCCCGTCATTGTGACCACAGTTCATCAATGGGTTGGCATGACAACCAGAGGTCTCCTAGAGACCTCTATGACAGTCACTGACGGCTTGCTGTGAGCGCTTCATAGCAAGTGAGGTATTCTGCTACATACAGGTGATCTGATCATCGCCTGTATGTAGCAGAGCCAATCGGGATATGGCAGCTTCTAGTCTCCTGTGGAGACTATTAAAGCATGCTAAAAGTAAAAAAAATGTTTTAAAAAATATTAAAAAATATATATAAAAGTTTAAATCACCCCCATTCGCCCCATTCAAAATAAAACAGCAAAAAAAAAAATCAATCATACACATATTTGCTGCGTTCAGAATCGCCCTATCAATAAAAAAAGGATTAACCTGATTGCTAAACGGCGTAGCGAGAAAATAAGTCAATGCCAGAATTAAATTTTTTTGTTCACCGCAACATTTCATTAAAATGCAATAACAGGCGATCAATATCGTATCCGCACCAAAATGGTATCAAAAAAACGTTATCTCGGCACACAAAAAAATAAGCCCTCACCCAGCTTGAGATCATGAAACATGGAGACGCTACTTGTCTCGGAAGATGGAGTTTCTTTTTTTTTAACAAACTTTGGATTTTTTTTCACCACTTAAATAAAAAGAATCTAGACATGTTTGGTGTCTATGAACTCATAATGACCTGGAGAATCATAATGGCAGGTCAGATTTAGCATTTGGTGAACATGGGAAAAAAAAATCCCCAAAAACTTTGTGGAATTGCACTTTTTTTTTTGCAATTTCACCATATTAGAAAATTTTTTCCTGTTTTTGAGTGCACAATATGGTAAAATGAATGGTGTCGTTAAAAAGTACAATTCGTCCCGCAAAAAACAAGCCCTCATATGGCCATATTGACGGAAAAATAAAAAAGTTATGGCTCTGGGAAGGGGAGCGAAAAACAGAAAACGCTTACCCAACGCAACTCATTATATCCTATGGGATTCCGCAATGCTGTGCACATGCTGCGTGTTTTTCCGCGGCCAAATCGCATCGCAGAAAAATACGCAGCATGCTCATTTTTTTTCCGGAATCACGGCGATTCCGCCGCCATAGGAATGCATTGAACCGCTTACTTTCCGCATGTGGCTGTGCCCACCAGGCGCAAAGTAAGCGGTTCATGTGCGGATGGTACCCAGGGTCTGGAGGAGAGGAGTCTCTCCTCCAGACCCTGGGTACCATATCCCTGTTAAAATAATAATTAAAATAAAAAAATCGTGAAATTCTCACCTTCCGGCGGCCCCTGTAGCTTTCCCGCCTCTCAGCGACGCCCCGGCCAATCCCGTTCCCAGGCGTCCTTTGCGACAATGACCCCAGATGACATAGCATCACGCGAGACCGCTACGTCATCTGGGTTCATTGTTGCAAAGAACGCCTGGGAACGGGATTGGCCGGGAGCGTCGCTGAGAGGCGTGAAGGCTGCGGGGGCCGCCGGAAGGTGAGAATATCGCGATTTATTATTTTTTTATTATTTTTAACATTAGATCTTTTTACTATTGATGCAGCATAGGCGGCATCAATAGTAAAAAGTTGCTCACACTTGTCAAACACTATGTGTGACTCATGTGACCAACCTGTCAATCAGTTTTCCAAGCGATGCTACAGATCGCTTGGAAAACGCCAGCATTCTGCAAGCTAATTACGCTTGCAAAACGCTAGTTTCTGGCGGGAATACGCATACCAATAAAAATGCGTATTTCCCGCGGCACGGAGGTGCGGGAATTCCGCAACGTATGCACATAGCCTCACAGTCAGGGGTGGTGCCTGTTTAACCACCTAGATGGCGTGATAAATAGTGAACGCAGCATTTAGAAGGTTAGGAAAGGTAGGGGGTTGCCTCTCCCACCCATTCGACTCCCACAAGAGGTAATCGTGGACTGCGAAGGTAGTCATGGCAAACAGAGGTCAACTGTTGCGCTGTTAGGGCTCGCTCACACTTGCAATGAAATTGGACGAGTACAATCCGATAAAAAATTTAAAAAAATTGGATTGCAAACAGCCCAATGTTAAACTATGGGGAAGGTAACATCTAAACTTAATAGCAAGGCCACAAAAAGAGGACTAAAAATTCTCCAAAAATTCAAGAATTAATACAGCAGAAAAGGGGTAGCAGTGCTTACCTGCCCAGATCTCTGAACAAATGAATTATCAGGATGCAGCAAACCCATGAAGTAAGGATGGCTGCAACACAGGTGCAAAATACTGATAAGATAACCAGTCACAGCCTACCAATTCATGGAGGGGTGATTGCTTAGTATGTGATTGCACAAAAGAGGCTTGTCGAGGGCGCTGTTCACATATAGGTAATGCACAGTATCTGGTTTACAGCCTATTAGCATACCTCCCAACTTTTGAAGACGAGAAAGAGGGACAAAGGTTGCGGCGTGTGTAGCGCGCCGTGGCAAATTTTAGGCCACGCCCTGACCACACCCATTTCACAACTAGTCACACCCATGTCCACACCCCAACCACACACATTTAGCACTGGTGATCACACTGACTGGTACTGAGGGCACAGTGACTGGTACTGTGGGCACACTGGTACTGAGTAAAAGAGAGAAAGAACAGAGAGAGAAAAAAGAAAACAGAGAAAGAAAGGAGAGAGAGTAAGAAAGAGGGGAAATCAAGAAAGAACAGAGAGAGAGAAAAAAGAAAGAAGGGAAAGAAAGAACAGACGGAGAAAGAAAGAGGGGAAAGAAAGAACAGAGATGGAGGGAGAAAGAAGAGGGGAAAGAAAGAACAGAGGAGAAGAAGAGGAAGAAAGAACAAAGAGAAAGAAGAACAAGAGAGAAAAAAGAAAGAGAAAGAAAGAACAGAGAGAGAAAGAAAGAAAAAAAAAAAGAAGAAAGAATGACGGGAACAAAGAGAGAAAAAAAGAAAGAGGGAAGAAAGAAAGAACAGAGAGAGAAAGAAAGAGGAAAGAAAGAACAGAGAGAAAAAGAAAGAAAAAGAAAAGAAAGAAAAGAAAGAAAGAAGGGGAAAGAAAGAACAAAGAGAGAAAAAAAGAAAGACAGAAAAGAAAGAAAGAACAGAGAGAGAAAGAAAGATGGGAAAAAAAGAAAGAAAGAGAGGGAGGGAGAAAGAAAGAGGGGAAAGAAAGAAGAGAGAGAAAGAAAGAACGAAGAGAGGAGGAGAGAAAGAAAGAAGGGAAAGAAAGAACAGAGAGAGAAAGAAAGACGAGGGAGAGAGAAGAAAGAAGAAAGAAGAAAGAGAGAAAGAAAGAAAAGAAAGAAAGAGAAGAAAGAAAGAAAGAAAGAAAGAAAGAAAGACGGGAAAGAAAGAACAAAGAGAGAAAAAAAGAAAGACAGAAAAGAAAGAAAGAACAGAGAGAGAAAGAAAGATGGGAAAAAAGAAAGAACAGAGAGGGAGGGAGAAAGAAAGAGGGGAAAGAAAGAAGAGAGAGAAAGAAAGACGGGAAAGAAAGAACAGAGAGAAAGAAAGAGGGGACAGAAAAAAAGAACAGAGAGAGAAAAAAAGAAAGAGGGGAAAGAAAGAACAGAGAGAGAAAGAAAGAAAGAAAGAAAGACGGGAAAGAAAGAACAAAGAGAGAAAAAAAGAAAGACAGAAAAGAAAGAAAGAACAGAGAGAGAAAGAAAGATGGGAAAAAAGAAAGAACAGAGAGGGAGGGAGAAAGAAAGAGGGGAAAGAAAGAAGAGAGAGAAAGAAAGACGGGAAAGAAAGAACAGAGAGAAAGAAAGAACAGAGAGAAAGAAAGAGGGGACAGAAAAAAGAAACAGAGAGAGAAAAAAGAAAGAGGGAAAGAAAGAACAGAGAGAGAAAGAAAGAACAGAGAGGGAGAGAGAAAGAAAGAGGGGAAAGAAAGAACAGAGAGAGAAAGAAAGAACAGAGAAGGAGAGAGAAAGAAAGAGGGGAAAGAAAGAAACAGAGAAAGAAAGACAGAGGGGGAAAGAAAGAACAGAGAGAAAGAAAGAATAGAGAGAGAAAGAAAGAGGGGAAAGAAAGAACAGAGAAAGAAAGAGGAAAGAAAGAACAGAGAGAAGAAAGAAAGACGAGAAAGAAAGAACAGAGAGAGAGAAAGAAAGGGGAAAGAAAGAAAGAACAGAGAGAGAAAGAAAGAACAGAGAGAGAGAAAAAAAAGAAAGGGGAAAGAAAAAAACAGAGATAGAGAGAAAGAAAGAAACAGAGAGAAAAAAAACAGAGAAAGAAAGAGGGGACAGAAAAAAAAACAGAAAAAAGAAAGATGGTAAAGAAAGAAACAACAGAGAGGGAGAGAGAGAGAAAGAAGGAAAGAAAGAACAAAGAGAAAGAAAGGACAGAGAGATAGATGGGAAAGAAAGAACAGAGAGAGAGAAAGAAAAGAAAGAAAACGAACAGAGAGAAAAAAAGATGGGAAAGAAAGAAAAAACAGAGAGAGAAAGAAAGAGGGGAAAGAAAGAGAAAGAAAGAACAGAGAGAAAGAGAAAGAAAGAGGGGAAAGAAAACAGAGAAAGAAAGAAAGAACAGAGAGAAAGAAAAAGAAGGAAAGAAAGAAAGGGGAAGGAAAGAAAGAACAGAGAGATAGAAAGAAAAAGGGGAAAGAAAGAACAGAGAGAAAAAGAAAAAGAACAGAGAAAGATGGGAAAGAAAGAACAGAGAGAGAAAGAAAGAACAGAGAGAAGAAGAGGAGAAAGAAAGATCAGAGAGAAAGAAAGAACAGAGAGAGAAAGAAAGAAAGAAAGAAAGAAAGAAAGAAAGAAAAGGAAAGAACAGAAAGAACAGAGAGAGAGAAAGAGGGGAAGAAAGAACAGAGAGAAAGAAAGAAAAAGAACAGAGAGAAAGATGGGAAAGAAAGAACAGAGAGAGAAAGAAATAAAGATTCTATAAAGATACTATAGCAGCCCCGCTCCCATTGTAGTGCCCACATGAGCCTCCTGGTGCAGGACATATCATGATCTGCTCACATGGCCAACATCCCCGATTCCAAGGTAATCCCGCTGTCCGCACTGTTGGAGGAGGACACAGTGATGGATCTGAAGCATTCCCTGAAGTGCTTCAAGGTTCCATCACAATCTCTTCCCGAAATTACCTAATTTCTGGTCATCTTCCAGCACGTCACTTCTGGTGGAACATCACGTGCAAGTTTTAAAGTGCTCCTCTGGGCTCCGGCATGTACTCCTGTGTCCACGGGAAAAGCTCCCAACCGGGACAGCGGGGCAGACTCTCAAAATCGGGAGTGTCCCCCTGAATTCGGGACAGTTGGGAGGTATGAATGTTCCCCACCATACACCTTGTACATGCACGGCTCTGCACACCTCACACACACACGGTTCCACTTTGTATGCCTCATACACACACGGCTCCGCTCCGTCCACCTCGCACACACAAGGCTCCACTCAGTATACACAAGGCTCCACTCCGTACACCTTGTACACACGCAGCCACGCTTTGTACACCTTGTAAAAACACGACTCCACTACGTAAACCTTGTACACATGCGGCTTTGCAGCATACACCTCATACACACGCAGTTCTGCTCTGTACACCTCGTACACACGCGGCTCCACTACATACACACAAGGCTCCACTCTGTACACACACGGCTCAAGCATGGAGCCCAGGCCACGGCTCAGCTCCGTACACTTTGTACACACAGGGCTCCGTTTCGAACACACATAGCACTGCTACATCCACCTCGTACACACGTCTCCGCTCCATAAACCTCGTACACGAGCGGCGCGGCTCCGTGCACCTCATACACGCGCGGCTCGGCTCCGTGCACCTCGTACATGTGTGGCTCGGCTCTGTGCACCTCGTACAGACACACGGCTCCGCTCCATCCAACTCGTACACACACGACTCCGCTCCATCCAACTTGTACACACACGGCTCCACTCCATCCAACTCGTACACACAAGGCTCTGCTACATCCAACTCGTACACACAAGGCTCTGCTACATCCAGCTCGTACACACAAGGCTCCGCTCCGTACACTTCGTACACACAAGGCTCCGCTCCGTACACCTCGTACACGCTACAGCACTGCTACATCCACCTTGTACACACACGGCTCCGCTCCGTACACCTCGTACACACACGGCTCCGCTCCGTACACCTCGTACACACACGGCTCCGCTCTGTACACCTCATACACACACGGCTCCGCTCCATACAGCTCGTACACACGCGGCTCCGCTCCGTACACACTACAGCACTGCTACATCCACCTCGTACACACACGGCTCCACTCCGTACACCTCGTACACACACGGCTCCGCTCTGTACACCTCGTACACACACGGCTCCGCTCTGTACACCTCGTACACACACGGCTCCGCTCTGTACACCTCGTACACACACGGCTCCGCTCTGTACACCTCGTACACACACGGCTCTGCTACATCCACCTCGAACACACAAGATTCCGCTCCGTAGACCTCGTACACACACGGCTCTGCTACATCCACCTCGTACACACAAGACTCCGCTCCGTACACCTCGTACACACACGGCTCCGCTCCGTACACCTCGTACACACATGGCTCTGCTACATCCACCTTGTACACATGCGGCTCCGCTCCATACACCTCGTACACACACGGCTCCGCTCCGTATACCTCATACACACACGGCACTGCAACATCCACCCTGTAAACCCCTCCTGACCCCACACATAGTAAACTTCACCTCATCCAGCACCATGACAACCAGCACAGTGTCCGAGGACCCTGATCATGTGACCCCTGACTCCTCCCCTCCTGTGACCTCATCACAGGTCCTGTGGGCACAAAAGAGTACAGCAAAGCAGCGTCATTGCTCTGCTGTGAGAGGCTAAGGTGTAGAGACAGGGAGGGCAGGAAGGGGTGCATGGGGGGCATGGCAGCATATCTCACTGCGGGACACATACCATCCCGGCCGGGACAGCGGGTGGGAGGGTCTAAATCGAGACTGTCCCGCTCAATCCGGGACAGTTGGGAGGTGTGTATTAGGGTATGTGCAGACGTTGCAGATTTTGATGCAGATCCACAGCATTTTTGGACATGGAATTGCATCAAATCTGCAATGTAGAGCACAGCCAATGATAATCTATGGGAATCTTAAATTTTGTGTGCACATGCTGCGGAAAAATACGCACAGATTTGCAGCGTTTTATTTTCCGCAGCATGTCAATTCTTTTTGCGGATCTGTAGCGTTTCTGCACTCATTGACTTCCATTGAGCTAGTCAAAACTGCACGTTTTAAAAGATCTGTGGTTTTGCTGCAGAGTTGTGGGCGATAAAAGGTGCAGAAAGGGAGGAATAGTGTGTGGGTGGGGAATGTGTGTGGGCGGAGACTATGTGTGTGTGGTGAATATGTGCGTGTCTGAGTGCGGGGGTCTGCTGGTGTGTGCGGGGCTGTATGTGTGTGCGGGTCGGGTGTGTAGGCGGAATCGTCCGATGGGACTACTATACTAGTCCCATCCGGCTATGTCTGCTACAGTGACAGCATTAGCCGATGATGGGACAGTAGTAGTCCATCATACGGCTACTGTGTTGAATAGCAAAAAAACACATACAGTATACATGCTCACCATACAGCTAATGCCCGACGCCCTCAATCCCCTGTGAAAAAAATTAAATAATAAACCAACAGTATTCTCCCTGTTCCGACATAATCCATTTAATAACAACTGTCCCACAATGAACTCCCGTGGAGAGCTGTCACCGCTCTCCAGGGGCCTCCGGTGATACAATGACAGAAGGTATCCTTCCACAGTGCATCATTCCTCCGTCAGGTCACAGGAGTTCATCCTGTCACTTGCAGCACCCCTGTGGGGCAAAATTCTCACACAGCATTGCCCTCAAGTGAGAGCATGAACTCCAGTGACCCCTCAGTGATAACACTGCAGGAGCCATTGTCTCCTGTCAGTGTATCACTGGAGGCCCTGTAGAGCGGTCACATCTCTTGATGTGACCGCTCTACAGGGGAGATCGTCGTGGGACACTCATTATTACATGGATTACATCGAACAGGGAGTATTTGTGTTTGTTTATTATTTTATTTTTTGCAGGTGATCGAGGGAGTCGCAGGAATTTGGAGTACAATAAAGATGGGAAAATGTGTTGTGTTTTATTTCATTAAAATACTTTATTCTTGCTGTGCTTTTATTTAACCCATGAACAACTGTAGGATTAGTAATGGAGAGGTGTCTTATTGACACCTCTCCATTACTAAGCTGGGCTTGATGTCACCTTGAAATACAAAGGTGACATCAACCCCCCATTACCCCATATGCCACCGCTACAGGGCAGTGGGAAGAGAGAGGCTAAGTGCACCATTAGAGATACGCCATTTCTGGGGCGGCTGCGGGCTGATGTTTGTAGCCAGGGAGGGGGCCAATATCCATGGCCCCTTTCTAGGCTATAAATATCAGCCCGCAGCTGTCTTCATAGCCTTTTCTGGCTATTAATTATAGTGAGACCCCATGTCATTTTTTGGGGGCTCCCCTATTTTACTAGCCAGTAAAGGCTAAGCAGACAGCTGCGGGGTGATATTAATAGCTTGGGAAGATCCATGGGTATTTCCTCCTTCCCAGGCTATAAACATCTGCTCCCAGTCGCTGGCTTTCCCTCTCTGGACTGGAAAATTGCGTGGGAGCCCACGCAATTTGTTTTTCTTGCACGAGTCTCGCACCTCAATACCCTGCAGTGCTGCCGGCACTCGGGACCGGAGTGTATGGCTGCTTGTATTTCTATGCAGCTGAACGCTCTGGTCTGAGTGCTGGCAGCAGTGCCGGGTATTGAGGTGCAAGATTCGTGCGAGTTTTTCTCGCATATGTGACCCAGGCCTAATGCAGATTTTTTCTATCTATAGATATATCTATCTATGTATAGATAGATATATCTTCAGACATATTCTATTTATCTATTTATATATCTATCTATAGATATATACAAAAAAACAGGCAGCACTCCTCAGGTCTGTAGAATTCAGTGGATATTTATTAATCCCACATGTTATGGCAACGTTTCGGCTCCCTGAGCCCCTTCAGTGCTGAAGGTGGCTCGCGACCCTCTCGCTAAGCTGAATGTAGCTCTCAAGGTCAGAAAAGTTGGGGACCACTGCTTTAGAACATGGTATGTGATATTATCGTCTTCAATCGATTATGTAAAAAAAAAAAAGAAGTTGGACAAAGAAATTACATCACAATCCTTTTTTTGTTAAATAACATATCCCTATTTAGCTAACAAAAAGCATACAAATCCACATGAAAATCCGCATCAAAAACGCACAGATTTTTACCTGCGTTTTCTGCCAAGAGAGGAAGAATCTGCGCAGAAAATTCCACAGGCAAATCCGCAACGTGTGCACATACCCTTAGTGACGCCCATACTATTCAATCAGGCGGGCTGCCCAGCACTATCTAAATGCATCCCATGTGAACAGTCACTCTAGTTTACAAGAACAAAAGGCGCTGGACTTGGCTGCACCCTGAAAAATAAAGTGCAAAAAAACCACAAATATGTGAGGTATTGGTCGATATTTTGGCCAAGATATGCAAGCTTGCCCACGTTTTTTATTTTCACAAGGGTAACAGGAGAAATTGCAAAACAACTTTTGGGGTCAATTTTCTCCCGAGTACGCTGAGACCCCATATGTGGAGGAAAACTACAGATTGGGCGCACGGCAGGGCTCGGAAGGGAAGGAGTGACGTTTTGGAATGCAGACTTTGATGGAATGGTGTACGGGCGTCATGTCGCGTTTGGAGAGCCTCTGACATGCCTAAACAGTGGAAGCGCCCCCCCATTTTGGAACCTAGACCCCCAAGAAACTTATCTAGAGGCATAGTTTTATAGTAATGATTATAATGTGTTTGGATTTACTGGTGTATGAATTTATAATGTGGTGGTATGTGCAAGTTGAGCAGATTACATCAGATTATAAAAGTGTGTTGTGTCAACGGGGTAAAAACAAATTTTATTAATTTGGGGACGTGTGGTATGCTTTGAAGCAATCCTTAATGCAAAGGCCAGGTTTCTCAGGGCAGGTTTCACAATGGTAAATTGTGCCCTTTCGGATTCCGCTCTTGGAATATACTCTACACCGATTTTGTGATCTTCCTTTCCTCGCTGTTTGGGGAACCTCTTCTGGAATATGCTGACCTGGGACAATACGGGCACTATCAGTTTCAGAAGTACTATGACCACTCACCTTCCCCAAGTGCTGAACATTAGGGCCTTGAGAACTACCTCCTGAATCTGAAAGAAGGTCCCCGTATTGCCTGCAGATTGAAACAGCACAAAAATATTGTACATTACCACCTGTAGAATGTGCATGGCTAATTTTTTGTACCATACTTTAGCTTTTCACATGGCACTGTATGGTTTGAGGACCTGATCTGAGAGATCTACACCCCCCCATGTACTTAAGACTGGGTCTCACATAGCGATACACCAGCGATCCCGACAACGATCAGGATCGCTGGTGTATCGCTACATTATCGCTGCTGAGCTGCCAAACAGGCAGCTCAGGCAGCGATCAGTACAAGGACACTGCGGGTAAACATCGCTTAGTTACCCGCAGTGTACCTTGGATACCAGCGCCCTGATGCAGGGAGCTTGTAACCAAGGTACACATCGGGTTTCCAGGCGCTGCTCGGTGCCTGGAAACCCGCTGTGTACCTTGGTTACCAGCTCCCTGCTTCAGGGAGCTGGTATCCAAGGTACACAGCGGGTTTCTAGGCACTACTCCGCGCCTGGAAACCCACTGTGTACCTTGGTTACCAGCGGATCGCTGGTCTCCCGCCTGTCACACGCAGCGATGCGTGCCTGTCAGCGGGAGACCAGCGATCAAAAAAATGTCCTGACATTTCAGCGACGATCAGCGATACCCGGCAGGGGGGCTGATCGTCGCTGAATGTCACACACAGCGATATCGCTGGTGAGCTCGCTGCTGCGTCACAAAACTAGTGACTCAGCAGCGATCTCGCTAGCGAGATCGTTGTGTGAGACGGGCCCTTTACAGTATTATAAGCCAAGATACAATCTGGCTTTGGGACTTGTGGTACCTCGGACAGTGACAAATAAGCTGTTGTCAGGGTGTATGGTGGACAAGATAAGGACCTCCATCTTGTCCATGTACTTGACCATCAGCATTTTGTCGCTGCATTGGGCTCTGCTTTCGCCCTTTATCAGCAGTTGCACAATTAGCAGCTTAGGAAAGCCTGTCTGATTTTTTAGCACTGTGCTGAATGCAACTGTACCTCTGACAGAGAGGGTCTTGAAGAGCAGGATGCTGGTGTAAAAGTTATCAATGTAGAGGTGAGAACCCTTATCTAGCAGTTGGTGCAACAATTCCCACACAATTTTCCCACTCACCCCCAGGGTTGCATTCAGGGGGATTAATTTGGATGTCCTTCGCTTCATAGACCGTAAATCTGTAGGTGTACCCTGAGGTACTCTCACACAGCTTGTACAGTTTAATTCCACACATGGCCCTCTTACTGGGCAGGTATTGATGCAATTTTAGCGTCCCTTTGAAATGAACCAGACATTTAGTCTATAGCGATAACCTTTTGGGGTGAGTACGCTTCAGCAAATTTTCTGCTGAAATGTTCAACTAATAGCCGAATTTTGCATAGACGATCAAAGTTAGGATCGTCTTGGAGAGGACACTGCACATTATCACTATGATGCAAAAGTTTGGATCGCTTTAAATTGTGCACTTGTCATGGCCATACGGAATACCGATGGGCAGTAGAGAATATTAGTACTCCAGTATTGTCGAATCTCTTGCTTTCTGATTAGGCCCATATGCAGTACAATGCCCCAATATGTTATTTCTGCTGCATTTACAGGGGTCCATCTGGCGTATGATGACATGGAATATTGTGTAAAAAATTAATGAGCATTCAACCATAATATTTATTATTTCCTCGCTGAAAAATTTTTTGAAGAAGTTCAATTTCAGTGAGGCCTGTCACATCAAATTGGATTCCTGAGCTGCCAATAAAATCCAGAGTGACAACCTGATAGTTTTTAGGGGGTGCAGTCAATATGAGATCGATTGCTGTAGGGGTTGCCTGGGTCCTAGGGTGCCTTGCTGGGGGGTCCTTCCTCACTAGATGAGGAAGAGAGGAACGTGGGATCTTCCTCAGCCGTGGTGGAGGAAGGAAAGTGTATGCCTCCTCTGGTGAATATCATCTTGACGAATTGGCCAATTTTTTCTTTTCAAAACACTGGGGATGTGGGTATATGTGGTGCTTTTACACGTGTATTGTGTGGGGCTTGTGTAAAGGGTACTATTTATAATAAAAAGTAGAGAGTAAAAAAGTAAATATTTTGAAGAAACACTTAAAAGAAAAAATGAAAATGAAACTATTTTTTTTTTTGCAAAAGAAAAACGGACATCACCAACACTGAGACATACGCTCCCCTAATGCACTAGCTAATAATGTACTCAATGCAAGCAATTTTTTTTTTTATTTTGCTAAAGAAAGACTGACTTCACTAACAATGCGACGTACGCTCCCGTAATTCACTAGAAATTACCCGGCGATAATTTTTTTTTTTATGGAAAAGAAAGACGCTACCTCCCTATTTATATAGCTACTCTGTACTATTATTTTTTTTTTTCCTAAAACAAAATTGGACGTCATCTAACACTGTGATGTCCGCTACTCTAACACACTATAAAAGTACTCTACCTACAAGAAGCAAAATGAACATAAACCCTTCTGTAACTAAATAAGTAAAAAGCAAAAGTACATTTAAATAACATAGTGTTCTTAGTAACACTGTTTTTGATCAAAAATAGCATAAAAACCATCCCAATGTCAGCAAGGAGACCTGTTCGGGATAGTCCTACACTGTCTAATGTTAAAAACCTTACCATGTATCAGCGTTGACCTGAGTGTGCGAATAAGGACAGTCAAAGGACGTTTTTGCTTCTTGTAGGTTTTGTATGCTTTATGGCCAATGTGAACACGCGCTTTTTTGCTGCATGTATACCAACTTAAACCAAGCTCAGTTTTTGTGTTCTTTCTGTAAAACTACTCTGTATGATTTTTTTTCTCTAAAACAAAATCAGATGTCTTCAAGGCTGGTTTCACACGTCCTGATATTTCCAGTACCGGAAAAACCATTACGGGAGATATCAGTGTCCGTAATACCTGCGGCACACAAGTGGCAACCGTGTGCCGCATCAGTACCATACGTACCGACACCTGGGAAGCAGCAGTACAGTTAGCACTGTTCCCCGGCACCATGCTGAAGACCACTCGCGTCATTCTCCGCTGCCCCCATCAGCACTAGCAGGGTAAAATGTTGAGAGTTATATTAAACTGACAGCAGCGAGCTCATGTGATGGCTGATGGGACTACTACTCCCATCAGCCTACACCTGCTGCCGTTAATAACAGTAAAAACAGGTGGAGACTGAAAGGAGTTGGTTCCATTGTATTTCTGATAACCAGCCATTCAAAACTGACAGCTGGGGGCTGCAACCCTCAACTGTCAGCTTCAGAAAGGCTGGTTATCTAGAATAGAGGTGTTCCAATGCTTTTTTTTTAACTATTTAAATAAATTAAAAAAACAGCGTGGGGTCCACCTCCCATTTTTGACAACCAGCATTGCTAAAGCAGACAGCTGGGGGTTGGTATTCTCAGGCTGATAATGGGCCATGGATATTGACTTCCCCAGCCTAAAAATAGCAGCCCGCAGCCACCCAGAAAAGGCATATGTGTTAGATGTCTCTTTGCCTGACTTTTCCCCTTGCACTGTAGCGGTGATAAGTGGGATAATATTTGTGGGGTTGTCCAGTGACATCAAGCCCACGGCTTAGTAATGGAGAGTCGTCTATAAGACACCTATCCATTACTAATCCTATGGTTGTATTGTAAATAAAGACATAGCAAGCATAAAGTCTTTTATTTCAAATCAAAATACACTTTTCCATTTTTATTTAAAATAACAAACTTAATGCCCATTCCATTGAATCCCTTGTATACTGTAATAAAACAGAAATAAAAAAAAAAAACATCTCTCACCTGTCCGAAGTAATCCATGTCTGGAGATAAATGGTTTTCATCCTGGACTGTGCTAAGACCCAACTGTCTAGGCTGAGACTCACTAATGAATGAGCTGCTGCGAGCACAGCATCAGTGAGCAGCAGTGACCTTATCGAGGTTACCGCTGGTCACTGAGGCTGCGTTCCCAGCCAGGCTAAAATATGGTGACCTCAGCACCTTGAGAAAAAGCCACTGCGTTCACTGTAGTTCAGCTTAGTGAGTTCACCGCAGACCCCCGGAGTGACGTTCAGGGATGGCGGCACGATGCAGCGCAGTGACCAGAAATAGTGGCGCTGTATATATACTTCTCTTTGCAGGAACGCAGCTCCCGCAGAACAGTATATTTACAGCACATGGCAGGAAGGGGTTAAGCAAATAAAAATTGCTGATTTTTGTTCATTCTGCTTCCCAAAAATCAGAATAAAAAGCAATCAAAATTAAATGCCCAAAAATGGTACCAATAAAAACTTCAACATATCCTGCAATAAAAACAAAACAAAACAGAAATATAGAAAAGTTATAGCTCTTAAAATACAGCAATGCAAAATATTTTATGTGTGTAATAGTAGCGAAATATAAAAAAACTAGATAAATGTGGCAACACTGTAACCACACCAACCAGAAGAATGCAGTCGCCTTATCACTTATACAGCACGAGGAATGGCATATAAAATATAAATATACCCAACTCTTGACCTGCTGTTGATTGCAGTAAGCCTCAGTTCACATTTATCCTGCTGCGCTCTAAGCCAAGTGCTTACTTCTGGGTTTCCATGTAAATCTCTGAAATACGTGATTCAGATGGAACCCCGATAGAAGACTCCCTAAAATGAGGCAGATGGAGACACTTTGGACTCTGTCTGGCCTATGATTCAACAGTAAAGAGGTAAATGACGCGCACTCTGTTGATATACAGTCATGGCCAAAAGTTTTGAGAATGACACAAATATTAATTTTTACAAAGTCTACTGCTTCACTTTTTCTAATGGCAATTTGCATATACTCCAGAATGTTATAAAGAGTGATCAGCTTAACAGCAATTACTTGCAAAGTCAATATTTGGCTAGAAAAGGAACTTTATCCCCAAAACACATTTCAACATCATTGCAGCCCTGCCTTAAAAGGACCAGCTAACCTCTTTTCAGTGATTGCTCCATTAACACAGGTGTGGGTGTTGATGAGGACATGGCTGGAGATCAATCTGTCATGATTAAGTAAGAATGACACCACTGGACACTTTAAAAGGAGGCTGGTGCTTGGCATCATTGTTGCTCTTCTGTTAACCATGGTTATCTCTAAAGAAACACGTGCAGTCATCATTGCACAATGGGAAGGAAGAGTATCGCAGCTAGAAAGATTGCACCTCAGTCAACAAACTATCGCATCATCAAGAACTTCAAGGAGAGAGGATCCATTGTTGCCAAAAAGGCTCCAGGGCGCCCAAGAAAGACCAGCAAGCGCCAGGACCGTCTCTTAAAAGTGTTTCAGCTGCGGGATCGGGCTACCAGCAGTGCAGAGCTTGCTCAGGAATGGCAGCAGGCAGGTGTGAGTGCATCTGCACGCACTGTGAGGCGGAGACTCTTGGAGCAAGGCCTGGTCTCAAGGAGGGCAGCAAAGAAGCCACTTCTCTCCAGAAAAAACATCATGGACAGACTGATATTCTGCAAAAGGTACAGGCAGTGGACTGCTGAGGACTGGGGTAAAGTTATTTTCTCTGATGAATCCCCTTTTCGATTGTTTGGGACATCAGGAAAACGCCTCATTCGGAGAAGACAAGGTGAGCGCTACCACCAGTCTTGTCTCATGCCAACTGTTAAGTATCCTGAAACCATTCATGTGTGGGGTTGCTTCTCAGCCAAGGGAATCGGCTCTCTCACAGTCTTGCCTAAAAACACAGCCATGAATAAAGAATGGTACCAGAATGTCCTCCAAGAGCAACTTCTCCCAACCCTCCAAGAGCAGTTTGGCGATCAACAATGCCTTTTCCAGCATGATGGAGCACCTTGCCATAAAGCAAAGGTGATAACTAAATGGCTCAGGGAACAAAACATAGAGATTTTGTGTCCATGGCCTGGAAACTCCCCAGATCTTAATCCGATTGAAAACTTGTGGTCAATCATCAAGAGACGGGTGGACAAACAAAAACCTAAAAATTCTGACAAAATGAAAGCATTGATTGTGCAAGAATGGACTGCTATCAGTCAGGATTTGGTCCAGAAGTTGATTGAGAGCATGCCAGGGAGAATTGCAGAGGTCCTGAAGAAGAAGGGTCAACACTGCAAATATTGACTTGCTGCATTAACTCATTCTAACTGTCAATATAAGCTTTTGTTACTCATATGTTTGCAATTATTATATTTCTGTCTATGATAAAAACATCTGTCAAACACACATAAAAACCAGAGGGCAGCAGATCATGTGAAAATATAATATTTGTGTCATTCTCAAAACTTTTGGCCATGACTGTAGTTAGGTGCAGGCTGAACTTGGACCAAGTCCAGAAATCATCACCAAGAACAAAAAGCCGCACTCAAAAATTTTTTTTGCTATAACTGCAGATAGAAAACACTAGAGTTTATATAATTTCACCACAGGAAAATTATCGAGGTAACAAGGGAAACGAGGTAATGTTTCGAACCAGTTCTGGGTCTTTATCAAACCTCACTTAAGAAGTAGAGAAAGTCACCATTAAATTGTACTAGACAGATAGAAAACAGAAGTCATAGAATGGTAGAGTTGGAAGGGACCTCCTGGGTCATCTGGTCCAACTCCCTGCTCAAAGCAGGATTCACTAAATCATCCCAGACAGATGTCTGTCCAGCCTCCGTTTGAAGACTCCCATTGAAGGAGAACTTACCACCTCTCGCGGCAGCCTGTTCCACTCATTGATCACCCTCACTGTCAAAAAGTTTTTTCTAATATTAATCTGTGTCTCCTCCCATTCAGTTTTATCCCATTGCTTCTAGTCTTTCCTTGTGCAAATGAGAATAAAGATGATCCTTCTACAATGTGACAGCCCTGGAGATATTTGTAGACAGCTATTAAGTCTTCTCTCAGTCTTCTTTTTTGCAAGCTAAACATTCCCAAATCCTGTAACCGTTCCTCATAGGACATGGTTTGCAGACCGGTCATCATTCTGGTCACTCTTCTCTGAACTTGCTCCAGTTTGTTGATGTCTTTTTTAAATTTGAACCTTTTTTCGGTGGTGTATTGTTTAGGGTTTCTAAGTTTATAATTACCCTGTTTCGTTTGGTTTTCTTATGAGGAACAAATGATCATAAAGAACCTTGCCTTGTTCTATCTCTGGGACCGGCAAGACCAAAGTTTTGGAGACCTGACATCAGAGAATCCTATAATCTTGACGAAAAAGAAGTTATCCTTAAGCGGTATGGATGGTAGAAGGAGAATCAAATTTTCAGCCCTTTTCTGTTTCTAGGATCCACTGGTATGAAAAGGTCTTCTGTCTCTGGGGAAGATACTTCAAGATTCTGCCTCCTACTGTATTGTTATTGTTTTTTCTAGTGAAGGTTCTGACCGTTTGCAACATCCAGTCTTTTTCCCCTATACTGAGCGGGGCTGGTTCTGTGGCGGATGAAAGGAAGTCCTTTTGCTGAAGATACTTGGTTTGTGAAATTGTTTTCTTGTCTGACGCTTTCTCCAGTAATTTGTCTAAAGTTGGACCTTACATATACTCTCCCTGACAGGCAATTAAGCAAAATTTTGATTTAAAGCCACATTTTTAGACAAAGTTTGTCTTGTTGTATTCAATAGCACTGAGGATCTAGCCGCTACTCTGATTCCGCCAAGGCATACAGCAAGAAACCTGTGGCTTTCAGGAGAAGGGGTAAGGAGGCCAATAAATCTTCTCTCAGAGTGCCCATTTTAAGATAATCCTCAAGTTGTTCCATCCACTTGTGCCACAGGTGTACACATTTGTGCTCAATAATGCTGTGACTGTTTCCCAGGACTTCTTCAATTGACTGTTCATGATGGTTATTGTCACAATCTAGTTTAAAAAAACTAATGTAATTCATTCTATTAAAGAAAAATAAATAAAGATATACCTAAAAATCGTATTGCCTATTTTAAGAAATGTAATAGTTTAGAGTAGGACCCTGCCAAAAGAGTATCTTTTTGTAGTGGCAGGCTTAAAAAAAATATTTTTGCCAAAACAAAAGCTGATCGCTATGTATGTGATATGGTATTCAATGGGAACTGTTAATGTGTGAATGGTGAGGACAAGGTGCAGAAGTGGAGTAGGCAGTGGGACTACAGAAGGTTCAACGGGTGGAGGCGGAGCCTGTGTGGAGCCTCAAGGGGGCCTGAAAATTTTGTAAGTATGAGGCCCTGAAATTCCTGGTGACAGACCTGATCTGTATGCATGTGGATTAAAACAGATATATTGTACTATGTAATAGATTTAGGCAGGTGTGGAAAAATATTGAAAGCATTCTTACTATAAAAAATAGAAGTGTTAATTTATTTTTATCATATAACAAAATGCAAAGTGAATGCAGAAAAGCTAAATTAAATCCATATTTAGTGTCATGTCAATTTAACAGCACTGTAGGCAATAAATAACCTTAGTGGCTCTGCCCGAGTTGACAGCACAAGCCGCTAAGTTCACTCATTGGCTGCAATGCTGTTGATGCGACATCAGCACTGCAGAAAATAACATACACTGGTTCAAGATTCAATCTGGGGATAGTGAATAAAACATTAAGGGAAAAAAAAACTGCAAGGAACAGGATTTCTCAAAAAAAAAAAAAAAAATTGTCATGTCTACCCAGTAAAATTCTGGATTTCAATTAACCCCTTCACTCCAAAACCTGTTTTCACCTTCCTGACCAGGCAAAATTTTTAAATTCTCGCTTTATATGGTAATAATCCCAGTGATTCTGACATTGTTTTTTGTGACATTGTACTTTATGTTAGTGGTAAATTTAGGTAGAAAAATTTTGTGTTTCTCAAAATACCAGAATTGGTGAAAAATTTCCATTTTTGATATCCTTAAACCAGTCATATGGTACAGAATAAATTATAAAACATTTCCCGTATGTCTACTTTACATCAGCATCATTTTTTAAAATTTACCGTATTTATTTTTTTAATAGAAAGTTACAAGAGTTAAAAGTGTCTCATAAATTTCTCATTTTCCAACAAAATTTACAAAACCATTTTTTAGGGAACACATCATGTATGAAGTGACTTTGGGGTGCCTTTTTGAAAGAAAATACCCAAAATTGACAATTTTAAAAAACTGCACCCCTCAAATCCACATTCAAGAAGTTTATTAATTATTAGGTGCTTCACAGGAATTAAAGCAAGGTGGAAGGAAAAAATGAACATTTTAATTTCTCAAACAAAAATGTTAATTTAGCCCCAAATTTTGCATTTTTACAAGAGTAACAGCAGAAAATGGACTGTACAATTTGTTGTGCAATTTTTCTCAAGTACACAGTACTCCATATATATGTCAATACACGGCAGGGCTCGGAAGGGAAAGAGTGCCATTTGAATTTTGGAGTGCAAAATTGGCTTCAATAGATAGCGGACGTCATATTACATATGCAGAGTCCCTGAAGTACCTAAACAATGTGACCCCATTTTGGAAACTACACCCCTCAAGCATCTTATCTAGAGGTGTAGTGACCACCTAGAACCCATACGTGCGTCACAGAATTTTATGACGTTGAGTCGTGAACATGAAAAAAAAGAAAGAAGGTAACCGGAGACACTGTACTGTATAATTTGTTGTGCAATTTCTCCTGAGTACGTCGATACCTCATATGTGGCAGAAATCTACTGTTTGGGAACACAGCAGGGATCAGAAGGGAAGGAGCGCCGATTGACTTTTAGAGCACAATTTTTGGCTGAAATAGATTGCAGATGCCATGCCAAATTTGAAGAGCTGACATGCCAAAACAGCAGAAACCCTCACAAGTGACCAGATTTGGAAACTACAACTCTTGAGAAATTAATCTATCGGTGTAGTGAGCATTTTTAACTCTCAGGAAATTCACAAAAAAATAGTATTACATTGGGCTGAGTCAATGAAAAATTAACATTTTTACCACTAACCTGTTGCTTTGGCTCCAAGTTTTAAATGTTCTAAAGGGATAATAATAGGAGAAATTGCGTAACAAATTGTACTATTCATTTTCTCCTGAGTGCAACAATACTCCATATGTGGTTGAAAACTCTTTTTACAGAAGGGAAGGAGCACCATATTGTAGTGCAATTTTGCTGGAAAGGTTTTAGGGTACCATGCCACATTGGTAGAGCCCTTGAGGTGCCAGGTCAGCAGGACCCCCCTTAAGTGACCTAATTTCACAAACTACACCTCTCAATGAATTCATCTAGAGCTGCAGTAATCATATTGACTCCACAAGTGTGTCACAAAATGTAATACCATTGAGCGTCGAAGAAAAAATAAATTACATTTTTACCACAATCTGCGCATGAGCTGACTTCGGCAGCCATTTCCCTGAAGCCCACCACTGTAATATCAATGCACAGAGTGGGGACTCCGCTCCCTCTTCAGAGTCTACATTTTCTTTAAGCACTGGGCCCGCAGCCTCGCACCACAGGGACACCACCTCTTCCCAGCCCTGGGTCCACAGCATCGCCCCACTCCTGCCACCGCTGGCTTCCTGCAGCAGCGAACCTGCCTCCTATGACCCCACTCTACTGCCACCACTGGTAAGGTAAATTCAGACTATAAGACAGACCCCTATTTATTGCATAAAAAAAGTTTCTCCTATTTTCCTCCCCAAAATGTAAGGTGCGTCTTATGGTCTGAAAAATATGGTACACTCCTCTGAGAATTTATCTGCAGATGTAATGGCAATTTTGACTCCATTAGTGTTTGCTTTGAAACAAGTAGTAGTAAATTTTGCTGAGTGAAAATTGCAAATCTGCCATTGTAGTGCCCATACATTGTGCCCAGCTTCTACTTTTGGAGACATGGCCTCCATAAATTAAGAGGGCTTTCATCACTAGATGCCAAACATTTGGGAAAGGGGCATTTGGGAGCACAGAATTTACTAGTTTTCTTTTTGGAAGCAAGAAACCATCGAGCTTTTCCAAATCCTTTGTGCCACTAGTAATGTGGAAGCCCATTATATTTCTATTGACGGATGATGGACTTGAGTGGGGACTGTTTTTTTTTTGTGGTTGGAGATGAAGCTTTAATTGGGAACATTTTACATAAAATTTTGGATCACATTCATCCTGTGCCCTACGCTGAGCACCTACAGTGGATACGGAAAGTATGCAGACCCCTCCAAATTCCTCACTCCTTGCCCCATTGCAGCCATCAAGCAAATCCAAAAAAAGTTCATCCCCTTCTCACTAATGCACACTCTGCACCCCATGCTGACCGAAAAAAAACAGAAATGTAGATATCTTTGCAAATTCATTAAAAAAGAAAACTGAAATATCACATGGTCACAAGCACTCAGACCCCTTGCTCAGTTCTAAGTAGAAGCACCCTTTTGAGCTAGTACAGCCATGAGTCTTCTTGGGAATGATGCAATAAGTTTTTCACACCTGGATTTGGGGATCCTTTGCCATACTTCCTTGCAGATCCTCTTCTGTTCAATCAGGTTGGATGGTGAACGTTGGTGGACAGCCATTTTTACATCTCTCGAGAGATGCTCAAATGAGTTTAGGTCAGGGCTCTGGCTGGGCCAGTCAAGAATGGTCACAGAGTTGTTCTGCTGCCACTCCTTTGTTATTTTAGCTGTGTGCTTAGGGTCATTGTCTTGTTGGAAGGTGAACCTTAATAATAATAATCTTTATTTATATAGCGCCAACATATTCCGCAGCGCTTTACAGTTTAACAGTTTCAAAACACAAGTCATAGGTAACAACGTTAAAAATACAATAATTAAAGCAAAATAAGCCGACCCTGCTCGTGAGAGCTTACAATCTACAATGAGGTGGGGGAGATACAAAGTACAGGTGTGTATATACAATGGTGCATTTACAATAATGGTCCAGCCATCTTGAGGGAGTGAGGCATGGATGGAGATAGTGAATGGGCTACACATACACACTTAAACATAGAACGACTTTGGTTAGTGAATGTGATAGGCCACTCTGAACAAATGTGTTTTGAGGGAGCTCCTGAAACCATGCAAATTGTGGATAGTCCTAATTTCTTGGGGTAGAGCATTCCAGAGGATTGGTGCAGCGCGGGAGAAGTCTTGGAGTCGGGAGTGGGAGGTACGGATTAGTGCAGAGGTTAGTCTAAAGTCGCTTGCAGAGCGCAGCAGTCGGTTAGGCCGATAGATAGAAATGAGGGAGGAGATGTAGGGGGGTGCTGCACTGTGGAGAGCTTTGTGGGTGAGAACCAGTACTTTGAATTGGATCCTATAATGAATGGGCAGCCAGTGTAAGGACTGGCGAAGAGCGGACGCGTCCGAGTACCGATTAGCCAGATGGATGACCCTGGCTGCTGCATTAAGGATGGACTGGAGAGGGGATAGTCGAGTAATGGGGAGGCCAAGTAATAGAGCGTTGCAGTAGTCCAGGCGGGAGTGGATCAATGCTACAGTGAGGGTTTTTGTTGTTTCCATGGTGAGAAAAGGGCGGATTCTAGAGATGTTCTTTAGGTGTAGACGGCAAGAGCGGGCAAGAGATTGTATATGGGAGGTGAAGGAGAGATTGGTGTCAAACATAACACCCAGACAGCGAGCCTGCTGCCGGGGTGTTATTATGGTGCCGCCCACAGAGAGGAAAATGTCAGATTTAGGGAGGTTAGTAGACGGCGGGAGCAGAAGGAGTTCAGTCTTGGAGAGGTTAAGTTTCAGATAGAGAGCGGACATGATGTTGGAGACTGCGGACAGACAGTCGGTGGTGTTCTGTAGAACAGCGGGGGTAAGGTCGGGGGATGACGTGTATAGTTGTGTGTCATCGGCATAAAGATGGTACTGAAAGCCAAATCTGCTGATGGTCTGTCCAATTGGGGCCGTGTAGAGAGAGAAGAGAAGGGGGCCAAGGACTGAGCCTGGGGTACACCGACAGTGAGAGGAAGAGGAGATGACGTGGAGCCAGAGAACGAAACACTGAAGGAGCGGTCAGAAAGATAGGAGGAGAACCAGGAGAGAACAGTGTCCTTAATACCTAGTGACTGGAGCCTAGAGAGTAGGAGACGGTGGTCAACCGTGTCGAAAGCTGCAGAAAGGTCGAGAAGAATGAGCAGAGAGTGGTCGCCGTTACGTTTTGCTGTAAGAAGGTCATTGGTCACTTTGATGAGTGCAGTTTCAGTCGAATGTAGGGGGCGGAAGCCGGACTGTGAAGGGTCTAGGAGGGAGTAAGTGGAGAGGTAACGGGTGAGGCGGGAGTAGACTAGGCGCTCCAAAAGTTTAGAGATGAAGGGGAGATTGGAGACCGGTCTGTAGTTGTTTGTGCAGGAAGGGTCAAGAGCGGGTTTCTTTAGTAATGGAGTAATGATGGAGTGTTTGAAGGAGGATGGGAAAATGCCAGAGGAGAGTGAGAGATTAAAGATTGTAGTTAGGTGAGTTGTGACAACTGGAGAGAGAGACTGGAGGAGATGTGAGGGGATGGGGTCGGTAGTGCATGTAGTCGGACGAGAGGAAGAGAGGAGTCTGGAGACTTCTTCTTCTGTGATGGGATCAAATGTGGAAAGTGAGCCAGGGGAAATGCAGGGTGGGATGGGAGTCACAGCACTTGGTGGTTGAGAGCAGATTTCCTGACGGATAGTATCTATTTTTTCTATAAAGTGGGAGGCCAGGTCTTCAGCACAAATGTCTGTGATAGGGGCTTGTGCTTTTGGCCTGAGGAGGGAGTGAAAAGTGTCAAAAAGTTTCTTGGGGTTGTTGGCTAGTGAGGAGATCAGTGTGGTGAAGTAGGTCTGTTTGGCGAGGTGAAGGGCAGCATTATAAGTTCTTAACATGAATTTAAAGTGGATGAAGTCTTCTGGTGTGCGGGTTTTTCTCCAGAGGCGTTCAGCACTCCTAGAGCATCGCTGAAGAAGTCGAGTTTGCAATGTGAGCCAGGGCTGTTTTACTGTGTGTTTGGAGGTTCTGAGGGTGAGCGGTGCTACTTGGTCAAGGGTGCTTTTAAGAATGTCATTGTAGTGATGAACAGCCAGATCAGGACAGGAAAAAGAGGAGATTGGGGACAGCGATGAGTGTAGGGAGTCTGAAAGTGTCTGAGGGTTAATGGCTTATAGATTTCTGAATGTGTGGTAGGTAGGAGTGCGCTGGGGTGGTGGAGGATTTGTGAGCGTGAAGGAGAGAATGTTGTGGTCAGAGAGTGGAAGCGGTGAGTTATTTAGGTGGGAGATTGAACAGAGGCGGACAAAGACCAGGTCAAGGGTGTTGCCATCCTTGTGTATCTCAGAGGTTGAAAGCTGTGAGAGGCCTAGAGAAGTGGTTAGTGATAGAAGCTGAGATGCAGATGTGGAAGTAGGACTGTTAATGGGGATGTTGAAGTCTCCAAGGATAAGGGTTGGTAGTTCTGAGGACATGAAGTGCGGCAGCCAGGCTGAGAAGTGGTCAAGGAACTGGGTGGGTGAGCCTGGGGGCCGATATATGACCGCTACTCTGAGGGAGAGGGGATGGAAGAGCCTGATGGTGTGGACCTCAAAAGAAGGGAATGAGAGTGATGGAATTGGGGGGATGACCTGGAAAGTGCATTGTGGGGACAGGAGTATGCCAACTCCACCACCATGTCTGTTTGTGGGTCTCGGGGAATGGGAGAACTGTAAACCACCATAGGAAATGGCAGCAGGGGAGACAGTGTCAGAATCCTGAATCCAGGTTTCAGTGAGGGCCAACAGATTAAGAGAGTGGTTCAGAAAGTAGTTGTGCAGGAAGGATAGCTTGTTGCATGCAGACCGTGGATTCCAGAGGGCACAATTGAAAGAAGGAGATGAGGGAGTGCAAGTAATATTAATAAGATTATTATGGTTTCGGTATGAGGTAGGGTAGGGATTGAGGTTGGGGGATGGTGGACCAGGGTTGGGGGAGATGTCCCCTGAAATCAGTAGGAGTAGGAAGATAAAGAGCAGGTAGTTGTTGGAATTGTAAGTAGGTTTTTTATGTGATGTGTTTTGGCAAGATGGGCTGAGGTTTTTCAGGAAGGTGAGGAGTGCATGGGAGCTGTACATGGGAGAGGGAAGGATAGAGGGGCTGATGTGTATGAGTCGTGATGGAGGGGGGATGGGGCGGTGAATGTGGATGGCAATGGAACACAGGAGGAAATAGATAAAGTACATAATGAAAAATAAGGCAAAGTGTGGGGTACCTGATTCCAGCCCTGATTAACTGCCATGAATAACTGCCGTTTTCAAGATGCTTTTCTTCTGTGATGCTTAACTTCTGGGATGAATGCGCCCCCACAATGCATGCGCCCCTTAGACTACTCCTAAATATATAGTCCACACTACAGGGTCAGGAAAGTGGGATTGTGGGAAATGCTTTGGGATAATTTGCCAGCTGGGGCCAGCACACCAGGGGGTGGTTAGATCATCAAAGGCACTAGACCTGGCAACATCTATATGTTATAGCACTTTCCACCTGATAGCATCTACAGAGGCCCCAGTCACACGAATACACAGTCTGAGGTACAGAGCACTCTAGAAGAGGTTTTCATCCAGGATATCTCTGCACTTGGCTGCATTCATGTTTCCTTCAATTGCAACCAGTCGTCCTGTCCCTGCAGCTGAAAAACACCCCATAGCATGATCCTGCCACCACCATGTTTCACTGTTGGGATTGTGTTGTGCAGGTGATGAGGAATGCCTGTTTTTTTCCCACACATACCGCTTAGAATGATCACCAAAAGGTTCTATCTTCTTCTCATCAGACCAGAGTATCTTATTTCTCATAGTCTGGGAGTCCTTCATGTGTTTTTTAGCAAATGCTATGCAGGCTTTCAAATGTCTTGCACTGAGGAGAGGCTTCCATCGGGCCACTCTGCCATAAAGGCCCGACTGGTGGTGGGCTACAGTGAGTGGAACTTTCGCCCATCTCCCTACTGCATCTGTGGAGCTCAGCCACAGTGATCTTGGGGTTCTTCTTTATCTCTCTCACCAAGGCTCTTCTCCCACGATTGCTCAGTTTGGCTTGACGGCCAGGTCTAGGAAGACTTCTGTTGGTCCCAAAGTTCTTCCATTTAAGGATTATGGAGGCCACTTTGCTCTTAGGGTATGTTTCCTCAGTCAGGAAACGCTGCGTGTTGACGCTGCGTACAGCCGCAGTGTCAAACACGCAGCGTCCAGATGTTACAGCATAGTGGAGGGGATTTCATGAAATCCCGTCTCCACTATGCATTAAAACACGCAGGCGGCAGACCTGCGTTAACGGACATTCGGTGCGTCTTTTCAGAACGCAGCATGTCCTTTTCCCTTGTGGCAACGCTCCGTCGCCGCAACGTAAAATTCACATAGACAATCATTAGATGCAGTAAAACCGCATCTAATGATTAGTCACATGCGTAGTAACTAACTAACTAACTAACATGCGTAGTCACATGTCAACTAATTAGCATATGAAGAGTTCCGGTGTCACAGAAGGAAGTACGTGACACAGGAACTTCCGGATGCCCACATCTGAGGTGCACTGCTTACCGGTACAGATTCCCCGGTAGTCTCCTGGAATGGATTTCTTGCGGCCAGCTGATCGTACAGCTGACCAGCAATTACCCGGTCCCTGGCGGTAACGTGCTCACGGCCAGCTTATCGCGATAAGTTCGTGACTGCCGGGGACTGGGTAATCTCCGGCCAACTGTACTCTCGTGATCAACTGGCCGTAAGAAATCCATTCGACGTGACCACCGGGAATCTCCTCCGGTAAGCAGCTCTGCTGTGTCTGGATGTCAGGCTGAGCCAAATCTCCAAATGACGCGACTCAGATGAAACCGAGTGATCCATTCGCTACAATGAAGCAGCAGTTACTCTGAACTCAGTCTGGCCTCTGTTCAGCAGTGTCCTTTTCAGAGGTATACAAAACTATGGTCAGCCATGCTTTTATGCACACTTAAAAAGTCAGACACAACAAGATCAGAGGCCAGACACTGTCTCCATTTGCCTCATTATAAGGAATCTTTTGCCGGGGGTTGTCTGAATCACGTATTTCAGAGACCTAAACGGAAGCTCCGGTGTAAGCGCTCAGTGTAGAGTGCAGGATAAACGAGAACCGAGCTGTGATCTTTGTGAGGCAGAAGGCAAATAAAATCAAACAGTAGGTTAAAACGGGATATCCAAGGACTTTAAAAAAAAATAATGTAGTTGCTAACAGAAGAAACTACCTGTCTGTTTTACCCGACACATGTCATTGACCACTCCTGCTAGAGATTCAGCTACTCCCTTTCAACAGTTGATATCATAAGGAAAAATTGGGAGCTTGAATCCCTAAGAATAACTAGTGTGAATGAAAATTACAACACTAATTAAAAAATAATAAAGTGATTGCAAAAAAGTAATTCAAAAAATATATATATACTTTATTTCAAAATACAATACATAGAAACATCATTACACACCATGTACAAAAACAATAAAAAACCAGTAAGAAGATGACATGGCCGTGGTGTGGCAATAGCAGACATATATATAAATATATAGAATACAGAAAGGTCTAGTGATAAAGGTGAATCAACAAAATGTGCACATTACCAATGACCAAAAGTAGAATGGAATATATGGTAATATATTAATATGCATGTAGGGCATAACGGTATATTCCTTCTAATCGAACAATATAAAGACTATGTCTTAAATAGAAAGAAGAGAAAAGCCCGCATATATAAGAAGAAAGAAGCATGTGCTCCTAATATCTCACAAAGGTCACTGACTGACTGCCAAAATGAGAGGAAAAGCAGTCATTTCCATTATAACTAAGGCACATGTCAGAACTCACCCATTGTATACAGCCTGCGTGCCACACCGAGGCCCCGACGCCGTTTCGCGTTTCCGCTTCCTCGGGGGGCAGTATGTCAATGTGAAAAATGCATGGTCCTTTTATGCCCCCAACGTGTGCTCCCCGGACCAATCGCGCTACAAGACAGGGAAGGAGAGAAACCTTACTCCGGTAATCGGCGCATGGGGGCGGGACATCCAGCGCTCTGACGTCACATCCGGCGTCCCGGGTGCAACACGTGTCAGGAACAAGTGTTCCTATTGACGTCAGTGAGACGCGTTGCACCCTCAGATACCTTCGGCAACGGAAGCACACAGGAAGGACCGACCACATGCGTCACACCTGAGGAGTAAGTCTCCTTATGGTGCGGCCATAATACGGGTTTGCATGTAAAGAAATAAGAGAAAGAGAAGTGTACGTTGTAGAATGATAATAATAATATCTAATATAAAGCATATAAAAATAGTGCAGAACTAATAAACAATATATCCAAACTGACACAATAGAATGCATATAAATATGCCATCCAGAAAAATTAATTAGTTAATTAAAAGTCCACAATGATATTATAATTTTCCATATACAATATATAGAGCATAAATAATGTATGGCAGCAGCATCCTTCGTCTAGGAATGATCCAAGGAGGGGCACATCGATATGTAAGAAGCCAAATGGTCCAAAGAGGGGGGCAAGAAAAGGAAGAAGTCATCCACTGTAACTAAAAATACACAAAAAACACACAATTAAAATCAATAAAATAAATCTGAAGAGGTGTGACCCCATCTGAAAAACTCCTGAAAAACTACAAAAATGAGGAAAAACTCAGCTGTTCATTCAAACCATGAGGAACCATGGTATTTAATCTAACAATCCACCTACATTCTGTTTGGGATAATTTCCGCTTCAGATCTCCCCCCTAATTCCGCCATGCACTCAATCTATCCCACGTACCTTCAGTAGATCCGGGTTACATGCATGTTTAGTTCTAAAATGACGGGGGATAGTTTTTAAAGACTTCACATCAAGGGCCGTTGTGGCTGCCACAATATCCCTAACATGTTCTCTGATGCGTACCCTAAGTTCACGCGATGTCAACCCCACATATATGAGGCCACACGGACATGTGGCATAATATACTACAAAGTCACTTTTACAAGATATGTATTCCCTAATTTGATAGGTACGTTTGCCATCTGAGGAACAGAAAACAGCTGTTGGATCATTCCTAGACGAAGGATGCTGCTGCCATACATTATTTATGCTCTATATATTGTATATGGAAATATTATAATATCATTGTGGACTTTTAATTAACTAATTAATTTTTCTGGATGGCATATTTATATGCATTCTATTGTGTCAGTTTGGATATATTGTTTATTAGTTCTGCACTATTTTTATATGCTTTATATTAGATATTATTATTATCATTCTACAACGTACACTTCTCTTTCTCTTATTTCTTTACATGCAAACCCGTATTATGGCCGCACCATAAGGAGACTTACTCCTCAGGTGTGACGCATGTGGTCGGTCCTTCCTGTGTGCTTCCGTTGCCGAAGGTATCTGAGGGTGCAACGCGTCTCACTGACGTCAATAGGAACACTTGTTCCTGACACGTGTTGCACCCGGGACGCCGGATGTGACGTCAGAGCGCCGGATGTCCGCCCCCATGCGCCGATTACCGGAGTAAGGTTTCTCTCCTTCCCTGTCTTGTAGCGCGATTGGTCCGGGGAGCACACGTTGGGGGCATAAAAGGACCATGCATTTTTCACATTGACATACTGCCCCCGAGGAAGCGGAAACGCGAAACGGCGTCGGGGCCTCGGTGTGGCACGCAGGCTGTATACAATGGGTGAGTTCTGACATGTGCCTTAGTTATAATGGAAATGACTGCTTTTCCTCTCATTTTGGCAGTCAGTCAGTGACCTTTGTGAGATATTAGGAGCACATGCTTCTTTCTTCTTATATATGCGGGCTTTTCTCTTCTTTCTATTTAAGACATAGTCTTTATATTGTTCGATTAGAAGGAATATACCGTTATGCCCTACATGCATATTAATATATTACCATATATTCCATTCTACTTTTGGTCATTGGTAATGTGCACATTTTGTTGATTCACCTTTATCACTAGACCTTTCTGTATTCTATATATTTATATATATGTCTGCTATTGCCACACCACGGCCATGTCATCTTCTTACTGTTTTTTTTATTGTTTTTGTACATGGTGTGTAATGATGTTTCTATGTATTGTATTTTGAAATAAAGTATATATATATTTTTTGAATTACTTTTTTGCAATCACTTTATTATTTTTTAATTAGTGTTGTAATTTTCATTCACACTAGTTATTCTTAGGGATTCAAGCTCCCAATTTTTCCTTATGATATCATGCATTATTTAGGAGAGCATCTCGCCTTATAAAAATGGCTGTTTTGATATTCTCTGTTCCAGTGTATGTTTATATATATCCCTTTCAACAGAGCAGCTGTTTCCCTTCCTGTTGACAGGGCAGGACCACTGGTGTCAAACTGATTGACAGCACGCTTCACTCAATTAGGCAGCGGAGAGCAGGCTGTCAATGAGCACGACACCACTAGTCCCGCTCTGTCAACAGGAAGAGAAACTACTGAAGAGTCAAGGATATCACCTTTTAAAATTGGTTATTTTTTACATCGTTCCTCGTGATATAAGTGATTAGACAACTTTATAATTCAGGTCTTTGTTTGCTTTCACACACACTTAGGCTACTTTCACATATCCGTTTTTTGCCGTCAGGAGCGATCCGGCATTTTTTGGTAAAACCTGATCCGGCGAAATCTAATGCTGGATCCATTTTTTTCCCATTGACTTATATTAGCGCCGAATCGCACCACATGGCCTTGCGGTTCGTCCGTTTTTTGCCGGATCCGGCTTTTTGTCTCATTCCAGCGTCTGGAAAAAACGGCTACAGTAACGTTTTTTGTCTCCAGCGAAAAAGCCGGAAGCGCCGGCTTTTTGTTACAATGAAAGTCTATGATCGCCGCAATGCGCCGGACCTGGCAAAAGCCGGATCCGGTGGCCGGATCCTGTTTTTCGTCTGAGAATGCTCAGAAGTTGCCCAGCCCACAGCAAACATATACAGTTAGGTCCATAAATATTTGGACAGAGACAACATTTATCTAATTTTGGTTCTAGACATTACCACAATGAATTTGAAACAAAACAAATCAGATGCAGTTGAAGTTCAGACTTTCAGCTTTCATTTGAGGGTATCCACATTAAAATTGGATGAAGGGTTTAGGAGTTTCAGCTTCTTAACATGTGCCACCCTGTTTTTAAAGGGACCAAAAGTAATTGGACAATTGACTCCAAGGCTATTTCATGGACAGGTGTGGGCAATCCCTTCATTATATCATTCTCAATTAAGCAGATAAAAGGGCTGGTGTTGATTTGATGTGTGGTGTTTGCATTTGGAAGGTTTAGCTGTGAAGGAAACATGCGGTCAAAGGAGCTCTCCATGCAGGTGAAACAAGCTATCCTTAAGCTGCAAAAAACAGAAAAAACCCGTCCGAGAAATTGCTACAACTTTAGGAGTGGCAAAATCTACAGTTTGGTACATTCTGAGAAAGAAAGAAAGCACTGGTGAACTCATCAATGCAAAAAGACCTGGGCGCCCACGGAAGACAACAGTGGTGGATGATCGCAGAATACTCTCCATGGTGAAGAGAAACCCCTTCACAACAGCCAACCAAGTGAACAACACTCTCCAGGAGGTAGGCGTATCAATATCCAAATCTACCATAAAGAGAAGACTGCATGAAATTAAATACAGAGGGTTCACTGCACGGTGCAAGCCACTCATAAGAATCAAGAATAAAAAGGCTAGGCTGGACTTTGCTAAAAAACATCTAAAAAAGCCAGCACAGTTCTGGAAGAACATTCTTTGGACAGATGAAACCAAGATCAACCTCTACTAGAATGATGGAAAGAGAAAAGTATGGCGAAGGCGTGGTACAGCTCATGATCCAAAGCATACCACATCATCTGTAAAACATGGCGGAAGCAGTGTGATGGCTTGGGCATGCATGGCTGCCAGTGGCACTGGGTCACTAGTGTTTATTGATGATGTGACACAGGACAGAAACAGCCGAATAAATTCTGAGGTATTCAGAGCCATACTGTGTGCTCAGATCCAGCCAAATGCAGCCAAACTGATTGGTCGTCGTTTCATACTACAGATGGACAATGACCCAAAACATAAAGCCAAAGCAACCCAGGAGTTTATTAAAGCAAAGAAGTGGAATATTCTTGAATGGCCAAGTCAGTCACCTGATCTCAACCCAATTGAACATGCATTTCACTTGTTAAAGACTAAACTTCAGACAGAAAGGCCCACAAACAAACAACAACTGAAAACCACCGCGGTGAAGGCCTGGCAGAGCATCAAAAAGAAGGAAACACAGTGTCTGGTGATGTCCATGAGTTCAAGACTTCAGGCAGTCATTGCTAACAAAGGGTTTTCTACCAAGTACTAGAAATGAACATTTTATTTACAATTATTTAATCTGTCCAATTACTTTTGGTCCCTTTAAAAACAGGGTGGCACATGTTAAGGAGCTGAAACTCCTAAACCCTTCATCCAATTTTAATGTGGATACCCTCAAATGAAAGCTGAAAGTCTGAACTTCAACTGCATCTGATTTGTTTTGTTTCAAATTCATTGTGGTAATGTCTAGAACCAAAATTAGATAAATGTTGTCTCTGTCCAAATATTTATGGACCTAACTGTATAAACCATGCCAGTGGGACCCTCAGCCATAACCATGCAGCCATCCAAGAAGGCAGTAGCCAGCCGCAGGAGAAGGCAGTAGCCATCATCCCAGCAGCAGCAGCAGCCATCATCCCAGCAGCAGCAGCAGCCATCATCCCAGCAGCAGCAGGACAGTACGACAGCAGGAGACGCTAGACGGTAAATATCACACACCCCATTCAAAAAAAAATGTTAACATGTCTAACCAATTTTTGTGTTTCAGCCAGGGCCATGCAATATCAATATATTCATAGCATTTTTTTCTCTTTATTCCACAGCAGAGTCCGCCAAGCCGCAGCAGAAATAGAGTCCCAGCAGCAGCAGCCATCATCTCAGCAGCAGCAGCAGCCATCATCCCAGCAGCAATACAATACTATATATATAGATAATAAGTCCAGCAAAACAAGGGAGTATTTTTATGAATAATAATAATTTATTTGCAAAAGGAATTTAATTAGGCAAAGGCACAGGGTGAGACAAAAACAACTAAGATAGGCTAATATTCAAGAGATGTTAAGTGTAGAGCCAGACAGAATGCAGTCCATTGGAAGCATGCTCTAGTATCACAGTATGTCAAATATATAAATGTAAGGAGACACGGTTGTCGCAATAGCATGACAATTAGATTCACTATGTAACAAATTTTTATTTATTTTTTGTTCCTAGGTCCAAAGTGTGTTTTCCTAACCCATTATGCCTAAAACAAATAGAAAATAGTTGTTGTTCCACAAAAACTTTGCTTTTGTGATCAGGACAATGAAATTTTGAAATTTGTCTGTTTTCGGGAAAATTCTCGATTCTTATTCAATACGGAGTAGTCTTCTAGAATATTGTTTAACTGCTAGAATTGTGCAGAAGTTTCTACAATTTTCCAGAATTATCTGGAAGTGTCTAGAAACTTTTAGAACTTTTTAGAACGTTCTCAGACTGTTCAATAGTAGTCATACAAGTACCTCATTTCACATGCGAATATTGCACATGTGAATATTGCAAGAAAACTCTTGAAGGTAAGGTGAATAATTGCTGCTCGTTTACATGGCAGTGCTTTATTTTGTAGAATCTCAATGATTTAGATCGAGTACAGTTTAACCCCTTACTGCCCGCGGACGGAATAGTACGTCCGTGGCCAGTATCCCCCCGATTTGATGAGGGCTCCGGCAGTGAGCCCGCATCAAAGCCGATACATATCAGCTGTTTTGAACAGCTGACATATGCCCGCAATAGGCACGAGTGGAATCGCGAATATGCACACCGCTGACCCCCGTCATGTGATCGGGGGTCATCGGTGCATCGGCATAACAATCAGAGGTCTCCTTGAGACCTCTAAGGCTGTTATGCCGGATTGCTATGAGCACAACCCTGTGGTCTGCGCTCATAGCAATGCAGTAATTCTGCTACATAAAGGTGATCTGAGCATCACCTCTATGTAGCAGAGGCGATCGAGCTATGGCATCTTCTAGACTCCCATGGGGACGATTGAAGCATACTAAAAGTAAAAACAAATGTTTTTTAAAAAAAAAAAGTTCAAATCACCCCATTTTCGCCCCATTCAAAATAAAACAATAAAAAAAAAACATACACATATTTGATATCACCGTGTTCAGAATCGGCTGATCTATCAATAAAAAAAAGGATTAACCTGATCGCTAAACGGCGTAGCAACAAAAAAAGTCAAAACGCCAGTATTACCTTTTTTTGGTCGCTGCGACATTGCATTAAAATGCAATAACGGGCGATCAAAAGAACGTATCTGCATAAAAGTGGTGTCATTAAAAACATCAGCTCGGTAACGCAAAAAATAAGCCCTCACTCCACCGGAGATCACGCAATTTTTTTTTTAGCAAACTTAGATAAAGGAGAACCTAGACATGTTTGGTGTCTATGAACTTATAATGACCTGGAGAATCATAATGGCAGGTCAGTTTTAGCATTTAGTGAACTTAGCAAAAAAGCCAAACAAAAAACAAGTGTAGGATTGCACTTTTTTGAAATTTCACTGCACCTGAAATTTTTTTCCTGTTTTCGAGTACAAGACATGCTAAAACCAATTGAGTCTTTCAAAATTACAACTCGTCCCACAAAAAGTAAGCCCTCACATGGCCATATTGATGGAAAAACCTCTGAAGGTGCTGATGCCACCACTGCATATCAAGTTAGGCCTCATCAAGCAATTTGTCACGGCTCCTGACAAGGAGTCAGCTGCTTTCAAGTACCTCCAAGATCTCTTTCCAAAGCTGTTCGAGGCAAAGGTCAAGGCTGGTATCTTCTTCGGACCACAGATCAAGAAGATCATAGAATGTGACGAGTTCGCCAGGCTGCTGAACAGGACAGAGAAAACAGCTTGGAATAGTTTTGTTGCAGTGGTTCATGGCTCCCTGGGTAATCACTAGGCTAAAAACTATGTGCAGTTGGTTCAGACTCTCATAAAGAATTACGCCATAATGGGATGCAGAATGTCTCTCAAAGTCCATATCCTTGACGCTCATCTTGACAAGTTCAAGGAGAACATGGACGCTTACTCAGAGGAGCAAGGCGAGCGCTTTCATCAAGATATATTGGACTTTGAACGTCATTACCAAGGACAGTATAACGAAAACATGATGGGGGACTACATTTGGGGCTTCTTCGATTAAGCGATTTGCTGTACACTCACAAATCTAGAAAAACTACTCATTTCTGAACCTTTTTGAGTGAGTTTTGATTGTCTTTATCTATTTACCATGCAAGTGTTGTTTTTTATTAGACCGCATGAACGAAAATATAATAATTTCCTTTTTTTTTACACAATAAATACAAAATTTTCTGGCCTGTGGTCATAAAATCAAAGTTTGTGCTGAATGTAGTAGTTTTTCCATAGTCTTTAAACATAAGCAGTTGAAATATTACACTTGGAAGCCAGGAACAAAAATTGTGTTACATAGTGTTATCAGGCAAAATAATGCCACAGATGCCGAACAAAGGTATATATACCCTGAACGACTTAAAGAATATCATATACAAGGCATAGAGAATATCGCAATGTGCAATAGGGCTATACTCAAGTTCTAGTCAAATTTAGGGTAAAGGTAGAATAGTATCATATGCACAGCGATTTAACATAAATAGAATATTAGTTACCTTGTGACATAATGCGGTGAATTGAAGCAGCAGCAAAGGGACGGCAAAGAAAGCCCCGACGCGCGTTTCACCTTCCTCGGTTTCTTCAGGAGGCTTGGTGAGACGTGTAGTGCATGAGGTATAAGTAGAAAGAAGTGAGGCCATGAACAAATTGGTGCCTGTTTGGACTGAATAGGTCCCGCCCATGAAAGACGCTAACAGGGTAAGTGAAGGCAGGTGTGGATCTAATGACATACTGCAATGATATGTCCACATAAATATATCGGCATATCGGCAGGTGATGTTAATGGGAGGCGCATGGAAAACCTGCAAATCGACGCGCTCCCCCTGTGTGATGTGTCATCCCGCGATAACACGCGCCAGAGCGCGCCATGAACGACGGGAGGATTTGCCAGTAAGGATTTGTCTAAACAGACTATACCTAGATTTATAACAAAATTTAACACAAATTGGACGGAGATAAACCATATTTTCAAATAACATTGGCCTATTCTTCTTACAGATAAAGATCTCAAGAAACAACTCACATGTTACCCTTCTATTACCTGGCGCAAATCTCAGACTTTGGGAGATACCCTCTGTAAAAGTCATTATATACCTCCAAAAAGTTTGCCCTTCTCCACTGTTGCCAAAGGTCCTCCTTGGGGTTGTTTCCCTTGTGGGAACTGTTCAGCTTGCCGTTATATCAGTCGTACGAAAGAATTCCCTAATTCAACAGGAGATAAAAAATATAAAATCGTGCACCACATCACGTGTAATACAGATGCAGTTATATACCACGCTAGTTCTCCCTGCGGACTGATTTATATTGGAATGACGACAAGATCTTTGAAATTCCGTATTCAGGAACACATTAGAGATATTAAGAATGCAATTGACTGCGTGGATTCACAGTCATTAAAGACCATTCCGAAACACTTTTTTGACTTTCATAACTGTTCCCCAAAATGTTTTTTAGCCCGGGGTATAGATCGAATTTAAACAGGAATACGTGGTGGCAACACGAAACAAAAACTTCTCCAAAAAGAAACACGATGGATGGTGGTTCTGGACACAGTAGTCCCGAACGGCCTTAATGAATCTATCAGCTTCAAGTCCTTTCTATAAGACGTTATTGTTTTTAACAATTATCTAGTTTTAACTCTATTACAATTTTGGCACATTGTTTGTGATTCTTTTAATTGTTGGTATTAATTTCATATTCTTTCAGTTCTCTTTAAGATATGTGACGCCTGAATATTATGATGTGTGAACGCTACATGATTGACTAATAATGAATATTATCATGACTGAATAAAGAACATCAAAAATTCCTAAGTACATTTGATTGGCGAGATACTCCGGAAGATAAATCTACATATAGTAATACTATTTCTGTTACCACTCCTTTGAAGATCGGTTTGGACGTTATGAATACTTTATTTATTACTCTCTATACTTCAAAGCAGATGGTCATAATTGACCTTTATTACCATACAGTTGTTTGATATATACATTTCGTGAAGCTTGGCCAGCATTTTTGATATTTTGATATACTATATTCATATGTCATTTCCATTATGTTTTGCTGGTAGCTAATGATCGTTCATCATAATTGAATGCTATATATTATGTATGGTTTTCTTATACAATCTTGATATTTATACTTTTGTTATTGATATTATTATGATGGTTCTATTGATCTCTCTAATATGGACGGATGTGGATCCCATGTAATGTTATTTTCATTGCTGTTTATCATGACGATTCAATAGGGATTTTGGACATAGTAACTGCCGATTGATATACTCACATGCTATGCGCAGACGTGCCCTATGCGTGCGCTGTTTGTCTCGTGGTGCCGCGGCTGCTTGGACGTTGCCATGACGACGGGAGGAGATGACGGCTGTCCTCTCTCCCGTCGTTTGTGGCGCGTTCTGGCCCGCGCTATCACGAGACGACACATCACGCGGGGGAGCGCGTCGATTCGCAACTTCTCTATATACCCTCTACTAACATTACTCACTTGTCATGCGCGGACGCGCCCTATGTGTGTGCGGTGTTTTTCTCGCGGTGCCGTGGCCGCTTGGGTGCTGCCATGATGACGGGAGGAGGTGACGTAGTACTCCCTCCCATCGTTCATGGCGCGCTCCGGCCCGTGCTCTCGCGGGATGACACATCACACAGGGGGAGCGCGTCGATTTGCAGGTTTTCCATGCGCCTCCCATTAACATCACCTGCCGATATATTTATGTGGACAGATCATTGCAGTATGTCATTAGATCCACACCTGCCTTCACTTACCCTGTTAGCGTCTTTCATGGGCGGGACCTATTCAGTCCAAACGGGCACCGATTTGTTCATGGCCTCACTTCTTTCTACTTATACCTCATGCACTACACGTCTCACCAAGCCTCCTGAAGAAACCGAGGAAGGTGAAACGCGCGTCGGGGCTTTCTTTGCCGTCCCTTTGCTGCTGCTTCAATTCACCGCATTATGTCACAAGGTAACTAATATTCTATTTATGTTAAATCGCTGTGCATATGATACTATTCTACCTTTACCCTAAATTTGGCTAGAACTTGAGTATAGCCCTATTGCATATTGCGATATTCTCTATGCCTTGTATATGATATTCTTTAAGTCATTCAGGGTATATATACCTTTGTTCGGCATCTGTGGCATTATTTTGCCCGATAATCTAATTGTCATGCTATTGCGACAACCCTGTGTCTCCTTACATTTATATATTTGACATACTGTGATACTGGAGCATGCTTCCAATGGACTGCATTCTGTCTGGCTCTACACTTAACATCTCTTGAATATTAGCCTATCTTAGTTGTTTTTGTCTCACCCTGTACCTTTGTCTAATTAAATTCCTTTTGCAAATAAATTATTATTATTCATAAAAATACTCCCTTGTTTTGCTAGATTTATTATCTATATATATTGTATTGTATTACTTCATTACGGTCCTGCATTTATTTATTTATTTTTCGGTTTTGGCTGTTGCTGGCCTGGGAGTTTTTCATCCGTTAGGCCACGGATTTGGTTTTTGGGTTTATCATCCCAGCAGCAGCAGGACAGTGCGACAGCAGCAGATGCTAGATGGTAAATATCACACACCCCATTAAAAAAAAATATTTACATGTCTAACCAATTTTTGTGTTTCAGCCAGGGCCATGCAATATCAAAATATTCATTGCATTTTTTTCTCTTTATTCCACAGCAGAGTCCGCCAAGCCGCAGCAGCATCAGCCGGCCAGCAGCAGACGCCGGCCAGTTCCACACGCCGCCAGCAGCAGCCGGACAGCATGTCTTCTTCTTCTGGGAGCCCTCCCTCACATCGTCAGCGTTTACAGGTAGAAAAAGTGTTTGTTTTTTTTTAGTTATTTCACAATCCATCTCTGATATGTGGATATATGTATTAATCGACATTTTTTATTTATAACCGGAATCTGACCCTGAAGAGGTGCTCCCAGAAGAAGAACAAAGGGGTGGACAGATACCCGGAGTGGGCTCACAATTCGTAAGTTTCCTGCATCCATCGCAGAATCACACTTCACACAACACATAGAAAACAATTTAGTACAGATATCACACTGCACACGACACATATGTCTGTAAGAAAAAGTCCTTACTGAGAGCTGGAAGAGCCGGGAAAAAGATGTGGACAATCCTCTTATCAAGCTGAGGTTGAAGTTTATTGAGAGATACACGGCAGAACAGGTACAGAGAATCAGTGGAGTTAAAGCATGCAGGCACAAAGCAGGGATTCAGATGGGCAGAGATTCGCTGAGAAGTCTGGCGATGAAAAGGCCCCTAGCCTGGCCATGGTGTGGCTCAGCGGCATAATGGCGGTGGAATGGCCCCAAGCAACAGTAACAGGGGCTTTTTATACATAATACAAACAAAGAAAGCTGCACCTTGCAGCAAAGGGCGTATATGGTTGCATCATATTGCAGAGAGAAACATGTGTTTTAGAACAAAGAATATAATGACATAATACGACAACATTAACTAACGCTTCCCCAAACAACATTAAAACCCATAAAAGTCATTGTTATCTATAGCTACTGTCCTCTATCTTATCACTGTCTCCAGACTATATCCATAAATTCAGGCATTTGACATTTTAATGAGTTTGTTTTCTACCAATATTATCACGTATACACATATTGACCATATGTTTGTTAACCCTATTCCCCTATTGATCCAATTTTCCTTTATGCACGTCATCTAGGTTTGCTAGCAGACATGATCTCATTTTACATTCTCCATCCACTGCTCCAAAGTACGTCTTATTAGCTCTATTGTAAAAGTTGAATCTTGGTTCCTAACTTTTCACAAGATGGCTGTCTAGTTCATCATGGCAGCTCATTATATTATAGCTGATCATTCTCTTACAATGCCTACATCCAAGCACATAATTTTTTTTGTTTTTATAGTCTTCTAAATCTGGTGCTCCATCAAGAGGTCCTCGCAGTGCCTCCCAGGGTCGTCGTTGTGAGCGACGCGGCGGTCTCCATTGTGTAAGTATAACTGTATTTTTTTTTCCCATTTTTGTTTGTATTTTTTTCCCTCTTTTTTTTTTACTTTTCTTGGTAGTTTTGAGGCTAATGTGTTTTTTTTTCTCTTTTTCTTTAACAGGCTTCACAGCATGCTCCCAACTCTGACGGTGAGGAGGGGCGATCGATGTTGACCTCCTCATCGATCTGATCCGAGAAAGGGAGCCGCTGGCTCTGGGAGGAAATCTGAACACAACTCGTGGACCGCTGGGAGGACCTCGATGCTCGGGCCCAGATTGAAGAGCGTAAGTATATACAATTCAGGTTGCTGGATGTAAACCAGTGTTTCCCAAACTCCAGTCCTCATGGCACCCACGGGTCATGTGCTCAGGATTTCCTTTGTATTGTGCAGACGGTGGAAGTATCATCAAGGCATCATGAAGTCTCTAACCTGTGCAACACTATGAAAATCCTGAAAGCATGACCCGTGGGGGCCATGAGGACTGGAGTTTGTGAAACACTGATGTTGTATACTAACCAATTTGTGCTTTTTCTTTTCTGGGGAGAGAATTGTGAAGCGGTGGCGGTCTGTGAGGGATCGCTTCAAGAAGGAGTTCAACAAAGAGATGGGGACCCCGAGTGAATCTGGAGGACGCAGGAGCAAGTACAAGTACGCACGAGCCCTGTCGTTCCTCTGGGCAACAATGGTCACCAAAAGGTAAATATTACACACCCATGTAAAAAAAAAATGTTAACATGTCTAACTAATTTTTTTGTTTCAGCCAGGGCCATGCAATATCACTATATTAATTGTATTTTTTTCTCTTTATTCCACAGAACAGTGACCAGCACTCGGGAGTCTGCACAGTTGGACCCTTCTGGGGCGATCCCTCAGGAGTCCGCCACTGAGGGACACTTCGACCGCCCAGGCCCATCTGCACCTTCCCAGCCTTCCCATGTGAGCCCTCTGTCCCATCCACCAGCACTGGAGCATCGTGGCCAACTGCATTGCACGAGTCTACTGGTCAGGAGATAGCTTTCCCTTTATCCCACCCTTCTGCCGCTGCCACCTCTAGTACACCTGTGGCTACTGGGCGGCAGCGGCAGAGGGGTCAGGAAAGGAGCTATGCGCCCGAGTTCTTGCATCTGAATGCATCTTTTCAGAACTGTCTTAAAGTCTTGTCAGAGCAAATGGCCGCAGGCTTTAATCAGCTCAGCTCCAGCATTCTGGAGGTAAAAACACTTTTGCAAACCATGCATTCTGAAGCAAGTAGATCTCCAAACCACAGCTTTTTCCGGTCTGTAGTCGAGCGCATGGATACGCTATCTCCTAGCCAGAAATATCACAAGGAGAACAGCCATGTAGTCTCAAATGTAGAAAACTTTATTGAAAAAACAATAAAAACACCAAAAGGGGGAAAAAATAGAAACAGGGATGGCAAGAGGGAAGTAATGCAATATGGCGGTGGTCAAAAACACCAAGTGGGAAAAAACCATGGGCAGGGAGACGCAAAGCTGCTCACAGATGAAATAAATCTAAGATGTTAGCAATCTATCATAAAAATAGTAAAGGTAAATAAACATGGCACATAAGTAATGGTACTGGTACACAAATCAACCCAATATACAAATAGAATGAAACTTGTGGTGCTAAATTAACACCAGAAGCATAAAGTGTAAATACACAGATATGGGCAAGTAAATCAATGTCCAAACAATGTAAAAGAGGGTGAAATGTTAGTTTGGCACCATATGATAACTGTGGCTAAGTATGTAAAGCGCAAGGCTCAATATATGCAGTTTGTATAGCAAGCAACATGCAACATTAGATGCCAGATGGATACATACACGTGCCATAATAGGCTACAACGGCCGTATAGAAATGTGCAAAGTATAACGCATTACATACATATATACGTGATCAATCTTAAATATAATAGCATGTAACATATGGTGCCACAGGAATGGGTACAAGTGCCATAGTGGCTATAGTAGCGATATACCTAAATGTAAGCAGAGCGACATCCAGCCCTCCCCGACGCGCGTTTCGGAGCCTGGGTGCTCCTTCCTCAGGGGGCATAAACATAACTGCAAAGTACCTCTATAAATACCGTCACCGCTGACACATGTGGCGATGACGAGATTGCTTCACAGAGCAGGCTGACTCCTCCCCCCAATACACCGTCACATCCTCCTGCAGGAGGACGTGTGCAGAGGGGAGGGAATGAGTGAACGTGCCTGCGCATGCGCAATGGGTACACGGAGAGATCGCTGACATATTGCAAGAGGGCAAGAGGGAAAGGGTAAGTATAAAGGAAAGTAAGATGCAAGAATAATAAAAAAAATAGTATATAAAGCAATGGTGTATCGGAACCAATCGGTCACAGTGTCTGGAAATCCACAAAAATCCATTGTGGGGCCCCACCTGGATACATGTGTACCACACACAGGACTGACTGGCCGCAACCATTGGAAGCAAAAGGTACGAAAAATACAAAAAGTACACTAAAATGCCCAAAAACGGAACAGCGTAAATACCAATAGCAGAGGAACCGCTAAAAGCAAATACCTGTCAAGTATATATAGTAGTAATGAGCAGGATTATATCACAACAATACCCATACATGTATATACCGTATAAGACATCAATAATAATTTGCAAAATACAGGAAAGCCATATAACATATGGTGCATTGAGTACATATCACCAAAAACAACTAAATAGATGAGTCATCATAACTTGAAAAGATGCGAAGAAATTCTTCAAGTAGAGTTCACACATTTTCGTATGGCTTGAAACGACTGTATATTGCGAAGCAATGGAACAATCTCATCCATAACAAAGAGGGCAGCTGAAAAATAAAATTGAACGTTAAAATCAAACACATTAAGTGAATAAAACACCTGGTGGAAATAACACCACCAAAAGGTAAAGAAGGCAGTGTTCACAAAAATGGGACAAATGACAAGTTTTCATTAAGACCGTCTGGAACGATGGTACCCAGGGTCCAAATCCACCGTGTCTCCATTTGAGACAATCTCTTTGATAGGTTACCACCTCTGATGTTGATGTTAAGGAGGTCTATCCCACAGACCCTAAGAAGTGATCCGTCACTATGATGGTGTTCCTTAAAGTGTCTGGGAAGTGTCTTGAGGGTAGATGTGTCCGTGCAGGCGGATGCCGCCAGTATACCCAACACATGTTCTCTGATACGGACTTTCAATTGTCTCGTAGTTAGTCCAATATATATCAAGCCACAAGGGCAAGTGGCATGATATATGACGTAGCGGGAGGTACATGTGATTCTCTGTTTGATTTTATATGACATGTCTCCTTTTGAGTTAGTAAAACTGCTACAGCGGACAATATTGGGGCAGGCGACACACCTCCCGCACGGAACACATCCACCCGTGCCCGACACAGAGCTAAGAAAATGGGAAGGAGCAGTCACTGAGTAATGGCTGTGGGAAAGACGATCACGCAAATTTTTAGCTCGCCTAAACGTAATAGCAGGACGTTCTGGAATGACTTTTTTGAGAATGGGGTCAGCTTGTAAAATGGGCCAAGCTTTGTTAATCACTGACCTCATCCTATGGGCTTGTGAATGAAAAGACGTGATAAATCTTGGTATCTTAGAGGTACCAACATTATCAGCGGAACTCCCATACAAAAGATTATTGCGTGAAGAGTGTTTGGCACGATGGTAAGCTTTTTTAACACAACGGCCACTATACCCACGTGCCAGGAAGCGATTCTTCAGTTCCCTGGCACGACACTCAAAATCAAAGTCAGTCGAGCAAATACGTCGTAATCTTAAAAATTGCCCGACAGGGATGGCACGAATAATATGGCCGGGGTGACAGGAGGATGCATGTAAAAGAGTGTTTGTCGCCGTCTTCTTGCGAAATATGTCAGTTTGAATGAGGCCACTAGAATCTTTACGGATAGTGACGTCCAGAAAATCGACAGAGCCGGGATCCCACATCAATGTCAGGTAAATATTAAGTTCATTGTTGTTAAGCGAGGATGCAAACTGCACAAGGTCAACGGAGGTGCCCTGCCAGACAAAGAAGATATCGTCGATATACCTGGTCCAAAGTAGAACCCGGCTGATCGACCCCTGTTTGTCTGACAGGAAAAGATCCCTCTCCCACAGCCCAAGAAGAGGTTGGCATAGGCGGGCGCAAAGGCCGCGCCCATTGCCACCCCCTGGAGCTGTAGGTAGAAGGATCCTTTAAACACAAAAAAGTTGTGGGTGAGGGTGAACTCTAATAGCTCCAGGATCAGGTCTCTCAGTTTGGTATGTAAGTTGGAAGTCTCTAGAAAGAAACGGATGGCCTTGAGGCCATCCTTGTGTCTGATGTTAGTGTAGAGAGATTCAACGTCCATGGATGCTAGAAGAGTGTCACCCTCTAAGCACAATCCGTCGACCCTGCGCAGTAAGTCACCAGTGTCCTGAAGAAAGGAAGGCAGGCCAGTAACCAAGGGTTGCAAATGATAATCAATCCATTGACTAACATTTTCTAAGTAGTTACCTCTACCAGAAATAATGGGTCTACCGGGTGGCGACGTTTCGTTTTTATGGATTTTTGGCAAAAGATATAAGGTCGAGATGGTAGGTTCCTTGACGATGAGTGCCGAAGCCAGCCCCCTGGTGACAGTGCCGTCATTAAATGCTCTATTGACAATGCATGCCAGTTGATCAGAATAGGCAGAAAGGGGATTATATGTCAATTTCTTGTAACAAGTAGAGACACTTAACTGGCGCAATGCCTCCCCTTCATACATTTGTTTGGGCCAAATGACGACATTGCCACCCTTGTCTGCTGGCTTCAGCACTACATCGGAAGATTTTGGAGAGTTCTCAGACGTATCCTCTCCTCCTTAGAGAGATTGTCAGTATTACCAAATCTGGGAAACTTCATAAACTCATCCGTCACCACCCGGACAAACACATCAATACTGGCACACGTAGAAAGCGGAGGAAACTTCTTTGACCGAGGCAAAATTGATGGAGGGATCTTACCTCCTACTGCAATGGATTCATTTGCTAACTCCTCCAAGGTTCTTATGGCCTCCTGTTCCTCCTCTGTAGGAAACAAAGTGTGTAATTCATTATTGAAGAAATATCTCTTAAATAATAAAGATCTGGCAAAGATGTGAAGATCTTTAATGGCAGTAAAAGTATCAAAAGACGGAGTGGGAGAAAATGATAGCCCTCTCCCCAACAAGGACAAATCAACATCATTGAGATGGTGGTTACTTAAATTAATGACCTTGTTATCTCTCCGGTCCAGCTCTGCCGAATTCCCGGGACGTCTTTTATATGGGTGGTAAGAATGGTCCCGCAATTTGTGGCCATCGAACATAGAAGTAGATGCAGCCGAGGTATAAGAAGCCTCCGACTGGTTGCTCATAGAAGATATAGAGGAAGTTTTATGTAACTTAGGTACACTAGGCTTTCTCCATAAATAGACACGTCCAGATTGACGTGCCAACCTCTTCTTGGGGCTGTGGGAGAGGGATCTTTTCCTGTCAGACAAACGGGTCGATCAGCCGGGTTCTACTTTGGACCAGGTATATCGACGATATCTTCTTTGTCTGGCAGGGCACCTCCGTTGACCTTGTGCAGTTTGCATCCTCGCTTAACAACAATGAACTTAATATTTACCTGACATTGATGTGGCATCCCGGCTCTGTCGATTTTCTGGACGTCACTATCCGTAAAGATTCTAGTGGCCTCATTCAAACTGACATATTTCGCAAGAAGACGGCGACAAACACTCTTTTACATGCATCCTCCTGTCACCCCGGCCATATTATTCGTGCCATTCCTGTCGGGCAATTTTTAAGATTACGACGTATTTGCTCGACTGACTTTGATTTTGAGTGTCGTGCCAGGGAACTGAAGAATCGCTTCCTGGCACGTGGGTATAGTGGCCGTTGTGTTAAAAAAGCTTACCATCGTGCCAAACACTCTTCACGCAATAATCTTTTGTATGGGAGTTCCGCTGATAATGTTGGTACCTCTAAGATACCAAGATTTATCACGTCTTTTCATTCACAAGCCCATAGGATGAGGTCAGTGATTAACAAAGCTTGGCCCATTTTACAAGCTGACCCCATTCTCAAAAAAGTCATTCCAGAACGTCCTGCTATTACGTTTAGGCGAGCTAAAAATTTGCGTGATCGTCTTTCCCACAGCCATTACTCAGTGACTGCTCCTTCCCATTTTCTTAGCTTTGTGTCGGGCACGGGTGGATGTGTTCCGTGCGGGAGGTGTGTCGCCTGCCCCAATATTGTCCGCTGTAGCAGTTTTACTAACTCAAAAGGAGACATGTCATATAAAACAAACAGAGAATCACATGTACCTCCCGCTACGTCATATATCATGCCACTTGCCCTTGTGGCTTGATATATATTGGACTAACTACGAGACAATTGAAAGTCCGTATCAGAGAACATGTGTTGGGTATACTGGCGGCATCCGCCTGCACGGACACATCTACCCTCAAGACACTTCCCAGACACTTTAAGGAACACCATCATAGTGACGGATCACTTCTTAGGGTCTGTGGGATAGACCTCCTTAACATCAACATCAGAGGTGGTAACCTATCAAAGAGATTGTCTCAAATGGAGACACGGTGGATTTGGACCCTGGGTACCATCGTTCCAGACGGTCTTAATGAAAACTTGTCATTTGTCCCATTTTTGTGAACACTGCCTTCTTTACCTTTTGGTGGTGTTATTTCCACCAGGTGTTTTATTCACTTAATGTGTTTGATTTTAACGTTCAATTTTATTTTTCAGCTGCCCTCTTTGTTATGGATGAGATTGTTCCATTGCTTCGCAATATACAGTCGTTTCAAGCCATACGAAAATGTGTGAACTCTACTTGAAGAATTTCTTCGCATCTTTTCAAGTTATGATGACTCATCTATTTAGTTGTTTTTGGTGATATGTACTCAATGCACCATATGTTATATGGCTTTCCTGTATTTTGCAAATTATTATTGATGTCTTATACGGTATATACATGTATGGGTATTGTTGTGATATAATCCTGCTCATTACTACTATATATACTTGACAGGTATTTGCTTTTAGCGGTTCCTCTGCTATTGGTATTTACGCTGTTCCGTTTTTGGGCATTTTAGTGTACTTTTTGTATTTTTCGTACCTTTTGCTTCCAATGGTTGCGGCCAGTCAGTCCTGTGTGTGGTACACATGTATCCAGGTGGGGCCCCACAATGGATTTTTGTGGATTTCCAGACACTGTGACCGATTGGTTCCGATACACCATTGCTTTATATACTATTTTTTTTATTATTCTTGCATCTTACTTTCCTTTATACTTACCCTTTCCCTCTTGCCCTCTTGCAATATGTCAGCGATCTCTCCGTGTACCCATTGCGCATGCGCAGGCACGTTCACTCATTCCCTCCCCTCTGCACACGTCCTCCTGCAGGAGGATGTGACGGTGTATTGGGGGGAGGAGTCAGCCTGCTCTGTGAAGCAATCTCGTCATCGCCACATGTGTCAGCGGTGACGGTATTTATAGAGGTACTTTGCAGTTATGTTTATGCCCCCTGAGGAAGGAGCACCCAGGCTCCGAAACGCGCGTCGGGGAGGGCTGGATGTCGCTCTGCTTACATTTAGGTATATCGCTACTATAGCCACTATGGCACTTGTACCCATTCCTGTGGCACCATATGTTACATGCTATTATATTTAAGATTGATCACGTATATATGTATGTAATGCGTTATACTTTGCACATTTCTATACGGCCGTTGTAGCCTATTATGGCACGTGTATGTATCCATCTGGCATCTAATGTTGCATGTTGCTTGCTATACAAACTGCATATATTGAGCCTTGCGCTTTACATACTTAGCCACAGTTATCATATGGTGCCAAACTAACATTTCACCCTCTTTTACATTGTTTGGACATTGATTTACTTGCCCATATCTGTGTATTTACACTTTATGCTTCTGGTGTTAATTTAGCACCACAAGTTTCATTCTATTTGTATATTGGGTTGATTTGTGTACCAGTACCATTACTTATGTGCCATGTTTATTTACCTTTACTATTTTTATGATAGATTGCTAACATCTTAGATTTATTTCATCTGTGAGCAGCTTTGCGTCTCCCTGCCCATGGTTTTTTCCCACTTGGTGTTTTTGACCACCGCCATATTGCATTACTTCCCTCTTGCCATCCCTGTTTCTATTTTTTCCCCCTTTTGGTGTTTTTATTGTTTTTTCAAAAAAGTTTTCTACATTGAGACTACATGGCTGTTCTCCTTGTGATATTTTGTATTAAGTACAGTTTGTCTCTCTATTATGTCCAATACGCACATGTGTATCTAGCACAGCTCGCTTTATTTATTACTCTTACATGTGTTATGTGGGTCATTACTAATTTTTGCATGTTTATTTCTGTGTTATGCACAGGCTACTTTCTAGTGATTACCATGGACTATCGGGCCAAAGAAACTTCTTGGCTCAATTCGTTGGATCAGGTGTTTGGTACAGGGGGAGGTGCGCAATTGACTGCAGTTGATCACAGCTGGGACGACAAGTTATCTAATGTTAAGACACTCCTGGAGAGGAGGTCTAGAATTTGGTGGAACAGGACCTTCCTTGAAAAATACGTCAATAATCATATGATACCCAGGGGCTTGAGAGTGAGGGTGATCCCCACTTATTTTGTGGAGGATGAACAATTCATCAAAAAATGGGAGGATGCATGTGATTTGTGTTCTTCCACTTTTCTTCAATTATTAATTGGCCTCAATTCCAGCACCCTAGTGGATCTGGACAAATCCATTGATGCTGTCCAAGTAGACATCCGCAAAGGTTGCCCAGCCGAGAGATTGAGCCAATTTGAATTGAGTCTTGATAAATCTATGGACCTATTGGTGAAAAAGATTCAAGAGAAACAACTTAATAAATATAACCGCGACCTTAAAGACTATCAATCTGGACGTGTCTATTTATGGAGAAAGCCTAGTGTACCTAAGTTACATAAAACTTCCTCTATATCTTCTATGAGCAACCAGTCGGAGGCTTCTTATACCTCGGCTGCATCTACTTCTATGTTCGATGGCCACAAATTGCGGGACCATTCTTACCACCCATATAAAAGACGTCCCGGGAATTCGGCAGAGCTGGACCGGAGAGATAACAAGGTCATTAATTTAAGTAACCACCATCTCAATGATGTTGATTTGTCCTTGTTGGGGAGAGGGCTATCTTTTTCTCCCACTCCATCTTTTGATACTTTTACTGCCATTAAAGATCTTCACATCTTTGCCAGATCTTTATTATTTAAGAGATATTTCTTCAATAATGAATTACACACTTTGTTTCCTACAGAGGAGGAACAGGAGGCCATAAGAACATTGGAGGAGTTAGCAAATGAATCCATTGCAGTAGGAGGTAAGATCCCTCCATCAATTTTGCCTCGGTCAAAGAAGTTTCCTCCGCTTTCTACGTGTGCCAGTATTGATGTGTTTGTCCGGGTGGTGACGGATGAGTTTATGAAGTTTCCCAGATTTGGTAATACTGACAATCTCTCTAAGGAGGAGAGGATACGTCTGAGAACTCTCCAAAATCTTCCCGATGTAGTGCTGAAGCCAGCAGACAAGGGTGGCAATGTCGTCATTTGGCCCAAACAAATGTATGAAGGGGAGGCATTGCGCCAGTTAAGTGTCTCTACTTGTTACAAGAAATTAACATATAATCCCCTTTCTGCCTATTCTGATCAACTGGCATGCATTGTCAATAGAGCATTTAATGACGGCACTGTCACCAGGGGGCTGGCTTCGGCACTCATCGTCAAGGAACCTACCATCTCGACCTTATATCTTTTGCCAAAAATCCATAAAAACGAAACGTCGCCACCCGGTAGACCCATTATTTCTGGTAGAGGTAACTACTTAGAAAATGTTAGTCAATGGATTGATTATCATTTGCAACCCTTGGTTACTGGCCTGCCTTCCTTTCTTCAGGACACTGGTGACTTACTGCGCAGGGTCGACGGATTGTGCTTAGAGGGTGACACTCTTCTAGCATCCATGGACGTTGAATCTCTCTACACTAACATCAGACACAAGGATGGCCTCAAGGCCATCCGTTTCTTTCTAGAGACTTCCAACTTACATACCAAACTGAGAGACCTGATCCTGGAGCTATTAGAGTTCACCCTCACCCACAACTTTTTTGTGTTTAAAGGATCCTTCTACCTACAGCTCCAGGGGGTGGCAATGGGCGCGGCCTTTGCGCCCGCCTATGCCAACCTCTTCTTGGGGCTGTGGGAGAGGGATCTTTTCCTGTCAGACAAACAGGGGTCGATCAGCCGGGTTCTACTTTGGACCAGGTATATCGACGATATCTTCTTTGTCTGGCAGGGCACCTCCGTTGACCTTGTGCAGTTTGCATCCTCGCTTAACAACAATGAACTTAATATTTACCTGACATTGATGTGGGATCCCGGCTCTGTCGATTTTCTGACGTCACTATCCGTAAAGATTCTAGTGGCCTCATTCAAACTGACATATTTCGCAAGAAGACGGCGACAAACACTCTTTTACATGCATCCTCCTGTCACCCCGGCCATATTATTCGTGCCATCCCTGTCGGGCAATTTTTAAGATTACGACGTATTTGCTCGACTGACTTTGATTTTGAGTGTCGTGCCAGGGAACTGAAGAATCGCTTCCTGGCACGTGGGTATAGTGGCCGTTGTGTTAAAAAAGCTTACCATCGTGCCAAACACTCTTCACGCAATAATCTTTTGTATGGGAGTTCCGCTGATAATGTTGGTACCTCTAAGATACCAAGATTTATCACGTCTTTTCATTCACAAGCCCATAGGATGAGGTCAGTGATTAACAAAGCTTGGCCCATTTTACAAGCTGACCCCATTCTCAAAAAAGTCATTCCAGAACGTCCTGCTATACGTTTAGGCGAGCTAAAAATTTGCGTGATCGTCTTTCCCACAGCCATTACTCAGTGACTGCTCCTTCCCATTTTCTTAGCTTTGTGTCGGGCACGGGTGGATGTGTTCCGTGCGGGAGGTGTGTCGCCTGCCCAATATTGTCCGCTGTAGCAGTTTTACTAACTCAAAAGGAGACATGTCATATAAAATCAAACAGAGAATCACATGTACTCCCTATCTATCTGCCACTTGCCCATGTGCTTGATATATATTGGCTAGGGTGAGTTCCACGGTCAGAACGCTGCGTGTTTGGCGTGTGGCTGGCGCAGCGCAACAGCAGCGTCCAGATATGTGGAGGGATTTAAGAAATCCCTCAAGGAACATGCATAAACTAAACGGAGACCTCAATTCCTGGTACACGGTCTCGCGCAAATAAAACACGGCTAGAAGCCTGGCTCTTCGGAGGTGTTCCGAGGTGTCTGACCCTCGGAAAGATCGCGTCAGAAGGGGGGCTAGAGGCGAATTCCCCGTCAAAGCTATGGTTCGACGTGAACAAGCATACGAACATTGAAAGTCGTATCAGAGAACATGTGTTGGTATACTGGCGGCATCCGCCGCACGGACACATCTACCCTCAAGACACTTCCAGACACTTTAAGGAACACCATCATAGTGACGGATCACTTCTTAGGGTCTGTGGGATAGACCTCCTTAACATCAACATCAGAGGTGGTAACCTATCAAAGAGATTGTCTCAAATGGAGACACGGTGGATTTGGACCCTGGGTACCATCGTTCCAGACGGTCTTAATGAAAACTTGTCATTTGTCCCATTTTTGTGAACACTGCCTTCTTTACCTTTTGGTGGTGTTATTTCCACCAGGTGTTTTATTCACTTAATGTGTTTGATTTTAACGTTCAATTTTATTTTTCAGCTGCCCTCTTTGTTATGGATGAGATTGTTCCATTGCTTCGCAATATACAGTCGTTTCAAGCCATACGAAAATGTGTGAACTCTACTTGAAGAATTTCTTCGCATCTTTTCAAGTTATGATGACTCATCTATTTAGTTGTTTTTGGTGATATGTACTCAATGCACCATATGTTATATGGCTTTCCTGTATTTTGCAAATTATTATTGATGTCTTATACGGTATATACATGTATGGGTATTGTTGTGATATAATCCTGCTCATTACTACTATATATACTTGACAGGTATTTGCTTTTAGCGGTTCCTCTGCTATTGGTATTTACGCTGTTCCGTTTTTGGGCATTTTAGTGTACTTTTTGTATTTTTCGTACCTTTTGCTTCCAATGGTTGCGGCCAGTCAGTCCTGTGTGTGGTACACATGTATCCAGGTGGGGCCCCACAATGGATTTTTGTGGATTTCCAGACACTGTGACCGATTGGTTCCGATACACCATTGCTTTATATACTATTTTTTTTATTATTCTTGCATCTTACTTTCCTTTATACTTACCCTTTCCCTCTTGCCCTCTTGCAATATGTCAGCGATCTCTCCGTGTACCCATTGCGCATGCGCAGGCACGTTCACTCATTCCCTCCCCTCTGCAACACGTCCTCCTGCAGGAGGATGTGACGGTGTATTGGGGGGAGGAGTCAGCCTGCTCTGTGAAGCAATCTCGTCATCGCCACATGTGTCAGCGGTGACGGTATTTATAGAGGTACTTTGCAGTTATGTTTATGCCCCCTGAGGAAGGAGCACCCAGGCTCCGAAACGCGCGTCGGGGAGGGCTGGATGTCGCTCTGCTTACATTTAGGTATATCGCTACTATAGCCACTATGGCACTTGTACCCATTCCTGTGGCACCATATGTTACATGCTATTATATTTAAGATTGATCACGTATATATGTATGTAATGCGTTATACTTTGCACATTTCTATACGGCCGTTGTAGCCTATTATGGCACGTGTATGTATCCATCTGGCATCTAATGTTGCATGTTGCTTGCTATACAAACTGCATATATTGAGCCTTGCGCTTTACATACTTAGCCACAGTTATCATATGGTGCCAAACTAACATTTCACCCTCTTTTACATTGTTTGGACATTGATTTACTTGCCCATATCTGTGTATTTACACTTTATGCTTCTGGTGTTAATTTAGCACCACAAGTTTCATTCTATTTGTATATTGGGTTGATTTGTGTACCAGTACCATTACTTATGTGCCATGTTTATTTACCTTTACTATTTTTATGATAGATTGCTAACATCTTAGATTTATTTCATCTGTGAGCAGCTTTGCGTCTCCCTGCCCATGGTTTTTTCCCACTTGGTGTTTTTGACCACCGCCATATTGCATTACTTCCCTCTTGCCATCCCTGTTTCTATTTTTTCCCCCTTTTGGTGTTTTTATTGTTTTTTCAATAAAGTTTTCTACATTTGAGACTACATGGCTGTTCTCCTTGTGATATTTCTGTATTAAGTACAGTTTGTCTCTCTATTATGTCCAATACGCACATGTGTATCTAGCACAGCTCGCTTTATTTATTACTCTTACATGTGTTATGTGGGTCATTACTAATTTTTGCATATCTCCTAGCCAGCAGAATCATGTAATGCATTATTTCCACGCTGCTCTAGCGCAGGTTACCTCCCAAGCTCCTCCACCCACCCCAATAGTTCCCCCACACCTGCCCCCCCTCCTGCCACTGTCCCTCCTCCCCCTCCTATTCAATACCAGCAACCTCCCCAGTACCAGCAACCTCCCCAGTACCAGCAACCTCCCCAGTATCAGCAACTTCCCAAGTTCCAGCATCCTCCCCACTTCCAGCAACCTGCCCCGTACCAACATCCTTCCCATACCAACATCCTTCCCCGTAACACTTCCCAACCACATCATCTGCTCCTCCAGTTCCTGCCCAACCCTCCTCTCCACCACCCACCACCTGTTCTGCCTCCCACATGTCCTATTTTGTTTTCCACCCCTTCACCTCTTTTACCTACTGATCCTTCCCCATCACCATCCCAGTCCTCTCTCCACACTCCCAATGTCGAAGTGTCCCGCAGCCCCTCCAGCAGTATCTCCACCCCACACTATGCAAATTTATGAGATATTTATTTTAATAAAAAAATAAACATTTTTCGTTTGAAATTTTTTTTTTAATAAAAAATAAACATTTTTCGTTTGAAAAAAATTCTGTTAATAAAATTTTTTATTGAGCATACAATAAAAGTAAAATTGGTTGCTTAAAATTGTTGTCTGTCATTTATTTCTAAGGTTAAATATGTGTAAAACAAAGGTAAAATAATGTGGATAAATAAGGTAACATTTATTGGGTATACAAAACCAGGTACATAACTTTGGCGTAAAAGGTAAATTAATTTTACCTTTTGGAAAAAGTTGTGTCCCTGGTTGTGTATTAGCCAAAGTATTTCACCTGTTACCCAAAGTTGGGTACATTGTTAGGTAATACCCAATAAGGTACACAACTTTGGTTAAAAGGTGAAATACTTTGGGTAATACACAACCAGGGACACAACTTTGGCCAAAAGGTAAAATACTGTATATAATCCACAACAAGATAGACAACTTTGGTTTGAAAAGGTATACTGTGGGTACAGAAGGTACATGACTTTGGTTAAGGTAACAGCAATTTTTCAAACTCTCTCATCCTGCCAGTCTAGTCTTCCTTCAGGTGACAAAGTATTCTGCAAATTTGTCCCTCATTCGGGAAACAGCCACAGAACTTCTATTGGTAATGTTCTGATAATTATGCATGGTGGTTTCTTCAGAGTGGTCCTCAATGGAAATTGGTTCCTTGCAGATAACAAAATTGTGCAGGACCACACAAGCTTTGATTACCTCGTTCACAGTTTCAGTCTTGAGGTTTATCGCAGCCAATGGGACACGCCATTTGGCTGTCAGAATACCAAAAGCGCACTCCACCATTCTTCTTACTCTTGTGAGGCGGTAATTAAAATTCTTTTCGTTGGTGTCAATCCACTACTGGAGTACGGTTTCAAAAGGTGTTCTGACAGCTGGAAGGCTTCATCCCCTATACAAACAAAAGGTATAGGTGGGCCAGATGTTTGAGGCAGCGGTCTAGGGGGTGGGAACTGGAAGGTGTTTCCATAGAGATGACGCCCCGTAGCTGACAATTTCAAGACTTGTGAGTCATTGGAGCCGCCATAGGCCCCAATATCGACAGCAATATATTTGTATTCCACATCAGCGATGGCCATGAGGACAATGGAAAAATATTTCTTGTAATTGAAATATTCGGATCCAGATCCTGCTGGCTTGACAATGCGGATATGTTTCCCGTCCACAGCGCCCAAGCAATTAGGAAACTGACATATTTGTAGAAACTTGTCAGCAATTTCAAGCCAACTCTCTGTTGTGGGCTGTGGTATAAATTCCTCAACTAAAGAGTCCCACAATGCACGGCATGTGGGCTTTACAATTCAAGATATGGTGGAAACTCCAAGTCTGTACTGGAAATGGAGTGAGGAAAGAGATTCTCCAGTTGCAAGGAATCTGTGAATAAAAAAAAGGAGACAAATGAGTTCAAAATCACAGCATTACAGTCATGGCCAAAAGTTTTGAGAATGACACAAATATTATATTTTCACATGATCTGCTGCCCTCTGGTTTTTATGTGTGTTTGACAGATGTTTTTATCACAGACAGAAATATATAATTGCAAACATATGAGTAACAAAAGCTTATATTGACAGTTAGAATGAGTTAATGCAGCAAGTCAATATTTGCAGTGTTGACCCTTCTTCTTCAGGACCTCTGCAATTCTCCCTGGCATGCTCTCAATCAACTTCTGGACCAAATCCTGACTGATAGCAGTCTATTCTTGCACAATCAATGCTTTCATTTTGTCAGAATTTTTAGGTTTTTGTTTTTCCACCCGTCTCTTGATGATTGACCACAAGTTCTCAATGGGATTAAGATCTGGGGAGTTTCCAGGCCATGGACCCAAAATCTCTATGTTTTGTTCCCTGAGCCATTTAGTTATCACCTTTGCTTTATGGCAAGGTGCTCCATCATGCTGGAAAAGGCATTGTTGATCGCCAAACTGCTCTTGGGAGAAGTTGCTCTTGGAGGACTCTTGGAGGGCTCTTGAGGCGTTTTCCTGATGTCCCAAACAATCGAAAAGGGGATTCATCAGAGAAAATAACTTTACCCCAGTCCTCAGCAGTCCGCTGCCTGTACCTTTTGCAGAATATCAGTCTGTCCATGATGTTTTTTCTGGAGAGAAGTGGCTTCTTTGCTGCCCTCCTTGAGACCAGGCCTTGCTCCAAGAATCTCCGCCTCACAGTGCGTGCAGATGCACTCACACCTGCCTGCTGCCATTCCTGAGCAAGCTCTGCACTGCTGGTAGCCCGATCCCGCAGGTGAAACACTTTTAAGAGACGGTCCTGGCGCTTGCTGGTCTTTCTTGGGCGCCCTGAAGCCTTTTTGGCAACAATGGAACCTCTCTCCTTGAAGTTCTTGATGATGCGATTGATTGTTGACTGAGGTGCAATCTTTCTAGCTGCGATACTCTTCCCTGTTAGGCCATTTTTGTGCATTGCAATGATGACTGCATGTGTTTCTTTAGAGATAACCATGGTTAACAGAAGAGAAACAATGATGCCAAGCACCAGCCTCCTTTTAAAGTGTCCAGTGGTGTCATTCTTACTTAATCATGACAGATTGATCTCCAGCCATGTCCTCATCAAGACCCACACCTGTGTTAATGGAGCAATCACTGAAAAGAGGTTAGCTGGTCCTTTTAAGGCATGGCTGCAATGATGTTGAAATGTGTTTTCAGGGATAAAGTTCATTTTCTAGTCAAATATTGACTTTGCAAGTAATTGCTGTTAAGCTGATCACTCTTTATAACATTCTGGAGTATATGCAAATTGCAATTAGAAAAAGTGAAGCAGTAGACTTTGTAAAAATTAATATTTGTGTCATTCTCAAAACTTTTGGTCATGACTGTATACACCGGATGTTTGATTTGTTTGCCTGTGTGGATTGGATGGGTTGTTACTGACATTTGGTAAGAATTTCATGTCAATAACCCCTTTAGAAATAGATTTTTTTAGAAAACGTGATGTATTGACATGTTTAAAACATATTTTAGCTGCTGTATATCGTTTTATGGAATATATGAGGTAATGATAACAATAGTTGACCCTGAATATTTGTAGAAGACAAAAATAAGTTGTGGTGGATCAGGGAAATGCGGTGTAGTATAGTTCGATTTCAGCATAGCATGTGATAAAATATCTCATCATCTCATTTTGAAAAAATGACCAAGTTTGGGATTGACAAGGCTACGGTTTGGTGGATTCATAACTGGCTCAGTGATCGTACTCAAAGAGTGGTAATAAATGGTTGCACATCCAATTGGAAGAGTGTTTCAAGTGGAGTATCACAGTGCTCTGTCCTGTCCTCAGAGTTGTTCAACATTTTTATAAATGATCTAGATAAGGGAACTGAAGGTATATTAATCAAATTTGCAGACGATGCAAAGCCAGGAGGGATAGCTAACACAGAGAAAGGATTCAGAAGGATCTAGATAAGCTTGAACAATGGGCAGCGACTAATAGAAAGGTATTTAACAGGAAGAAATATCTTTCTGAATCTTGAATAAAACAATGAACAGGAGAAAATTTGAAAATGGAGATGGTAGTTGATGATGTGAAGTCATGATTTTCTGAACAGGATAACAAAAAGTAATTCTAGTCGTTTAGAAAACAAATTGAATGAGGCATTACCTGTATAGAGTATAAAGGTGATCATGTTGAATAAAATAGTATTAGGTTCAAAACCTATTTTTCTTTTGTAAGGTAGGCCATCTATATAGCAACACCCTATCACAGGGGTCTCAAACTCGCGGCCCGAGGGCCAACTGCGGCCCTCGGGACACGAGTTTGCGGCCCTCACCTCAACGGCCCTCGGTACGGTATTTTGCGGCCCTCGGCTGGGATCTCGCATGCGAGAAACACCGCATGTGAAATCCCAGTCACTCGTAGTACCGCTCATTAAGGTCATGAATATGGACGCCACTCCTCTCATAGGCGTGGCGCCCATATTCATGAGCTTAATGAGCGGTACTACAGAGAGATGTCGCCGGGCATACTCACCTCATCTCCTGCTGCTGCCGACGCCCGCGCTTCCTGTCTCTGACACAGAGAGCAGCGCCGCTGGATGACGTCATCATTCAGCGGCCTGCTCTGTCAGAGCGAGGAAGCGCGGGCACCGGTGATGCTGCAGACAGGTGAGAGGTGTGTGTGTGTACAGGTGAGAGGTTGTGTGTGTGTGCGTTGTGTGTGTTGTGTGTGTGTGTTGTACAGATGAGAGGTGGTGTGTGGTGTGCAGGAGAGTGATGGGGAAAAACTGTGATTTGGGAAAAGCAATGATGGGAGTGATGGGGAAAAGCAATGGGGAAAAAACAATGACGGGAGTGATGGGCAAAAGCAATGATGGGAGTGATGGGGAGAAAGCAGTGATGGGGAAAAGCAATGGGGAAAAACAATGATGGGAGTGATGGGCAAAAGCAATGATGGGAGTGATGGAGGAAAAGCAATGATGGGAGTGATGGGGAAAAGCAATGGGGAAAAACAATAATGGGAGTGATGGGCAAAAGCAATGATGGGAGTGATGGGGAAAAGCAATGGGGAACAAACAATGATGGGAGTGATGGGCAAAAGCAATGATGGGAGTGATTGAGGAAAAGCAATTATGGGAGTGATGGGGAAAAGCAATGGGGAAAAAACAATGATGGGAGTGATGGGCAAAAGCAATGATGGGAGTGATGGAGGAAAAGCAATGATGGGAGTGATGGGGAAAAGCAATGGGGAAAAACAATGATGGGAGTGATGGGCAAAAGCAATGATGGGAGTGATGGAGGAAAAGCAATGATGGGAGTGATGGGAAAAGCAATGGGGAAAACAATGATGGGAGTGATGGGCAAAAGCAATGATGGGAGTGATGGAGGAAAAGCAATGATGGGAGTGATGGGGAAAAGCAATGGGTAAAAACAATGATGGGAGTGATGGGCAAAAGCAATGATGGGAGTGATGGGGAAAAGCAATGATGGGGTGATGGGGAAAAAGCAATTATGGGAGTGATGGGGAAAAGCAACGATGGGGTGATGGGGAAAAAGCAACGGGGAGAATGAGTGCTGGGGAGAATGAGTGCTGGGGGAGAATGAGCGCTAGGGGAGAATGAGCGCTGGGGGGAATGACTTCTTGCTGTTAACCAGTTACTGTTTACTTGTCCACCACACTGCAGTGTCAAAAGAGGAAGACAGCGAGACAGGTAGCAACATTGCATCAGAGAGCTCTTGACCTCGAAACAGAAAATCCTCAGATCCTGGTATTGTAACCTAATATTAAGAATAATATTTATTCATTGATATTGCGCTATTAACCCCACAGCACTATACATACATCATCAACACTGTCCCCATTGGGACATTTGATAACATTGGAATGTTTTTGTAAGAGCTTTTCTTGTGGAAAACCTGATGCGGCCCAGCCTCACCCAGATTCTACCTCCAGCGGCCCCCGGGTAAATTGAGTTTGAGACCCCTGCCCTATCATATACAAGAAAAGCTTCATTAATGTAACAATGTAAGTAATATGAAGATCAGTCACTAGATGGCATCAGAAATCAATTTGCAGGAAGAAAATGTGATTTTATTGTAAAGGCACTAGATGGCACAAGAGGAAAGGGGAAAAAAATACTTGGCTAGATTTAACAAACTTGTTAATATCTCAGACTGCAAAGATAAAGCAATGCATAAACATCTCTAAATTCTCACATCTACAGCCCATTTCACCCCCCTGGGCACCACATCGCAGACAATGAGGCCAATTTTAGCAGCCCAACTTGACACTTCAGATATATACTAGACAGTCTTGTAATGCACTAAATTTATCAGAATGGTCCATGCTCCAACCTACTAGTTGGCTAACTTTAGTTTACATATTCACAATTTAGGCATTGCTCATGTTCGCATCAAGCAATTATAAAATAAGTCTAAAGCATATAAATATGTGCTCTGTGGCCGGCGACAGACACGGCTTTTTCACATACCTCTAGGCCGCCAGCTGAGGACAATCGCTCCGACCTTCCACTCCAATAGCTGCTCCTGTCTCCCTTGGGGACACAGGACCTCACCGCTCTTCCTACACTTTCAGGTAAAGCAGAGCTGTATGAACTGGGGCCTCCCTGAGCTCCCCTCCTCCCACTTTGCTCTAGTGTGCGCTAAACCGGAAGTGACATCAGACGCAGTCGCAGGTCTTTCAGCATCACTTCCGCTTGTATTCCATAGTGATACGCACTGCTGCATTACAGTGCGTACATGGAGAAAAAGGAGTAAATTCCTAAAAAGTGTCTGCAGGACCTTGATTGCTCCTGCTGAGGCAAGAGTGGGGGAGAATTTTCCAATAGGATGCTGCGCTAGAGTCCCAACACCTAGATAAAAGGAGTCCAGACTGAAGACACCACAAGGTAGGAACTTTCCATGTTGGAGGGTGGTCATTCTTCCTGCTCTGCATCTGCAGAACCCAGCTAGTACCTGGCTTTGGTAGGTCTCTTTAGCTTTGGAGCAGGATTTTTTTTTTAAGGATTATACTCATCGGCCCCTTCTCCTCTTTTAGGGAGACAAGGATCCTGCTCCAAAAAGCAAAGAAAAGTTGCTCTGGAAATGTGCCATCTGTTTAAAAAAAGCTGCCATCTTCCCATAATCACCTGTGTTAAAGTTGCAAAGATAAAATCATTAAAGAAGAGTACCCCTCCTTAATAGAATAGCTAAGAGTAATGGTCCACCAGGAGGTCCAATCATCCCTATCTTCATTTTTCCAGTCCTTTTTTGCAAACACCATCAGGGGCGAAAAAGAGGAAAATATGTATGGAGGAGCTATCTGATTCGGATTCGCAGGAAGGTCAAAGATCCTTCGCTAGCTAGTAGTGAGAAGAAAGCGAGTCTACCTTAGTATGTTTTACTTCCCTGGGTCTGATCACTACCTACTCATCAGAGGACATGGAGGAACTTCTCACAGCAGTAAGAACTACCATGAATGTGGAGGAGGAAGAAACTACCCATACAGTTCAGGACAAAATGAGGGGGTTTAAGGACACAAAAGAAAATGGTATTCCCAGTACATGAGAACATACAATACAAAGTCTGATATTTGACTAGTGGGAGCTTCCAGAGAAACACTTGTGGATACCAGCAGAACTGAAGAAAAGGTTCCCTCTAGAGTAAAGAATATCTAAATGTTGGTTGGAAAAACCGAAAGTAAATATTCAAGTAGCTGAAATGGCAAAAAAAAAGACAGCATTGCCCTTTGAAGTCCCCTCACAACAAAGACACCCAATGGGTCATAAAATGGACAGACTGCTAAAGAAATCCTGGGAGACTTCCGCAGCGCTGTTGAACACAAATGTTGTATCTACTTGTATAACAAGATCCATGTTCCAGTGGCTAAATTAGGTGGAAGAGCATCTCAGCATGGGATCCTCAAGAGAAACGCTATTGTGTTCCATACCTCTTCTACAAAAGGCCACAGGATTCTTAGATGACGCTTCCGCTAAATCAGTAAGAACAGCAGCCAGATCTTCGGTCCTGTTGAGCTCAACTAGACGTGCACTGTGGCTAAAATTATGGAGCTGTGACATAGTTTCAAAAATTAAGCTCTGCTCTATTTCCTTCAATGAGAAATACATGTGTGGGTCAGCACGAGAGGAGTTACTAGAGAAAGCGTTGGATAAAAAGAAAATGCTGCCAGAATGCAAGGTGGCCAAAAAGCAGTCCCTTCATCCTTCAGAGTCAGCCCCCTTCGTATAGGGGGAAAAGGGAAAACAGGACACTGGAGCTATCCCAAGGGAGGTAGACATCTTGTTCTCCCAGGGTCAACGTCAGGAAAGATAATGACGTCAGAATGGTAGGGGGTTGGATCTCTGGGTTCCTCTCCAAGTGGTAGATTTTTACCCCACATCATTGGGTTCCACAGTTTGTCCAAAATGGGATGAAGATCAATTCTCCTCCGAACCTTCACAGATTGAGAATAACTTACCTGTCATCTCGGAAATCAAGGAGGACCTTAACATCAGGGTTCCAGAAACTACTAGCTGCAGGGGTGGTCTCCCCAGTGCCAGAAATAGACTGCGGAGGACATTATTCCTGTGTGTTCTTTGTGAAAAAGCCAAGTGGGATGCACAGGATAATAAACCTAAAACCCCTGAATGTACATACAGTATAAAGTACAGAAGGTTCAAGATGGAATCATTAAAGTCCACTATTCCACTAATAGAACAAGATTGTGTGATGTCAACCATCGAACTCTGAGATGCTTATTATCATATCCCCATTCATCTAGCACATCGAGAATACCCAAGGTTTGCAGTTGCCCAAGGACATCAACTACTAAACTATCAGTTCAACGTCCTTCCATTCAGAATTTCACCGGCGCCCAAGTATTCACCAAGATCATGGTGAAAGTGGCAGCGTCCGTCAGGAGCCACAAAACATCTGTATTGTTCCTTACCCTGACGACTTTCCAGTGATAGGCCAGTCAGAGCAAAATTCTCAAAGATCACATACTGGAAATTCTTCAGCTTCTAACATCCCTAGTGTGGCTGAAACAGAATTCCGATCTGGTCCCTTCCACCAATAAGATCTTCTTCGGGATTCTGTAGGATTCACAGTACCAGACATCTCAGCTACCGGAAGGAAAATAGATCCAGATATGATCCAAAGTAACAGGTTTGTGAGATCTGAGGAAAATATCCCTGAGATCCGCAATGTCATTTCTAGGTTCCATGACATTGTGTATCCAGGCGGTAGCCTGGGCTCGAGCCTATACAAGAAGTCTACAAACCCACATCTTAACCTGTTGGGACGGAACCCCGAAATCCCTAAGCAGAATATTCAGATTACCAGGCCAAGTAATAACTTCACTCAGCTGGTGGCTCAATCCAAAGAACTTGAGCTGATGAGTAGCCTGGGATCAGAATCCACTATCAACCGTCAGAACAGTCGCCAGCAGCAGTTTTTCATGCCTCATTTCAAGGCCTATGTTTAACGATTAACGATTTTGTCGGGAGTTTAGGTACTAGGTACTCCTTCCCCATCCCCTAACACTTGGGCCACCCTAGCTCAACCTGTTTCCCAGATTACTATTGATTGTGAAGACGCGGGAGCGACGTACCATGCCTTAGCTCCAGGGAAGAGGGGAGTAGTAGTGTACCATAATACAAGACAAGACTAACAAGGTAATAAAAACAGGGATAAAGGAAAATACCAATCATACAAATATACTTAACCCCTTCACCCTAAAGCCTGTTTTCACCTTCCTGACCAGGCCAATTTTTACAATTCTGACCACGGTCACTTTGAGGTCATAACTCTGGAATGCTTCAATGGATCCCACTGAATCTGAGAATGTTTTCTTGTGACATATTGTACTTCACGATCGTGGTAAGAAATTTTTGATATGACTTGCATTTATTTGTGACAAAAAACGGAAATTTGGCAAAAATTTTGAAAATTTAGCAATTTTTCAAAATTTAAATTTTTATGCCCTTAAATCAGAGTTATAATGCACAAAATAGTGAATAAACAACATTTTCCACATGTCTACTTTACATCAGCACAAATTTTGAAACAATTTTTTTGTTAGGAAGTTAAGGGTTAAAAGTTGACCAGTGAGGTGTCATTTTTACAACAAAATTTGCAAAACCATTTTTTTTTAAAGGACCACCTTACATTTGAAGTGACTTTGAGGGGCCTATAAGACAGAAAATACCCAAAAGTGATGCCATTCTATAAACTGCACCCCTCAAGGTACTCAAAACCACATTCAAGAAGTTTATTAATCCTTCAGGTGCTTCACAGGAATTTTTGGAATGTGGAAGGAAAAAATAAACATTTACTTTTCTTTCACAAAAATTTTCCTTTAGACCCATTTTTTTTTTTACTTTCGAAAGGCTAGCAGGAGAAAATGGACCATAAAATTTGTTGTGCAATTTCTCCTGAGCATGCCAATACCCCATATGTGGGGAAATCTACTGTTTGGGCACACGGCAGGGATCGTAAGGACAAGAGCGCCATTTCACTTTTTGAATGTAAAATTTGCTGGCATAATTAGAAGACACCATGTCATGTTTGGATAGTCCTTGATGTTGGGGGATTCCACTGTTTAGGCATAAGTGACACCATTTTGGAAACTAGACCCCTAATGGAACTTATCTAGATGTGTTTTGAGCATCTTGAACCCACAGGTGCTTCACAGAAGTTTATAACATAGAGCCGTGGAAATATAAAGAAATATCACATTTTTCAGCAAATAAATCTTTTTTTAGCTTAATAGTTTGCATTTTCATAAGGGTAACAGGAGAAATTGCTCCATACAATTTGTTGTGCAATTTCACCTGAGTACGCCGATACCCCAAATGTGGGGGAATACTACAGTTTGGGCGCATGGTAAGTCTTGGAAGGGAAGCACATTTGACTTTTTGAATGTAAAATTTGATGGAATTAGCGGACGCCGTGTCGCGTTTTGAGAGCCCTTGATGTGCCTAAACAGTGGAAACTCCCACAAATTACACCGTTTTGGAAACTAGACCCCTTTGGAAGCTTATCTAGATGTGTTTTTAGCGCCTTGAACCCCCAAATTCAAGTTTATAACATTAAGCTGTGAAAAAAAGACAGATTTTGGTAAGAACTTACCTGTAAAATCCTTTTCAGCGAAGAAGGAAGGGAGACACAGTCATTACTAGTGGGTAGGCGGAGCCCACACAGGATAGAACACCTCAGATTAAAAAAGAGTGTTGACCGGCCCCTCCAGCTTGGGCTCCTCCTACTCCAGCTCTCCAGTCCGTACACAAGCTAAGGAAGAGCAAATATCACCAGCGTAGCAACATAACCCCTTCTGAAGAACTTCAGAGAGAGAACAAGAAGATAGGTTATGCATATAACAGAAAAAAACACACAGTCCCAGGTACTACTCACTGAACCTGACCACTGCGATGAGCTGGCAATGCTGGAACAGAGCCTTAGCGCGTCGACCTCAGCCCAGATAATCGCTATCAGAGAAGGGTCACGCCGCATAACACAACAACACACTTCTGCCATGGGAGGGATCTGTGTCTCCCTTCCTTCTTCGCTGAAAAGGATTTTACAGGTAAGTTCTTACCAAAATCCGTCTTTCAGCAGCAGATGAAGGAAGGGAGACACAGTCATTACTAGTGGGACGTCCCAAAGCAGTCCAAAAATAAGGGTGGGCAAAAAACCAACAGAGGCAGATTCCCAACAACCTAGTTAAATGCGCAACTAGCGCTAAATACAAGTTCACAAGAACTTTAAACTATAGTCGCCTGCAGGACCCTACGTCCTAAGGCCGCATCAGTGGAAGCACTGACGTCCACCTTATAAAATTTTGTAAACGTGTGGACGGAGCGCCAGGTCGCCGCCCTGCAGAGCTGAGCTGCCGAGGCCCCTTGATGAAAGGCCCATGATGAACCCACAGCCCTCGTGTAGTGAGCTCGAATCTTAATCGGGCAAGGTTCGCTCTTAAGTCGGTAAGCCTCTAAAATGGCCGACCGAATCCAACGAGCTATAGAATCCTTGGAAGCTCGTTGACCACGTCGACGACCTGCTGGACTCACAAACAGAGAATCCGACTTCCGAAAACTTTGAGTAATAGACAAATAGAACTTCAAAGCCCGCACTAAATCCAATGTGTGCAAGGCCCGTTCCTTCGCATTCCTCGGCTCCGGACAGAGCGAGGGCAACACAATATCCTGGTTAACATGAAATTGTGACACCACCTTAGGTAGAAAGTCACCCCGAGTGCGAAGCACTACGCAATCCGGGTGAAAATCCAGAAAAATTGGGCGAGCAAGAAAGAGCCGCCAACTCAGAAAACCTTCTCAAAGAAGTGACCGCCACTAGGAAGGTAACCTTCCAAGAGAGCAAAGAAAGACTAACAGAGTCCATAGGCTCAAAAGGCCCATGTTGAAGAGCCACCAAAACAAGATTGAGCTGCCAAGGAGACACAAACGCCTTCCGCGGCGGAAACTGACGGGTTACTCCGCGAAAAAAGGAGCGTACGTCCCTACGCGAAACGATAGCCTTCCGAATTAGCAAGGACAGAGCAGAAACCTGCCCCTTCAGAGTGCTAACTGCCAAACCCTTGTCCAGCCTGTATTGCAAAAAGGCCAACAGATTGGGAATGGAAAAAATCCTCGGGTTCTTTGAAGACCCCGAGCACCACGAAAAGAAGGCTTCCCAAGACTTGTGATAAATCCTAGTAGTAGCCGGACCTCTGGCAGCTCGCAGAGCGGCAATGACTTCGGCTGAAAAACCTTGACGGGTCAAGATTTCGGTCTCAAGAGCCACGCCGTCAAACGCAGAGACTTCAGGTCCGGATGGCGAACGGGCCCTTGAGTTAACAGGTCCGGGCGAAGAGGGAGTGGAAGTGGAGGCACTGCCAGAAGCGACACCAGTGTCGAGAACCACGTCCTCCTTGGCCAATCTGGGGCTATCAACATAGCTGGGACTCTCTCCAGTCTGATCCGACGCAACACCAGAGGAAGTAAGGATATCGGCGGGAACACATAGATTAACTCGAATTGGTCCCACGGAGCCACCAGAGCATCCACCGCCACAGCCTTCGGGTCCTTGTACCTGGACATGAACGTTGGTAACTTGGCATTGACCCTGGATGCCATCAAATCCACTTGGGGAGTTCCCCAACGGGAGCACAGCAGTGCAAAAATTTCCGGATGAAGACTCGATTCTCCGGGATCCATCTTTTCGCGACTGAGGAAGTCCGCCGTGACATTCTGAACTCCTGGAATGTGAATCGCAGAGATGGCTGGCACCCTGGCCTCGGCCCATACCAGGATCCGAGACACCTCCATCATGAGCTTGAAACTCCTCGTTCCTGATGGTTGATATACGCGACCGCCGTCGCATTGTCTGTCTGCACTCGGACTGGTAGACCGCTTAAAGGGACCGTCCAGTGTTGGAGGCAAAGAAAAATTGCCCTCAATTCCAAAATGTTGATCGGCAGGACAGACTCTTCGTTCCAGACACCCCCCCAGCCTGTCAGGCTGGCATCGGTGGTTATGACCGACCACTTCGGAGGGAGGAAGGACTTCCCCAGGGATAACACTTCCGGACGTAACCACCAACCTAGAGACTCTCGCACCCTGTGGGAGATGATGACACTGCAATCCAGTGAAACCTGCGATCGATCCCAACGGTTCAAAATGAGCCTTTGGAGAGCCCTGGAATGAAATTGGGCAAACTGAATTGCCTCCATCGACGCCACCATCAAACCCAGAAGGCGCATACACCTTCGAAGGGACATTGCTGTTGAAGACTTCATAACCTGTACATGTCGAAGAAGACTCGCTTGCTTGTCTGGAGGCAGAGACACCACTGCTCGTACCGTGTCGAAATGCATTCCCAAAAACAGGATTGACTGCAACGGTTCCAGAGACGACTTCTCCCAATTGACCAGCCACCCGAAGTCCTCCAGGAGCTGAAGGGATAGATTGCGAGCCGTCACCGCCTCCTACTTTGAGGACGCCACAATCAAAAGGTCGTCCAGGTAGGGAAGAATCGTAACCCCCTGTCTTCGAAGGATCGCCATGAGAGGTGCCAGAATTTTTGTAAAAACTCTGGGTGCTGAGGCCAACCCGAATGGCAGGGCCACAAATTGGTAGTGGTCCTGACCTATGGCAAAACGAAGGAAACGTTGGTGGGCCCTTCCAACGGGAACATGCAAATAAGCGTCGCGAATGTCGATTGACACCAAAAAATCGTTCTGCGACAGGGCCCCACAACGGAGCGAAGTGACTCCATGCGGAATTTCCGGGTGCGGACATGCCGATTCAATCTTTTGAGATCCAGAATGGGGCGAAATTTGTCCTCCTTTTTGGGGACTACAAAGAGGTTGGAATAAAACCATCTTCCCCGGTCCTCCGGTGGAACCGGTACCACCACACCCTTCTGCAGAAGGGAACCGACCTCCCGCAGTAGAGCGGCAGAAAGCTCGGGCTCTGACGGAATGCGAGATTTCTGGGGGTCGAGAAAGAAACTCTATGAAATAGCCTGCTGACACAACCCACATCACCCAGGCGTCTGACACGCGGGAAGCCCAAATCGGTTCGAATTGGAGCAGGCGACCTCCCACTCGAGAGCCCTCGAGTGAGATCCTGGCGTCAGTCCGCCTTAGCGGGCTTTTTGTTAGCTTCCCGCTTGTCTCGGTGGAAGCTCTGTTTCCAGGGAGTGCGGGATTTCTGGGCGTTCTTTTTTCCTGAAAAAGAGGGACGACCCGATCCCCAAGAGGACTTACCGAACCGTCCCCTGGACCGAAAGGACCGCCGACTATTACCGGCACTAGGCCTGCCAGACGCAGAAGCCACAGCTCTTTGCTGCAGTAAAGCCGTTTCTTTTGCCTCTGCTTTGGCAATCAGCTTGTAAGCTAAAGATAGCAAACCTTGCTTGGAAACCGCGTCCCCGGTCCACTGTCTAAGCCACAGTGCTCTCCTGACTGTGACCGCCAGGATTGCGCCCTGGACAGTAGTGACGCAGTTCCAAACCTGCATCACTGCCATATCGGGCTGCATCCTCCAACAACTTGAAAAGCCCATCTACCTCAGGTAGTGGGGATCCATCTTGCCACGCCGTCCGTAGACGGTCTAACCAGCTTAGGGAAGCTTTACAAGCACACATGGACCCTAGCTGAATCCATGACCCGCGGCCTCGTAGATGGATTTCGCCGCCATCTCCGTTTTTCTGTCCAGCGGATCCTGCAGACTCGCCTTCCCTTTAACAGGAAGTAATGAGGATTTGCTAAGCTGGGATAAAGGGACATCCACTTCAGGAGAAGGAATCCAATTATCAATCAACTCCGTCGTACACGGATACAGCGTCAAACCGTGTCCTCTGAAAACGTTTATCTGGACACAGGGTTCCTTCTCCACTGCCCCATTAAGCTCATCCAGAGATGGTAATGTTGATCGCGACCTATGCGACTCCTGAAACATCCGGGCCGACTTACCAGGACGTCTAGTTACCTCCTCAGGTAACTGTAACGCCTCCCTCATGGCTCCAATAAAAGCCTCTGTACGGCCCAAAAGAGAGGCAGAGTGTCCCTGCCGATCCTCCTTATCCGAATCGGACATCTCGTCATCTGAGTTTGAAGGGGAAGGATGGCACCGGCCTGTGTCGCTTCCTGCTATGAGAGGATCTAGCTGACACCCAATAACCTAGAAGGTCAGACAGGCCATCAATAGAACGAGTGAGGGCCTCCACTTTGACATCACTGACACCTCCGACCGCTGCGCTTGACGCCGTCAAGGTCTGCATGTCAGATACGCGAGGCTGATCCTGTGCGATGAGCGGTCGACCTCCCGGCTGATCTGACGTCCACAGGTTGAGATCGAACTCCGATACCCAACCAATGTATCTTGGAACAAAATCGGAGAATACTCCATTTGTTCCTAGACTTACTTGATTCAGTAGTCGAACGTTTGGTATCGATGCTCACCTCCTCACACAGTATATGGCAGGTTAAACCTGTCAGCAACTAGAACGTGTTTTTTTTTTTTTTTTTTTTAAAAAAGAAAAAACTAACGCTGAAAGGTTAAAGCTCTTAAAGAGAGAGCTACCCCAAACTGTCCCCCAATTAAGGGTTAACCGCCTAAGAAGGGGTTAATGTCGCAGACTCCTCACAACCCCTGTTAATGAAAAGGGTGTGCGAGTCCCAGGTGCCTCTTATGAGGTAGCAGCTGCAGGACAATGCTAAACAAGAACGCCAACGAGATCGCTAACATATTGCGCTGATTTGTACATCGCAATGACCGCCAAAGTCGCTAAATAGATCGCTAACCACTTATGCGTCATCAATGAGATCGCCCACTGTGGCAGCTACTAGCGACATTAAAACGATCACAAAAACGATCGCATTAGTATGCGTCGTTATTGTGATCATTAGCGGGAGCGTTCAGTTGGCAGCACCTTCAAAAAGGTGCCCTGCGCTGTGGGGGTGAAGGGGTCAAGCTTCTGCCCTCAGAAAGGTAGAAGCGACTCACCCAGCTGGCCGTGGTGCAGTTTGTGTCCTTTGGTCAGTCGGGGGGAGCGGAGAGAGACTCCCATGTCCTGCAGGCATCCACCTGCGGACAAAAGTACACAATCACCACACTGAAAAATGTAGCAGCGGCTGCCGCAGCAGCCGCTGAAGCACTCAAACACATTCAATAAAATGTTGAGTACTCACCCAGCTGAGCGCCACAGGGACCCCCAGGGATTTGTGGCGCTGTGCCCGTAGCTTCCCCCCAGGGCGGGGAACGCAGTGACCCCAGAAGCGCGGTTTGCGTCCCCGCCAGGGAAGCAACCCTCATCCCCCAGGGCCGGCAGGGTTCTGCAGGGACCACCTTAAACGGTAATGCAGATCCGCCAAGGGAGGGGTGGGGGTCCAGCAGCGCTGAGACCCCTGAGACCTCAAGACCACGGGGGTCCAAGTCCCTGTCCGATAAAAATAAAAAAATTCTTCTGAGGAGCTGCTCCAGCAGCGACTATCCTCTGTGACCTCAAATTTTAGACTGGAGAGCTGGAGTAGGAGGAGCCCAAGCTGGAGGGGCCGGTCAACACTTTTTTTAATCTGAGGTGTTCTATCCTGTGTGGGCTCCGCCTACCCACTAGTAATGACTGTGTCTCCCTTCCTTCATCTGCTGCTGAAAAACAAATTTTCCCACATAAATCTTTTAGCTACAAATTTTGTGTTTTCACAAGGGCAAAAGGAGAAAATGGACACCAAAGTTTGTTGTGCAATTTGTCCTGAGTTCACCGATACCTCATATGTCATTGAAATTACTTTTGAGGCACAGTGCAAAGCTCAGAAGGGAACTAGCGCCATATTACAGTGCAGATTTTGCTGCACTTGTTTGAGGGTGCCATGTTACAATGGCAGAGACCCTGAGGTGTCAGAACAGCAGAACCCCCCATAAGTGACCACATTTTACCAATTAAACCTTTCAATGAATTCATCTAGGGGTGCAGTGATTATATTGACACCGCAGGTGTGTCACAGACTTTTAATCCCTTGGGCAGTGAATAAAAAATAATTTGCATTTTTAACACTTTGAGCGTTAGCCCCAAGTTTTACATTTTCTTACTCGGAACTGGGCAGCGCGGCGGTCCGCAGTGTCTCCCCAGGCGGCTGCATTCTGCCGCCCCCGGCCTGGGAGTCGGCGGTTCGCTGTGCTGGCTGTCAAGCCGCCTCCCAGGGACCAATTGTACTGGCGTCTATACAGACACCAGTACAATTGAATCTCTGACCGCCGCGTCAGAGCGACGCCAGCGGCGTGATCAAGTCATGTGATCACACTGCTGACGTCACCCGCCGGCGGCGGCAAGAAGGGGGAACGATGGTGGTAAGTGTGCTCCACTGTGGAGCTGAAAAAACCACCGAAGATTAACGGGGGGCATAATATGGGGGGGTGATACTTTATGTGGGGGGATTTGGAGTGAGGATGGGGGATTCTTTGTGTGAGGGGATTTGGAGTGGGGATGAGGGGATTTTTTGTGTGGGGGATTTGGAGTGGGGATGGGGGGATTCTTTATGTGTGGGGGGATTTGGAGTGGGGATGGGGATTCTTTATGTGTGGGGGGATTTGGAGTGGGGATGGGGGGATTCTTTATGTGTGAGGGATTTGGAGTGGGGATGAAGGGATACGTTATGTGGGGGGATTTGGAGTGGGGATGGGGTACTTTATGTGTGGGGGGATTTGGAGTGGGGATGGGGGTACTTTATATGTGGGGGGATTTGGAGTGGGGATGGGGGTACTTTATGTGTGGGTGGATTTGGTGTGGGGATGGGGGGTACTTTATGTGTGGGGGGTTTTGGAGTGGTGATGGGGATACATTATGTGTGGGGATTTGAAATGGGGATGGGGTACTTTATGTGGGGGGATTTGGAGTGGGGATGGGGGTACTTAATGTGTGTGGGGGATTTGGAGTGGGGATGGGGTACTTAATGTGTGTGGGGGATTTGGAGTGGGGATGGGGTACTTAATGTGTGTGGGGTTTTGGCATGGGGATGGGGGGATTTGGAGTAGGGATGGGGGAATTTAATGTGTGTGAGAGGATTTGAGGACACTGAAGAGTATGTATGAGGGCATGTATGAGGAAACAGTATGGGGGATGAGTGCAGACACAGTATGGTGAGTGGGGGATGGGTGCAGACAGTATGGGGAGCGAATGGGTGAATGTATGTGGACACAGTATGGGGAGTGAGTGTGATGGGATGTGTGCAGACACAGTATGGGGAATCAGGGGTATGTGTGAGCAGACAATATAGAAAGTGAGGGGGTAAATATATGAGGAGACAGTATGGTGAACAGGGGGGATGTGAGAGTAGACAGTGTGAGGAGGGAGGGGAATAGTGTGAGGTGACAGTATATTGCAGATATTTTTATTTAGGGGCATTATAATGACTCTTCTGTCTTTAAGGGCGTCGGGTGGAGAGTTGGTGCGGAAGACCGGAGAAGATGGAAGTCTGCTGAGACAGCTGTGCATGAGAAAACTCATCATGGGGTCTGTACAAGAAGAAGAAAAGGAGACGACGTCATCTATAAGGTACCTGGATGTAAATATTATTTGTGAAACTGACTTATTGTCATGTTTTTCTTTATATTAGGAGCATTAGAGCGGTTCTCCAGGTCTGTGCTGAGTCTGCAGTCATTCTATGTGACTGCAGACTTCTGAATTCTCACAGTGCTCACTGCACGCTGTTAGGATTCTCTCGTGCCGGTAATTTACATACATGTGGTCACATGCTGACTAGACATGTGTGGCCTCACTCAATGAAATTGAACAGATCGAGGCCGGGCACGTTTAGCCGGAATGTGGCCAGAAGTATATAAATCACATGCTTGTGCTGACATGACCGTGTACTCTTGTCACCGGTAAGGGAGAACCCTAAAAGTGTGCAGTGCATTAGTTGTGAGAATTCAGAAGCTGCAATGTCAGTATTCAGCTCTGCAGGTTCCAGCAGTCATCACATGGACACTTCACTCATATGAGACTTTCATACTTATGGTCCTGTGACAACAAGCTTCTCTTCCTGCTTCTCTCATTTTTTCACTGAACATTGAGAACATTAGGGAGAGCAGCTCGTCGGTACATGACTAAGTGTGCAAATCGCATGTGTGCTTGGAGGGGGGGGTGGGGCGCCGAACAGAATTCTTGCCCCGGGTGCCAGAAAGCCTAGATACACCTCTGGAACTGGGTAAAAACGGCACCAAAATGTGTTCCACAATTTCTGCTGAATGTAGAAATACCTCATATGTGGCTGTACAGTACTACTTAGCCATACAGAGTGACTTGGGAGGGACGGAGCGCTATTTGCTTCCTGGAACGCAGATTTTCCTGGACCAGTTTGCGGATTCGATGTAAAGAGCCCCTTAGTGCTAGAAAAGCAGAATCCCCCCTCAAGTGACCACATTTTGGAAATTATAATCCTTTGGGAATTTATCTACAGATGTAGTGATTATTTTGACTCCATGGGTGTTTTACAGAAACAGGCAGCAGTGGATGTTGCTGAGTGAAAATTGCAAACTACAGTTGTAGTGACTAGGGATGGGCGAACCCAAACTGTGGTCCCGAAGACTGGTTTCCATGGGAAACCCGTGTTACAGTTCGGGTTCAGGTCCAGGGCCAATAATTATACTTACCTGTCCAGCGACGCTCCTCCAGTCCAGCGACGCGTCCTTCCGTCCCGCTGTCTCCCGGCCACATCTGCTTCCAGGGCTGCTCATTAACTGCCGGCAGTATTCACTGTACTCGGCAGTCTTCGGCTTTTTCTTTCAGTGTTCGTGCGGTGACGTCACCTCACGAACACTGTCGGAAAAAGCCGAAGACTGCCGAGTACAGTGAATACTGCCGGCAGTTAATGAGCGGCCCCGGAAGCAGATGCGGCAGCGGGACGGGAAGACGCATCGCTGAATGGGAAGACGTATCGCTAGATAGGTAAGTATAATTATAATGGCCATATCTGTAAAGTTCAAGTTCGGGGTTCGGACGCAAGTTCGCATCATCTCCGGCCCCAAACTCGAACTTTACAAAAAAGTCAGGCGAACCCACCGATTCCGAACATCGGGGAGTTCGCCCATCACTAGTAGTGACCAGTACGTTGCAGTCACCAGTACATTATGCCCAGCTCATACTTCTGGAGACATGTACCCATAAGTTAGGCGGGCTCTCATCACTGCAGAAATGCCAAACATGTGGGAGCCAAATGTGGTTTAGGCACACTGGGACTCCACAGGGAGGGGGGAGCATTTGGATGTGTAGAATTTGCTGAATTTCTTTTGGGAAGCGAGGAGCCATTTAGCTTTTCCAGAGCCTTTGTGCTACCAGTAACGTGGAAGCCCCCTATATTTCTGTTAACAGATGACAGACCTGAGTGGGGACTTGCTTTTTTGTGGATTGAGTTGAAGTTTCTATTGGGAATATTTTACATAACGTTTGGGATCACATTTATCTGGCGCTCTATGCTGAGCACTTACTTTGGGGTTTCCATTTAAATCCCTGAGTGATGCAACAGATGAAACCCCCGATGGATCCATTCACTATAATGGCCGACAGCACTTTTATGCAACCCTAAAAAGATGGACACCGCCGGATCACAGGTCAGACGGCATCCACAGTGTCTCCATCTGCCTCATTATAGGAAATTTTCAGCCGGGGGTCCTGTTTGATTCACATATTTCAGAGAATTACACAGAAACCCCGGTGTAAGCGCTCATAGCAGAGCGCAGGATAAATGTGCCCGAGGCTTACTGCGATCTTTGGGAGGCAGAATTAAAAAAAGAAAAAAAAAAACTCAACAGCATATGAAGAATTGGTTAATTGGTTTTATTTTTTACGCCGTTCCTTGTGCAGTATAAGTGATTAGGCAACTTTACTCTTCGGTCGGTGCAATTATAGTGATACCAGATTTATATCTGGTTTTTATAATTGGCTGCTGTCGTACACTAAAAGACGCTTTTTATTGCGAACTCTAGTTTTTATATTCACAAAAATGTCCAAAAGTAACCACAATAAGTAATGGCACTTCAAAACATAATAAATATCACAATTCCTTATTTATGATAGAAAAAGGAACTCTAGTTTTTGCATCATCATATAATTTTTTCATATTTCGGCCGACAGTCATGTGAGGGCTTGTTTTTTGCGGGATGAGTTGACATTTTTATTGGTACCATTATCGAGCACATGACATTTTTTGATCATTTTCTATTCCGATCTTTTTTACCGTTCCATTTGTGGTAATATTGGCAAGGCAGCGTTATTCTTTGGGCAGTACGATTACAGTGATTCCTCATTTATATCTTTTTTTATGTTTTAGCGCTTTTACACAATAAAATCTATTTTATAGAAAAAATATTTATTTTTGCATCACTTTATTGTGAGAGCTATAACTTCTTTAATTTTCTGTTGATGGAGCAGAACGGCAGCTTTTTTTTGCGGGACAAGATGATGTTCTCAGCGGTACCATTTTTATTTACATCTGTCTTTTTGATTGCGTTTTATTGCACTTTTGTTCAGCGGTATGAAAAAACCTTTTTTATGCTTTTTTTTACATGCTCACTGACGGGGTTATCTAGTGGGACAGTTTTATAGAGCGGGTTGTTATGGACGAGGCAATACCAAATAGGTGTATTTTTTTTTTTATTATTTACACAAATAAATGTATTTATTTGAAAAATATTTCTTTTTTTCCTTTAGAAATTAAAAAAATATATTTTTACACATTTTTTTTTTTTTTTACTCTTTTACATTGTCCCAGGATGGGACATCACTGTATAACATCAGATGGTTGATCTGGTGTTCTGCACTGCAGAGCATCAGATCAGGATCTGACAGGCAGGGAAGTAGGCATGCCAGCACCTTCTCCCAGCAGGTGCTCACAAGCCACCTTCCCTGCAGGACCCATGGAGACCATCAGGACAACGCGATTGCATCACGTGTTCCTGGTGGAAGCGCGCAGGGAACTGATTCCCTGCACAATGCCCCTCTGTGCCGCTGTCACTACTGACAGCGGCATCAGTGGGGTTAAACACCCGCAATCGGTGCTAGCACCGATCGTGGGCGTTGCTGCGGGGTGTCAGCTGTCACATACAGACGACACCCGTACGTGATTGCTGCCGTGCTCAGCATGAGGCCGCGCGATCATGCCCCCGTACATGTACTGCTCTTTGCGGGAACACAGCTGCAGCAGAGCAGTGTACGGCGCACGTTGGGAAGGGGTTAAACAACAGAGGTGAAAACAGGGGAGTGGAGGAACGGGTAAAACCAAAGTAGGAGAAGGAAATGAATTAGTACACAACCAAAACCTAGCAATAGATTCAGATAAATCCACCAAAAGCTTCTCAAACAACAATAAACCACCATCTCCTAATCATGCAGCATGAAGCTACTCTGGCAATGAGTGCTTGCCAAGGGGACGTACTAAAAGGAATGAAGAAAAGGAATAAATAACAAGAATGAACATAGTAACTTATAGGTGCAAAGACATGGAGAGGTATCAGAGATTTCTTATGCATCTTGGATAAGTAATGAATATGAAATATATGTAAACAATATGAAAATCAACACAGATCCCATATAAACAGGTGTATATTATATTCCCTGATTTGATAGGTGGGGAATGAACATGAAATATATGTAGATAATAGAGGAACGAACACATATCCCATATAAACAGGTGCTTATTAAATTCCTGAGCTTTATATTTGGGGAATGAACATGAAATATATGTAGATAATAGGGAAATGAACACATATCCCATATAAACAGGTATATATTATATTCCCTGAGCTTGATAGGTGGGGAATGAACATGAAATATATGTAGATAATAGGGAAATGAACACATATCCCATATAAACAGGTATATATTATATTCCCTGAGCTTGGTAGGTGGGGAATGAACATGAAATATATGTAGATAATAAAGGAATGAACACATACCACATATAAACAGGAGTATATTATATTCCCTGTGCTTGATAGGTGGGGAATGAACTATATGTAGATAATAGAAAAATGAACACATATCCCATATAAACAGGTTTATATTATATTCCCTGAGCTTTATAGGTGGGGAATGAACATGAAATGTATATAGATAATAGAGGAATCAACATATATCCCACATAAACAGATGTATATTATATTCCCTGAGCTTTACAGGTGGGGGATGAACAGGAAAAATCTAAGTTATTTACCATTAACAGGATTTTACAGAGCCCATGACAGCACCACCTGAGAGAGGGTATCTGCCCACCAGGAAAGGAAACCTACTGAATAAAAAGGCAGTACCTCTCCTCCGCATCAGTTTGGTTTCAGAGCACGAGAGGACCTCCAGACAGTTAGCACAACCCTCACCAAAAAACATTTTTCTTAACACCCCTAATAGTGCACACCATAAGTGATAAAAGCGGGAGAGGCAATACAATGGTGCTGTTATGGGCTCTGTAAAATCCCGTTAACGGTAAGTAACTTAGATTTTTTTCCCCTTCTCCCATGACAGCACCACCTGAGAGATTTATATAGACTGAAGCACCCTAGGGAGGGATCACCGCTTGTAACACCTTCCTCCCAAAGGATAGGTCAGTAGAGGAGGATAGATCAAGAAGATAGTGTCTATAGAAGGTAGTAGGGGTAGACTATGTGGCTGCCTTACATATCTCTTCGATGGAAACCTCCGCTTTCACGGCCCAGGAGGTCGCCACAGCCCTGGTGGAATGGGCTCTCAGATTTTCTGGAACTGGTCTCCGACTAGAGGTGTAGGCTAAGCTGATGGCGTACCTAATCCATCTAGCTAACGATCCCCTTGTGACACTACCTCCTTTCTTTCTGCCTTGGAAAGATACAAATAAGGACTTGTCCTTCCTACTCTGTCTAGTTCTGTCTAGATAGTGTATCAGTGCTCTCCTGACGTCTAGCGTGTGGAGTCTGTGTTCTTCCTCCGATCTTGGTTCACTGAAGGAGGGAAGGATTACCTCCTGGCTCCTATGAAAGTTGGAGGCCACTTTGGAGAGATATGCTGGATCAGGTCTCAGCACAACCCTATCTTCTAAAACTTGCATAAAGGGATGATCAATTGATAGGGCCTGCAAATCACTAATCCTACGTGCCGATGTCAGGGCTACTGGAACCACTGTATTGAGTGTCAAGTTCTTGTCTGATACTTCCTGTAGGGGTTCAAAGGGAGATCTCGTTAATGCATCCAGGACTAAGTTTAAATCCCACGGGGGCATTTTTGTAGCTGGAACTGGTCTAGACCTCTGACATGCTTTGATGAACCTGATCACCTATCTGTCTGCTGCCAGGTTGTAGTTAAAAAGGGCCCCTAACGCAGATACCTGCACCTTAAGGGTGCTAGTGGCCAGACCCATCTCCATCCCCTTTTGGAGGAACTCCAGAATATGTCTAATTGGGATTGAACCCCCAATTGGCTGCCCTGAGAAAGTTAGAAATTTTGCCCATATCCTGCCATAAATTTTAGTTGCTATGGGCTTTCTGCTTTGCATCAGAGTATTTACCAAAGCCGGAGAAAAACCTCTTTGTATTAATAATGTCCTCTCAAAATCCAGGCCGTCAAATGAAGACCTGATCTCTGAGGATGTACCACTGGGCCCTGCCTGAGGAGACCCGGAATATCCGGGAGAACCCAGGGGTCTGTCAAGGACATTCTCCTCAGCCATGAGAACCATAGCCTTTTCGGCAGAAGGGAGCAATGAGGATGACATGTGCTCTCTCCTCCCGAATCTTCCGGAGTACTGTCAGGATGAACATCAACGGAGGGAATGCATAAGCTAGGTGAAAGTTCCAAGGGATTTGTAGTGCATCCACCTTATACGGCCTTTCTTTCGGGTCTAGGAAACAGAACCTGTTGGTCTTCCTGTTTTTCATGCTCACAAAGAGATCTATCTCTGGCTGTCCCCAAAGATTCACAATCTGCTGAAATACCAATGGATCTAATTCCCACTCCCCTTGTTTCAAGGTTCTCCGGCTGAGGAAATCTGCCTCCTTGTTGTCCTTCCCCCCTTATATGTAAGGCTGATATCTGCAGTTGGTGTTCCTCCATCATCTGCAGAATTTGCTGGGCTAGTAGCATTAATGGTCTGGACCTTGTGCCTCCCTGATGATTGATGTATGCTACAGAGGTTCCGATGTCTGACAGGATACGCACATGATCGCCCCGCAATCTGGGAAGGAATTCTGTCACTGCTTTTTTTTATCGCGAGTAGCTCTCTGTAGTTTGAGAAGCTTCCTGCTTGAGATTCAGACCAGACCCCTTGTATTAAATTGTCTCTGAGATGTGCTTCCCATCCATCTGAACTCGCGTCTGTCACTATCATGTCCGATATTGGGAGGGACCATGGGACGCCACGTGATAGATTTTCTGGGTTTAGCCACCAGGTTATAGTTCTTAAAGTCTCTTGGGATAGTACTATCTTCCCTTCTAGATGACCTAACAGTCTCCTTTCCCCTTTAGGACATCCTGCTATAAAGCCCTGGAATGGTACTGGGCTCACTGTACTGCTGGAATGCACGAGGTCATAGAACCTAGAAGGGACATGGCCTTCCTCAGGGATATTGTTAGTCTGGACAATATTGCCGATACTAGGGCTATCATGTTTTGTTTCTTTTCCGAGTCTATAGTAAGCCCTAAGAAGGACTGAACCTTCCTGGGCTGGAGCCTTGATTTTTCTATATTTATCATCCAGCCTAGACTGGACATGGTGTTCTGAGAGAATTTTAGATGGGCGTTGCACTCCTGCTCTGTCCTGCCGACCACTAAAAAATCGTCCAAGTAAGGCACCACTAATATATCTTTCTCTCGCAGGTGTGCCGTTACTTCCAAAATTATCTTGGTAAAGATTCTTGGGGCCATAGACAGACCAAAGGGCAGCACTCTGTATTGGAAGTGTCTTAGATGACCTCTCACATGCACTGCTACCCTTAGAAACTGTTGGTGTTCCCGATGGATGGGGACATGATAATACGCGTCCTTGAGGTCTAAAACGCTCATAAAACAGCCTGGAAATAGGATCTTGATTGCCGTTTTTATGGACTCCATCTTGAATTGTCTGTAGACCAAGAATTTGTTGAGGCCCTTCAAATTGATTATCGTCCTGTATAATTGATCTGGCTTCCTTATCTGAAACAGGGGAGAATAAAATCCTCTCCACTCCTGCTGAACAGGTACTTCCACCAGCACCCTCTTCTGAAGCAATAGTAGTACTTCTGCTTCTAGAGCTTGCTGTTCCCTTCCGGATCTGGGGGACGAGATCCTGAAACTGTGTCCGGGGATGGACGATAACTCTAACCTGAGCCTTGTTTTTATAATGCCGAGTACCCAAGCGTTGGCTGAGATCTTCTCCCAAGCAGTTCGGAAGTGGGACAGCCTTCCTCCCACCTGGGGCGGCCCATCACTTGGAGGACTTTCTATTTTTTGAGGAGGGCTCTCCAAACATGAAGCCCTTGTTAAAAGGTCTTTTTCCTTTCCAGTCCTCTGGATGGCCTTTTCCTGCTATAACGTCTTCTCCGAAAGGAGCTCTTGAACTGCGGCCGTGATACCGTAGGAAACCCCTTCTTTTTGTCCGATGCCTTGTCCAAGATATCATCCAAAGCCTGACCAAAGAGGAATTTGCCTTCACAGGGGATGGAACACAATCTGGTCCAGGACTGTGCATCTCCTGGCAAACTTTTAAGCCATAGAGCTATACGGGCCGCATTAGATAGGTTTGCTGATCTTGCCGCTAACCTTACTGAGTCAGCCGAGGCATCTGCTGAAAAGGAAGCTGCTCCCTGCAATAGAGGTAGATCCGCCAGAATCTCCTCTCTTGGGGTATTGCCCTTTAGGTGTTCGCTGAGCTCCTGCAACCATACCATCAAAGATCTCACTGTACAGATGGCTGCAATAGCTGGCTTTAATGAACCTGCTGAACATTCCCATGCCTGTTTCAGGAATGTTTTGGCCTTCCTGTCTAAAGGATCTTTGAGGGTTCCTAGATCATCGAAGGGCAATGTAGACTTTTTGACAGATTTGGCTACCGCCACGTCAATTCTCGGGGCCTTTTCACATATGGTGGCTTCTTCTTCCTCAAAGGGGTATCTTCTCTTTGAGGAAGATGGTAGGGGCCCTTTCTTCTCTGGTCTTTTCCCTTCTCTGTTAATGAGTAGTTTAATGTTCTCGTTAACAGGAAAAGAACGCCTTTTTTTCTGACTCAAGCCTCCAAACATAAAGTCTTGGAGAGATTTAGTAGGTTTGGGGTCCGAAATGCCCATGGTGGATCTTATGGCCCTATCCATATCCTCTGTAGGAAAGCAGGGTCTACCTACCATCCAGAGGATGATGATCTCGAACCTGAATACTCCTCAAGCTGAACTGATCCTTCAGATTCGGAATATATTGACTCAGGTCTGGTCGTTGCTTTTTCCGTCATCAGATCTCTTAAGACTCTTGGAACTCTGACCTAATAATGGACTTAAGGTCCATAGCAAACCCCGGTGCCTCCTCCGCTATGGTCTGCTATATGCACTGCTGACAGAGTGCTTTGTTACTGGAACTGGGCAGATGTTGTTTACACAGGGCACACTCTCTATTCTTTTGTTTGGAGGTGTGCTACAGGGGCCTTTCCTATGAAGGAAACAGAGAGAAAAAAAAGGGGGGCCCCATTTAATGCCAAGCACATTCACGTAGATTACTCACCACCTGTAGATAAATCTACATTACCGGAGACAAAGGCTGAGCAGGCTCTGAAGAACGCTTATCCTTGGTAGAGGATTTCTGGCTTGTCTTAATCTTCAGGCTAGTCCCACTGCTCGTAAGGCTGGTCTTATGGCTCTTGTGTTGCCCTTGTGATGCCAGCAGAGATGGCGGATGCTGGTGCTGCTGTTGAAGAGGCGGCTGCTGCTGTGGCTCCATAGTGGAAAACTGCAAGCAATTCCCGCCATTTGCGTGGAGCCACCCCTTTAAATATTGGGTGGCTCCGCCTCTCCGTCTCCATATTTTTCCCCTTTTTCTTTTTATTTTTTTCCACGCGCTGTGCACAGGGGAATCACGCTCTGTACACGTGCAGCCCGGGTGACGTCACTGGCGCGCATGAACGCAGGACTACCTACCATCTCTGGCGTGCCGCGCGTGCGCAGACCTGGAAATGACGTGCCCGGTGCGCTACGTCAGCAGGACACGACGGAAGTCTCCTGCGTCCCGGGCGGCCTGCTCACCGGCACACTCAGCTTCCCTCTGCGCAGCCCCGGTGAGCCTGTCCTGGTACACATTGCTGGGAGAACCCATTGAGCGTGCAGCCCAGGACCCGTCAAACATCCGGGCGGCCCACTCACCGGCACACTCAGGTTTGCTGTGCGCAGCCCAGGAGCGTGTCCTGGCGCACATCGCTGGGAACCCAGAGCGCGCAGCCCCAGGACCCGAGCAGAAACCCTGGATGGCCCGCTCACCGACGCACTGTTTAATTTTGCGCAGTCCCGGAAGCCTGTCCTGGCGCACATTGCTTGGCACCTCCCAGCGCGCGCAGCCCCAGGACCCATGCAGACAGGGACATTTTACAAAGAAGTCCCCTGCTGTCTGCGCTGCACCGACCCGATGGCTGGCTCTCCTCACCCATGGAAGGCATCCCCGACTCCTGGACACCATCCTGGGTAAGTGTACCGCTTCTTCTTGTAGGCTTCCACGAGGACAGGAAACCGAACTGATGCGGAGGAAAGGTATCGCCTTTTTATTCAGTAGGTTTCCTGTCCTGATGGGCGGATACCCTCTCTCAGGTGGTGCTGTCATGGGGAGAGGGAAAATATAAGTAGATAACAGGAGAATGAACACATATCCCATAAAACAGGTGTATATTATATTCCCTGAGCTTTATAGGAGGGGAATGAACATGAAATAAATGTAGATAATAGAGGAATGAAAACATATCCCATATAAACAGGTGTATATTATATTCCCTGAGTTTTATAGGAGGGGAATGAACATGAAATATATGTAGATAATAGGAGAATGAACACATATCCCATATAAACAGGTGTATATTATATTCCCTGTGCTTGATAGGTGGGAAATGTAGATAACAGGAAAATGAACACATATCCCATATAAACAGAAGTATATTATATTCCCTGAGCTTTATAGGTGGAGAATGAACATGAAATATATGTAGATAATAGGAGAATGAGCAGATATCCCATATATGTGTATATTATATTCCCTGAGCTTTATAGGTGGGGAATGAACATGGAATATATGTAGATAAGAGAATAATGAACACATCCAATATAAACAGGTGCATATTATATTCTCTGTGCTTTATAAGTGGGAAATGAAGATGAAATATAAGTAGATAATAGAGGAAAGATCACATATCCCATATAAACAAGTGTATATTATATTCCCTGTGCTTGGTATGTGGGGAATGAAGATGAATTATATGTAGATAACAGAGGAATGAACACATATCCCATATAAACAGGTACATATTATATTCCCTGAGCTTTATAGATGGGGAATGAACATGATATATACTGTATGTAGATAAAAGGATAATGAACACATATCCCATATAAACAGGTGTATATTATATTCCTTGTGCTTTATAGGTGGGGAATGAACATGAAATATAAATAGGTAATAGGGGAATGAGCACATATCCCATACAAACAGATGTATATTATATTCCCTGACCTTTATAGGTGGAGAATGACATGAAATATATGTAGATAATAGGGGAATGAACACATATACCACATATACAGGCGTATATTATATTCCCTGAGCTTTATAGGTGGGGAATGAACATGAAATATAAGTAGATAATAGAATGAACACATCTACTATATAATCGTCTAATTCTGTCTGTCTGTAACGGAAATTCCGCGTCGCTGATTGGTCGCGCCCGGCCGGACGTGACCAATCAGCGACAGACGCAGTCCGGCCGCGAATTGGCGCAGGATTTGAACCACGCACGCCACCGCTATCGTCGGGAGATCATCTCCCGGTTGCTCGCAGCGGAAGTACCCGACCGGTGGCCTCCACGTAAACCCCAGCAGCAGCCTCCACGTACAACCCACCAGCAGCAGCCTTTTTATACCCCAGCAGCAGCAGCCTCCACATATACCCCAGCAGCAGCAGACTCCACATATACCCCAGCAGCAGCCTCCACATATACCCCGGCAGCAGCCTCTATATACACCCCAGCAGTCTCTATATACACCCCAGCAGCAGCAGCCTCTATATACTCCCCAGCAGCCTCTATATAAACCCCAGAAGCCTCTATATACACTCCAGAAGCCTCTATATAAACTACACACATATTCTAGAATACCCGATGCGTTAGAATCGGGCCACCATCTAGTAACCTATATAAACAGGTGTATATTATATTCCTTGTGCTTGATAGGTGGGGAATGAACATGAAATATAAGTAGATAATAGGAGAATGAACACATATCCCATATAAACAGGTACATATTATATTCCCTGTGCTTGATAGGTGGGGCATGAATATGAACTATATGTAGATAATAGGAGAATAAACACATATCCCATATAAACAGGTACATATTATATTCCCTGAGCTTTATAGGTGGGGAATGAACATGATTTATATGCAGATAATAGGATAATTAACACATATCACATATAAACAGATGTATATTATATTCCCTGTGCTTTATAGGTGGGGAATGAACATGAAATAGATGTAGATAATAGGAGAATGAACACATATCCCATATAAACAGGTGTATATTATATTCCCTGTGCTTTATAGGTGGGGAATGAACATGAAATATAAGTAGATAATAGGGGAAATGAACACATATCCCATATAAAACAGGTGTATATTATATTCCCTGAGCTTGATAGCTGGGGAATGAACATGAAATAGATGTAGATAATAGGAGAATAAACACATATCCCATATAAACAGGTGTATATTATATTCCCTGACCTTTATAGGTGGAGAATGACATGAAATATATGTAGATAATAGAGGAATGAACACATATCCCATATAAAACAGGTGTATATTATATTCCCTGAGCTTGATAGCTGGGGAATGAACATGAAATAGATGTAGATAATAGGAGAATGAACACATATCCCATATAAACAGGTGTATATTATATTCCCTGTGCTTTGTAGGTTGGGAATGAAGATGAAATATAAGTAGATAATAGGGAATGAACACATGTCCCACATATACAGGTGTATATTATATTCCCTGTGCTTTATAGGTGGGGAATAAACATGAAATATAAGTAGATAATAGAAGAATGAACACATATCCCATATCAAAAGGTGTATATTCTCTGAGCTTTATAGGTGGGGAATAAACATGAAATATATGTAGGTAATAGAGGAATTAACACATATCCAATATAAACAGGTGTATATTAGATTCCCTGAGCTTGGTAGCTGTGGAATGAAGATGAAATATAAGTAGATAATAGAGGAATGATCACATATCCCATATAAACAGGTGTTTATTATATTCCCTGTGCTTTATAGGTGGGGAATGAACATGAAATAAAATAGGTAATAGGATAATGAGCACATATCCCATAAAAACAGATGTATATTATATTCCCTGACCTTTATAGGTGGAGAATGACATGAAATAGATGTAGATAATAGGGGAATGAACACATATCCCACATATACAGGCGTATATTATATTCCCTGAGCTTCATAGGTGGGGAATGAACATGAAATATAAGTAGATAATAGAATGAACACATCTACTATATAATTGTCTAACTTATAACTTCTGTCTGTAACGGAAATACTGCGTCGCTAATTGGTCGCGCCCAGCAAATTGGCGCAGAATTTCAACCAGGCACGCCAGGAGCCCATGATGCCACTCTTCAGAGGAGATTCAAACAGGAGAACAACTTGCAAGTGGCCACTTTAAGTAGCTTTTCTCGTGATTGCATACAGCTGGCTATGAAGTTCAAAGCTCAATGAGGTTACAAAACCAAAACAAGTGCTTTAGTAAGTCAGTAAAAAGTAGGTAGGAGTATTTAAAACAAGAAAATGATAAGGGTGCCCATACTTATGCACCTGTCAAATTTTGTTTGGATGCAGATTGCACATTTTCTGTTAGTACTGTACAATAAACCTCATTTCAAGGCAGAAACATTACTGTGTCCAATAGTTATTAGATATATCAAACTGAAATAGCTGTTGCAAAAACACCAATTTTTATCAAACATTAAGCTTTAAGATTAATAGGGGTGCCCAAAGTTTTTCATATAACTGTATATATACACACACACACACACATATATATGTATGATATACAGTACAGACCAAAAGTTTGGACACACTTTCTCATTTAAAGATTTCTGTATTTTCATGACTATGAAAATTGTAAATTCACACTGAAGGCATCAAAGCTATGAATTAACACATGTGGAATTATATACTTAACAAAAAAGTGTGAAACAGAAAAAAAATGTCTTATATTCTAGGTTCTTCAAAGTAGCCACCTTTTGCTTTGATGACTGCTTTGCACACTTTTGGCATTCTCTTGATGAGCTTCAAGAGGTAGTCACCGGAAATGGTCTTCCAACAATCTTGAAGGAGTTCCCAGAGATGCTTAGCAGTTGTTGGCCCTTTTGCCTTCACTCAGCGGTCCAGCTCACCCCAAACCATCTCGATTGGGTTCAGGTCTGGTGACTGTGGAGGCCAGGTCATCTGGCATAGCACCCCATCACTCTCCTTCTTGGTCAAATAGCCCTTACACAGCCTGGAGGTGTGTTTGGGGTCATTGTCCTGTTGAAAATTAAATGATGGTCCAACTAAACGCAAACTGGATGGAATAGCATGCCGCTGCAAGATGCTGTGGTAGCCATGCTGCTTCAGATAGCCTTCAATTTTGAATAAATCCCCAACAGTGTCACCAGCAAAGCACCCCCACACCATGACACCTCCTCCTCCATGCTTCACAGTGGGAACAAGGCATGTAAAGTCCATCCGTTCACCTTTTCTGCGTCGCACAAAGACACGGTGGTTGGAACCAAAGATCTCAAATTTGGACTCATCAGACCAAAGCACAGATTTCCACTGGTCTAATATCCATTCCTTGTGTTCTTTAGCCCAAACAAGTCTCTTCTGCTTGTTGCCTGTCCTTAGCAGTGGTTTCCTAGCAGCTATTTTACCATGAAGGCCTGTTGCACAAAGTCTCCTCTTAACAGTTGTTGTAGAGATGTGTCTGCTGCTAGAACTCTGTGTGGCATTGACCTGGTCTCTAATCTGAGCTGCTGTAAACCTGTGATTTCTGAGGCTGGTGACTCGGATAAACTTATCCTCAAAAGCAGAGGTGACTCTTGGTCTTCCTTTCCTGGGGCGGTCCTCATGTGAGCCAGTTTCTTTGTAGCGCTTGATGGTTTTTGCAACTGCACTTGGGGACACTTTCAAAGTTTTCCCAATTTTTCGGACTGACTGACCTTCATTTCTTAAAGTAATGATGGCCACTCGTTTTTCTTTACTTAGAATTTGTATTATGGCAAGAAAAAAGCAGCTAACAGTCTATTCAGTAGGACTATCAGCTGTATATCCACCAGACTTCTGCACAACACAAATGATGGTCCCAACCCCATTTATAAGGCCAGAAATGCCACTTATTAAACCTGACAGGGCACAACTGTGAAGTGAAAACCATTTCCGGTGACTACCTCTTGAAGCTCATCAAGAGAATGCCAAGAGTGTGCAAAGCAGTCATCAAAGCAATAGGTGGCTACTTTGAAGAACCTAGAATATAAGACATATTTTCTGTTGTTACACACTTTTTTGTTAAGTATATAATTCCACATGTGTTAATTCATAGTTTTGATGCCTTCAGTGTGAATGTACAATTTTCATAGTCATGAAAATACAGAAAAATCTTTAAATGAGGTGTGTCCAAACTTTTGGTCTGTACTGTACATATATTATATTCGCTGTGCTTTATGTAGGGAATAGAGGAATTAACACATTTCCCATATAAACAGATGTATATTATATTCGCTGAGCTTGACAGTTTGAGAATGAACATGAAATATAAGTAGATTATATGAGATAAATGTTTATTCCTCTATTATCTACTTATATTTCATGTTAATTCAACACCTACCAAACACAGGGAATATAATATACACTTATTTATATGGGATATGTGTTCATTCCTCTATTATCTACATAAATTTCATGTTCATTCCCCACCTATAAAGCTCAGGGAATATAATATACACCTGTTTATATGAAATATGTGTTCATTCTCCTATTATCTAATATATACTTACCTTGCAATGTCTTCACATCCTGTTCCGTCCAGATCTCAGAATTTCAATCGTCGGAAGTTCACCGACCACCATATTGGGACACCCAAGTGATAGGTGTCTCAATATGGAAATTGCTGGTGGTACCAGCCTCTTGCGCGGGAACACCGTCGCACCACACACACACTGTATACGCCGTGCGCACCATACATACACACTGTATACGCCGTACGCACCACACACACACACTGTATCCGCCATACGCACCACACACCACACACACACACTGTATACGCCATATGCACCACACTCCATACGCACACACTCTGTATACACTGTACGCACCACACACTGTATACGCCGTATGCAGCCTCTTGCGCGGTACTAGCAGCGGAACACCGTCACGAACACGCTGCCGCCAGGATCATCCAAATGATTCACTGACCGCCACCATCTTTGTACCAGAGGAGCACATGCGCAGTTTTAAAGAGAGTGTAAAGGTGGGTGAGCACATGGGGGAAGATTCTCAACGCTGCAAAGCCTGCCCCCATCAGAACATTACCGCCCTCGCATCGGGCCTCCATCTAGTCTACATATATTTCATGTTCATTTCCCACCTATAAAGCTCAGGGAATATTATATACACCTGTTTATATGCGATAGGTGTTCATTCCCTATTATCTACATATATTTCATGTTCATTCCCCATCTATAAAGCTCAGAGAATATAATATACACCTGTTTATATGGGATATGTGTTCATTCTTCTATTATCTATGCATATTTCATGTTCATTCCCCACCTATAAAGCTCAGGGAATATAATATACACCTGTTTTATATGGGATATGTGTTCATTTCCCTATTATCTACATATATTTCATGTTCACTCCCCACCTATCAAGCTCAGGGAATCTAATATACACCTGTTTATATGGGATGTGTTGATTTACTAATTGTCTACATATAATTCATGTTGATTTCTTATCCAAGATGCATAAGAAATCTCTAATACCTCTCCATGTCTTTGGACCTAAAAGTTATTATGTTCATTCTTTTCCTTTATTCCTTTCCTTCATTCTTTTTAGTATGTCCCCTTGCCAAGGCCCAGAATATATAGGAGAGGGGAGTGGCCAACAGTAAAAGAAATTGAGCGCCTTAAAGCAGGAAAGTTTCCAAGAGCTCTCAACCGAGCAGATTAACCCCTGTTGAGCTAAAAGAAACATGCACTGTTTAATATGAAAGTGAAATGCTTCTAAACAGTGCAATAGTAGGAGGAATCAGACGCAGCAGTCCACCAGCTCCTCTCTGTAGTGATAAACCCATGACAATATGGTCTCAAGACATCAGGCTTTGCTAATCCAATTTCAGGGAGCTGAAAGCAGTAGCGGAAGCTCTGAAGGGTGCAGTGAATTTACTAAAGGGAAGTCATGTAAAAATATACTCAGACAATATGACCACAGTTGCTCATCTATGCCACCAGGAAAGCACGAGACACGAAAGAATAAAAACTGTTTCAGGCAGAACAAGATGTGCTCTCCCTGTCTGTCACATCTAAAAAGTTCCACCAATGTCCAGGTACTTTCTAAGTAGAGAAACTATACACACACAGGAGAGTGGAGCCAAAAATGTTGAAATATTTCCGATGCTGGCAGAAAAGAGGGGTCTCCCAGAGATAGACCTGTTAGCTACCAGTCAGAAAGCAAAAGTAGACAAATACTTTTCCCTAGACCCAAA
>JARQOD010000004.1:285806132-285835016 GCA_033576555.1 Oophaga sylvatica | reverse complement strand
AAACAGGTACATATTATATTCCCTGAGCTTTATAGATGGGGAATGAACATGATATATACTGTATGTAGATAAAAGGATAATGAACACATATCCCATATAAACAGGTGTATATTATATTCCTTGTGCTTTATAGGTGGGGAATGAACATGAAATATAAATAGGTAATAGGGGAATGAGCACATATCCCATACAAACAGATGTATATTATATTCCCTGACCTTTATAGGTGGAGAATGACATGAAATATATGTAGATAATAGGGGAATGAACACATATACCACATATACAGGCGTATATTATATTCCCTGAGCTTTATAGGTGGGGAATGAACATGAAATATAAGTAGATAATAGAATGAACACATCTACTATATAATCGTCTAATTCTGTCTGTCTGTAACGGAAATTCCGCGTCGCTGATTGGTCGCGCCCGGCCGGACGTGACCAATCAGCGACAGACGCAGTCCGGCCGCGAATTGGCGCAGGATTTGAACCACGCACGCCACCGCTATCGTCGGGAGATCATCTCCCGGTTGCTCGCAGCGGAAGTACCCCGACCGGTGGCCTCCACGTAAACCCCAGCAGCAGCCTCCACGTACAACCCACCAGCAGCAGCCTTTTTATACCCCAGCAGCAGCAGCCTCCACATATACCCCAGCAGCAGCAGACTCCACATATACCCCAGCAGCAGCCTCCACATATACCCCGGCAGCAGCCTCTATATACACCCCAGCAGTCTCTATATACACCCCAGCAGCAGCAGCCTCTATATACTCCCCAGCAGCCTCTATATAAACCCCAGAAGCCTCTATATACACTCCAGAAGCCTCTATATAAACTACACACATATTCTAGAATACCCGATGCGTTAGAATCGGGCCACCATCTAGTAACCTATATAAACAGGTGTATATTATATTCCTTGTGCTTGATAGGTGGGGAATGAACATGAAATATAAGTAGATAATAGGAGAATGAACACATATCCCATATAAACAGGTACATATTATATTCCCTGTGCTTGATAGGTGGGGCATGAATATGAACTATATGTAGATAATAGGAGAATAAACACATATCCCATATAAACAGGTACATATTATATTCCCTGAGCTTTATAGGTGGGGAATGAACATGATTTATATGCAGATAATAGGATAATTAACACATATCACATATAAACAGATGTATATTATATTCCCTGTGCTTTATAGGTGGGGAATGAACATGAAATAGATGTAGATAATAGGAGAATGAACACATATCCCATATAAACAGGTGTATATTATATTCCCTGTGCTTTATAGGTGGGGAATGAACATGAAATATAAGTAGATAATAGGGAATGAACACATATCCCATATAAAACAGGTGTATATTATATTCCTGAGCTTGATAGCTGGGGAATGAACATGAAATAGATGTAGATAATAGGAGAATAAACACATATCCCATATAAACAGGTGTATATTATATTCCCTGACCTTTATAGGTGGAGAATGACATGAAATATATGTAGATAATAGAGGAATGAACACATATCCCATATAAAACAGGTGTATATTATATTCCCTGAGCTTGATAGCTGGGGAATGAACATGAAATAGATGTAGATAATAGGAGAATGAACACATATCCCATATAAACAGGTGTATATTATATTCCCTGTGCTTTGTAGGTTGGGAATGAAGATGAAATATAAGTAGATAATAGGGGAATGAACACATGTCCCACATATACAGGTGTATATTATATTCCCTGTGCTTTATAGGTGGGGAATAAACATGAAATATAAGTAGATAATAGAAGAATGAACACATATCCCATATCAAAAGGTGTATATTCTCTGAGCTTTATAGGTGGGGAATAAACATGAAATATATGTAGGTAATAGAGGAATTAACACATATCCAATATAAACAGGTGTATATTAGATTCCCTGAGCTTGGTAGCTGTGGAATGAAGATGAAATATAAGTAGATAATAGAGGAATGATCACATATCCCATATAAACAGGTGTTTATTATATTCCCTGTGCTTTATAGGTGGGGAATGAACATGAAATATAAATAGGTAATAGGATAATGAGCACATATCCCATAAAAACAGATGTATATTATATTCCCTGACCTTTATAGGTGGAGAATGACATGAAATAGATGTAGATAATAGGGGAATGAACACATATCCCACATATACAGGCGTATATTATATTCCCTGAGCTTCATAGGTGGGGAATGAACATGAAATATAAGTAGATAATAGAATGAACACATCTACTATATAATTGTCTAACTTATAACTTCTGTCTGTAACGGAAATACTGCGTCGCTAATTGGTCGCGCCCAGCAAATTGGCGCAGAATTTCAACCAGGCACGCCAGGAGCCCATGATGCCACTCTTCAGAGGAGATTCAAACAGGAGAACAACTTGCAAGTGGCCACTTTAAGTAGCTTTTCTCGTGATTGCATACAGCTGGCTATGAAGTTCAAAGCTCAATGAGGTTACAAAACCAAAACAAGTGCTTTAGTAAGTCAGTAAAAAGTAGGTAGGAGTATTTAAAACAAGAAAATGATAAGGGTGCCCATACTTATGCACCTGTCAAATTTTGTTTGGATGCAGATTGCACATTTTCTGTTAGTACTGTACAATAAACCTCATTTCAAGGCAGAAACATTACTGTGTCCAATAGTTATTAGATATATCAAACTGAAATAGCTGTTGCAAAAACACCAATTTTTATCAAACATTAAGCTTTAAGATTAATAGGGGTGCCCAAAGTTTTTCATATAACTGTATATATACACACACACACACACATATATATGTATGATGTACAGTACAGACCAAAAGTTTGGACACACTTTCTCATTTAAAGATTTCTGTATTTTCATGACTATGAAAATTGTAAATTCACACTGAAGGCATCAAAGCTATGAATTAACACAAGTGGAATTATATACTTAACAAAAAAGTGTGAAACAGAAAAAAAATGTCTTATATTCTAGGTTCTTCAAAGTAGCCACCTTTTGCTTTGATGACTGCTTTGCACACTTTTGGCATTCTCTTGATGAGCTTCAAGAGGTAGTCACCGGAAATGGTCTTCCAACAATCTTGAAGGAGTTCCCAGAGATGCTTAGCAGTTGTTGGCCCTTTTGCCTTCACTCAGCGGTCCAGCTCACCCCAAACCATCTCGATTGGGTTCAGGTCTGGTGACTGTGGAGGCCAGGTCATCTGGCATAGCACCCCATCACTCTCCTTCTTGGTCAAATAGCCCTTACACAGCCTGGAGGTGTGTTTGGGGTCATTGTCCTGTTGAAAATTAAATGATGGTCCAACTAAACGCAAACTGGATGGAATAGCATGCCGCTGCAAGATGCTGTGGTAGCCATGCTGCTTCAGATAGCCTTCAATTTTGAATAAATCCCCAACAGTGTCACCAGCAAAGCACCCCCACACCATGACACCTCCTCCTCCATGCTTCACAGTGGGAACAAGGCATGTAAAGTCCATCCGTTCACCTTTTCTGCGTCGCACAAAGACACGGTGGTTGGAACCAAAGATCTCAAATTTGGACTCATCAGACCAAAGCACAGATTTCCACTGGTCTAATATCCATTCCTTGTGTTCTTTAGCCCAAACAAGTCTCTTCTGCTTGTTGCCTGTCCTTAGCAGTGGTTTCCTAGCAGCTATTTTACCATGAAGGCCTGTTGCACAAAGTCTCCTCTTAACAGTTGTTGTAGAGATGTGTCTGCTGCTAGAACTCTGTGTGGCATTGACCTGGTCTCTAATCTGAGCTGCTGTAAACCTGTGATTTCTGAGGCTGGTGACTCGGATAAACTTATCCTCAAAAGCAGAGGTGACTCTTGGTCTTCCTTTCCTGGGGCGGTCCTCATGTGAGCCAGTTTCTTTGTAGCGCTTGATGGTTTTTGCAACTGCACTTGGGGACACTTTCAAAGTTTTCCCAATTTTTCGGACTGACTGACCTTCATTTCTTAAAGTAATGATGGCCACTCGTTTTTCTTTACTTAGAATTTGTATTATGGCAAGAAAAAAGCAGCTAACAGTCTATTCAGTAGGACTATCAGCTGTATATCCACCAGACTTCTGCACAACACAAATGATGGTCCCAACCCCATTTATAAGGCCAGAAATGCCACTTATTAAACCTGACAGGGCACAACTGTGAAGTGAAAACCATTTCCGGTGACTACCTCTTGAAGCTCATCAAGAGAATGCCAAGAGTGTGCAAAGCAGTCATCAAAGCAATAGGTGGCTACTTTGAAGAACCTAGAATATAAGACATATTTTCTGTTGTTACACACTTTTTTGTTAAGTATATAATTCCACATGTGTTAATTCATAGTTTTGATGCCTTCAGTGTGAATGTACAATTTTCATAGTCATGAAAATACAGAAAAATCTTTAAATGAGGTGTGTCCAAACTTTTGGTCTGTACTGTACATATATTATATTCGCTGTGCTTTATGTAGGGAATAGAGGAATTAACACATTTCCCATATAAACAGATGTATATTATATTCGCTGAGCTTGACAGTTTGAGAATGAACATGAAATATAAGTAGATTATATGAGATAAATGTTTATTCCTCTATTATCTACTTATATTTCATGTTAATTCAACACCTACCAAACACAGGGAATATAATATACACTTATTTATATGGGATATGTGTTCATTCCTCTATTATCTACATAAATTTCATGTTCATTCCCCACCTATAAAGCTCAGGGAATATAATATACACCTGTTTATATGAAATATGTGTTCATTCTCCTATTATCTAATATATACTTACCTTGCAATGTCTTCACATCCTGTTCCGTCCAGATCTCAGAATTTCAATCGTCGGAAGTTCACCGACCACCATATTGGGACACCCAAGTGATAGGTGTCTCAATATGGAAATTGCTGGTGGTACCAGCCTCTTGCGCGGGAACACCGTCGCACCACACACACACTGTATACGCCGTGCGCACCATACATACACACTGTATACGCCGTACGCACCACACACACACACTGTATCCGCCATACGCACCACACACCACACACACACACTGTATACGCCATATGCACCACACTCCATACGCACACACTCTGTATACACTGTACGCACCACACACTGTATACGCCGTATGCAGCCTCTTGCGCGGTACTAGCAGCGGAACACCGTCACGAACACGCTGCCGCCAGGATCATCCAAATGATTCACTGACCGCCACCATCTTTGTACCAGAGGAGCACATGCGCAGTTTTAAAGAGAGTGTAAAGGTGGGTGAGCACATGGGGGGAAGATTCTCAACGCTGCAAAGCCTGCCCCCATCAGAACATTACCGCCCTCCGATGCGATAGCATCGGGCCTCCATCTAGTCTACATATATTTCATGTTCATTTCCCACCTATAAAGCTCAGGGAATATTATATACACCTGTTTATATGCGATAGGTGTTCATTCCCCTATTATCTACATATATTTCATGTTCATTCCCCATCTATAAAGCTCAGAGAATATAATATACACCTGTTTATATGGGATATGTGTTCATTCTTCTATTATCTATGCATATTTCATGTTCATTCCCCACCTATAAAGCTCAGGGAATATAATATACACCTGTTTATATGGGATATGTGTTCATTTCCCTATTATCTACATATATTTCATGTTCACTCCCCACCTATCAAGCTCAGGGAATCTAATATACACCTGTTTATATGGGATGTGTTGATTTACTAATTGTCTACATATAATTCATGTTGATTTCTTATCCAAGATGCATAAGAAATCTCTAATACCTCTCCATGTCTTTGGACCTAAAAGTTATTATGTTCATTCTTTTCCTTTATTCCTTTCCTTCATTCTTTTTAGTATGTCCCCTTGCCAAGGCCCAGAATATATAGGAGAGGGGAGTGGCCAACAGTAAAAGAAATTGAGCGCCTTAAAGCAGGAAAGTTTCCAAGAGCTCTCAACCGAGCAGATTAACCCTGTTGAGCTAAAAGAAACATGCACTGTTTAATATGAAAGTGAAATGCTTCTAAACAGTGCAGATAGTAGGAGGAATCAGACGCAGCAGTCCACCAGCTCCTCTCTGTAGTGATAAACCCATGACAATATGGTCTCAAGACATCAGGCTTTGCTAATCCAATTTCAGGGAGCTGAAAGCAGTAGCGGAAGCTCTGAAGGGTGCAGTGAATTTACTAAAGGGAAGTCATGTAAAAATATACTCAGACAATATGACCACAGTTGCTCATCTATGCCACCAGGAAAGCACGAGACACGAAAGAATAAAAACTGTTTCAGGCAGAACAAGATGTGCTCTCCCTGTCTGTCACATCTAAAAAGTTCCACCAATGTCCAGGTACTTTCTAAGTAGAGAAACTATACACACACAGGAGAGTGGAGCCAAAAATGTTGAAATATTTCCGATGCTGGCAGAAAAGAGGGGTCTCCCAGAGATAGACCTGTTAGCTACCAGTCAGAAAGCAAAAGTAGACAAATACTTTTCCCTAGACCCAAATGCCACCTGCTTAGCAGTAGATGCTTTCTCTCACCACTGGGACTTCAAACTGGCATATGCCTTCCTCCCATTCCTGTTCTACAAAGAACATTACAGAAAATCAGGAGACAAAACTAAGGCAATCCTGGTGGCACCTCTATAGCCGAAAAAGTAGGCATTAGATCTACCGGTAATAGGTTTTCCAGGATGGATACCTGGAAAACCTATTACCGGTAGGTCTAATGCCTACTTTCCAGGACGTCCCTCCTGACAGCACCACCAGGAGAATACCAGAGTATACATTCTAGGGAGGGACCACTGCCTGGAGGATCTTCCTCCCGAAAGACATCTTTTGGCCTGCTAAAACATCCAGTTTATAATGCCTGCAAAAGGTACTAAGACTTGTCCATGTTGCGGCCCTGCAGATCTTGTCTACCGAAGCGCCTACTTGCTCTGCCCAGGATGTGGCCACTGCTCTCATGGAATGGGCTCTAACTTTAATCGTCTGGGATTTTCCCTGTGATGCATAGGTCAGGCTGATTACTGATCTGACCCATCGAGCCAGTCACTTTTTACGCCTTTTTCCCTTTATTTTTCCCCCAAAATTGAATGAACAGATTGGGATCTATTCGCCAGTCTTTTCTGGCCCCTAAGTATCAGAGGACTGTTCTCCTAATGTCTAGGGAATGAAAGGAATATTCCAGACTATTTTTATTGTTCTGACAGAAGGAAGGCAAGATTATTTCCTGATTCATGTGGAACGGGGTCACCACCTTTGGCAAAAATGCGGGGTCTAACCTAAGTACAATGCAGTCATCAAGGATCCTAAGGTATGGGCTCTTTATAGGAAATGCCTGTATTTCCCCCATTCGTCTGGCCGTTGTTATAGCCACCAGGAATGCCGCCTTAAGGGAGAGAGATTTAATATCCAAGGCCTCTAGCGGTTCATATGGTTGCTTGCATAGTGCTTGCATAGTCCGTTAAGACCGTGTTCAGGTCCCATGGTGGAACGCAGGGTCTAACTGTGAGTCTTAATCTACCTGTGGCCTTTATGAACCGTTTGATCCAAGGATGAGACGCCAGAGAATAGTCCATAAAAACACTTAGAGCCGAGATCTGTACTTTGAGAGTACTGGGTCTTAAGCCTTTTTCATATCCTGCTTGCAGGAATTCTAAGATCCTGGGAATGTCAGGCTTACATCTGACTGCCGTTGTCTTGAGATACTGTGAACTGAACTTTTTCCCATATTTTTGTATATATTGCAGAGGTTACTACTCTGCATAGTTGTTATGACTGCGTCTGAGACCTCTTGACCTCAAGATCTGCCGCTCAGGATCCAGGCAGACAACTGTAGGAGCTTCACCCTGGGATGGTGTAGTGGTCCGTGGAACAGAAGATCACGTCTCTCTGGTAGGATGATGGGATCCCCTATAGCCATCCTCCTGAGTAGGGGAAACCAACTCCTCCTGGGCCAGAATGGTAATATTACAATCACTGTGGCTTGATCTTCCCGTATCTTCCTCAGAACTGCTGGGATTAGAGGAAGAGCTGGAAACACATATGCCAAACCCATGTCCCACTTCTGGGAAAGGGTGTCCACTCCCATTGGTGTGCCTTCCTGACTGAGGGAAAAGAATTCCTTTACTTTTGAATTCTTTCTGGTAGCAAGTAGGTCTACATGGGGAGAGCGCCACTGGCGTATTATCTGATTGTATACTTCTCAGTTTAGTTCCCATTTTGACTTGCTGAATTGTCTCTCGACTTAGGAAATCTGCTACCACATTGTGAGATCCCTTCAGATGTACTGGGGTCACTGAAAGCACTCTTTTCTGCCCAAAAAGATTTTTTTGTGCTACCGAATGTAAAAGGTGGTGTTTTGGACCCCCTTGATGTTTGAAGAAGGCCACCGTAGTGATATTGTCCGATAGTATCTGGATGTGCTTGTTTTCTAGACTTGAACCGGTTCGTTTTAATGTTTCCCAAACTGCCTGAAGCTCTCGAAGGTTGGATGATCAGGGAGGATCCGAACTCTGCCAGGTGCCCTGTATATACTGATCTTGAACTTGTGCACCCCAGCCTCTGCCGCTTGTGTCCGTGGTGATCAATTTGAATGGGGACTGTTTCCACTTGACCCCTTTTCTTAGGTTGTTCCTGGATGTCCACCAGACTAAAGACTTCTTTGTTAATGACGACAGTCTTAGGTTTTTCTCTAGATCCTCGGTCCTCCTGTTCCAAGCTGACAAGACTTGATGTTGCAACTCTCTTGTATGGAACTGGCACCATTGTACCCCTGGAATGGAAGCGGTCATTAGTCCCAGGATTCTCATAGCCTCTCTGATGGACACCTGTGCTTTCCTTCTGAAGGCTAAGATTTTTTCCCTGAGTGTTTCCTGCTTTTCCTCCGGCAGGAAAGACATTTGCTGTTCAGAACCCAAGAGAATCCCTAGGTAGACGTTGTCTTCCTGGAACTAGATCCGACTTTTTCCAATTTATAATCCAGCCTAAAGTTTCGTAAGAGTAGGACGGTTGATGTTAAATTGGCACTTAGTTACTGGGGGACTCTGCCATCAACAGAAAGTCCCTTAAATATTGGACAATCAATATTCCCTGTTGTCTGAGATAGGCCATTACTTCTGCCATTAGTAGAAAATATGCGGGGCGCTGAGGAAAGACCAAACGGGAGGCATCTGAATTGGTAATGATAAACTTCTCTTCCCTCAGTCACCGCGAACCTCAGATATCGCTGGCTGAGGGGATGAATGGGCAAATTATAATATGCTTCTTTTAAATCCAACGTGCACATCACCATATCTTTCCTGCTTAGTGGAGTTGTGGATCTTCTAGACTCCATCTTGAATTTCTTGTACGACACCAATCTGTTCAGCGATCTCAGATTTTTTACAGTGCAATAGTCTCCCCCTGGCTTCTTGACCGAGAATAGGCTTGAATAGTAGCCGAGACCGCACTCTCTGCCTCTGGTACTGGGATCACTTCTCCTGAACGTACTAGTTTCCCTACAACTGTCAGCAGTCTTCTTGTGATCTGGGGGGACTGGACAGATGTCGGGTAGAATCTTCCTGGGCAAATTGTAACCCGCCAAACATTTTGTCTTGTATTCAGGAAGGATGCTGGTGGGTCTCCCCTACCCCCATAGTATTTCTAACAGCTGTTAACAGAGCATCTATCTTCCCAAGAGAAAAGGTACTTTTTCTTTTCCTCTGGGGGAGCTCTCATCAACCCCTAGCTTTCCTCCTGTTCCTGGTTAGTCATTAAATTCTCCAAACTGGATTCCATCTCCTCTCTTTTGTCTGGGAGCCATCTGGGAGGAATGCGGGGTGGCTAGTTCAAACATGGAACTCTGAACATCCTCTATTATTATGGATCTTATGTCAGTCATAAATGAGGAGTGTTCCTCTGTGTTCCTCTTTGGCTATACATTCAGGGCAAAACTGTTTCCAATGTGTCCGGCAGCCTGGTATTACACATGGCACACTTCCTCCCTTTCTTTTTAGGCGCGGATGATGTGATCCTTTTAGGGACTTCCTTGTCTTGCACTGGGGTTTCAGTAGGGGCATCAGACCAGTTAGTGGATTGACCTTCCATAGCTGGCTGACCTGAAGGACTGAAACATCAGTTACTCCCTGATCACAGATTAAATGGATTTGCCTCACCTGTCTTCAATCTGAATCATCAAAAGGCGGTTCCCCTTTAAATTAGGTTTCGGGGCTTTTTTTTTTTTTCAAATAAACCGGAAGTGCGTTCAACAGTGGAACGCACGCCGGCCACTCGAGGTCTGCTTGTCATCCCCAACCAGAAGTTCAGTGTGTCATAGTACACACGTTGGGATGCGTCGTGCGAGCCCCTCTAGGAGGGGAAGCGGCTCTTTCCAGGATCCCCCACGCGCGAGGGATCAGGCTGAGGGACCCCTTGATTGATGGGTTTCGGCCTCCGGACCTCTAGCAGGAGAAAGGGGGGGAAAGATGACGAGGATCCCCACCCGATCCTCCTGCACCAGGTATCAGCTCTAGCGCTATTGCCGGTAACCTCTTCTGCGTCAGTCCCTGAAAGGGACCGGAAAAATACTGAGGGGTGGTGGAGGGAGGGGTCCTTTTAACCTCTTGTGTGTTCCGGTCCCTATCAAGGATAAGGACAACCTCCTGATGGTGCTGTCAGGAGGGACATCCTGGAAAAAGCTAATTCGGAGCTCTGAATACTCTAAAATAGGTCCCCTGGATCTTTCATTCATAAGCAACCTTCTCCACGAAAGGCCGAATCACCCAGATCCTCAAGCCTTACAGCTTGTGGTCTGGCTTCTGAATCAGTCATCCTAAGGGTATGTTTCCACGTTCAGGAAACATTGCAGATTGGACGCTGTGTACAGATGTCATAGCATAGTGGAGGGGATTTTATGAAATCCCATCTCCACTATGTGTACAAACACGCAGGCGGCAGACCTGCGTATATGCACATGCGGCACGTCTTTCTAGACCGTAGCATGTCAATTTATCTTGCGGAGACGCTCAGTCTCCGCAAGATAAATTGCACCATTCTATGTATAGGATGCAGTGATTCCGCATGTGTTCAATGAACACATGCAGAATCACTCCGCGTACAAAAGCCAGCAGAGCTTTAAATGGAGCGGGTATCCATTGCGTTCAAAACGCTGCCATTCCAGAACGTGGAAACATACCCTAAGGCCGGGGTGGGGAACCTCAGGGCCCTGGGCCATTTACAGTCCTTGATGACCTTTTATTAGGCCCCCAGGCAGATTCTCAGGGACTGCATTCTTGGGCAGAGAGCTGTATTTTGATTACCACCAGCTCATTAATTTCTTCCTGCTCTGTTAGCACACACACACAGTGTTCACTACTGAACCCTGAAGCGCATGCAATGAAAGATTACGTCCTGACACCAGTGCCAGAGTCAGGATGTACTTTGTGGGTGGAGTTTGTACGACCCTCGAAGGATAGTATAAATATCCAAATAGCCCTTGGCTGAAAAAAAAAAAAAAGATTCCCCACCCCTGCCCTAAGGGGTCTCTTGAATAAAGTGGTAAATATGCGTTAGAAAGATAGGAAGCATATGACAAATTTAATTTATTACAAAATATGGAAAACTTTCATATCATGGTGTGGCTCAACCCCTCAAAATCCTTTACATCCCAACATGGCTCTAATTCTTGATTTCTTGCAGAGTGGGCTAGAGAAGGGTTTAAAGACTAGCACTCTAAAAGGTCCAAATTGAAGCCCTCAGCTCATACTTCGATCAATGTCTAGCAGACCATCACTGGGTCAAAAGGTTTATGACAGCAGCTTCACGAGTACAGCCAATTTGTTCCCGACCTGGGACTTCAACATGGTTCTCAGAGGTCTCACAATGCCACGATTTGAGCCTATAGACTTTGATAAACGGTCTTAGAAAGCAGCCTTTCTAGGGGCAATTATGAGAGGAGAGTGGATGAACTGCATGCCCTCAACCAGGAAGCCCTAAGAACTCTAGCCGATCGGATCATTTTTGAATTGGACCCAGGCTTTTTACCTAAAGGTAACAGTTTCTTATGTTCCAGGAAAACGTGTAATCTTCCTTTTTTCAAAACCCATCCAATAGTAGAGAAATAGACTTCCATACACTGGACCTATGTAGGACTGTCCCTCACCATCTTCAAACATCAAAACCCTGGAGGAAGGATTAGAATATCTTATAGAGCACTACGTACACAAAGGCAAAAGACTTAAAAACCACAATTGTGGATTGCATCAAGAAGGCAATATGTGAAGTGTACGAAAATCAAAAATTGGTACCAGAAAAGTTCACAGCATACGCCAGAGCTGTATGTCTCATGGGCTGAAAGGTCAAGCACCTCAATCGAGCACATCTGCCACTTGGTCTTTGGTCAATACCTTCTCAAGACATTATAGGCTAGATCTAATGTCTGATACAGATTTGGCCTTTGGAATGAAAGTTCTACAGGCATTTCTCCTGTAGTAAAGTGTGACCAGGGAAAATAGAATTAAACTTACCGGGAATTAAATTTCTAGGAACCCTCCACGAAAGGGTAATCCCACCCTACTATTTTCGTTATATCATTTGTTTGGTATAAATATTGAAGGATTCATACAAGTGTGGTCCTGGAGGAACTGGGGTGGGCCATTTGACCTCTGTTTCCTGTCTATATTAGGCTGGGGAGCATCCACTTGTGTTGCTGTTGTGGAGGGTTCCTTGAAATAGAATTATTGATGTCTAATTCTATTTTCTGCAAAAAATGTCTTGCACATTTGTTTTAGTAAATCAACTCTATTGTTCCAATGCCAGGGCCAGCATTAGAACTTTGTAGTAGTGCTCAGGAGTGAAGAGAACGGCAAGCTGCATGAAAATAGAAGAGTTTCTGGATTGGGTGAATTTCTTTACGAGGTCTTCATTAGTTTGGGTTTAGTCTGATGACAATGTGGAATGTGAAAGCAAGCTGTGCGAGTGAGATCCAGATACCTGTACTTGCAGGAACCCTTAGACTTCAAATCACTGGGTGCTATTCACCTCGCCAATTAAAAAGTGAGCGACACCAGAACAACCTCTTAATGAGTCTGTATTCCTTTAAAATGGTATTTCTAAACTTTATAGCCTGTACTTTGGAGTGTGTTGAAGGGTGTCATATCCACCACTCCGGATTGAAATGCCACAGGATGAGCTTATGTGGGTAGGTAGGATTATAGCACTACTTTATGTCCCACACATTTTTACAAAGTTTTGTTGCTTTTTAGAAACTTTGCGCTGTCCAATATCAAGACAAAGAATGGCAGAAACTGGATGTGCAGTGATTAGGTGCTTACCAAAGTAAACATTTTAGGATAACCTCTTTCCTTTGCTGCTTGGAATCATAAGTTTTTTGTCTTTTCCTACCATTTCCTAACATGAACTACAAATTGTTCTAAGGGTTTAATCCCTTTCCAATATAACACATCCTATGAGAGGTGAGTGTAAGACTAGGCAGATGCCAGCTGTATCATACATCCAGCAATCACTATTTAACCACTTAAATATCACTCTCAATCCAAAAGCAGCAGTTAAAATATGTAGCCATAGCGAGCATGAATCAACTCCCAGACAACATTCCACCACGGGCTGGTTTCTAAAGGTTTGTCTGACAAACACCACACCCCTCCCACCATTATTACTTTTGCCATTCTATGAAACAAAGCCAGCTGGGCTTCATAAGGAAAAAAAATATCATAAATCATCTTTTCTACGTAATGCAATACTGTAGAATTCCAGTATAGCCAATAAGTGATCAGTCCTTATGTTTATTAAATGGGTCAATAACTTATGTCAGACGGTATCCTTTTACAAATGTATATTATACATATTTATTTTTAGAGTGTGAGCTCCAAATTGTGACAGCAATGTCTGTAAAGTGCGGTGGAAGTAATTTTGCTATACAAGTAACATAGAAAATCCTCCGAATAAAAAAGTGCAAAGACTAAAATAAATTTAAATAATTTTATTCATTAGAAAAATTCATATAAAATAAATATGTATTCAAAATGGCTGAAAAGAGCAGTTACAGAAACCCATAATTATAATATTACATATAACAAACTACCATGCTGACACAAAAACCAATCAGAATTAGAGGCACATCTGATATAACACATACCATTAATTTGTGCAAAAAATAAGTTAAAATTAAAAAAACACAATATTAAGTGCACAAGTGTAGAATAAATACTGAATTAAAATCTGCAAAAAAAAATATATGTGTAATTTACTATATATCTAATATACTGGTGTTAAAACCATTAAAAAGTGCTGATGTGCTTAAATAGAGGTGTATAAATATATAAAATAGTGCACATAAAATAGTGCAAATACTAGAGTCAGTATATGGCTCCTTAAGAAAGTAAGGTGCAGAGTGCTGCAACAATTTGGAATGGACAAAGTGCTACTGCAAAATGCAGATTGGTTTCAGTAAGTGGCAAATAAGAGCGATCTGACACAGTGCTACAGCGCAATGTAAACAAAAGAAATGCCACAATACTAGGAAAGCGGGTAGATAAATAAGGCAAATAAAGGTTTCACATACCAAAGGAAAAAATGTGCTCGGGTCTCTACGCACGTTTCGGCACTAACCTTCTTCCGGGGGGCGTGTATGCTGATGGACCAATCAACGCCGGATAAGTCGCACACAGTGGGATAGAAGGGCGCATGCGCAGGCCGCCCAAGCCACCAATCACATCCACCCAGCGTCACCAAGACAACACACAAACGAGGTGCAGAACTCCGCTCACGTGGGCGGGTAAAGAACAGGAGCGCGTTGCCAAGGTTGCAGATGCTGGAGTGAATAAAAGAAGCGGCCGGGATAACCGCACACGCTCACCACCACATATGCGAGACTTAAAGAATGAAACGACCAGGGATAAGTGAAGAATAAAGCCAAATTCAATTGCATATTCATAGAGAGATTGAATAACATCTATAAATCACAAACAATGAGAATATATAACGATAAATAAAAAAAAGAAAAATATGAAAGAATAAAATTACATGAAAGAAAAAATAAATGAAAAGAAAAATAGGAAAATAAAAGATATGTAAAATATATAATTATATAAATAGATAACAGTATAAGATAATCATATGCAAGTTAGATAGTCTGCAAACTCATCAAAATTATATTTCGCAATCCAAAAAGGTATCCAAAATTTCTTAATAATCATTCGTGAACAACTTGAATTGGTCCCAGAATACTAAAATAAAGAAAAAAATAAATGTAAATGCCATAAAAGCTATTATTACTCAATAATCAACTTCTATTATCATATATAAAATTTAATAAAATTATCATAAATATAATAAAATTAGCATATATAATAAAATATTGCAAATATTAAAAATTAATGATTAAAATACATAAAAGGTATGCACTTAAGATGGTCAGAGAAAAGATGAATAACTTCTCATTTAAACCCAGAGGATGAAGTATACGGAGGGTCCAAATCCATCTAGTTTCTTTTTGTGCAAGCCGGCGACTAACATTACCTCTATGAAGATCTGTAATAATACGATCTATACCAATTACATGAAGACCAATAGGATCACAATTTTATTTTTAAAATGTCTTGGTATTGTCTTCAAATGTTTCATTACCATCTCCTCAGCGGCAATAATTTCTCGTACATGTTCACGCACACGAATTTTCAAAGATCTCGTTGTTAGCCCAATATAGATTTTGGAGCATGGATATGTGGCATGATATATTACTGCCTTTGTGTTACACATAATAGTTTGAGTAATTTTATAAATTTTATTGTCTGATCCAGAAAAATTGGTGGCATGATGGATATTGGAACAGGCAATACATTTGCCACATGGTGAACAGCCCCATTTTTCAAATCAGTTTTGAGACCAATGACAGGAATAGGGTACATTGGTTATTAATAGGATAAAAGCTTTTTGTCAGATGATCCTTCAAATTACGTGCACGTCGTGCTGTTATACATGGCCGTTCAGGAAGATAGGCCGGCGTCACACTTGCGAGTAAGTCGAACGACTTTCTCGCATCAACACCCGGCACGGCCGCCCGTTCTCGGACAAGAGTGTGCGGCTGCATGTATTTCTATGCAGCCGCACACTCGGGTCCGAGAGTGGGCGGCCGTGCCGGGTGTTGATGCGAGAAAGTCGTGCGACTTACTCGCATCACACTCGCAAGTGTGACGCCGGCCATACTCTTAAAACGGGATTACTAGTGAGTATAGACGAATGTTTTGAAAGAATATCATGCATCAATACCCATTGAGAATGGTATTCAGTGATTAATCTAACATAATCATCCTTTTTTTGGTATATGTGTAGAAAAAATTTAATTTTCACGGTTAGTCTTCAATGCACAATATGCCTTTTTGACACTTCTATGACTATAACCATGGTCAAAAAATCTACTAATTTCATCAGCTCGCATCTTGAAATCTTCAAAAGAGGAACATAAACGAAGTCTCAAAAACTGTCCTGTCACTATGGCATTAATTACGTTTCGGGTGCGATGAGGAGGCATGTAACAACAAATTCACTGCTGTCTTCTTACTGAACATATCCGTCTGAAGTACACCAAAACTGTGGAGCTTGTTAGATCCCAAAAAACCGGATTACTTACCGGTAATGCTCTTTTATAGAGCCCACGACAGCACCCACTGAGAGAGGGGATCCGCCCCTAGGAACAGGAAACCTACAGAGATAAAAGGGGCGGCCCCCTCGCTCCTCAGTTGGATTACAGAGAATGAGAGGAACCGCCACACAAGTTTCAGTTAATTTGCTCTATAATACGTTTAAGGTATATATACATATTTACACTGCTAGACTATGTACAGCAATTATATACATTTAGCCCCTTCACCCAACGGAATACACCGTGCATACTATAACTAGGGGAGGGAAGTGAGTGGGTGCTGTCGTGGGCTCTATAAAAGAGCATTACCGGTAAGTAATCCGGTTTTTTCTCTTCGCCACGACAGCACCCACTGAGAGATTTTCAGAGACTATCACCTGGGAGGGACCACCGTGTCAAGGACTGATCTACCAAACACTAGGTCTGTTGAGGAAGATAGATCTAATCTATAGTGATCATAGAAGGTAGAAGGTGAAGCCCAGGTTGCAGCCTTACATATAAGGTCTATCGGGACATCTGCTCTTTCTGCCCAGGAGGAAGATATGGCTCGTGCGGAATGTGCTTTCACGCCCTGCGGTGGAATCTTCCCCTTTGTCACATACGCCAGAGATATTGCGTCTCTAATCCACCGAGACAGCGTACTCTTTGTCACTCCTGCACCTTTACGGCTACCCTGGAACGAGACAAAGAGAGCCCTGCTCTGCCTCCAGGGTCTAGTCCTGTCTAGATACATTAAGACGGCCCTTTTAACATCTAAAGTGTGGAATCTCTCTTCCTGTGGTGATGAGGGGTTATCATAAAAGGAAGGAAGGTAGATCTCCTGGGATCTATGAAATTTTGTCGCCACTTTAGGGAGATAAGACGGGTCTGTTTTTAAGACTATTTTGTCCTGAAATACTGACAGGAAAGGAGGATCTATCGATAAGGCCTGGAGATCACTCACTCTTCTCGCTGAGACCAGGGCTACTAACAAAATGGTTTTAAATTAAACATATTTTATTGGAACTGAATGGAGGGGTTCAAATGGATCTTCCGTTAAGGAGTCTAGAACTAAGTTTAAGTCCCAAGATGGCATCTGTGGTATATAGACTGGTTGTGCTCGATGGCAGGCTGAGATAAACCGAGCCACCCATTTATTGCCTGCTACGTCATGACTGTATAAGGCTCCTAGAGCTGACACTTGGACTTTAAGCGTATTTACTGATAGACCTAATTCATGTCCTTTTTGCAAAAATTCTAGGATAGCCGGGATAGGTACTTCATCGGATAGGTGTGCCGAATGAAATGTTAAGAATTTTTTCCAGACTCTGGCATATATATATTAGTTGTGATCTCTTTTCTACTATGCAGAAGGGTATTAATTAGACCATCTGAAAACCCTCTTTGCTTTAATAGCTGCCTTTCAAATTCCAAGCCGTGAGGCTCAGGCCTTTGACCTGAGGGTGGTGACATGGCCCTTGTGAGAGAAGGTCCCGGTCCCAAGGGAGGATCCATGGATCTGAGACCGACATGGCCCTCAGCCATGAGAACCATGGCCTTCTGGGCCAGAACGGAGCTATTAAGATTATTCTTGCTCTTTCCTCCCTGATTTTCCGGATGACGATTGGTAGTAACATCATTGGAGGAAAGGCATAAGCTAGGCGAAAATTCCACGGGGTCTGCAAAGCATCCAGTATGTCCGGACTGTCCACCTTGAACAATGAAGCAAACCTTTCGACCTGCCTGTTGTTCCTTGTGGCAAACAGGTCTATTTCTGGCTTGCCCCATCTGACTGATATCATGTTGAAGATTCGGCAACTGAGCATCCATTCTCCCTGATGTAGAGTATGGCGACTGAGAAAATCTGCTTTGATATTGTCTGCCCCTCTGACATGCAGTGCTGATAGGGACAGATGATTTTCTGCCAATCTTAGAATTTTCTCCGCGATAGACATGAGCGCTACCGATCGTGTTCCTCCTTGGTGGTTTAGGTATGCTACAGAGGTGGTGTTGTCTGATAGAATCCTTGTATGAGTTCCTTGTAGCTGCGGAAGTTATATATAGCATAATATATAGCTTTTACTTCTCTCATATTTGACGAGTCCTCTACCTCAGATCTAGACCACTTTCCCTGCACAATAAAGTCTTTTAAATGCGCTCCCCATCCCAAGGGACTGGCATCTGTGGTTACAATATTTGAGGGGACCACTACCCAAGGAACTCCTCCCGAAAGATTATCTGGATCTAGCCACCACCTTAGGGAATTGACCACCTCCGATGGCAGGGATATCATACTTTCTAATTGTCCCTGTAAGCTCTCTCCTTTTTGCAGGATGATTCTTTGTAATTCCCTGGTATGAAACTGGGCCCACTGGACTGCCGGAATACAAGAGGTTAAAGATCCTAGCAAGGACATGCCTGCTCTTAGTGATATTATGGGATTATTTACCACAAGACGTACTTTATTGATCACAGTTAATTTCTTTGCCTCTGGTAGCAGACATCTCTGACTTACTGAATCCAGATGAAGGCCTAGGAACGTCTGACAGGTTACCGGGTGAAGCCTGGATTTTTCCCAGTTTATCAACCAACCTAATTTCTGCAAGGATGAAATTACGTCAGATAGTCTGTGCTCACACTGCAGATACAAATTTCCCACTATTAGAATATCATCCAGATATGGGATTACCAGGGTATCTTTTATTCGCAAGTATGACATCACCTCCAGCATTAGTTTGGTGAAGACGCGGGGTGCCATAGACAGTCCGAATGGCCTTGCTGTGAATTGAAGATGACGGATTCGGCCTTCTAATATTACTGCTACTCGTAGAAACCGCTGATGCGAGATTTGTATTGGTAGATGGTAATACGCATCTTTGAGATCCACGACCGCCATGTAGCATCTGAGAAATAGAAGTTTAATGGCTGACCGTATAGACTCCATTTTAAAAGTCCGGGCCTTCAAAAAGGTATTCAGCTTCTTTAAATTAACTATGGTTCTAAATGAACCATCTGGTTTAGACACTAGAAACAAGGGAGAATAAAAGCCTTTCCCTCTTTGATGAATTGGAACCTCCACTAGTACCTTTTTATGTAATAGGCCTTTAATTTCTAATTCTAATGACTCCTGTTGAGCCTGAGACTTTAAAGAAGTCAATAGAAAGGAGTCCGGAGGATTCCGGACAAATTCCAGTGCTAAACCTGATTTTAATATATTAATGGCCCAGGGGTTTGAAGTGATTTTTTCCCAGTGACAGCAGAAGTGTAACAGTCTGCCACCAACAGGTAGGTTGACACTACCGGAATTTTTCTCCTGGTTTACAGGGACGTTTACCAAACAAGTTTCCTTTCGGTCTGAAGTCCTTATTATTCCAGGAGTTCTGGGCTTTAAAGTCCTTCTTTCTGCCAAACGCTGGCTTTCTGAATGACCTCCCTGGCAGGGTATAGCGCAGAGTTTAGACTTAATGTGCGTGTCCCCCTTCCCTCCATGATAGCATCCTGTTTCAGGTGGTTAATCCCCAGTCGAGGAGGGAGTTGAATTAAAAACTCCCCCGACGCTGCTTCTGGTGCCGGAGCCCCTGCCGCTCTTATAGACACTGCGCAGGCGGTTCCCTAGCCCAGGCATCCTCTTCTCAGTAGGTTCCTCTCTTAGGAACAGGAAACCAACTGAGGAGTGAGGGGGGCCGCCCCTTTTATCTCTCTGTAGGTTTCCTGTTCCTAGGGGCGGATCCCTTCTCAGTGGGTGCTGTCGTGCCGAAGAGAAAAAAATGAATGCGATGAGAATCGAAATGACGTTAATTTTATGTTGAGCTGATTCGCAATTAAAATAAAGGGGCGCATGCGCCCTTCTATCCCACTGTGTGCGACTTATCCGGCGCTGATTGGTCCATCAGCATATATTCAAGGCTCCGTTACTTTTGTACAAGGCCCCCGGAAGGCTAGCGCCGAAACGCGCGTAGGGACCCAAGCACATTTATTCCTTTGGTATGTGAAACCTTTATTTGCCTTTTTATCTACCTGCTTTCCTAGTATTGTGGCATCTTTTGTTCACATTGCACTGTAGCGCTGTCAGATCAATCTTATTTGCCACTTACTGAAATCAATCTGCATTTTGCATTAGCACTTTGTCCATTCCAGATTGTTGCAGCACTCTGCACCTTACTTTCTTAAAGAGCCATATACTGACTCTAGTATTTGCACTATTTTATATATTTATACACATGTATTTAAGCACATCAGCACTTTTTAATGGTTTTAACACCAGTATATTAGATATATGTGTAATTTACTATTTTTTTTGGCAGATATTAATTCAGTATGTATTCTACACTTGTGCACTTAATATTTAGTGTTTTTAATTTATTATTTTTTGCACAAATTAATGTTATGTGTTATATCAGATGTGGCTCTATTTCTGATTGGATTTTGTGTCAGCATGGTAGTTATATGTAATATTATAATTATGGGTTTCTGTAACTATGTGCTCTTTTCAGCTATTTTGAATACATATTTATTTCATATGAATTTTTCTAATGAATAAAATTATTTAAATTTATTTTAGTCTTTGGTGCACTTTTTTTATTTTATTAGGAGGATTTTATGGATTTGGTGCGAGACTTTCATTGTGTATAGTTGTTTTTTTTCTGATTTAATAAGTAAAATATAGAGTGGCATATGTAGAAAAATATATATATCCTTCCACTGCTGGGAGTACAAATTTCTCATTTATTATAATTACCTTGCCTTGTGGCCTTCACTAGCCTCATCCACTCAAAACAGTGTTCCATTCCTGCAGCTTTCAAGATGGCCGAATCAATTGCCTCAGGAGTGCAGTGGTTTGTTTTAATCACTTCACCCATTGTCTTTCATACACAACATAGGAAAGATGTGCAACAGCAAATGTAGACCATCATGTATCCAAGTCTTCAAGTTCACCCCAGACATTGGATTTATATGTAGACAGCTCAGTGTTTTAGTACATCCTCCATGCTACTGTTTCTCTGTGAAAATGCAGGATACAAGTCATAACAGCCATAGTGTCATTCCTAATGTTTGTGTGCACACACTCCAGCTTATGCTAGAAAGTTATTTGATATTATAGCTACCCTTTGAATGTACTAGCATTGTGTGTATTTTATCTCTGTGTCAATTTATACTTTAAACTTTTCATTTGACAATACGACAGGTGAAAGGTGCAGGACTGCAGCATTACAATGGTTTGGCCACAACAGAAAGTTCCCATTGGAACATATATTTTGGGGTAACCTGCAGTAAAGGCAAGCACAAAAGGCCTCTTTATTGTGAGCAAAGTTAGACCAATACTTACCAGACCCTGTTCCAGAAACACCAAATTGAAGCTACATCTGATCAGCCACCAGGGGGCTCTCCTCCATTATCCATGCCCTGTACTTATTAGATCTATGATCTAAATGCGATTATTTTTAGTTTTCTCCTGCAATTCTATAATGAGTAAAGCAGATAAAGCATGCGTACTTCTGCTCCATTTTATACGGGTTCTACAGAACCTAGAGCCCCATTCTAAAACACCCAACAATCAGCACGTCATCACCTATCATAAGGAAATTAACTCCTTTAATAGACAATTTAAAAAAAAAAAAAAGATAATTACTTACAGGTAATTTGATTTTCCAGATCCATGACAGCACCGTGAAACATGGATTCCGCCCCTAGAAAACAGGAAACCTGCAGGGGAGATAAAAGGGGGCAGCACCTCTCTCCTCAGTTTTGTTTACAGTGCATGGAAGGTGACCGCCTTATTAGTTTATTATGCTTATATTTTTAAATTTCTAATAACCACCCTCTCAACAAGGATGGTAATATATGGTGGGTTAGAAGAGATAGCTTGTAACTCGCTAATACGTCGCGCTGACGTTAGGGCCACCAGGAGAACTGTTTTAAGAGTTAGGCCGGAGTCACACTGGCGACAAAATCGGACGACTGCAATGCGATGAAATATCGCATTGCAGTCGGACCTATGTTAATCTATGGAGCAGCTCCCAGTATCAGATTTTTTGTGGTCCGTTTTAAACGTCCGTGTACAATCGCAGCATGCTGCGATTGTCACCGATTGTGGGTCGACTATCGCCAATGCAAGTCTATGGGTGCGATGAAAAATCTGATTACAAACGGACCACACTGTGTGACTTGCGATGAAATCGCATCGGTGTCCTTTAGAAAAGCCGGCAATTCATCCCCGGCTATACTGTAAAATCACACTGACAGCTTTAATAAAGACTAGAAAGAATAGATATATACACATAGAATACATAATATATATATATATATACACACAATGTCATTGTGACATGTACATATACATATATTTATAGTTCCTAGACTTCTACATACTGTAATAGCCGCTAATTCAATTGCCGGGTTTTGTGAAATCACAGAAGCCGACATGAAATGATACATTGTTTCCACACATTTAACCATGTAATTTCATGTATTTTTATATATGTTTGAAACATACAATTACATGAGTGTATTTGTGCAAAATTTCAGACATGTAGGGGTTAATTAAAGGTGTAATTTCGTTGAAAAAAAATGCGTGGGCTCCCGCTGTATTTTCTCCACCAGACAGACAAAGCAAAGCGAGTGGGGGCAGATAATAATAGCCCAGGGAGGGTGCATTTTTTTTGTGCCCCCCCTGGCTACTAACATCTGCCCGCAGACACCCCAGAAAGGGCAAATCTCTAATTAGATTCGCCCTTTCTGGCACTTTGCCCGTCTATTCCCATTGCCCTGTAGCGGTGGCGAATGGGTTAATCTCACCTTAATGTCACCTTGCAATTGAAAGGTCACCTTAAGGCTGGTTAATAATTGATAGCTGTCAATTAGACAACTATCAATTATTAATCCTATTGAAGTAAATAAAAAAAACACACACACTTTAAGAATAAATAATTTAATTAATAAAAACACATTTTTTTGACCATATTTTATTTTACACTTAATCCGTGCGAAGCCATTGATCTCCTAAAATAAAGAAAAAGAAATAAAACAACATTATTCTTACCTATTCCGCCGATCTGTCACGTCCCACGCTGTAATCCTTCACAAAGGGTTAACTAGCTTTGAGCCAAGCAGTGCAAGTAATCCTGCATGCTCAGCTCAAAGCTCATGAATGAATAAGTTCCTCTCCTGGCGACAGGAGAGGATGTGTTTCATGAATGAAGCTTAATTGATTGTGTCCACTTTCCCTTTAGGTCAGGTCACTACAGTTAAATTGGCAATAAATCAATTAAGCTCCATTCATGAATCTATTCCTCTCCTTTCGCTGGGAGAGGAAGTTATTCATTCAGGGGAATACAGGTCTGAGACAGCATTATTAGCTCTCTGCGACCTGTAACCTGTTAACCCTTTCTGATGGATTACACCGTGGGACCTGACTGTACATCGGATTGGTAAGTATAATTTTGCTTTTTTATTTTTTTTTATTACAGGAAATGGTTTTAGCAGGAAAATAAAATATGGTCAAAAACTGTGACTTATTTTTAATTAAAGTGTGTGTGTTTGATTTTTCTTTCATACAATAGGATTAATAATTGATAGTTGTCTAATTGACAGCTATCAATTATTAACCTGGCTTAAAGTGACCTTTCAATTGCAAGGTCATTTTAACCCCTTATTAACCCATTCGCCACCGCTACAGGGCAATGGGAATAGACGGGCAAAGTGCCAGAAAGGGCGAATCTAATTATAGATTTGCCCTTTCTGGGGTGTCTGGGGGCAGATGTTAGTAGCCAGGGGGGACACAAAAAAAATGTACCCTCCCTAGGCTATTATTATCTGCCCCCACTCGCTTGCTTTGTCTGTCTGGTGGAGAAAATACAGCGGGAGCCCACGCATTTTTTTTCAACGAATTTACACCTTTAATTAACCCCTACATGTCTGAAATTTAGCACACATATACTCATGTAATTGTATGTTTCAAACATATATAAAAATACATGAAATTACATGGTTAAATGTGTGGAAAACAATGTATCATTTCATGTCGGCTTCTGTGATTTCACTGAAGCCGGCAATTGAATTAGCGGCTATTACAGTATGTAGAAGTGTAAGAACTATAAATATATGTATATATACATGTCACAATGACATATATATGTGCTCTATGTGTATATATCTATTCTTTCTTTTGGCATTTAAATACTATTCTTTTGGATCCATTATATGTCAGTTTTGCAAGCCTGCGAGAAAATCTCGCAAGTCGGATGAAAATCGGATGTTACAAGGTACACACACATGCGATTAAATCGCATCTTTGAAGGAAAATCGGATGCCAGAAGGATGTGTGATGTTTTTATTTTGATCCGATTGTCGACCGTCTAAAACGGACCGATTTTTTGTGGTTGTGTGTGACACCGGCCTTAGGGATTTAATTGAGATGGATGAAATGGGCTTAAACGGAGGTGAAGTCAAAGCATTAACCCCTTCACCCCCAAGGGTGGTTTGCACGTTAATGACCGGGCCAATTCTTACAATTCTGACCACTGTCTCGTTAAGAGGTTATAACTCTGGAACGCTTCAACGGATCTTCGCAATTCTGAGATTGTTTTCTCGTGACATATTGTACTTCACGTTAGTGGTAAAATTTCTTCGATATAACTTGCGTTTATTTTTGAAAAAACGCAAATATGGCGAAAATTTTGAAGTTTTAAAACTTTGAATTTTTATTCCCTTAAAACAGAGAAATATGTCACACAAAATAGTTAAGAAAAAACATTTCCCACATGTCTACTTTACATCAGCACAATTTTGGAACCAAAATTTTTTTTTGTTAGGAAATTATAAGGGTTAGAAGTTGACCAGCGATTTATTTTTACAACAAAATTTACAAAGCCATTTTTTTTAGGGACCACCTCATATTTGAAGTCACTTTGAGGGGTTTATATAGCACAAAAACACCCAAAAGTGACACCATTCTAAAAACTGCACCCCTCAAGGTACTCAAAACCACATTCAAGAATTTTATTAACCCTTCAGGTGCTTCACAAGAGCTGAAGCAAAGTGGAAGGAAAAAAATGAATATTTAACTTTTTAGCCACAAAAATTATCTTTTACAAACTTTTTATTTTCACAAGGGTAAAAGGAGAAAATGGACAGATAAAGTTGTTGTACAATTTCTCCTGAGTACACCAATACCCCATATGTGGGGGGGGGGGAAACTGTTTGGGCGCACGCCAGGACTTGGAAAGTAGTAACGTTTTGGAATGCAGACGTTGATGGGGGTCATGTTCCGTTTGCAGTGCCCCAGATGAGCCTAAACAGTGGAAACCCCCCACAAGTGACCCCATTTTGGAAACTAGACCCCCTAAGGAACTTATCTAGACCTTTGGTGAGCACTTTGAACCCCCAAGTGCTTCACACAAGTTTATAATGCCCAGGCATGAAAACAAAAAATCCTATTTTTTTCCCCACGGGTAACAGGAGAAATTGGACCACAAAAGTTGTTGTCCAATTTGTCTCGAGTACGCTGATACCCCATATGTGGGGGGAACCACTGTTTGGGCGCACGGCAGAGCTCGGAATGGAAGGAGCATAATTTGACTTTTTCCAACCAAAATTGGCTGGAATTGAGATTGGATGCCATGTTGCATTTGGAGAGCCCCTGATGTGCCTAAACAGTGGAAACCCCCCCACAAGTGACCCCATTTGGGAAACTAGACCCCCTAAGGAACGTATCTAGATCTTTGGTGAGCAATTTGAACCCCCAAGTGCTACACACAAGTTATAACGTAGAGCCGTAAAAATTAAAAAAATCATTTTTTCCACAAAAATGATCTTTTCACCCCAATTTTTATTTTCCCAAGGGCAACAAGACTCCAAAAGGTATTGTGCAATTTGTCCTGAGTACGCTGATACCCCATATGTGGGGGTAAACCACTGTTTGGGTGCATGGTAGAGTTTTGAAGGGAAGGAGCGCCGTTTGACTTTTTCAAAGCAGAATTGGCTGGATGCCATGTCGTGTTTGGAGAGCTCCTGATCTGCCTAAACAGTGGAAACCCCCAACAAATGACACCCATTTTGGAAAATAGACCCCTCAAGGAACTTATCTAGATGTGTGGTGAGCACTTTGAACCCCGAAGTGCTTCACAGAAGTTTAGAACGTACAGCCATAAAAATAATTTTTTTTTTTTTTTTTACAAAAATGATTTTTTCACCCCAATATTTTATTTTCACAAGGGTAACAGGAGAAATTGGACCCCAAAAGTTGTTGTCCAATTTGTCCTGAGTACGCTGATACCCAATATGTGGGAGAAAACTACTGTATGGGCAAACGTCAGTGCTCGGAAGTGAAGTAGTGACGTTTTGGATTGCAGACTTTGATGGAATGGTCTGGGGGCGTCATGTCGCATTTGGAGAGCCCCTGATGCGCCTAAACAGTGGAAACCCCCCACAAGTGACCCTATTTTGGAAAATAGACCCCACAAGGAACTTACTCTAGATGTGTGGTGAGCGCTATGAAGCCCCAAGTGCTTCACATAAGTTTATAACGTACAGCCGTAAAAAAACAAACAAAAAATCTTTTTTTTTTTTTACAAAAATGATATTTTCGCCCCCAGTTTTTTATTTTCCCAAGGGTAACAGAAGAAATAGGACAAATTGCACAATAACTCTCGGGTCCAGAGTACGCTGATACCCCATATGTGGGGGTAAACTACTGTTTGGGCGCATGGCCGAGCTCAGAAGTGAAAGAGCACCGTTTGACTTTTTCCAACGCAGAATTGGCTGGAATTGGGATCAGACGCCATGTCACATTTGGAGAGCCCCTGATGTGCCTAAACAGCGGAAACCCCCCAATTCTAACTCCAACCCTAACCTCAACACACCCCTAAACCTAGTCCCAACCCTAACCACAAACCTAACCCTAATCCCAACCCTAACTTTAGCCGCAACCCTAACCCTAATGGGAAAGTAGGAATTAATCCTACCGGTAATGTTGTTTCCAGGAGTCCATCATGACAGCACCGCCAGGAGGTTGTCCTTCATATCCTTGATAGGGACAGGAACACAGAAGAGGTTAAATAGCCCCACCTACCTCCACCCCTTTAGTATTTTTCAAGTACCACACCAGGTGGAGCAACAAATTTTATTTAAATTCCCTACAATGTTAAGGACACTCTATTTAAAAAAATGCAAGGGAGGGTTAAAAGGGGTGTGTCATGATGGACTCCTAAACAACATTACGGGAGGATTAATTCCTTTTCCAGGGGGTCCCTCCCGACCCCGCCAGGGAATACAATAATCCCTTTAGGGTGGGCAAAGCTTGGAGAACTTTTTCTCCCATAGGCCCTCTGTTGATTTGCAGAACGTCCAAACTATAATGTTTACTAAACGTATTTTTTGTTGGACCAGTTGCGGCCTTCAAAATTGGGGCCTAAACTCCTGCCCTTGCCCAAAACTCGGAAATTTCTCTCCAGGGTGGGCCCTTGACCTTGGCGAAAATTTTTCGCCGAGGGGTTTTGCCCCAGAATTAGGTTGATTTTACCTCTGGCCCCCAAAGGGGGGCTTTTGACGCTTTTTTCCCTTTATTTTTGCCTGCCTTTGTAAAAAAGTTTTTGGGATTCTCCAACTTTCCCTCAGTTTTAGATTTTGTAGAAATGTTTTTCTAAAGTCCAAAGGATGGAAAACGGGTTCCCCTCATTTCTTAGTTCTGGCAGAAGGTGGGAATTTATTTCCCGATTTTTGGAAAAAATTGTTACCACCTTTGGGAAAAAAAAGGTCGGGCTAGTTTAAGTTATACATCTTTCCCGGATTTAGTATGGGTCCTTATGGGGGAGAGCCGGATCCCTTATCGGCTGAGGTTATTGCCCCAAAAAAACTGTTTTTTTGCGTTATTGATCTGAGGTTTGCCTGGGTTTTTGGTTCGTAAGGGGGTTTTTTTAGCTTTTTATATAACTGAGGGCCCCTGGGGGAAAGGGAAATACGTATTAGGGTTCATGCGTTTCGTAGCTCTAATAATCTTACAACCCCAAAGGGTGGTTTCTAGTGGGGGACAAAAAAGGGCCAGTGCTGAATCTGTACCTTTTAAGACTGGTTTTTTACCCTTATCGAATCCCGCCTGAGGAAATCCAGGATTTTAGGAATACTGGGGCGTTCGTAAGGGATATGGTTGGGGCACATGTGAGCAAAATTTCTTCCAGATTTGAGGGGGATATTGGGGGTAACAGCTTTCCCCGCTTTCCTGTAAAAGAGCT
>JARQOD010000004.1:285788340-285806032 GCA_033576555.1 Oophaga sylvatica | reverse complement strand
CCGCCTAAGAAGGGGTTAAAGTAGCTGACTCCCCACAACCATGATAATGAAAAAAGGGTGTGCGAATCTCAGGCGCCTCTTATAAGGTCGCAGCTGCAGGACAGCCATGCCACTCTAAACAGAAAACGTTCCACAAGATCGCTAAAAAATTGCGCTGTTTTTTATAACGCAATGACCGCCAAAGTTGTCAAGGAGATCGCTAATCGCCTATGCGATTGCCCAGATTGGCAGCCACCAGCGACACTAAAAATGACACACAAACGATCGCAATATTATGCACGCCATCAGGATCGTCAGCGGAAACGTATAGTGGCAGCATTAATGTCGCAGACTCCCCACAGCCTCTTTATTAATATTAAAAGAGTGTGCGAGCCCCTTATGCGAGAACAGCCGCAGGACAGCTCAATCTGTCACTCAGAAGTGCCCCAGACGGCGCCCGCGCTGTGGGGGTTGAAGGGGTTAAGCTTCTGCCCGGCAGGCTAGAAGCGACTCACCAAGCTGGTCACGTATTCTTGCCGGGAGGGGAGGAGAACGATCCGGGGAGCTTTCAGCGCTTTATCAGCAATGGCCGCCGCGCGCTCTGCCTCCATGTGCTCCATGTAGAGGAGCCGGAAATGGAGGCTGCAGTAAAGCGCGCGCTCAGAAGCGGCGCGAAATTCAAAAAATAAAAAGAGCGCGTACTCCCCTCCTTTCCCTCGTCCTGCAGGCATCCTCCTGCGGACATAGAAACACTAGTCACCGGCATATATATGTACAGCGGCTGCCGCAGCAGTCGCTAAAACACTCACACACATTTTACCAAAATGTGGAGTACTCACCAGCCGAAACGCCACAGGGACCCCCAGGGGTTTCTGGCGCTATGCCCATGCTTCCCCCCAGGGCGGGAAGCGCAGTGACCCCAGTGTGTGGTTTGCGCCCCCGCCAGGGAAACTCTCATCCCCCAGGGCCAGCAAGATTCTGCAGGGACCATTATGTAGTTACAGATCCGCCAAGGGAGAGGCTGGTGAAATACACTGATAAACATGTAATAGCGCTGTCACCGCAGCGCTGAAGCATACTGATATACATGTAATAGCGCTGCCATCAGACGCTAAAGCACTCACACATTAATAATTAACATTTTGTGTGGAGTACTCACCAGCCAAAGCGCCACAGGGACCCTCAGGGGTTTCTGGCGCTATGCCCATGCTTCCCCCCAGGGCGAGGAACGCAGTGACCGCACGTGTGGTTTGCGTCCCGCCAGGGAAGCTCTCCTCATCCCCAGGGCCGGCAAGGATTCTGCAGGGACCATTATGTAGTTACAGATCCGCCAAGGGAGAGGCTGGTGAAATACACTGATAAACATGTAATAGCGCTGTCACCGCAGCGCCGAAGCATACTGATATACATGTAATAGCGCTGCCATCAGACGCTAAAGCACTCACACATTAATAATAAAATTTTGTGTGGAGTACTCACCAGCCAAAGCGCCACAGGGACCCTCAGGGGTTTCTGGCGCTGTGCTCATGCTTCCCCCCAGGGCGAGGAACGCAGTGACCGCACGTGTGGTTTGCGTCCCGCCAGGGAAGCCATCCTCATCCCCCCGGGCCGGCAAGGATTCTGCAGGGACTATTGAGTAAATACAGATCCGCCAAGGGAGAGGTTGGGGTACAGCAGCGCTGGTACCCCTGAGACCTCTAGACCAACTGGTGATCCAAGTCTCCTGTCCGAATATAAAATAATAAAATCTTCTGAGGAGCTGCATTAGCAGCGACCATCCTCTGGGACCTCAAATCTTAGACTGGAGCTGAGTAGGAGGAGCCCGAGCTGGAGGGCCAGCCAGTCAGCACTCTTTTGATCTGAGGTGACATCCTGATCTGGGGCTCCGCCTACCATCAGTAATGAATTACTGTGGCTCTCTTCCTTCCATCTGCAGCTATAAACTTCTTTTTATTGTCTTGCAGGTCGGATCAGGGTGCTTATCTACAGCATTATAGAATGCTGTAGATAAGTCCTGAAAGGCAGTGGCTGCATCTTATAGCGACCAAAACGGCTGACAGGTTCCCTTTGAAAATGTAAGCATGTTTAGGCTCATTTTACAGTAGATCTTGCTTCTGTTTAAAATTGGAGCTGGATTTCCAGCACTAGCTAACCAGGTAGTGAATGTAGGAGATCCTCCAAAGATCCATGGAGTAATTCATAGAGAATCTACTGCATCCAGCCACAACAGCCAAGTTAAATACAGTGGGGGGAGTATTGAACATGGGCATTGAAGATGAAACGTGGATGGGTTTTTCAACATAATGATCCCAAGCACACTGCCAGGGCAACGAAGGAGTGGCTCCGTAAGCAGCACATTAAGGTTCTGGAGTGGCCTAGCCAGTCTCCAGCTCTCAACCCCATAGAAAACCTTTTGAGGGATTTGAAAGTCCATGTTGCCCAGCGACAGGCCCAAAACATCACTGCTCTAGAGGAGATCTGCATGGAGGAATGGGCCAACATACCACCAACAGTGTGAGTGCCAACATTGTGAAGACTTACAGAAAATGTTTGACCTGTCATTGTCAACAAAGGATATATAACAAAATATTGAGATGAACTTTTGTTAATGAACAAATACTTATTTTCCACCATAATTTGCTAAATAAATCTTGCCAAATCAGACAAGGTTATTTTCTGGATTTGTTTTCTCATTTTGACTCTCATAGTTGTGGTCTACCTAAGATGTCAATTACAGGCCTCTCTCATCTTTTTAAGTGGGAGAACTTGCACAATTGGTGGCTGACTACATACTTTTTTCCCCCACTGTATCTCCAAAGGGTATATATTGCTTCCAATAAATGGCCCATCTTAAAGGGGTTTTCCCACGAACAAAAGGTTCATTTTATTTTCATTCCAAGATCTAGTGAATAAAGTCCATAATAGGAACTGATTAAAGAAATGTTCCTGTGCTGGGATAATCTTATAAATGTGCCCCTGCTGTGTACTGTGTAATGGCTGTGTCTCACCGTACAGGAACATGGTCTGATCATACCACAGCTCCTGGGCAGGGAGGAGAAAGAATACAGCGATTTCCTGCTATAAATGTGTGTACTCTTGTGTCCTTCCCTACTCGGGAGCTGTGGTATGATCAGAACATCTCCCTGCACAGTCAGACACAGCCATTACACAGTACACAGATCTCAGCACAGAAACATTAGTTTTAATCATAACCAATTGTGGAAATTTTTCTTCCAAGATCCAGTGAATAGAATGAACTTTTGTTCATGGGAACCTTTAAAGGGAACTTGTCATCCCCCCTCCCCCCCCGGGGCGTTTTTAAGTAAAAGAGCCACCTTCAGCAGCACTAAGGCAGCAGTCTGTGAAGGTGGCTATTTTTCTTTCTGGTCCACTGCAACGTTGAAATATAGTTTTAAAACTAGGTCCCCATACCTTAAATGTATCCCTAAGGTGTGGCCTCTTCCCCTGACTCATCCTCCCCCCAGCCGTCTATCAAGCCCCTTCAGCGTCACCGCGCCTCCTCCAGAGTTTTTTTTACTTTCATTTCGGTTCTGTGTGGCTCCTGTTGTAACAGTCCTCGGGCAAGCGCAGTGCGCGCTGCCCGCGAACTGTCAGAAGACTATTATGCCCCGCAGTGTGTTATGTATTAACACTGCGGGGCTGGCAATTTGGCGCCTGTGCAGTCTACATGATTAGCATGTAGACTGCGCCTCGGCGCAGCTAAACATGTAGACTGCGCAGGCACCAGATTGCCAGCCCCGCAGTGTGAATACATAACACACTGTGGGGAGGGATCTGGGGAAAGACAACAACGCAGGCGCAATAGTCTTCTGACAGTTCTCAGGCAGCGAGCACTGCGCATGCCCGAGGACTGTTACAACAGCACAGGCGTCCCACAGAAACAAAAGAAAAACAAATCTGGAGGAGGAGCGGTGACGCTGAAGGGGGTTGATTGACGGCTGGGGGGAGGATGAGTCAGGGGGAAGAGGCCATACCTCAGGGACACATTTAAGGTATGGGGACCTAGTTTTAAAACTATATTTCAGCACTGCAGGGGCCCAGAAAAAAAAAAAAAAAAAAAGCCACCTTCTCAGACTGCTGCCTTAGTGCTGCGGAAGGTGTTTTTTTTTTACTTAAAAACACCCAGGGGGTGGAGGGTTTGACAAGTTCCCTTTAAATTTAGAACCACAACCTGGAAAGAGGACAGTAGTGTCTTTTCTGCGTGATTTTCAGACACAGAGGCCCTAAAAAAATTAGTTTTGCTTAAGTTTGGCAACTCCTTGGTATTCTACTGTAATCCCAGTACTGTACTGGGCACTAACCTGCACCTCAAGAAAAACATCTCATAGTTCTGCATTGTGCCAAGTCCAGTTCCTGAAGCCCTCGCCCTGTTTCTCTCAACCCCATTAACCTTGAATGAAAGCCTAAAGCAGTATGGCATCTTGTGAAAAGAGATATGGCATATCCACTAATTTACATTACTAGCAGTCACACAGAACTGGGGGTCCCCAATCCCACGTTATAACTGGTGTCACAGCCAAAGAGCATATGCGCATCTTTGTCAATTCTGAACACAGCCAAGGTCACTTGGATGGGGAGCTAAACTGCAGAAAAGAATGCAAGGGAAAAGCATCAGACCCTTCAGGAAGTGGAGGACACAAGTCAGAAAGGCTGTGAGGACAGAATCCACTGCAGACTGAAAACAAAAGACCCACAAAGGAATTTACACTCTGGATCAAGGTCTGTTAGCACAAGAGAAGGACGCAAAGCAAGTACAATGCAGTGCCCGATACATGATAGTGAAAGTCGCAGCATCATGTGTACATCAAGCATGTATAAGGCTGAGATTACAAGGTGACTATCGTAAAGAGATGCAAGCAAAACTCAACTGTAGAGTAGGAGCAAACTGTAAATTGTATATCAAAATCAATATGGAATATAATTGGGTGGGGAGATTAAAAAAAAAAAAAACGCCTCCAGCAACAAAACACGGATATGTAAATTATCCAAAACATGCTGCTTCGGTCAATCAGTGACGGCAGTAAGGTCACTGATGCTCAGTAACTGCTGCAGCAGAGCTAGCTCATAAAGGAGAAGAAAAAATAACGCAAAAAAAAAAAAAAAAATTGAATTCTTTTGACCAAATAGTCATTTTAGTCACCATCTATAATCCTGGATTGAAAAGGCAATTACAGAGCATTGAACCCTATCCCTAGCTTATTAACAATTTAGCAGTATCGCCCAAGGGGTAATCCGCCCCTTTGGAGTGTTAAGGGTATGCCACACTGAACAATATCGCTAACGGGATCGCTAAAAAACGTCACTATTTAGCGATCCCGTTAGCGATGTTGTTCAGTGCGGCAGCTGCCAGCGACGAGCTTCCTGCTGTGATCTCGCTCGTCGCTGGAATCGTTCCGGACCCTATTTTCTCGTCGGCGCTCCCGCTGGGTAAGTATATATCGCTAGTGTGGCACCTTTTCTTAGCGATTTAGCGGTACTTTTGTACCGCTAAAGTCGTTAAGAAGATCGCTAACGGCGATAGCGTCGTTAACTATATCGCTAAATGTGGCCGCACTTAGCGATATAGAAACAATCCCGCTAGCGATCGCATTAGTATGCGTCGTTATCGTGATCGCTAGCGGGATTGTTTAGTGTGGCAGTACCTTTACTAGAGTAGCATTTACACAAAAACCACTATGATACACTGAAGAACATTGGGTAGGGAAAACCCTTTGACTGTTCTAAAATTAATACAATGATAAGTCACTTGAGTAAAAAATGCTGTTAGGCTAGGTTCACATTGCATTAGTGAAGTCCGCTCAACGCATGCGTTAAACGGACTCCTTTTAAAGATCGCGTTATGCGATCACACTAGCGCAGATGCTCCATCTGTGCTAGCGGTGATGGACCCCCCGAACGCTGCAGACCGCGTCCAAGAGTCCGTCACAGAACAGCACATCGCTAACGCATGCCGATTAGGACATGCGTTAGCGATGCGCTACATAATGGCAGTCTATGGGTGTGCCAACGCATCCGTTATATAGAGCTCGTGCCGCTATGCAACGGTTACCATCTGCGCATTTCCATTAACGCAATGTGAACCCAGCCTTATACTTTAAAAAAAAACAAAAAAAAAAAACAGACGAATCACTTTAGGTGGAAGAAGCAACTAAAATGGACAGCCCTAATGCACTCTCCCCCCCCCCCCCTTTACGGAAAAATGCTAACCCTTTGAAAATGATATGTGGTCCTTGAACGCTTCAAGAATCAGCACAATTAAAGGGAGTCCACACAGGATTACTCTTAACCCCCTTACAGTTAAATCATATGCTGGCTCCCTGATTTTGATGTGGGCTCAGGAACTGAGCATGTGTTTTTCCCCAGCAGATGATGGCTGTGGTTTTCAGTCTTCATCTGCCTCTAACAGCTGTGTGTGAAGATGAACTCCACCTGCAGTCATTGACTTGATAAATGCCGCTGTCATTCTTTGACAGCGGCATTTACAGCAGGTTGGCAGGAAGGAGTGTGTGTGATTCCTTGTGGCCATCGGCACCCCGTGATATGCAGAAGAGTTGCAATGACAGCTGGGGGCCTACTTAACACATCTACTCTTTGAATTTTATTGCTTCACATAGCACATTCCCTAAGGCAGGGGTGGGGAACCTCAGGCCATTTACAGCCCTCAACCTTTTTTCCGGTCCCGGGCAGATTCTCAGGGACCACAGTGCTTGGGCAAGGAGCTGTATTTTGATTGCCACCAGCTCATTAATTTCTTCTTGCTCTGTGAGCACACACACACCGTGTTCACTACTGAACACTGAAGGGCATGCAATGAAAGATTACGTCCTGACACCAGTGCCAGAGTCAGGATATACTTTGTGGGTGGAATTTGTACGGCCCCGAAGGATGGTATAAATATCCAAATGGCCCTGGGCAGAAAAAAAAAAAAAAAAAAAATTCCCCACCTCTGCCCTAAGGGGACAAAACAAGTACAATGAAATTGGAAAAAAAAATGTATAGGTATTTTTTTTTATTTTTCAAAAGGCCCCATTTTCTTGCCACTTGTAAAAAAAAAAATAAAGCACACGAAAAAAAAAACCTCTTCATGTTTATTATTATTGTTTATTTCTATAGCACCATTGATTCCATGGTGCTGTACATGAGAAGGGGTTACATACAAATTACAGGTATCACTTACAGTAAACAAACTAACAATGACAGACTGATACAGAGGGGAGAGGACCCTGCCCTTTCGGGCTTACATTCTACAGGATTGTGAGGCAGGAGACAGTAGGTCGGGGGTTGCAGCAGTTCCGGTGTTGGTTGAGGCAATATCTCCGGTAGTGGTGAGAAGGTAGCAGGGTCATTGCAGGCTGTAGGCTTTCCTGAAGAGGTGAGTTTTCAGGTTCCGTCTGAAGGATCCGAATGTGTTTGATAGTCGGACGTGTTGGGGCAAAGAATTCCAGAGGATGGGGGATATTCGGGAGAAGTCTTGGAGGCGGTTGGGTGAGGAGCGAATAAGTGTGGAGGAGAGAAGGATGTCTTGGGAGGATCGGAGATTACGTGGGGGAAGATATCGGGAGATTAGTTCAGAGATATAAGGAGGAGACAGATTATAGATGGCCTTGTAGGTCAGTATTAGTAATTTGAACTGGATACGCTGAGGGAATGGGAGCCAGTGAAGAGATTTGCAGAGGGAGAAGCGGAGTAGTAGCGAGGAGAGAGGTGAATTAGTCGTGCAGCAGAGTTAAGGATGGACTGGAGAGGTGCGAGGGTGTTAGCAGGGAGGCCAGAGAAAAGGGTGTTGCAGTAGTCGAGGCGGGAGATGATGAGGGCGTGCACAATCATTTTAGTAGATTGAGGGTTGAGGAAAGGACAGATTCTTGAAATATTTTTGAGCTGAAGGCGACAGGAGGTAGAAAGAGCTTGGATGTGCGGTTTGAAGGACAGGGCAGAGTCAAGGGTTACTCCGAGGCAGCGGACTTCTGGTACGGGGGTAAGCGTGATGTCGTTAATTGTGATAGATAGGTCAGGTAAGGAAGATCTGTGGGATGGGGAAAGATTATGAGTTCAGATTTGTCCACATTGAGTTTGAGGAAGCGGGAGGATATGGCTGATAGACACTCCGGGATTCTGGATAGCAGAGAGGTGATGTCTGGGCCAGAGAGGTAGATCTGAGTGTCATCAGCGTAAAGGTGGTACTGGAATCCGTGGGACTTTATGAGTTGCGCCAGGCCAAGTGTATAGATTGAGAAGAGTAGGGGTCCTAGAACAGATCCTTGGGGGACTCCAACGGAGAGAGGGTGGGACGAGGAGGTAGTGTGTGAGTGGGAGACGCTGAATGTGCGGTTCGAAAGGTATGAGGAGATCCAGGATAGGGTGAGGTCTTTGACGCCAAAGGAGGAAAGAATCTGTAGTAGAAGGCAGTGGTCAACTGTGTCAAAAGCAGAGGACAGGTCAAGAAGCAGGAGTATAGAGTATTGTCTGTTCGCTTTGGCTGTAAGTAGGTCATTAGTAATTTTGGTCAGGGCTGTCTCAGTGGAGTGATGGGGGCAGAAACCAGATTGTAGAGTGTCAAAGAGCAAGTTAGAAGAGAAGTGGTAGGAAAGCTCAGCGAGGGCATGCATCCAAGAGAACATAGTGACCTGAAGAATATTGGCAAGTCATTTTTACCTTATAGTGAACATGGCAAATTTAAAAAAACAAACGTGTAACTGCACATGGACTATTCAATAAATCATGACAAAATTAATGATATTCAAAAGCACAACCCATCACAAACAAAACCCAAGCCCTCAGATGGCTGGGTTGATGGGGAAAAAAAAAAAAAAAAAAAGTTATGGCTCTTGGAAGAAGAGGAAATGAGAATAGTCATGTCTGAAAGGGGTTAAAACCAAGCATGAGCATTTGGTGCAGGAGAGTGCACTAAACTGCTCGGACATGCCATCTACTTGTTTTTCAATCCTTCTCCACCCTTTTCTGGCTCATGTAAAGCCAGAGCTGGCAATCAAGGGGATGCGAAGATTGATGCAAAAAAAGTGGTATGCACCGAAACTGAACTTTTTTTCATGCTGTGGGTACACTGTATCTGTGCTTGGTTTGAACAGTGACTTTGTGCTGACAAACACTGTTTAAGCTGTGACACAAATCCCTGTTCGCAGAGGACACCAAGACAACTGAAAGTATGTGGGTTCAGCCCAAACAAATACTCCTTATAATGTATACTAATCACAAGAAACTAGAGATGGAGAATCAAAGTTGCAGACATTTATTGGGTCTAGTCAGAAGAAATGTACTAACTTGTTTTAAAATATTCTGCTATTAATTTTCATAGGAATTTAACAAAGTGAATGCACAACAGTGCTGTGAAGTTATGGTGTCCATTTTGGTGGAGTCGGTATAAAATGGACCGACTCCTAAAATATATAATAAACTGGGTGCAGTAGTTCAATTCAGTATGTGCTGTAAATTTTTTCATAAGAATTTGGGAAAGTTATGAAATGTCCTATAAATGTCTGTTCTGTTCCTGATCTAAGGATCTGGGATTTTAGTTGAAATAAATCTGTTCTGCACTTTATGTACATTCAGTAGTGACCAGTGCTGTGGAGATGGAGGTTTGGCTTACCAACTCCATAGCCGATACACACGTTAAGTATTTGTTACAGACATTTCTGCATCAAAAACCTGTCTACTGAAACGAAAAAAAGCTGCATAAATACCATGAATTGCTGCATTTTTTTTTCCTGTCCTTGGAATGGGGGAAAGATGCAGCAAAATAACAGAAAGAATTGGCATGCTGCAGATTTGAAACAATCTGCTTCAAACCAACAAGAAAATAGTGGAGTCAGAACTTTGACCAAGATTAGAACGGCAATGTCCTGCAACTGGAAGTCAGTATTAAACAGCATGAATTTCAATGTCAATATGTATACAGTACGCAAAAATCACATTAGAGACATATCCTAAAAATGCCATATGTGAAGCTTTGCAGAGCGAAACAAAGAAATCAACCAATGTGAGCTGTGGATTACAAGGTCCACTACCATGCACACTTGGTAAACTAAAGGTACTGTCACACTAAGCGAGATTGCTACTGAGTTACCGATTTTATGACGCAGTAGCGATCTCGTTAGCGACTTAGCTGTGTGTGACATGTAGCAGCGATGTGGCCCCTGCTGCGATGTCGCTGATCGCTTATGAACGTTCTGAGCCGTTTTTTGGTCGTTGGTGTCCTGCTGGTGAGCCTGAATCGCTGAGTGTGACACCCTTTATGAACGACTTTACCAGCGTCGCAGGCGGGACTAGGTTTTCCCAACGACCGCAGAGGTCGTTATACAGATCGCTGATGAGATGTGTTTGGAAGCTAACTAGCGACCACATAGTGATCGCACTAGCAATCTCTCCAGGTCGTGTCGTTGTCGTGATCGCTAAGGCTGCTTTCACACATCAGTTTTTTGACGTCAGGCGAGTTTTTAAAAAACGGATCCAGTACTGGATGCGTTTTTTTTAGCATTGACTTTCAAAATTAGCGCCGGATGTCATTGCGTTGCATCCGTTTTTGGCCGAATCCGGCGGAAATGTACATTCCGGCAGCCGGACAAAACGGTCACTGCAACGGGTTTTTTTTCCCGACCAGTCTGATATTGCCTGAATCGGTGCATCAGGCGGCTGGAAATAATAGAAGTCTATGGAACCGGACCAGTCTTTTGTGAAATCCGTAAAAAAACTACTACTACTACTACTACTACATTTTCCACTCTCTCCGGACACGCTTACCTGCATTTTCTGGCTGCAAAACTTCTTTTTCCGGGTTCAAAAGTTCAGGTCGGATCCAGCAAAAAAAACTGATATGTTGCATCAGTTTTTTTCATTTCAGCGCCGGATCTGTCCTATCAGGTACTCGATGGATTATGCCTGACACAAAAAAACTGATGTGTGAAAGTAGGCTAAAGGTACTGCCACACTAAACGCTCCCGCTAACGATCACAATAACGACGCATACTAATGTGATCGTTTTAATGTCGCTAGTAGCTGCCACACTTAGCGATCTCGTTAACGACTCATAAGCGGTTAGCGATCTCATTAACGACTTTAACGGTCATTGCGATGTAAAAAACCGCACATCGCTCACAAAAGGTGCCAGACACAGCGATATAGCGTCACCAGCGGGACGCCAACGATCTAAATACGGTCCAGAACTCTAGTGAACGATCAGCGAGATCACAGCAGGGGCCACGTCGTTGCTACATGCCACACACAATAGCGTCACTAACGAGATCGCTAAATAGTGACTTTTTTTAGCGATCTCGTTAGCAACCTTGTTTAGTGTGGCATACCCTTAAGTGTGACAGTGGCTTAAAACTATTGATCAGGTATTTGTTTGTTTCCCCATCTCATGTATGTTTTGGCAGGTTTGCCACATTATAAAGAGAACCTGGAGGTTTTAGGTTCCCAGTCATCAACCCATTACCTATAATGGTAACAGCTTAACTTTGTTCTATATTCTGGAAATGTTGCATAACACAACAATTTTGCAAAATGATCTGGATAAGGTGACTGAATGGGCAAACACTTCACAAATGAGGTTTAATGTAGATAAATGTAGAGTAATGCACCTAGGACGGAGTAATCCTATAGCTGCACATACATTAAATGGGAGTATACTTGAGACTACAGAACAGAAGGACTTGGGTATTGTGGTTGCAAGTAAGCTCAGCAGCAGTACTCAATGTCAAGAAGCAACAGCTGCAAAAGCAAAAAAGATCCTGCGATCATAACGTATTGTTACACCTTTATAAAGAGCTTGTGAGGCTACATCTAGAATATAGGATCCAGTTTTGGGCTCCACATTTAAAAAAGAATATTCAGAAATTAACTGTCAGTTCAAAGGCGGGCAACTAGATTACAAGGGATGGAAGGCCACTCATACGATAAAAGGTTGAAAAAGTTGGGCTTATTTAGCTTAGAAAAAAAAAATAAAAAAGACCTCAGAGGGGATCTCATTTATATGTATAAATATGTGTGGTCAGAACAAAGGACACAAGAGGTAGTAATGGCAGACACTAACAGCTTTAAAAAAAAAAAAAAAAAAAAAAAAAAAGGCTGGATGATTTCCTCAATACACAACATTGCGGGTTATAGTCAATTTAGTGACAAAATGAACAATTGGTGTAGAAATGTTGAAGGAAAAAAAAAAAAGACCTAGGTCCATCAAGTTCAACTTATGAAGAATAAATGCTATATTCTGATGACCTGACGATTCACGCTTGCCAGGCTGCCACCAAGCTTGGTTGACATCCTAGAGGTTGGTTACCGTACATTATAACCACCTCCTGTAACATTAGTGCACGAAGAAAGGTGTACTGGACAAACCAGCAGAACAGACAAAAAATAAATTCATTCTCATATATGCTGCGTGCAAGAGTTCCAGAAGAAAAGCTTAAGGCCGGGATCACAACATGCGAGAAACATGGCCGAGTCTCGCATGTGAATTCCCAGCACTGGCGCCAGCACTCGGGAGTGGAGCGAGCGGCTGCATAGAAATACATGCAGCCGCTAGCTCCACTCCCGAGTGCCGGCGCCAGTGCTGGGAATTCAAATGCGAGACTCGGCCATGTTTCTCGCATGTGTGATCCCGGCCTAAGACAACAATCCAATATATTCACAAAAATGTTGACATTAGCGAATTGTCCATAGGCATCAGGAGCATACATGTAGCATTCACCGCTTAGCCACAAGATGACCCCTGCCATGTTCTAGAGGAACTCTCCTGTTATCAAGCTTGAGAAAGGAGGCGGCTCTCCGCTTGTGTGCCCTTTGGGCAATTCACTATTGTCGACCATTCCTTGAATGCCTACTGTTTCAGTGCTAGGTCTTGTGCTGTACTGCTGGTACATTTGCACATACTTAAAAAAATCACCCATTTAGTGCAACAAATTCCTCTATACTACAGAAGGTCTGTACACCGCTGCTAAAATGTCAGTCGGCCTGGAAGACCAACTCCACCATCATGACCCTTTGCATGTTATGCAGAATAAGCCAAACTATGGGACATCAACCCGTTACTGTCCTGAAAAAGAAGTTGGGCGCTGATTTAAGGGAATAGAATTCCCTCTCATGGGTTCCCTTTATATGTCACCACCTAATCTAACCATCAAGGAGATGTAGGGAACATGCTAGGCAGATACAGAGGTCAAAGCCTAAAATTCCTGTGCAAGGGTCCTTTCCCAATTGCTTGGCTCTACATATAGCCCTATCATAGTGTTGCACCTTGGGAAATATACTGCAAGCACCTAGCTCCAGCCTCTACACGTTCAGTGTCATTTTAGACAGGAGAACTAGGTTAATCATCACAGGCAGGTTATTAATTTATCAAAGAAAACAAACTGCCTACAACACCATGCTCGATAAAATAAAAACAAGGCTACTATACGAACATTTCTGCTATGAAAAACATGTCGCAGACACTCTTGTGTAGCGACTATTACAAGGCACGGGGCTGACAACTCGTGAACTTGCACTTGGTGCACAAAAGACAAGTAAAATGGTGAACTGTTGTCCAGACTGAATCACCCCTAGCAGAAACCCTACTCCTGCTTCCCTCCCCCACATCCGTCTCTAACCACTTGACTCGCGGCCAAGCTCTATTACCAGGCAACGAGACCACGTGATCTGAAGCAGACGTGCAGCCAAAAGCAGATTTCCTACACCGCCATATTGTTGTGACGCATTCACAAATTCGCAGTCCCAGTACAGGCGCCTCTGCAGCGGAGACCTCGGGCGCGGGAAAATTACTTTCTGTAGGGAAGAAAATACGAATCATTAAGAAGCGAGCACTAGCAGTCAGCAATGCGGCACCGGCTCCCCTCAGGCTCCGTGCTGCGCGGTTACATAATGGCGCCGATCTCTCCCTCTGCACCCGCGTCTCCCGGCAGCTCTATCCCCGCCCACCTGCTGCAGCATGATGTCACAAGCAGCCAATAGCACGGCGGCCTCAGAGCGCCTCTCAGCCGCCCATTGGCTGCCTCGCATCGGCCCTGCCCACCAACAAACAGTAGAGACAGTATACTTACAAGCCGCCATTATGAAGCTACAATGACGAGAAGAAAAAAACCATGAAAATGCAGAAGGGCACGGTCTACAAGGAGCAGTTTAATAAGCACTCGCGCATACAATACTTGGCACGGTCCAGCACGCGCCGTGTCTTTGTCCCTCCTCATAGGCGGCGGACCGGGGTAGAATGCGAGAAACGACCGCCGAGCAGCACTCCGCCGCGGCCCGTCTGCCTCCTCCAGCCTGCTCTCCATGGAAGCGGTGCGGTAGGCAGCCAGCTTTTATCAAGCCCTTGGAGTTTGCGCAGTACCGTAAGCAGCCCCTGCTCCCGTTGCAGGGAGACCCCGACAGTGTCTCTCCCCTCAGCCAGAACCACCATGGTGATAAGCGCACAGCCCGTGAAGGAACCGCCTCCATCTTCCCCAATTAGAGCGAGCATGAGCCCTTGTATAGCTATACCCACCCATCCCTACAGACATTCCTGCTGTGCCTCACACCCACCTGGAGCTCACTGAGCACAGCCACAAGCAATGCGCAGCAGTGTGACCAGGGGTCAAAGCCGGGTCCTCCTGCTACAGCGCAAAATGCCAGCAATGAAGCCCTAATGTGACCGTTTCTATACACTAATGGCTCATCTCCACACGACAACATGGCGGTCAGCTCCCTCCCCGCAGAACGCCAGACATACGCTTGATACGGCTCGAATCATGTCTACACCTTTCTTTCACTCTATTACTCCACCCTCTTTGCAGGGACATTTTTTTTAGACATTTACAACTGCACGGCTCCGCCATTACATCTAAGGGCACGGCCCGCTCGCTTTCCCCGGGTGTGGAGGGCGTGGCGCTCTGGTGGGCAAGTTAGTGCCCACAAGCAAAATGGCGCAGGCTGTGGTGCGTGTGTCGCCATTTTGCTTGTGGGCATGGCTGCAGCTAGGCCCTTTCCACACCCGCAACAGTCTTGTATTGAGTCCGTGGCAGCAGGGTTAGGAAACCCCGTGCGAGCATCCGACGCCATTTTCCAGAGAGAGGCAGTGACATAGAGCCAGCGTAGGCTGAGATACGGGAGGAGCGGGGTTTGTACACATTGGGGCTGCAGTCAGCTTGGGCACTGCGAACACCTCCATAGCTTTTCCTGTGCAGCGGTTTCAGTCAGCGTTAGCTCTGTCGCTGCCAGTCAGCTCGGTCCTCCAGAGTAACGGTTCCCGGGGCTGCTTCTGACGTCGCTTTTCCTGTCAGCCAACAACTGCTGGGAGTGAGCTCCTGTGCTAGCAGCCTTCACGTTAGCGGCCATTACCGTCACCCTTCACGGGTGCGTATTTCCGTTCTCGGTGTCCTGTTTCCTGGCTTTGGCACGTTGGAGGTAAGTTATTGTGTCGTCTTTTAATGCTTCTCTTGACGTTTTCTTTGCCTGTCGGTTTGCAGTGCCGTGGTGGGTGTGAATATGTGCCAAGTGTGTCCCTGTGCTGCAGCCTTGTAGAGAAGGGTCAGGATGGAGAAATATGGCGGGTTTCTGGTCCACATAGCTGACTTTGGCAGTGATGGAGGGGGGTGGGCTGCTTCGTTGCATTGCATTTACCTTTTTGCTCCATGTTAACCTTGCACCTATCTTTTTCTGCACGTTTCATCGTTTATCTTTCAGGCCTCTCTCTTTAGATGTGTGGCACCTTACAGTTTTCTTCTATTTCTGCAAAAAAGGTTTTTAAAAATAGTGGTAATAGTATTTCAGCTTCATAAATTGGATAATGTGGTCAAATGGATGCTTTCTTTCCCATGCTAGTTGTATAGGGTTCCCTGTATGTAATGCACCCTATATAGGCATATGTGTTTCTTCTATTTTTTTAGGCTAGGAGGTGGTGATGTCCAGTTCCTTATAGAAGCAATATATCTGCAGCAAGGAGGCGTTTACTGATCCTGGCATGAATATGGCAGACATTATAGGCAGATTCTGTTCTGTATGTACGCAAAAGGAAAACATGGCTATGATGCCCAGAAGGGCTGGTGTGTACATCCTCTCACACCCTCTGCAAAGCTGTAGGTCTTTCCAGGGCTTTCTGCTCACAGGCTGCAGACATGGATGGGGGAGGAACAAGCGATCCTGTGTGTATATGTGGAAGCCAGGCCAGCTCAGACACAACACCACCATCACACAAAGGAAGGGAACACCATGCTTCTCTTCACCCTGCGAGGAGATCCAGACACAGGCTGCATGCATATGCACTGTATGATGTATGTGCACCCCTCCTCTGTCATGCGGATACATTGTTCTCCCATGGTAGCATTAATCAGGTTGTTTATTAATACAACTTGGTCACCCCCATCTCTCCTAAGTAATACTAACTGGAGGGTCATTTTCACATCCTTCTGGTGGTATAAGGGATCTTGAGAGAAATGAGAGGTGATTGAATGTTCTTTGTGACTACCACCATTTGTTGTTGGTATCTCCCTCTTTTGTCCTTTGGAGAGGCTAAAAAATGGCGCCCCCTCAGCTGATGTTGTAATCTAATCATTTCTGGGTCTCCACACCCCATGCAGCACATATGTCTGCAGCTCATACTTGTAGAGGAGGTTTACGGTATATAATGCCTTTATTGCGGGGTGTCTTGATATAGTGGCCTTGCTTGCTATGAAATAATGCACTGTGTTGCTTATAATATTCTGGAGAAGTGATTTTCAAACATGTTTTACCTACAACTGACCTTTCTGTTTGCAGATAATCTGCTTGAACCCCCTGGTCTGCTTCAACTTGATATTGAAGGCTGTAAAGCTTAGCAGGATTTCTGTAGGTGCCTCTGCTGTAGAGGCAAGGGGCGGTGATGAGGGAGTGCATAGCCTGTATACTCCTGTGTATATTGTCTTCCTGCTCCAGTTTAACCCATTATCATCCTGCTGACATTATACCTTAAGGTACTGCCACACTAAACAATCCCGCTAGCGATCACGATAATGACGCATACTAATGCGATCGCTAGCGGGGATTGTTTCTATATTGCTAAATGCGGCCACATTTAGCGATATAGTTAACGACGCTATCGCCGTTAGCGATCTTCTTAACGACTTTAGCGGTACAAAAGTACCGCTAAATCGCTAAGAAAGGTGCCACACAGCGATTAGATACTTACCCAGCGGGAGCGCCGACGAGAAAATAGGGTCCGGAACGATTCCAGCGACGAGCGAGATCACAGCAGGAAGCTCGTCGCTGGAAGCTGCCGCACTGAACAACATCGCAACAGGATCGCTAAATAGTGACGTTTTTTTAGCGATCCCGTTAGCGATATTGTTTAGTGTGGCATACCCTTTACTGTTTGCAGGAAATGTACTTGGGATTGTTTACATATTTCCTCCTGATACTATTTTTTTTCTTTTATTGAAGCTTTTTAATTTATAATCTTTATTGAATAAGCCTCTGTACTCACTGACTTGTTTCATATTCTCAGTCACAAGTTAGCACTAGTTAGCATAGTGCAGCTGGTTATGTTTGTTAGAAAAAAAACTAAATCTTTTGATATCTGTTTAAAAGCACATGAAGTATATTTAGTTTGATTTTGAGACATTTATATTTTCCCCTGTGGGCTCCTAGATGATTTTCTTGGCTTTTGATCTCAGTTGTTAGGTGATCATACCCGACTTTTCATTATTTGAAGCCCAGGTTTGCTGTGTCA
>JARQOD010000004.1:285713790-285788240 GCA_033576555.1 Oophaga sylvatica | reverse complement strand
GCCATTACCGTCACCCTTCACGGGTGCGTATTTCCGTTCTCGGTGTCCTGTTTCCTGGCTTTGGCACGTTGGAGGTAAGTTATTGTGTCGTCTTTTAATGCTTCTCTTGACGTTTTCTTTGCCTGTCGGTTTGCAGTGCCGTGGTGGGTGTGAATATGTGCCAAGTGTGTCCCTGTGCTGCAGCCTTGTAGAGAAGGGTCAGGATGGAGAAATATGGCGGGTTTCTGGTCCACATAGCTGACTTTGGCAGTGATGGAGGGGGGGGGCTGCTTCGTTGCATTGCATTTACCTTTTTGCTCCATGTTAACCTTGCACCTATCTTTTTCTGCACGTTTCATCGTTTATCTTTCAGGCCTCTCTCTTTAGATGTGTGGCACCTTACAGTTTTCTTCTATTTCTGCAAAAAAGGTTTTTAAAAAATAGTGGTAATAGTATTTCAGCTTCATAAATTGGATAATGTGGTCAAATGGATGCTTTCTTTCCCATGCTAGTTGTATAGGGTTCCCTGTATGTAATGCACCCTATATAGGCATATGTGTTTCTTCTATTTTTTTAGGCTAGGAGGTGGTGATGTCCAGTTCCTTATAGAAGCAATATATCTGCAGCAAGGAGGCGTTTACTGATCCTGGCATGAATATGGCAGACATTATAGGCAGATTCTGTTCTGTATGTACGCAAAAGGAAAACATGGCTATGATGCCCAGAAGGGCTGGTGTGTACATCCTCTCACACCCTCTGCAAAGCTGTAGGTCTTTCCAGGGCTTTCTGCTCACAGGCTGCAGACATGGATGGGGGAGGAACAAGCGATCCTGTGTGTATATGTGGAAGCCAGGCCAGCTCAGACACAACACCACCATCACACAAAGGAAGGGAACACCATGCTTCTCTTCACCCTGCGAGGAGATCCAGACACAGGCTGCATGCATATGCACTGTATGATGTATGTGCACCCCTCCTCTGTCATGCGGATACATTGTTCTCCCATGGTAGCATTAATCAGGTTGTTTATTAATACAACTTGGTCACCCCCATCTCTCCTAAGTAATACTAACTGGAGGGTCATTTTCACATCCTTCTGGTGGTATAAGGGATCTTGAGAGAAATGAGAGGTGATTGAATGTTCTTTGTGACTACCACCATTTGTTGTTGGTATCTCCCTCTTTTGTCCTTTGGAGAGGCTAAAAAAATGGCGCCCCCTCAGCTGATGTTGTAATCTAATCATTTCTGGGTCTCCACACCCCATGCAGCACATATGTCTGCAGCTCATACTTGTAGAGGAGGTTTACGGTATATAATGCCTTTATTGCGGGGTGTCTTGATATAGTGGCCTTGCTTGCTATGAAATAATGCACTGTGTTGCTTATAATATTCTGGAGAAGTGATTTTCAAACATGTTTTACCTACAACTGACCTTTCTGTTTGCAGATAATCTGCTTGAACCCCCTGGTCTGCTTCAACTTGATATTGAAGGCTGTAAAGCTTAGCAGGATTTCTGTAGGTGCCTCTGCTGTAGAGGCAAGGGGCGGTGATGAGGGAGTGCATAGCCTGTATACTCCTGTGTATATTGTCTTCCTGCTCCAGTTTAACCCATTATCATCCTGCTGACATTATACCTTAAGGTACTGCCACACTAAACAATCCCGCTAGCGATCACGATAATGACGCATACTAATGCGATCGCTAGCGGGATTGTTTCTATATTGCTAAATGCGGCCACATTTAGCGATATAGTTAACGACGCTATCGCCGTTAGCGATCTTCTTAACGACTTTAGCGGTACAAAAGTACCGCTAAATAGCTAAGAAAAGGTGCCACACAGCGATTAGATACTTACCCAGCGGGAGCGCCGACGAGAAAATAGGGTCCGGAACGATTCCAGCGACGAGCGAGATCACAGCAGGAAGCTCGTCGCTGGAAGCTGCCGCACTGAACAACATCGCTAACAGGATCGCTAAATAGTGACGTTTTTTAGCGATCCCGTTAGCGATATTGTTTAGTGTGGCATACCCTTTACTGTTTGCAGGAAATGTACTTGGGATTGTTTACATATTTCCTCCTGATACTATTTTTTTTCTTTTATTGAAGCTTTTTAATTTATAATCTTTATTGAATAAGCCTCTGTACTCACTGACTTGTTTCATATTCTCAGTCACAAGTTAGCACTAGTTAGCATAGTGCAGCTGGTTATGTTTGTTAGAAAAAAAACTAAATCTTTTGATATCTGTTTAAAAGCACATGAAGTATATTTAGTTTGATTTTGAGACATTTATATTTTCCCCTGTGGGCTCCTAGATGATTTTCTTGGCTTTGATCTCAGTTGTTAGGTGATCATACCTGACTTTTCATTATTTGAAGCCCAGGTTTGCTGTGTCACTCATTTTTATTTGAGCTCCTTGATAAATTGGAGCTAACCAGTTTACCTATGCGTTTTATGGGATATACTGTATAAAGATCATATTGCTTGAAACGGGGTTTCCTACGTTTTGTAATGTGGGTTAAGGCAGAAGCACAGGTTCAATTCCCTAGTAGCACTCCCATAGGGTAAATGAAGATTTACACAGTTTACGGTGAAATCAGTGGATGTCCTTATAATGCGCTTACATGTTGTCTCCTCCAGAGTCTCTTTTAAAGGAAATCTGTGAACAGGTTTCTGCCATGAAATTTGCGAGAAGCATAGTGTAGAGTAAGAGACTCTGGTTCCAGTGATGTGTCACTTTTATCAGCCAAAGATTATCTTTTTGAAGACCAGTAGATCTGCCACGTGGTCCTCCATAGTCATGAGCTTTGTGTAACCACGTCACCACTGACTGGCAGCTTTCAGCCTATGCACAGTGCACACAAATAGCTGTCAATCAGTGATGTGAGCATGGTTACAAAAAGCTCAGCAATCAAAGAGCTGTGACATTAAGGGTATATGTGCACACATTGCCGATTTGTTTGCGGATTTTTCTGCGCGGAATCTGCAGAATCCGCAGGTAAAATGACCTGCGTTTTACCTGCGGTTTTTCTGCTGATTTGCCCTGCATTTTTACACTTGCGGATTCCTGTAATGGAACAGGTGTAAAAATGCTGCGGAATCAGCACAAAGAATTGACATGCTGCAGAAAATAAACCGAATTTTTTCACCGGCTGTATGCATCTCTGCGGACTCATTCAGACAAGTTTTTTTTTCTGTTTTGTCGGATGACCATTCCCACATTTGATGTTTTGTTGGCGATTGTGCGCCCTGGGATCACCTACCAGGATGCGCAAAGCTATCTCTGCAGAGGAGCGACTTCTTCCGCTACGGTATGTATTCCTCACCTACATACTGTCTGTTGATGTGTTTTTCCCACTAGTTTCCCTTTGCCCTTATGGCTGTAGGCGAAATATCCTCATAATATAGGCCATATATCACCTTGAAGTACCTGAACAATGATGTGTATGTTAAAATTAGTGAAAATGTTTACTTGGGGTAAATTGAACTTATGATTGTTTGGACATTTAATCATGTAAGGGTTATGTATAGTGCGTTTGTTAAACCTTTGGGCATGTGTATTGATTGTTCTTTGTACATTTGGTTACTTGTAGGTTCCTAACTACTGGCATAACCTATGCCGCACTCCATCTGGAGTAATTGATTGGGAGGTCCACCATCTCTGGCATTGTGCGTGATACTTGCTCACAACTCTGGGACAGACTGCATCAACTGGTCATGCCTGAGCCAAAGATGGAAGACTGGAAGAGGATTGCCAGGGGATTTGAGGAGCAATGCCACTTTCCAAATTGTATAGGAGCCCTTGATGGGAAGCACATCCGTGTGCGTAAGGCCTCTTTCACACATCCGTTTTTTTGTATCAGGCATGATCCTTCGAACACCTGAAGGGACGGATCCGGCACTGAAATAAAAAAAACTAATGCAACGGATCCGTTTTTTTGCTGGATCCGACCTGAACTTTTGATCCCAGAAAAAGAGGATTTTGGATGCCCGGAGACACTGGAAAATGTAGTAGTAGTAGTCGTCCTTGGTTTCCTGAATCCGGATCAGACTTTTGACGGATTGTCAGACTTTTGACGGATTGCACAAAAATCTGATCCGGTTCCATTGACTTCTATTGTTTCCGGCCGCCTGATGCGCCGCTTCAGGCACTATCAGGCGGCTCCGGCAAACAAAAAAAATGTTACATGCACCATTTTTTCCGGCTGCCGGAATGTACATTTCCGCCGGATCCGGACAAAAATGGACACAACGCAATGACATCAGGCACGATCCGGCGCTAATGAAAGTCAATGGTAAAAAAACGCATCCGGTACCGGATCCGTTTTTTTAGCAACACGCCGGATCATGCCTGATCCAAAAAAACGGATGTGTGAAAGAGGCCTAAGCCGCCGAACTCAGGGTCCCAATTCTATAATTATAAACAATATTTTTCTGTGGTGCTGTTGGCTCTGGTTGACAGTAACTATAGGTTTATAATTGTAGACATTGGGACCTATGGAAGAACTGGAGACTCTAGAGTCTTCAATTCTTCCATTATGGGTCGGCGGCTGCGCACTAACGAGTTGAACCTACCTCCAGCACGGCAACTTCCAGGCTCCAATCTAGAAGTTGTCCCATATGTTGTAGTTGGGGATGAGGCCTTCCAGCTATCAAGGAATGTGATGAGGCCATATCCACGATGACACCTTGACCACCGTCGTCGGATCTTCAACTTGCGCCTATCACGGGCCAGGCGCCTGGTGGAGTGTGCCTTTGGCATTTTGTGTGCAAAATGGTGGGTTCTCCAGTCTGCTATTCAGCTGTGTGAAGCCAATGTCAATGAGGTCATCAAAGCCTGTGTTCTGCATAATTTCACCAGAATGCATGATTGTGGCCCATCAGATGTTGTTGAAAGTGTGGTGACCAATGGGGGGATATGCCTACGCCCCATGTCATCCCTTTACGTCGCCCACTCTCAGGGCTGAAAACCCATGATATCTTTACCCAATATTTTGTGTCACCTGAAGGTACTACAACATGGCAAGATGATGCATTTTCTATGCTGTAATGTTTTTGTGTGTGTAGCTAAAAAAAGGTCTTTTTTGTAGACATAGTCTCTGTCTGGTTTTAAGGCTATGTGCACACGTTGCGGTTTTTTAGCGGTTTTCCCGCGGTTTTTCGCGGCAAAACCGCTTACACAATACAACTCATTAAGGCCTATGAGATTCCGCAATGCTGTGCACATGCTGCGGGTTTTTCCGCGGCGGAATCGCATCGCGGGAGAATCCGCAGCATGCTCATTCTTTTTTGCGGAACCGCGGCGATTCCGCCGCCATAGGAATGCATTGAACCGCTTACTTTCTGCATGTGGCTGTGCCCACCATGCGGAAAGTAAGCGGTTCATGTGCAGATGGTACCCAGGGTCTGGAGGAGAGGAGATTCTCCTCCAAGCCCTGGGTACCATATCCATGTAAAAACAATAATTAAAATAAAAAATAGTGATATTCTCACCTTCCGGCGTCCCCCGCAGCTTTCCCGCCTCTCAGCGACGCTCCCGCCAATCGCGTTCCCAGAAGTCCTTTGCGAGATCACCCAGATGACGTAGCGGTCTCGCGAGATGCTACGTCATCGGGATGATTGCCGCAAAGGACTCCTGGGAACGCGATTGGCGGGAGCGTCGCTGAGAGGCGGGAAAGCTGCGGGGGCCGCCGGAAGGTGAGAATATCATTATTATTTTTTTATTTTAACATTAGATCTTTTTACTATTGATGCGACATAGGCGGCATCAATAGTAAAAAGTTGGTCACACGAGTCAAACACTTGTTTGACTCGTGTGACCACCCTGTCAGATAGCTTGTAAAACGCTAGCATTCTGCAAGCTAATTCCGCTTGCAAAACGCTAGTGTTTAGCGGGAATACGCATACCTATAATATGCGGATTTCCCGCGGCAGGGAGGTGCGGAATTGCAGCGGAAATTTCCATGGCAATTCCGCAACGTGTGCACATAGCCAAATGGTCATAACAGATGTGTTGGTGGTTGAGTACAAACAACTTATGAAAAAAGACTCCAAACTTTTTATAAAATAGATATTTATATGTGCAAACTGCCACTTGAGGTAGTGACTGCCATATTTGCTTCATATGGTATATGTATTTACAGTACAATAGTGTAAGTGTGCATTCTTACACAAGTACCAAAATAAGGCATGACAAAATTACAAATGTTTCTATACATAATAGTATGTAAAGACAAAAACCAATAATCAATATGGGTAGTGCTGATCATATGTGACTCATATGTCGGATTGGTCACATTAGACAAGTGCAAAGATGCATTTGACAACTGTGAGTGAAATTAAATATAAAAAAATAAACTTTTCCAATAATAAGCAAAATAACAAGCTTTCACTATCACTAGTGATCACCATATCTGCCCCATATGGTTGGGTTCTAAGACTAGACTAATGAATGCAATGATGCATTAGCCAGCAATGTTTAAAATGGATGTGAAAAATATAACAAACATTGATATAAATTATAAGATATAAATAACCCAATAATTTTCACCTAGCCCATATCCCACCAGCTAAGTACCATATGCTCTTTGTAGGCATTCAAATGAGTGCAAATATGCTTTACACAACATGGTGTAAAAATAAATATAAAAAAATAGCAAACTACTTTTTAAATCATAATAATATATAAGTAAAATAAAAAATCACAGCTGGTGGTATGTGGGTGGTGGGGTTGGCGGGTTCCCAGCATCTCTTGTGGTTGGCTTGGATGACCACCGTGACCATCACCCTGTTGGGGTGGATTTTCTGGGGCCTGAGCTAACATCTGCCCACGGTCAGGTTGGTGTGTGGGCACATTGCCATACAGATAAGGGAGATTATATTCCTGTGTAAGATGATACCCACGAGAATCATACCCCCCAATATGACCATGTTGAGCACATCCAGGTTGGGACCAGCCTCCAACACTGGATCTGTACAAGTGGCATATTGGGAAGTCGCATTATAGCCAGCCATTTGACCCTGTTGTTGCCAAGGTTATTTCGGTGGGGGAATGGGTTGAGGTGTAGGTGCCCGTACAGGAGGATCATCAGATCCTAATTGAGCATGCACATTTTGGTGGGGGGCAAGGCGCAGAAGGTTACGGGGTGAGAGCTGCCACCTCTCAAGGAATTCAAACACCTCATATGGTGTATTGGGGGGTGGCATGCATCAATTAAGGGTATGCCACACTAAGCGAGATCGCTACTGCGTCACCATTTATGACGCAGTAGCGATCTCGTTAGCGACTTAGCTGTTAAGATTCCAAACACAACTCCTCAGCGATCTGTGATTCCAAACACATCTCATCAGTGATCTGTATAACGACCTCTGCGGTCGTTGGGAAAACCTAGTCCTACTTGCGACGCTGGTGAAGTCGTTCATAAAGGGTGTCACACTCAGCGATTCAGGCTCACCAGCGGGACACCAACGACTAAAAAACGTCTCAGAACGTTCATTAGCGATCAACGACATCTCAGCAGGGGCCACATCGCTGCTGCATGTCACGCACAGTTAAGTCGCTAACGAGATCGCTACTGCGTCATAAATGGTGATGCAGTAGTGATCTCGTTAGCGATCTCGCTTAGTGTGGCATACCCTTTAGTATGTGCATTGATCCTCGCACACGGAGCCTCAGCTCACGGGATAGGGTACGAAGGTAGCGGGCAAGGCTACGGGCATAGGCCTCCTCTCCCTCATCCACAGCTGCCCTTGAAAGGTAATTGAGTACCCCAGTGTCCACATGCCTACGTGTGTCTGACCCAGTGATGTCTCGCCGTCTTCTCCCACGGCGGGATATTGCAGCATGCTGGGGGGAGCCCACCAAAGGTACAGTGGGGCTGCTGCTGTTTCCTGCTTCATCCCCAATGGCGGATGCTGCTGCAGCTGGTGCCTCTGGTACAGGATGAGGGGGTTGCTGTGGTCCTTGTGACTGTGAACCTTGGGGGATGCTGATGGGAGGTTCAGACGATGGGCCAGCCACCTCTTCACCTCCCCCAACCGGGTCAATAATGGCCTCTGAGTTGGAGCCTGTCTCCCTCTCAGTGAGGTTGGATTGAGTTCTGTTGGGAAATGAAAGGGGATTAGAACATGTAGGAGGGGTGAGCCTAAACTGCATATGTGTTATGTGGTGTGATGTATGTACTTACGGTCTGAGATCCAGAATAGGTGCAAGAAAACCCAGCCTGTCAAAGTAAACGTATTTTCTTTTTGTGGGTGCTGATGACCCGCTCTTGGCCCTCTGCTGCAGTTCCCGCCGGTATTGGTCGCGGATGCTTCTCCATCATCTCATAACATCATACACTGCAATGACACATATAATGTAATCAATTAGCTAGCTGCACAAAGCCAAATTCTTCTACATGGGGGCCTAGTAGGATGTGACTATACTAACATTTTTGCGCCACAAAAAACAAAATTTTTTGGCCAAATTCTGCGCTACAAATAAGCTCTGCCCGTCAAGAAGTTTGGAAAATAATCAAGTAACTTACTCATTCGCTGCTGCTCCTCGCGTGGGCTGTCGCCAAAGTGGGGAAACATCTGCCCACAGATGCGCCTCCATGCCGCCTCTTTCCTTGCGCCGTCTGCATAATGTGCATCTTTGTCCCAAATTTGGGCCTCTCCTGCACCAACACAATGAGCATCTCCACATTGATGAGGTTGGACATCATGGCCGACTCCATGGAGGCGTTCTTCCGGGATGTCTGGCGCTCTTTTTGAGCTAATTTGCATGTGTCCGCTTCCTGCTGCATGTGTTGTACCATTTCCTGTGAGCTGCAGAAGTCTTGCGTATTTCTCGCAGGTCACACTTGTGGTCCGTGTGTAATCCGTTGTTTTCTCGCACCCATAGACTTTCATTGGCATACAACGGCCGTAATACGCGTACAATCGCATGCTGCGGGTGTCTCGCACCGTAAGATACGACCGAGAAAAATACGCATGATCAGAGCTGCCCCATAGAGAAATATTGGTCCGTGTGTAATGCGTGGTTTTCACGCCTCTCACTCGTCCGTATTCCTTAGTGTAACGCCGGCCTAAGTAGGAGCTTCTGAATTAGATGGTGGGCTCGACCACTGCGGCGCCGGGATGAGGGGGAGAGTCTTATAGCTACTGGGGGCCCACCCCCCAATTAAAATTTTTTTTTCCATTTTTTTTTTATGCTTACCTTTTGGTCAGCTAAGCAATAACAAAAAAATCCTGCCATGTAAATAGAACAAAGAAATGTCCGTGAAAAACACTTGACAGCACATTTATGTGGAAAAACTGATGTGAGTTAGACTGGTTTCACATTAGCGTTGCACTGACCTGCGTTGGTCAGCGCACGGCCGCCGCTAAGCTCCGCCCCGGCCGCGTCTCCTGATCGCTCCGCCTATGGGCGCATGACGCTGCATGCGACCTGCGCACCCTATGTTTAGCATTGGGTTCGCAGGTCGTGCGCAGGTATGCGTTTGCCGGCCCATGCGTCCTTTTGACGGTGCGCCGACCTGCACCCAACACAGTGTTCCATTTTGGTGCGCTCGGCGCACCGTCAAAAGTACGCATGTGCCGGCAAACGCATACCTGCGCACGGCCTGCGTACCCAATGCTAAAGATAGGGTACGCAGGTCGCATGCAGCGTCATGCGCCTATAGGCGGAGCGATTGGGAGGAGGCAGGGGCGGAGCTTATCGGCGGCCGTGCGCTGACCAACGCAGGTCAGTGCAACGCTAATGTGAAACTAGCCTTAGTCGTCATGAGCAGACCATTTTAAGAATGATTGATTAGAATATCTGTTTGAAATTCTCTTCCATAATCTTGAAAAAGTTAGCTGACTGGCCCCATCCACCTATGCTATTTATTTGTATATGTTTTATCCATCATACCACCCCCCTATAAAAAAAAAAAGTGCTAGTTTGATATGCAAATTAGACCAAACTAGTACGTGTTAATGAATAGGACTGTGGTGTAATGGTAAACGATGCCATCCATGTTACGTGTTTTGTGTTATGTTAATAAACACGTTCCAGTGGTGTTTTAAAAAAGAGCAGCGGCTTATATCTTCAAGAACTAAGGCTGTGTGTGCACGTTGCGTATTTGCTTGCAGAAATTTCTGTAAGGTTTCTGCATCTCTTGGCAGCAAAAACGCTGCAGAAAAATAAGCTGCGTTTTTGCATGCGTTTTTTTTTCCTGTGCATTCAGTGAGTCAGAACGCAGGCAAAAAAGAATTGACATGCTGCAGAAAAAAAATGCACTGGAAATACAATAGAAATTTACTGATCATGTGCACAACACTTCAGGGTTGTCATTGAGTTACTCTGCATAAGTATTCCGTTGCTGTTTTGGACTATTTACTCGCGGAAGAAAACGCATCAAATACGCAACGTGCGCACATAGCCTAAAGGTTCGTCCAGCAGTAATAGATATTTTTGATAGCCAATGGTTGATTAAAATTAGTAAATCAAAGGCATACACTCCTTACAACACACCTGCAGATCCAGTGGAGGTTGTTCCGGAGTTCTGCTTCTTCTCCGGACGCTGTGTCTTTCACATTTGGAAGTCACAGCACTGCTGCATGCATGTACTATCTGCCCATGGCTTCAGCGATGCAGGGGCTACTGAAGGGGGTTAACAGACACACTGCTGGAGCAGATCTCTAAAGCGCCATGCACTATAGGGTGAGTATGTCTGTTTTTTTTTTAATCAATCCATGCTTTTAAAAAGGAGATTTAAAATCTTCAGCCCATTGCCGGTCACTCATCGCTAATGTTACATAAGTGTCACAGCAGACCCAGCATCAACGTCACTGGAATGGTGCCGGTGCTGGTGGTTTGCTTTATTTTTTTGAGGGAATTCAGAATAAAGAATAGGTTATCCAAGTGGTGGACAACCTCCTCAAACAAAACATTGCTACATGATCAACCTAATGTCTTATTGCACAATTTTCAGTTTTTATTAACAGGTCGTTATAGTAATCTTGGCCTATAGAGCTTTTCATGTGAAATCTATGGCAGTATCTTGGAATAATTCATAATCCATATTGTCGCTTGCTTGTTGTAAGGTCTGCAAGTCTTTCACCCGGCTTCTTCAGTGCAGAGCTTCATTTACCTATTAGGGTATATTCATAAACCCCCAGATTCGGAGCGTGTGCTGCCCGAATAATAAGCGCAGATTCTTCAATATATTAAACACAAAAATGCTTTATTATCAAAATGATAAAATATTGTTGTACAAAATAGCTCCATATCAAAAGACTAGGTGCAAAGATAAAAAGGGACAATATGAACTTCCTATGGGATGTATATGCCAGCTGTATAAACAGAGGTTATCAATCACCATTCAATATAAAAAGACTAACACGTAGATCACAAGAATCAATGGGATGATATCTAGTTAGATTAAATATATTCAAGGTCTGTCTTCAATGTGTCAACTATAAGCCGTAATTCAAAATGATGTGAAAACACCGGTATATCAATACATGGCTAAGCACACTGAAAAACTGCCATTTGAAGTAATGAATTGGTGGCTGATGCCTTTACCTGAGTATCAACCGTGGCGTTGGAATGGTAGGTGCTCCTGTCCCTCTGCCCCGACGTGCACGTTTCGCCCAGCTTCTTTAGGGTATATGTAGATGTAGCAGTCACGTTTTGGTATATTGCCACGACTACTGTAAAACCATGTCCAAAAAAACCTTAAACTAAAACTGCTGTTACTCGTGTGCACACGTTATATGATTGCACTATAGCTTTGCTACAATAACAAGTAATGATGGGGAATGAGGTTGTGCTGAAATCTAGCAGGGTTGGATTTCTGCAGAATCTGTAGGGTTGCTATCTTGCCACTTGAGTTTTGCAGCGCAGCCACATTCACTATCATGACTTGTGATTTGGCCCTGCGACTTTGCAATCTTATGTAAAAAGTCCACAAGTCATTGTATAGACCTAGCCTAAAGCCCTTCACACATTTGATGGCTGTTTTTCCCTTAGGCCTCTTTTACACTTCAGTCGTACGACATCAGCTAAAATCCGCCAAACGGTGAAAAAAGCGGATCCGTTGTTAAATGGAAAAAACGGATGTAAATGGATCTGTTTTCCGACGGATCCATCATGAACTTTGCAACTCGGAAAATGCATTGTACCATGTCTGGCAGAGAGAGATTTGGCAGAGAAGAACAGTTCCGCTGGCTGATTCCGCCAAAGACGGTTCCGCCACCCATAGGCGTCCATTATGCAAATCTGCGGATGCGGCGGATCGGTCATGGTCCTCCTTTTTGACGCACAAGAAAACGTTGCAGTGGACGTTTTCAGAAACCGATGGACGCCAAAATAATGGCGGATCCGTCATTTGACGGATCTAATGGAAGACAATCCGTCACTAATGCTAGTCAATGAGGAAAAAAATGGCGGATCCATTTTTGGACGCTTTGACGGATTTTGACTGACGTTGCATGATTGAAGTGTGAAAGAGGCCTTACTCTTTCTTACACAGGAGTGTTCATCTTGACCTAGATGCCAGATTTACCTGACGATGGCTTATTGAACAAAGGAATCAGATGTTCAAAATGTGAGAGATGACTACATTTAAGCAGTGCAAACATCTTTCAAGCATGGCATCTGATGGATGACTTTTTTATTTATTTTTTTTTCTTCCTGATACTGTATAGAATGAGGCATATGGAGGTACTGTATAGGTCCAGGAGTCACCTGTTACTCCCTTGACATCTCAAATGGTGTACTCAGCTATGATGTGTCCACACTGGGGAGTATAGTCTAACATGCATTTGTTTTTATTGGTTAAGCAAATTCATTAGCATTCTGTACGCAGTCAGTGCTGGTGCTAATTCACCTTGCTTTGTTTCGTACTGCAGTATCCGATTTTACAAATTTAGTGTGAGTGGAGGTACTTACTAACCTGCCGAGATCGAATTATGAGCTGTACTGTACCTAGTGAACAGTGGTAGAGTATGTGTTGCTAAAGTTGACATTTTGGATGATTATAGCCAGAGTGAATTTTACGTAGTCTGATGCATTATAAGGCCGGCGTCACACTGCCGAGTTTGATGCGAGTTAGTCGCACGACTTTCTCGCATCAACACCCGGCATGGCCGCCCGCTCTCGGACCCGAGTGTACGGCTGCATGTATTTCTATGCCTCCGCGCACTCGGGTCCGAGAGCGGGTGGTCGTGCCGGGTGTTGATGCGAGAAAGTCGTGTGACTAACTCGCATCAAACTTGGCAGTATGACGCCGACCTAAGACAGGGCACTCGTCATATCCTGTGGTTTCTGAGACGATGTGCTGTAGTTTTTTTTGTGTAGTGAAGCGTTGAACTGTCTAAGGAATTGGTAACCAATTGATGGCCGCTTGCAGCCCTCCTGTGTCTAATGACCAGCTCAAGTCTTTTATTCAAAATATGATCAAACAGGTCTTCCACACAAATATTCTGAGTGCTCTGTCTAGCCATCTGTCATCAAATAGGTCTTCCATTATGGGGGAACTCTAGCATCTTATCAAATGATATAAATGTTTGTATTTTATTGCAAAGCTACATTTGCTGTCTTTGCATATTTACAGTTTCTAGCCTAGTATGAATCTCAACCATATGTCCCTTCCTATGATTAGTGCAGGGTAACAATTTGATTGCATTAAGGCATGCATTTAACAATTCTTTTGTGTTGAGTTGATCACCACTGGTCAGATATGCCAGATCGGAAAATATGTATTATATAAATTAGCTGTTGGGTTCTCAGCAAACCACACCAACATAATTTGCAGTCACAATGTGGGCTGTTGGAGGGAGCAAGTTCTCTGTGTCAAACTCTTCATGTGTCACTATTGACATCAGCCTTTGGGCTGAGAACACCGATCCTATCAGTTACAGAAAGAGTATGGCTGTGTATACCTGTTGGACTCCAGCAGATGACCGCACCGGTAGGTGAAGAGCGCAAAGTGACATATGCTCTTGATGTATATGAACGTCAAATGGCATTAAGGGTATAGGTAATAATGTCATGCTGAGGGAGATTCTTGGCCTCATAAAGTGATTTGAATATGGAAACACTTTGAACTAAATCTTTATTCAGTCTTTTGTAGGTTTGGTTCAAAATTTATTTGCTTGGAGGAATGCATTGTTCCATTTCACTCATGCAAGATGCTTTATTGTATTTGCGCACATTGAGTATTTGCTAGCAGAAACTTCTGCATCTCTTAGCAGCAAAAACATGGTTTTGGTGGGTTTTTTTTTCTATGTGTTTTTGTACAGCAATGATTGATTTTTGAAGCTAAATAAAGATATTTGAAAAAAAATTGTTCTGTGATGTAATTCTCTGGTTCAACCCCTTGTTTTTCATTCTGATGCAGTAGCATCAGGTTAATGGGATTGGGACTTGGTGTCAGCAGCTGTCCTTGACACCAAGCCCTAGGTTTAGTAATGAAGGTGTCAGCCAGACTCCTTTATTACTAAACTGGTAAGTAAAGAATTAAACACTCACTATGTCACCAGCCTATGTAGGAGTGTTAACAGAATGAACCTACATAGGCTGTAACCGAACAGCAACTGTCAGAAATCAGCGTGCAAATGATGCCTGTTAATTGTTACAGAAATTGGGAAAACATTGCGTGGACTCCTGTGTTATTTTCATAACCAGCAGAGGGAAACCTGGGGGCTGATGTTAATATTCTGGGAAGGAGCCAATAGCCATAAAGGTTCCCAGGCTATAAATATCAGCTAACAGCTGTTTGCTTAGCCTTTACTGGCTAGTTTACAGAGGGACTCCAGAAAAAGTAACGTAGGGTCCCCCTATAAAATCTAATCGGCAAAGGCTAGACAGCTGTGGATTGATATTAATAGCCTTGGAAGGGGCAGTGGATATTGGCCCCCTCCCTTACTAAAAACATCAGCTCTCAGCCGCCCCAGAAATTGCGCTTCAATAAGATGCGCCAAATCTGGTGCTTAGCCTCCCTTCCCACTTGCCCTGGTGAGTTGCCAAGTGGAGTGATAGTATTGAGGTTTATGTGAGCCTTTTATTGGCAGCTGAAATCAAGTCCAGGTTAGTAATGGCGAGGCGTCTATAAGACTCCCCCATTACTAACCCCACAGTAATTGTTCGTAAATAAAATACACACAGAATGAAGTCCTTTTATTTGAAGAAAATTACTCCTTTTTATTAAATCTAAATTTACCATACTCTTCGAACGCCTAATCCCCGATGCCCATGTTCCCTGTAAGCAATCAAAAATAATAACAATATACTTTCCTGTCCGCTGTAGTCCACGTAATCCAGGATGTCCCACGGTGATCTCGCTTGTAGAACAGTCATATCGAGAGGTGCTATGAGATCACCTGAGCTCCTCAGCGGATGAACTCGTGTGACCTTTCTCATCTCCCGATGTGACTGTTCTACAAGTGAGATCACCGTGGGACACTCTGGATTATGTGGACGACGCTGGACAGGAGAGTATATATTTTTTATTGTTTACAGAGGACATGGGCATCAGGGGTTGGGTGTTAAGGTGAGCATATGTTTTAAAAAAAATTTTATAGGAGACCAGGGCAAACGGGATTTGGTGATAGGCGAGTATGTGTTTTGTTTTTTTTTTGTTTTGTTTTTAATTTGAATATATATTTATTTTAAATGTTTTAGCTTTGTTTTTTTTTTGTAAGTTTGAACACAGGTGCTGGCTGACGAGAGACTACTTTTCCCCATCAGCAGCGCCTGCTATCACTATTATCAGTGGCAGCAAACGTAGCCTGATGGGACTATTAGTCCCATCAGCCGATGCCGGTGACCTGCGATACGCTTTTTACTGCGGGTTACAGCTGTGGTGTTACACTGACATCGTGACCCTGCAACGTTCACAGATGGCAGCGTGGGAAACGCCATAGGAAGTCCGTAAAAACTCAGCAAATCTGCAAACCTTTTTATACCTGCGTTTTTGCTGTGGATTTGACTGACTCCAATTGAAGTCAATGGGTAAAAAATGCTAAAAATCCACACAAAGAATTGATATGCTGCAGAATAAAATGCACTGAAAATTATCAAAGGAAAATTAGTGATCATGTGCACAGGACTTCAGGATTCTCATTGAATTAGTTTGCATAAGGATTCTCTAGCATGTTTTTACCCAATTCTGGGTGGAAAAACGTGTTGTGTACACATTGACTTAACCCCTCTCTGACATTAGACGTACTATCCCGTCCATAAAACCCGTGACAATCTGACCATGGACGGGATAGTACGTCATAGCGATCAGCTGCGCTCCTGGGGGGAGCGCAGCTGATCGCCGCCGGGTGTCAGCTGATTATCACAGCTGACACCCGGGACTGTGTGCCAGGAGCGGTCACGGACCGCTCCCGGCACATTAACCCCTTGCACACCGCGATCAAACATGATCGCGGTGTACTGGAGGCACAGGGGGGCATCGCGCAGGGAGAGCGCTCCCTGCGCGCCCCCCTGAGACCCTCAGAACAGCGCGATGTGATCGCGCTATTCTGAGGGCTTCCTCCCTCCCAGGACCCGGATCCAAGATGGCGCCGGGGTCCTGGAGGGAGGCAGCTTCCTCAGTGCCTGCTGAGAGCAGGCACTGAGAAGCTGCAGCGCTGCCTGTGAGATCGCTGGTCTCACAGAGTGCTGTGATCTCACATTTTACAGTGATGTCCCACCCTGGGACAATGTAAAAAAGTAAAAAAAATAAAAATAAACGTGTAAAAAAAAAAAATTCCAAAATAAGTAAAAAAAAAAAAAAAATTCCCCAATAAATTCATTTTTTCCTGTAAATAAAAAAAATAAAACAATAAAAGTACACATATTTGGTATCGCCGCGTCCGTAACGACCCCCCCTATAAAACTGTCCCACTAGTTAACCCCTTTAGTGAACCCCTTAAAAAAAAATAAAATAAAAACAAAGCAAAAAATCAGTGCTTTATCATACCGCTGAACAAAAAGTGGAATAACACGCGATCAAAAAGACGGATATAAATAAACATAGCACCGCTGAAAACGTCATCTTGTCCCGCAAAAAACGAGCCATAACACAGCATCATGAGCGAAAAAATAAAAAAGTTATAGCTCGCAGAATAAAGCGATGCAAAAATAATTATTTTTTCTATAAAATTGTTTTTATTCTATAAAAGCGCCAAAACATAAAAAAAACGATATAAATGAGGTATCGCCGTAATCGTACTGACCCGAAGAATAAAACTGCTTTATCAATTTTACCACACGCGGAACGGTATAAACGCCTCCCCCAAAAGAAATTCATGAATTGCTGATTTTTGTTCATTCTAACCTCCCAAAAATTGAAATAAAAAGCGATCAAAAAATGTCACGTGCTCAAAAATGGTACCAATAAAAACGTCAACTCGTACCGCAAAAAATAAGACCTCACATGACTCTGTGGGCCAAAATATGCAAAAATTATAGCTCTCAAAATGTGGTGATGCAAAAACTATTTTTTGCAATAAAAAGCGTCTTTTAGCGTGACAGCTGCCAATCATAAAAACCCGCTATAAATAGTAAATCAAACCCCCTTTATCACCCCCTTAGTTAGGGAAAAATAATAAAATTACAAAATTGTATTTATTTCCATTTTCCCATTAGGGTTAAGGTTAGGGTTGCGGCAAAAGTTAGGGTTAGGGTTGGCGCTAAAGTTAGTATTAGGGTTATGGTTGGGATTAGGGATAGGGGTGTGTTAGGGTTACGTTTGTGGTTAGGGTTGGGACTAGGGTTAGGGGTGTGTAGAGGTTAGGGTTGGAGTTAGAATTGGAGTTAGAATTGGGGGGTTTCCGCTGTTCAGGGGCTCTCCAAATGTGACATGACGTCTGATCTCAATTCCAGCCAATTCTGCGTTGAAAAAGTCAAACGGTGCTCCTTCCCTTCTGAGCTCTGCCATGCGCCCAAACAGTAGTTTACTCCCACATGGGGTATCAGCGTACTCTGGACCCTAAGAGTTATTGTGCAATTTGTCTTATTTCTTCTGTTACCCTTGGGAAAATAAAAAACTGGGGGCAAAAATATCATTTTTTTAAAAAAAAAATGATTTTTTTTTGTTTTTACAGCTGTACGTTATAAACTTGTGTGAAGCACTTGGGGCTTCATAGCGCTCACCACACATCTAGATAAGTTCCTTGTGGGGTCTATTTTCCAAAATGGGGTCACTTGTGGGGGGTTTCCACTGTTTAGGCGCATCAGGGGCTCTCCAAATGCGACATGACGCCCCCAGACCATTCCATCAAAGTCTGCAATCCAAAATGTCACTACTTCCCTTCCGAGCCCCAACGTGTTCCCATACAGTAGTTTTTCTCCCACATATTGGGTATCAGCGTACTCAGGACAAATTGGACAACAACTTTTTGGGTCCAATTTCTCCTGTTACCCTTGTGAAAATAAAATATTGGGGGCGAAAAAAAATAATTTTTGTAAAAAAAAAATATATTTTTTATTTTTACGGCTGTTCGTTATAAACTTCTGTGAAGCACTTAGGGGTTCAAAGTGCTCACCACACATCTAGATAAGTTCCTTGTTGGGTCTATTTTCCAAAATGGGTTCACTTGTGGGGGGTTTCCACTGTTTAGGTGCATCAGGGGCTCTCCAAATGCGACATGACGCCCCCAGAGCATTCCATCAAAGTCTGCAATCCAAAACGTCACTACTTCCCTTTCGAGCCCCAACGTGTACCCATACAGTAGTTTTCTCCCACAGATTGGGTATCAGCGTACTCAGGACAAATTGGACAATCACTTTTGGGGTCCAATTTCTCCTGTTACCCTTGTGAAAATAAAATATTGGGGACAAAAAATCATTTTTGTAAAAAAAAAAAAAAATAATTTTATTTTACGGCTGTACGTTATAAACTTCTGTGAAGCACTTGGGGGTTCAAAGTGCTCACCACACATCTAGATAAGTTCCTTGAGGGGTCTAGTTTCCAAAATAGTGTCATTTGTGGGGGGTTTCCACTGTTTAGGCAGATCAGGAGCTCTCCAAACACGACATGGCATCCAGCCAATTCTGCGTTGAAAAAGTCAAACGGCACTCCTTCCTTCCAAACTCTGCCATGCACCCGAACAGTGGTTTACCCCCACATATGGGGTATCAGCGTACTCAGGACAAATTGCACAATAACTTTTGGAGTCTTGTTACCCTTGGGAAAATAAAAATTGGGGTGAAAAGATCATTTTTGTGGAAAAAATATGATTTTTTTAATTTTACGGCTCTACGTTATAAACTTGTGTGAAGCACTTGGGGGTTCAAATTGCTCACCAAAGATCTAGATAAGTTCCTTAGGGGGTCTAGTTTCCAAAATGGGGTCACTTGTGGGGGGTTTCCACTGTTTAGGCACATCAGTGGCTCTCCAAATGCAACATGGCGTCCAATCTCAATTCCAGCCAATTTTGGTTGGAAAAAGCCAAATGGTGCTCCTTCCATTCCGAGCTCTGCCGTGCGCCCAAACAGTGGTTCCCCCCCACATATTGGGTATCAGCGTACTCAGGACAAATTGGACAACAACTTTTGTGGTCCAATTTCTCCTGTTACCCTTGGGAAAATAAAAAATTAGTGACTAAAAATAATTTTTGTGGGAAAAAAATAGGATTTTTTATTTTCATGCCCGGGCATTATAAACTTGTGTGAAGCACTTGGGGGTTCAAAGTGCTCACCAAAGCTATAGATAAGTTCCTTAGGGGGTCTAGTTTCCAAAATGTGGTCACTTGTGGGGGGTTTCTACTGTTTAGGCTCATCTGGGGCACTGCAAACGGAACATGACCCCCATCAACGTCTGCATTCCAAAACGTTACTACTTCCTTTCCAAGCCCTGCCGTGCACCCAAACAGTTTCCCCCCCCCCCACATATTGGGTATCAGCGTACTCAGGACAAATTGGCCAACAACTTTTGGGGTCCAATTTCCTTGGGAAAAATCAAAAATTTGGGACTAAAAAATCATTTTTGTGGAAAATTGTTTCTTTTTTTTTTCACACCCAGGCATTATAAAATTTTGTGAAACACTTGGGGATTCAAAGTGCTCACAACAGATCTAGATAAGTTCCTTAGGGGGTCTAGTTTCCAAAATGGTGTCACTTGTGGGGGGTTTCCACTGTTTAGGCGCATCAGGGGCTCTCCAAACGCGACATGGCGTCCAATCTCAATTCCAGCCAATTTTAGTTTGAAAAAGTCAAACGGCGCAACTTCCCTTATGAGCTCTGCTGTGCACACATACAGTGGTTTTCCCCCACTTATGGGGTATTGGCGTACTCAGGAGAAATTGCACAACAACTTTGTGTCCATTTTCTTCTTTTACCCTTGTGAAAATAAAAAAAAGTTTGTAAAAGATCATTTTTGTGGCTAAAAAGTTAAATATTCATTTTTTCCTTCCACGTTGCTTCAGCTCCTGTGAAGCACCTGAAGGGTTAATAAACTTTTTGAATGTGGTTTTGAGTACCTTGAGGGGTGCAGTTTTTATAATGGTGTCACTTTTGGGTATTTTCTGCCATATAGACCCCTCAAAGTGACTTCAAATATGAGGTGGTCCCTAAAAAAAATGGCTTTGTAAATTTTGTTGTAAAAATGAGAAATCGCTGGTCAACTTTTAACCCTTATAATTTCCTAAGAAAAAAAAATTTTGATTCCAAAATTGTGCTGATGTAAAGTAGACATGTGGGAAATGTTATTTCTTAACTATTTTGTGTGACATATTTCTCTGTTTTAAGGGAATAAAAATTCAAAGTTTGAAAATTACAAAATTTTCAAAATTTTCGCCATATTTGCATTTTTTTCAAAAATAAACGCAAGGTATATCGAAGAAATTTTACCACTAACGTAAAGTACAATATGTCACGAGAAAACAATCTCAGAATCGCGCAGATCCGTTGAAGCGTTCCAGAGTTATAACCTCAAAAATTGGCCCGGTCATTAACGTGCAAACCACCCTTGGGGGTGAAGGGGTTAAAGGGAACCTGTCAGCAGGATTGTTCACAGTAACCTACAATGTCAGGTTGGCACCGTTATACTGATTAAAATGATATCTTGGTTGATGAAATCCGTCTTGTGGTTGTTGTTTAATCTTTATTTTCAGTTTTGTGTTAATGATATGCTCGTGCTGTGGGGCGGGGGGTGTCTTTATGTGGTGCTCTGTTTAGGTATTCATAATGCAGACTGCTGACAGGTCGCTGATCCCTCTGTGACCTGCCCCTATGAATACCTGCACCTACTGAAGAAGAAAAAAAACATTCTACAGGTAGGTGCCAGCTGTGGCACCTGCGCTGCAGCATAATCGCATGTTTAGTGTCCAGGTAATGACTATTATTGATGTTATTGAGCAAGTAAAAAAAAACGCAGTGACCGTTCTAATGCAGGACGTGCAAAGTCCGTCCTGATGCGGGAACTAACATCCTGCCATGACGAACTGTGCACGTTGTGCTCCATTATGAATACCTAAGCAGAGCACCACATAAAGACACTCCACCCCCTCCAGGCCCACCCTGCAGCACAGGCATATCATTAACACAAAACTGAAAATAAAGATTAAACAACCACAAGACGAATTTCATCAACCAAGGTATCATTTTAATCAATATAATGGTGCCAACCTGACACTGTCTATTGCAGTGTTTCTCAACTCCAGTCCTCAGGACCCACCAACAGGTCATGTTTTCAGGATTTCCTTAGTATTGCAAAGGTGATGGAATTAATGCTTGAGCAGGTGATAAAATTATCACCTGTGCAATACTAAGGAAATCCTGAAAACATGACCTGTTGGTGGGTCCTGAGGACTGGAGTTGAGAAACACTGGTCTATAGGTTACTGTGCACAATCCTGCTGACAGGTTCCCTTTAAAGTTTTTTTTTTTTTTTTTAAGATGAAAGTTCTAGATTGTACAAATTGTAAAACCTGTTCATTTGCAGCTAAATTTAGGCAGAGATTTTTTTCTGGAGATTAAAGTTTGAGTATCCTTCGCATACATTGGGGATTCTGACACAGGATGTGGTCAGAGGCTGTGGCCACTGGTGCAGCACCTGTCTACATCCTGAAATGAAGCATCACCAATGATGTAGTCTACTGAGCATCCGTCTGTTGTCAATTCCGATGTATGCTCAGTACAAGCTCCCTTATCACTGCAATATTCTTTTCAATGCACAGTAACAGTGCGCTCTCTTGCTGGTTCCCCCCTTAATTATGGGAAAGTGTGGCGTGATCGCTGGGATGATTACCAGTCCAGTACATATTTTCCAGTACAGAAATGAAGTTGCTCACCCTATTCAGGAGGACTTGTTGTGAACTAAAGTAATAATTTTATTTCTATAGCGCCAACATATTCCGCAGCACTTTACATTTTAGAGGGGCCTTGTACAGACAATACAATACATTGCAAAATAACAATAATCACATAAAACAGATACCAAGAGGAATGAGGGCCCTGCTTGCAAGATTACAATCTATGGGGAAATAGGGGAGACAAGAAATGTGGATGGTAATAATTGCTTTCATTGTTATGACTAGCCATAATATAATAAATCTGGTGTTCGTGTAATGCTACATGAACCGGTTACCAACCAGAATGTGTGAGAGCTATTAGATGCATAAAACGTGTGAGGGGCTTGGTTATGAAGAAATTTTGAATGGGCAACACATGAATAGTTAAATGTGTTGAGGCGGTAGACCAGTCTGAAGAAATGCGTTTTAGGGCATTCTTAAAACTGTGGATATTGGGGTTAATCAAATTGCCCTGGTAGTGCATTCCAAAGAATTGGCGCAGCACGCGAGAAGTCTTGGAGATGGGAGTGGGAGATTCTGATTGAGGATGTTAACCTTAGGTCATTAGCAGAATGGAAGGTGGTAGACTGAGACAAGGGAGGAGATATAGGGTATTGCTGAAGCATGGAGCGCTTTGTGGATGAGAGTGAGAAATTTATATTGAACTTTGAAGTGGATGGCACAAGGTAGAAGCATCGGTGTAACGGTTGGTGAGGAATATTATCCTGGCTTAAAACCGATTGGAGAGAGGAGAGTTTAGTAAAAGGGAGACCGATTAGTAGAGTTACAATAGTCCAGAAGAGACTGAATAAGAGAAACAGTAAGTTTTTGCAGAGTCGAAAGTAAGAAAAGGTATAATTTTAGAAATGTTTTTGAGGTGTAGATAACAAGAGCGAGCCAGTGATCAGATGTGTAGGGTGAATGAAAGCTTTAAATTGTATGACCCCAAGACAGCAGGCATATTGCTGGGGAGTAATGGTAGAACCACACATGGGACAGTGTCGGGCATAGGTAGGTTAGTGGAGGGAGGAAACAGAGTTCAGTTTTTGACAGGTTCAGTTTCAGATAGAGGGAGGACATGATGGAGATGGTGGTAAGACAATCACTGGTGTTTTGTAATAATGCAGGCGTGATGTCAGGAGTATAAGTTTATAATTAGGTGTCGTTGGCATGAGATGGTACTGGAAACCAAACCTGCTGATTGTCCAATAGGGCAGTGTACAAGGAGAAGAAGGGGCTATGACTGATCCTTGAGGAACCCCTACAGTAAGGGAAAGATGAGGAGCCAGCAAAAGATACAGTTAAGGAAACCTCAGGTAGGAGGAAAACCAGGAGAGAAAGGTGTCCTTGAGACGGATGTAGCGGAACATAGTGAGGAGGAGCTGATGGTCCACAGTGTAGAATGCTGCAGAGAGGTCCAGGAGTATTCTATCGGCATCTATCAAATTCTGGCAGCTCTTGGGCATCTTACACTTACACCAAGCTCTAGCCTTGTTTCTCTGCATTTTTTCCCCATGTGATTAAAGATAACATTTTTGCTTTTTATAAGAGAGAGTGATGTAGTGGGTGGGTCCATACAGCGATTAGCTTCAGATATAAGCCCCTGAGGACTCTCAACTCTAAATATTTTTCAGATATAAGCCCCTTCATTCTCTTAACTCTGTAAAATTTGTGTGCAGAAACCCCTGTGTTTTTGAGTTGCAGCAACAGCACTTTACCTTCTTTCCAGCTTGTAAGAGTTGACAGGATGAATTTCTCACAAGCTGGAGGCAGGGAGACAGCTTCAAATTGTCACCTCACATGGACTCTGGAGTGTAAAGGAACAACAGTTGGAGTATATGTACACAACCACCTTGTCATTTTGACATAGAAATGCATACATTCAATGTTTTGACCATTTTTAGTTGTGTTTAAGAGTAAACCTGCCTGAGAGAGGTGTAGTAGGCACATACTATTAAGTCACTGATTTATCATTACTTCCTTGCAAAGCAAATAAAGTATGATCTGATGAGAAATCAACCTATTTGCAAGGCCTGATGTATTGAGGAAAATGTAGGCTGTTAGGGGAACAATATGAAAATAGGAGTTAAGATGACAGACAGCATTTAGACTGCACACCAGTGTCTACATTAAAGGTAACCTGTCACCAGTTGTTTGGCCTATCAACTAAAAATATCATCTAATAGAGTGTGGGCTATACATTCCCCAACTAAACCCCTGTCTCCCCATGAATCCCCCATAAAAACCTTTTTTATTGCTGCAGCCCTGTATGTAAATATCCTCGGTCCGATGGGCGTTGGTTCTGGTCCCTCTCTCCACCCTTCCTCGGCGTGCTGTATGCATTCAGTTATGTGAATAGTGTTTGCGTACAGGTCCCGCACCTGCTCATTCAAATTGCCTCCCGTGCGTGAGCAGTATGCTTTTCCCAACTTCGGGCAAAACCAAAAAGCATTAGTGCGATGAGATCTCATCTCCCGAGATCTTGGTGCCGAGAGATCTCCATCTGCGCATGGTCCGCTGCCGGCAGCCATTTTCCTGGAGTCCACCGCATAGGAAACCATGGAACTGCGGGGGCTCAGGCCTTTCACAAAATGTCGGCAGAGCCCCCGCAGCAGCACCGGACACCACCTGCAGCACTGCGTCGCACATCCGAACACCCCCTCATCCCAGCCTGCAGCAACGTTCCACTCTTGCCTCCTCCAGCAGCGAACCACCACCCCCGATAAGACGCATGGATTATAAGAAGCACCATCATTTTATTAAAAAAAAGTTTTTGCCTATTTTTCTCCTCAAATTTTGGGGTGTGTCTTATAATACGGAGTGTCTTATAATCCGAAAAATACGGTAATTTAGGTAGGTCAAATGTGGTGACAGAATCCCTTTAGAAGGTCCTGTCACTACAATAGAGCTCTAAGGGTACGTGCCCATGATCAGGAATTGCTGCGGATTTGATGCTCCGTATTTATGCAGGGTAAAACCTGCAGCAGTTAGTTGTGACAGCATAGTGGATGGGATTTCTAGAAATCCCATGACCACTGTGCGTGCATGTGAGCCTGTGGATCACCCGCAGACACGGACATACGGTGCTTCTTTCAAGATCGCAGCATTCCAATTTTTCTTGCGGATACCGCATGGTTCATTGAACACATGCGGATTTATCTGTGTTCAATAGAAGGCAGGTTCTACGTCCAATGCGCTGCTGCTTCCGGATCGGGGACGTACAATTAGACTTGGTGAGACTGTTGTACGTGCTGTAAAAATCCATAACAGAAATCAGTACACTCATATTTTTTTTTGGTTTTCACAATTTTTGTTTCTAACTGCAGTGGGTTGAGGGTCCTTCTGCAACCAATTCTAACTTAAACATTGAATTGAGTGGAGGAGAACTTGGCTGATCTCTTGGGACACAGAAGATTTCTTAAAATATCTCAGTTTTAATTGCAATATTAGGAAACATATATTCAAATGAAAAGAGGAGTGCTTTTTTTGTGTACTGCCCTATGAAGCAACAATCTGCTGAATGTCTTTTGTCTGCAGCGACTCATAAGGGCTTGACTTCTGCTAATTTGACAGCTCGCTGCTCCCCTATTCATTTTATATTAGCAAATTAAAAACAAAATACAAGCAAATCTTTCAAATATTAGCACATGCTAACATTTCATGACTCGTATTTCCTTTAAATATGGCTGTGGTGTCACTGCAGTGTAAATTAAGCTCAACACTGCATCAAATTAGTAAGCCAAACATGTCATGTATGTATACTTGTGATCTTTGTAATACAAGGGTTGCTATTTGTGCACACTATTGCTTTCACGTAACATTTGAGAACAAACCTTATCCAGTTCTTATAATTTTTGTCAGAAAAGTAGTCTTAATTTGAAATCTGTGTCATTGTAGTCTATGGTCCCATCAGGGGTCCACTTGAATTCCCTTTTAGGGGAATTCAGGTGTTACCCATATAAGCACTTCAGAAAATGCAATGTGAACAGGGCCTAAAATGAATATTACACATAAAATACCTGTGTTAATGAGGATTATACAGACATTCTGCTATGGATTTCCAAAGCAAGTACACCAGGCTTATCTGTTTATGTACCTAGTTTTTATTGTGAAACTCAGTATTCGTTGTGCTTTAATTGCTTAACGACCTATGGCATCGTCAAAGTTCACCAAGCAAAGTATGATACTAAAGGGTATGCCACACTAAGCGATATCGCTAACGAGATCGCACCTGCGTCACCATTTATGACGCAGTAGCGATCTCGTTAGCGACTTTAGCTGTGTGTGTGACATGTAGCAGCGATGTGGCCCCTGCTGAGATGTCGTTGATCGCTCATGAACGTTCTGAGCCGTTTTTTTGGTCATTGGTGTCCCGCTGGTGAGCCTGAATCGCTGAGTGTGACACCTTTTATGAACGACTTCACCAGCATCGCAGGTGGGACTAGGTTTTCCCAACGACCGCAGAGGTAGTTATACAGATCGCTGATGAGATGTGTTTGGAATCACAGATCGCTGATGAGATGTGTTTGGAATCACACAGCTAAGTCGCTAACGAGATCGCACCTGCGTCGCCATTTATAACGCAGGTGCAATCTCGTTAGCGATCTCGCTTAGTGTGGCATACCCTTAAGGCTGGGATCACACATGCGAGAAACCTGCACCATTATCGTGCGAGTCTCTCGCATGTACACCCGGCACTGTATTTCTATGCTGCCGCACGCTCCAGTCCGAGTGCTGGTGTCAATGCCGGGTGTTCATGCGAGAGACTCTCACGAGAATCGTGTGAGTTTCTCACATGTCTAAACCTGGCCTAACTCTGGCTGTTACGTGGTCGGCATCTGTGTAATTGCAGTGGCCAGAGCTAGCTCCAGTCGCTGCAAGTTAACTATAATTGTATCTGTGAATCCCTGGCAGCAGCATTAAATTATATAATTGCAGAGAACAAATGGGTTACCATGTCAGTCAGAGGCCTTCTGAAGACCCTGTAACTGCCAAGAACGATCGCTTTATGGTTAGACTGTATACTTCTATTTTTATTTTTTTTTTTAACTCCCTCACTGTCCCTTCAAATTCCTTTATAACTTCCAAATGTCCTTATAGAACAGATCACAAATCAGTATTATACAAATGAGTGGACATGAGTGGAAATGTCATTCCATTTATCTAGCTGCATGCTTGCCAGTTCATGTTAACTGAAGCATTCTGTTCAGTGGTGAGCTTCAGTCTATATCTCAAGAATCATGTGACAAATGACAATTTTCCTTAAAGGGATGGTCTGAAATGAACTGATTTTTTTTTCCTAAATATCTACATACCGTATATACTCATGTATAAGCCGACCCCCCCCCTAATTTTGCCACAAAAAACTGGGAAAACTTATTGACTTGTGTATAAGCCTAGGGTGGAAAATGCAGTGGCTACTGGTAAATTACAAAAATAAAAATAGATACCAATAAAAGTAAAATTAATTGAGACATTAGTAGGTTAAATGTTTTTGAATATCCATACTGAATCGGGAGCCCCATATAATGCTCCATACAGTCCATGATGGGCCCCATAAGATGCTCCATACAAAATACGCCCCATATAATGCTGCACAAAGATTAATAATGGCCCCATAAAATGCTCTATAGATTATGCTCCACAGATTATGCCCCATATGCTCCACAGATTATGCTCCACAGATTATGCCCCATATGCTCCACAGATTATGCTCCACAGATTATGCCCCATATGCTCCACGCTCCACAGATTATGCTCCACAGATTATGCTTCACAGATTATGCTCCACAGATTATGCTTCACAGATTATGCTCCACAGATTATGCTCACAGATTATGCTTCACAGATTATGCTCACAGATTATGCTCCACAGATTATGCTCCACAGATTATGCCCCGATATGCTCCACAGATTATGCTCCACAGATTATGCCCATAGCTCCACAGAATATGCCCCATAGCTCCACAGATTATGCCCCATAGGCTCCACAGATTATGCTCCACAGATTATGCCCCATAGGTCTAAGATTATGCTCCACAGATTATGCCCCATAGGCTCCACATTAGCCCATAGCTCCACAGATTATGCCCCATAGGCTCCACAGATTATGCCCCATAGGCTCCACAGATTATGCCCCATAGGCTCCACAGATTATGCCCCATAGGCTCCACAGATTATGCCCCATAGGCTCCCAAGGTATGCCCCATAGGCTCCACAGATTATGCCCCATAGGCTCCACAGATTATGCCCCATAGGCTCCACAGATTATGCCCCATAGGCTCCACAGATTATGCCCCATAGGCTCCACAGATTATGCCCCATAGGCTCCACAGATTATGCCCCATAGGCTCCACAGATTATGCCCATAGGCTCCACAGATTATGCCCCATAGGCTCCACAGATTATGCCCCATAGGCTCCACAGATTATGCCCCATAGGCTCCACAGATTATGCCCCATAGGCTCCACAGATTATGCCCCATAGGCTCCACAGATTATGCCCCATAGGCTCCATAGTATAGGTCCCTTATGCTGCTGCAACTAAAAAAAAAAAAGCGGCGTGCTATGGGGGACAGGTGCCGGTGTCACCGCTCGCTCAGGTCCCCGGCACCTGAGATATTTACCTGTACCCGGTCCACCGCTGCAAGCCGCTGTCTTCCGGGTCATTTTGTCGGTGAGCGCTCAGGCAGAGGGCGCGGCGCGCACTAACTACGTCATCGCGCCCTCTGTCTGAACATCACAGCCAGAGGACGCGAGGACACAGCGGCGAGCAGCGGTGGAACGGGGACAGGTAAATATCGCATATACTCACACACCCCCCCCCCCCCCCGGTCCGGCGCCTCTCTGCAGCCCCTGCTCTTCTCCCAGGGTCTTAAGGTACTGTCACACTAAACGAGATCGCTAATGTGTCACCGATTTTTTTTTTTGACGCAGTAACGATCTCGTTAGCAACGCAGCTGTGTGTGACATGTAGCAGCGATGTGGCCCCTGCTGAGATGTCGTTGATCGCTTATGAACGTTCTGAGCCGGTTTTTGGTCGTTGGTGTCCCGCTGGTGAGCCTGAATCGCTGAGTGTGACACCCTTTATGAACGACTTCACCAGCGTCGCAGGTGGGACTAGGTTTTCCCAACGACCCCAGAGGTCGTTATACAGATCGCTGATGAGTTGTGTTTGGAATCTAACTAGCGATCACATAGCGATCTCGCCAGGTCGTGTCGTTGTCGTGATCGCTGGTGCGATCGCTAAGTGTGACAGTGCCTTTAGGCTCCTTCCTACAGCGGTCACGTGGTACTGCTCATTAAAGTCATGATTATGTGCATATTCATGACTTTAATGAGCGGTATCATATGACAGCTGCATGAAGGAGCCTGAGATCGTGGGAAATGCAGGGGGGCTGCTGAGACGCGCCGGTGGAGGGGTAAGTATGATCTGACTCCCCTGCCGACCCCCGGTATATGACTCGCGTATAAGCCGAGAGGGGGACTTTCAGCCTTAAAAAATGGGCTGAAAATCTCGGCTTATACGCTAGTATGTACGGTATTTTAGTAATCTAAAAGCTTTTCTAATTCCTTATTTAGTCACTATCCTTTCCTCTGCTTTCTAACTGCGCTATATATCTATATTACCCCCTCAATTCTGATGCAGTATGAGCTCCTATGTCACTGTACTGTTATTTTTAATACACGGTGATAGTTCGTTCCCTCGCAGACTCTGGGAGAGGTGTCGAGTTGGCAGGAGAGCTCACTGTTGGTGTGCATTGTAATAAAAGAACCGCTGCGAGCAGGAAAATTATTGACAAGTTTCACCCCCAAAATTGATGTCACTTTCTGTGGTGGGGCTTATCTCTGCTTCCCGCATATTCTCCTTACAGTGTGCTCTGTTGCCGGCCATGACGCATCTCACCAGTTCTGGCGAGTGAGCACACTGTCTCTGTGCATTGAAAGTAGTAAAGTGACAGAGAGCTTGTACTGACTGAGCATGCTTCAGAATTGACAACTGACGCATGCTCAGTAGAGCAGTGACTAGCCCATCCCCTTAAACGGACGTCACTGATGACACTTCGTCTCAGCAGAGGCTACTGCAGTGACCACAGCCTCTGGCCGATGTAACCCAGCATGCACTGGGATTGTCGAACGAAAACAAAATGTCATCAAACTGGAAGGAGGTAAAAAAAAAAATAAAGCAGTTAGAGAGGGAACGATAGGGACTTTTTCAATGTATATTAGGAAAGTAATTAGAATATTACATTAAATAGACATTTTGGATTAAAATAAATGTTAGTTTCGGGCCACCCCCTTAAATGGTTTGGCCAGTTTCTCTTTTCCCATAAACTGACCAGCACTTCCGTCCATACAGGGGCTGCTGGTGACCAATAGTAAAACACACCACAGGGAAAGTTGCTTTTCTGTTGGAGGAGGCTGATTGACTGGTCTGGTTACATGCTCCTCCACCAGCAGCCATTGTATAGACAGTAGTGCTGGTCCATGTATGAAGAAAGCTGCATTAATATAACGAAGTGGTCGTCCTCTTTATGTACCTGAATTGTTCCTATTCTGTGGGCAAGTGAGTCTGATAAAGAAACCATTGATCACAGCGGCAGAATACAGGTGCAATTTTTGCGCTTCATCGGAATGCATGCAATATAAACTTTGTATTCTGCTGACATATGCAAGGGGAACAATTGTGGTTAACTTTGTTTTCTTGTGGTTTCTCTTCAATATTGAATTGCTACTGCTTATAAAGAATATCTAAAGTTAGCCTATGGAATGATGTAATCTGTCATGTGTTTTTCAATTATGGATCCTAATTGCAGGAATTGCCTTTTTTGGACTAAAGAGTTAAAATAGGCAAAAGACATGCAGTAAATACTGTTTTATAGCAGGTTTTCATTTGACAAGCATTTGCAAATTTCCTATAGGATAATTTGGAACAGGTACTTAAATGTGTTCCTTCCTGCATTCATTTAGGGTTCGTGGATGCACTTAGATGTTTGCAATGAGCACTGTGGCTGGCATGCCCCAGTGTTTTGGATCCCGATGCAGAGGACTCCATAGTAATCGTATTTATCAGAAGCGAACGTCATGAGCATAGTGGTCCCTTTGCGGGTTGCGACAGCAGAAACGCCACACTTTGACATGGCTGCAGGCTCAGAGTAAGTAAAATATTTTTTCCTTAACAGACCACATTATCATTTTCTGTTTTTATGTGAGCAGTATAACCTTATATTTGTAATTTACATTGTGCAGTATAAATCTTGGTTATGATTATTTGAGTGCAGTAAGAAAAAATTCTAGCACTTAGTTAAATCTGGGCATATACCAGATTTTGCATATTCTTACATACATGCTGCATGTACCCAGAAGCTAGACCTTCCTCACATTGTGATGCCATTTAAATGTTATAAGGTTTGCTGTAATATTATTCTGCTGTGATATTTTGTATTGTCCTGACTATGTTTTAGGCTGTTACTGATTTATAAAATTTCGCTAAAATAAAGTTGATGGTGTGGAAAATTGAAGCAGTTGACCCAGACTTTAATTTTACTAGTCAGATTGGAAATGCAAAGATAAAAACTAAGGTAATGCTTTTTTTCCCTATAGACCAGAATCTGTAGAAGCAAGCCCTGTTGTAGTTGAAAAGTCAAACAGTTATCCACACCATTTGTATACCAGCAGTTCTCACCATTCGCACAGTTATATTGGCTTGCCTTATGCGGTAAGTATTATCTGTATACTCTGTGACATTTTTCCTTTTTTATTTTTCTTTATTGGGGAACTATGACTTGGTATTTTACATATTATCTGCTAAGGTCATGGGATGTTTTTAGTGTTGAAAATAACCAATAGGGTTAGCTGGGGATTTTTAGAAATTTTAGTACAAGTGAAGTTAAAAACTTTCTAATATATCATTACAAAAAGTGCCTCTAGGACTAAGCATTCACTGTGTATTCACTGTTAAATATCTGACATCGGTAAAGACTGATATGTTCTCACTCAGCGCTCAGAGGACCGTTGCTGTTTGTAGAAATCTATAGGACAATCTAAATAGAAATGTAGGCAGACACAAATATCCTGCTACAAGATTACTTTAAAGTAAAGATACATTTACGTCCAGGCCGCCTGGTACTTGCCAACCTTGGGTGTATAGATACGTCAGAGATCACCCGCGTGACGGGTTGTGCGCATGACTGCTAACGGGTGTCAGCTGATTCTGACAGCTGACGCCTGCCAGGAGCGGTGAGGGCACTTCTGGCATTTAACCGCCTAAATGCTGTGATTGCAGCATTTAGCGAGCAGGCAAAGGGAAGAAAGCCTCTTTACCCTTGGATCGGCACCCTCGCAACGTTATCGTGGGGGCCTGATTGTCGCCATGGTGACCCGATGTCATAAGGACATCTGGGTCACCAGGCACTAGCAAGTTAGTTAGATCGTGCGCAGTGCATATCTAGCTAACTTGTCAAAAGCACTGACAGGTTATAAACTATAGCAATGCTCCTGCATTGCTATGCCTTATAACTATGATCACACTGCAGAAAGTGAAAGTCCCATAGTGGGACCAAGTTAAAAAAAAAAAATGAAAAGAAAGTTGTAAAAATATATTTTTACAAAAATCACAAAGTAATAAAACTATATTGTACTTTATGAAGAAATATTTTATAAAAAAAAAACAAAAGTACACATATTTGGTATCGCCACGTCCGACCAGACCTATAAAACTGTCCCAACAGTTAACTCCTTTAGTGAACACCATAAAGAGGCAAAAACGATGCTTTATTTTACCGCCGAACAAAAAATTAAATAAAATGCTATCGCTGAAAACGTCATCTTGTCCAGCCAAAAACAAGCCGCCATACAGCTCAATCAGCTGAAAAACAAAGCTATAGCTCTCAGAATAAAGCGATGCAAATTTTTTTTTTAATAGCCAAAACGTAACTAAACTATATAAATGGGGTATCGCTGTACCCGAAGAATTAAGCTGCTTTATCAATTTTACCATATGCTTAACAGCATAAAAAATCCTGAATTTTTTTTGTTCTGCCTCCCAAAAATTGGAATAGAAAGCGATTAAAAACTTCAGCTCATCAGACCTGCAAAAAACAAGCTGTCACGTGACTTTATAAGCAGAAATATGGACAAATTATAGCTCTCAAAATGTGATGCAAAAACTAGTTTGAGAAAAAGCGTCTTTTAGTGTGACAGAAGCCAAACCTAAAAACCCGATGTAAATCTGGTATTCAATAATAAATTTGTCGAATTGCTTTTACTGCATGAGGAATGGCGTAAAAAAATAAAACCATTTCTTCACCTGCTGTTGATTTGTTAATTCTGCCTTGCAAATATAGTAATAAGGCTCTGCTCACATTTATCCTGCACTCTACTCTGAGCGCTTACACCATGTTTTCCGTGTTAATCTCTGAAATGCGTTATTCAGACTGAACCCCCATTGGAAGATTTCCTTTATTGAGACAGATGGAGGCACTGTGGACGTCTATTTATTAAAAGTAAAAAAAAAGTACCGTCGGCCAGTTTTGTGCACCTTTGGGGAAAAAAAGTGCACCGCTGAACAAGAGCCAGATGGAGTCCAGGGTAACTGCTGCCTTGTTATAGTGAGTGGATCCTCGGGTTTCATCCGAATTGCATCATTCAGAGATTTAAAGGAATCCTCGATGTAAATGCTCAATGTAGAGCACAGGAAGAATGTGATTCAAAATGTTATGTAAAATGTTCCCAGTGAAAGCTCCAACTCGATCCACATTAAACGCCAACACTCAAGTCCGTCATCTGTCAGTGGAAATATACGGGCTTCCACGTTACCGATGGCACAAAAACTCTGAAAAAGCTAAATGGCACTCCCTCTTCCCCCCCCCCTCATTAAAAAAAAAAATATTTGGCAAATTCTGTGCTCTCAAACAAATGCCCCGATCCTTTCTGAGTCCCAGCGTGCCTAAACCGCAGTTAGTGCCCACATGTTTGGCATTTATATAGCGATAAGAGCTCTCCTAATTTATGGGTGCATGAGCTGTGTACAATGTACAGGCACTACGAAAAACTGGTTGTTCCAACTGCAGTTTGCAATTTTCACTCTGCAACATCCACTGCTGCTTGTTTCCCAAAGGGGTATAATTTCCAAAATGGGGTCACTTAAAGGGGATTCTGCTCTTCTAGCACTTAGGGGCTCTGTACATGGAGTCTGCAAACTATTACAGAAAATTCTGTGTTCCAGGATGCCTCCTGTATAACAGTGCTGCTTAGCCATACGGCGAGACTCTGGAGGGGCAGAGCACTATTTGCCAGTATTTCTACATTCCGCAGGAATTGTGGGACAAATTTTGGTGCCATTTTACCCATTTCCTGGCGTGAAACTGTAAAATCTGGAACTAAAACAAATTTTTGGTGGTAAAAATTTAATTACTTTGTTCCTATTGCCCAATAAAGTTCTGATCCACCTGTGGTGTCAGTGATCACTGCCCCACTAGGTTAATTCATTGAGAGGTGTAGTTTGTAAAATGGGGTCCCTAATGGGGGGGGTTCTGCTGTTCTGGCACCTCACTTTGCTAATGTGACGTGGCACGCTCAAACCAATCCAGCAAAATGTGATCTCCAATATGGCGCTACTTCCCTTCTGAAGTTTGCACAGTGCCTACAAAGTAGTTTTCGACCTCAGAACGTGCACAACAAATTTTGAAGTCCATTTTTTTCCTGTTACCCTTGCGAAAATAAAAACAACTTGGATCTAGAGTAAAACTTTTGTGACAAAGAATAATATATTTTTATATAGCACTAACATATTTTGCAGCGCTTTACAGTTTGCACACATTATCGTCGCTGTCCCTGATGGGGCTCACAATCTAGATTCCCTATCAGTATGTCTTTGGAGTGTGGGAGGAAACCAGAGAACCCGGAGGAAACCCACGCAAACACCGGGAAGAACATACAAACTCCTTGCAGATGTTGTCCTTGGTGGGATTTCAATCCTGGACTCCAGTGTTGCTAGGCTACAGTGCTAACCACTGAGCCACCATGCTCATTTTTTTCCTTCCACATTCCAAAAATTCTTGTGAAGCACCTGAAGGGTTAAACAACTTCAGGAATGTGGTTTTGAGCACCTTGAGGGGTGCAGGTTTTAGAATGGTGTCACTTTTGGGTATTTTTTGCCATATAGGCCCTCAAAATCACTTCAGATGTGACTTAGTCCCTTAAAAAAATGGTTTTATAAATTTTGTTGGAATAATGAGAGATCGCTGGTCAACCTTTTTATAACTTCCTATGAAAATTTTTTCAAAAGTTGTGCTAAAGTAAAGTAGACATGTGGGACATGTTATGTCTTAACTATTTTATGATACAGCTCTTAAGTGCATAACAATTAACAGTTTAAAAATTGCTAAATTTTGGCCAAATTTTCATTTATTTTAACAAATAAACGCAAATCTTCGAAAAAAATTTACCACTGTCCTAAAGTACAATATGTCACGAAAAAACATTCTCAGAATCCGTAGAATCTGTTGAAGCGTTCCACAGTTATTACCTCATAAAGTGACAGGGATCACAGGGATTGTAAAATTTGGCCTGGTCATGAAAGTGCAAACAGCCTTTGGGGGCGCAAAAGGGTTAAGACACCGTAGTGCATTCATCAATATTGTCTAATTCTTAGTGCAGACAGTTCGCCAGATTTATCAAAGTGGTTCATGCTGTTTGATACGTCTGTCTAATTTTAAGACTGTCTGGTCTGTTTACCCCAGCTATTAGTTGGCTTTCTTTGTGCCAGAAATATGCCCCACAATTTTGGCACACAGTGCTGCACTTTAGCAATTCCCCTTTCCAATAAGACAACGGTTTTGTGAGGCCACAGCCTCCTTTTGTTGCACAAGGTTTAGTGGCTATAATACACATATATGAAGCTGCTGCAAGTCATTTGGCACAAGTTATACTAATATTCTGGTGCATTTAAAGGGCTTGTCCAGCCTTGTGATAAGTCTGCAGTCACTCATCGCGTGCTGTTAGGATTCTCCGATGCAAGGAGTGGCGGACATGTGATCACATGTATGTGATTTGCATACATGTGATTTATGTGCTGAATAGATGGGCGTGGCCTCTCAATTTAAGTGTATTGAGGGAGGCTGGACAAGGTCTAGTTGGAATGTGGCTGGAAGTATGCAAAATGGTGCTCACATAGTGACTGTAGACTTATAGCCTAAGGTCGGACAATCCCTTTAATGTTTATAAATATGCCCCATTCTGTATGGGAGACCAATTAAGATTTGAAAGGAAGTAGTGCGTGTTAGCACGATGGGGAATAAAAATAAATTTGTGCTAAATTAAATGCAAGTCCTTTGTGCAATGTTAACAGTGCTTGCGACAATTTTTGCATGTTTCTACATTTTTTTCTAAATACGTGAATGTCTTGAATGCTTAGTTTACAATATAATTTTGCAATTAATGCTGAAGGTGTAACCATCTCTTTAATGTTTTTCATAAATGGTAGAGCACATGAAAATTAAAATCAACTTTGTATCATCAGAGACCTGTGTTTCGTTTTTTTTTTCTCCTTCAGGACTGATCATTCATTTTCAACATTCTCAATTTTCAGGTAAAATTTGTATTCAGTGAAGACAGACATACATTACTGAGTTAACAGATGGCAGTTGCTGATGCTAGGTTTCTATGTAGAAAGGATGGGGAGCTCTGCCTCTTCCTCCCACCTCCCCCATCCCTCTGCACATAGTAGCGGCACCAACCGTGTCACAGTAATGTAACAATCTGTCTTCACTGAATATAGATTTTACCCGAAATCTGAGAATGTTTAAAATGAATAATCAGTCCATGAAGAGAAGCAGATTTCTCTAAGATATGTTACAAAGTTGCTTGTTTTCATATGTACTATTGATTTATATAATAAATATTAAAAACCACTATTAAGCTTTAACATTTTTATGTAATTTTCTTTGAAATATTATAATCTAGGATCACAACTATGGTGCTCGCCCTCCACCAACGCCTCCAGCGTCTCCTCCTCCTGTTCTTATTAAACATGAGGTGAACATATTTACTACTCCACATTTTGATGAGACGTCAAGTGCTACTACCATCAGCACTTCAGAAGATGGAAGCTATGGAACTGATGTCACTCGATGTATTTGTGGTTTTACCCATGATGATGGGTACATGATCTGTTGTGACAAATGCAGGTAGGCTAGATAGTTATTATTTTGTAATAAGCATAAAATAATCCATTAAGATGAGTTTTTAAAAATATAACTGACTTTAAAAAGCTGTGGCATACATTTTCTTCACAGATATCCAAGAAGTATTGTTTCTCCTTGGGAGATTGACATGCTAAGCATGCCGAGATGAGGAGACTTAAAGCCGCAATGCTCCTCTGGGAAATATGCAAATTGTTTCTTCAGAGTGGAAGAGAGCTAGGACTAGAAGTAGCAAACCTAGAAGTCAATATCGACCCTTTAACGAGCCTTCCTCTCTGAAGAGACAATTTGCATATTTCCCAGAGGAGCATTGCGGCTTTAAGTCTCCTCATCTCGGCATGTTTAGCATGTCAATCTCCGCAAGGAGAAGTGATACTTCTTGGATATCGATCAGACTCCTCTCATACAGCCAAACAGATCATCTCACACTTTGCACTGACGAGGGCAGTACCCCGAAACAGTGTCTGCAAATTGAGATTCTGGTTTGGCTTTTATCCAAGGTCATGTGACAAGGCTCGTTAAAGTGTTGACATTGACTTTTAGGATTGCTACTTCCAATAGATGGCACTAGAGTTCTAGTCCTCTTCCTCTCTGAAGAGACAATTTGCATTTTCCTCACAGGTCACTTAAGAGACAAATGGAACAGTTTATTCTTTGCTTGCTGCAGATCTTGAAATTATCATCATGTTTCATAATATTTGACAATAAACACCCGGAGACTGGGTTCACACACCAGGTTTTTGTCGTGTGTGCTGTCCGTTCTCATATATAGTATTAGAAACAATGTAAGCTCAGCGCACAAAAAAAATACAAGCCCTTACACATCTTCATCGATGTGAAAAATAAAAAGTTACAGGTCTCAAAACCTTTGTTTAATTTTTTTTTTTTTTTTGACTAACAAAAATAAAAAATTCTTTGGTATCCGTATAATTGTACTAACCTAAAGAATGGTTCTGCCAGATCTTTTCATTTCTGTGTTATGAATGCTGTAAAAATAAAACCCAAGAAACAATGGCAAACTGCATTTTATTTTTTTTCTACCAATTTGCTACACCTGGGAATTTTTTTTCCTTTTCTACAGTAAATTACATGGCAAAGTGAAAGGTGAACTACAACGTTTTCCCCTCTAAAGTCCACCATGGATGAATAAAAAAAAGCTGTGGCTTTTAAAAGAAGGGCAGTAAATAAACACGTGCAAAAACTGAAAACATCCAGTATTGAGGGGATTAAACCTTTTTAAAGGGGTTGTCCACATTTGTTTTTTTTTTTTTTTTTTAATATATATGCAATTGGTGCTAAAGAACACTTTTACAATTGGGGTGCATTACAAATTTTGCACCGTTTGCCTCTTATAGCCACTGTAATCCACAGTCTATTGCAGAATGAAGTTTATTGCTCGATCATATTGTTTGGGGGTCATGAATTTTTGGCACTTAACTATCATTATAGGTATGACAGTTTCTTTTGCTCTTAGTGCAGCTTTCCTCAGACTGCACAGATCTCCTGTCCATACAATGGCTTCTGGTGGAGGAGCATGTGACCAGACTTGTTCATCAGTCTTGTTCAATTGCAAACCTTACATGAGAACTGCTTTTCTATTGGATGAGATTGATGGACATGTCTGGTCACATACTTCTCCTATCAACAAACATTAAATGGGCTGAAGAGCTGTGCAGTCTGAGGAAACCTGCACTAACAAGATAATCTGTCATACCTATATAATAAGTGCTACAAAATCATGTACCCCAACACATTAAAGATATGTGGTCAATTGCAAAAAAAAAGAAAAGATTTTTATCCCCAATTTCATTTAATTTCAAGAAAAATAATGGTCCACAAAGGTGGAGAACTCCATTAATTTTTAAAAATAGGTGAAAAAGCTTGGAAACACTAGAGAAAAATTTGTCTTTTTTAATAAATTTCTGAATACTACCCTAGACCAAGTTTACAATACCAGATTTTCAGTCCATGTGCTGTTTGTTACAAAATTAACAACACTCAGACCTATGCTATTCATTAGGGATTTTCATACATGTGCGTTTTTAGTCACTGACCAAATCTGCTTGTGAAATCACAGCATGGACCAGTTTTTTTTTTTCTGTATGTTGCCTATTTAAAGATGCTGTATAGCATCTGGTTTTTAATGATGCAGTAAAATTATTTAACATGAGAAACTGTATTTGGTCTTGTAAATTTTAATTTCTGTTTTATAAAAATGGATGCCCTTCAGATCGCACGTGGATGAAAGTTGAGATGAAAATTATACGTTTATTCCAGCTGACATTTGGACAATTTTCTTACACGCTCGTGTGAACTGTTGCCTAAGAGCAAGCCTTTCTTTAAAGAAAAACTGTCGTCAGGGTTTTGTAATGTAAGGTAAAGCCTTTTTGGTGTAATGGCACGGTTATGCTGATTAAATTGATACCCTTGGTAAAGAAATTCGCTTTGTTTTTCTTTAATCACAATTTGAAGTTTTCTAGTAAATAGATTTCGGTGCACTTTACCTTGTCCCCCTGTGTGATTATCTGCCTGAATCCTCTGTTTAAAGAGGATAAATAGAGGAGGCTTTTCACTGAAAAAGCAGTGACCCGTTATTCATAGACTGGAGAGAGGGAGCGGGGTTCGGGAATGACAGATGGCGAAGTCCCCATGCACAGTCCGGCCCCTGTGCACCAAGATCTAAATGGCAGAAAACTTCAAATAGTTACCGTATTATAGGAAAACAACAAAGCTGATTTCTTCACCAAAGACTTCAATTTAATCTGTATTACAGTGCAATTACAGCCCTGTCTTACATTACAAAATCGTGCTGACAGGTTTTCTGCAATGTCCCTGTAGTTTAAATGGACCTTGTCAAGGTCTGTTATGTTTAAAGGGAATATGTCAGAAGGTTTTTGCTATGTAAGCTGGGGACAGCATGAGGTAGGGGTTAAAATGTTGAACTGGTCAAGTCATGGTGTTTACTTAGACTGAAGATGTAATCACCTTGTGATTAACATTGCTGTGATTAGCTTGTCTTGTCCAACCCACCCCCTTCTTTAATAATTGCCTCACTTTCTATAGAGATTGTGGGCGGGGTTAGCTTTATCAGCTTTGCTGCATTGCTAAATCTAAAAACTCTCAGAACAGCTGCACCCAGTAAACTAAGTGATACCTCGTTGGATTCAGGGTCTCTTTGCCTATATCATGCTGCTCTCAAATGAGGTAGCAAAAAGCTGCGGACAGATTCCGTTTTAAATCTTTGTCCAAAAATTTGAGTACTTCTAAACAAGTCTTTAGAGCACAATTCTGGTTATTTTTTCTTACTAAAGCATCCTTTATTCATTTATTGTTTTTTTTTTTTTTTTTTTTTTTTCCAGTGTCTGGCAGCATATAGATTGCATGGGTATTGACAGGCAAAATATTCCAGACATCTACTTGTGTGAGCGTTGTCAGCCTCGGTAAGATTCACATTTCACTTTGGTTCATTATTTATATTAACACTGTTACTGATTAAAGGGAATCTGCTAGTCATTCATGCTGTTAACCACTCAAATGCCACTGTCAATCACTTACAGTGCTATTTAAGATGTCGGTACAACTATGAAGGCCAGCCTATAGTGTATGTGTAATATATATATCGCTACCTTTTCCCCATAATATAGATTTATATTGGTATAACCATGCCCGCAATGGTCCAACTTACCAAACATACAATTATTTAATCCATTCAGTCAAGCAATAAAAAACTGTAGTTGAGGAATTGCCATTTTTTAACCCCTTAACGACTACCGATATGCCTTTTAACGGCGGCAGTTAAGGGTACTTATGCCTTAGTGCCGCTCTTTAACCCCTTAACGACCGCCGATACGCCTTTTAACGGCGGTCATTAAGGGTACTTAAACCACAGCGCCGTTAATTAACGGCGCTGTGGAAAAAGTGAATAGCGCCCCCCAGAGGCGCACTTTCTCCGGGGTCTCGGCTACCGGGGGTAGCCGAGACCCCAGAGAACATGAATCGGGTCGGTTTTTACCGACACCGATGTTGCGATCGCCGTTATTAACCCTATAACGGCGACCGCAAAAAAAAAAAAGTTGTGCCATTTAATTTCTCTGTCCTCTGATGTCATCGGACATCAGAGGACAGAGAAAAAGGGTCCCCAGGACCCCCATGTGGCCCCCGATCCAGTCCATGTGGCCCCCGGGCCCTCCGGTGTCCCCCGGTGCCGGCGCCGTTAAGACAATGGCGGGCGCATGCCCAGTGCGCCCGCCGCTATGTGCCGCTGTGCTGGTGGGGGGATGGGCAAATATTCTCTGGGGTCTCGGCTACCGGGGGTAGCCGAGACCCCAGAGAACATGATCCGGGTCGGTATTCACCGATCCCGGTGTTGCGATCGCGGCTATGCAAGCATAGCCGCGATCGCAAAAAAAAAAAAAAATGATTTCTCTCCCCTCTGATGTGATCGCACATCAGAGGGGAGAAAATGAGGGTCCCCCGGTCCCCCGATCGCCCCCCCATATACTTACCGGTGTCCTCCGTCCTCCCGCAGGCCCCAGGATCCCGGCTATTTCTCCCTGCAAAAAAAAAAATGGCGGGCGCATGCGCAGTGCGCCCGCCCATCTGCTTTGGCGGCAGATTCAAATTTTTTTTCATTCATTCTCATAAAAGTACATTTTGATCACTGTGATAAACTATCACAGTGATCAAAATAAAAAAACAGTACATAACCCCCCCATTTATCACCCCCTTAGTTAGGGACATATAATAAAAAGTAGAAATTATATTTATTTTCATTTTTCTGTTAGGGTTAGGGTTATAATTAGGGTTAGGGTTATAATTAGGGTTAAGGTTATAATTAGGGTTAGGTTAGCATTAGCTGGTTTCACACATCCGGTGTGCGCCTGACGGCGCCCCCGCATTTAGCCGCAGTGCCGCATCAAAAATCTGATGCGCCGCATGCGTTTTTTTGCATTGACTTGCATTAGCGCCGGTGGCGCCGCATGTCAATGCGTTGCATGCGGTTTTGTCCGGATTGCGGCAAATGTACATTGCGGCGGCCGGACAAAACGCTGCATGTAACGTTTTTTGTTTTTGCCGGATGGTTTCTGATGTCTCCGGGCATCAGAAACCATCCGGCAAAAAAACGCATGCGGCCGCCGGCGGCGCATCAGGTTCTCTGATGCGGCGCTGCGGCAAAATGCCGGGGGCGCCGACAGTCGCCCGCCGGAAGTGTGAAAGCAGCCTTAGGGTAAGGGTTATAATTAGCGTTAGGGTTAGGCTGGGTTCATACTGCGTTATGACAGTCCGTTAGATGGACTGCGTTACACCGCGGTATAACGCGGTGTAACGCAGTCCGTTAACGCTGCCATTCACCCCCATTTGAGGGCGCATCGCGACGCATGCCGTAAAGCGGCATGCGTTTGCGACGTGCCATCATTCAGTGACGGACCCTCGGACGCGGGCTGCAGCGTTTGGGCTCCGTCACCGCTAGCGCAGATGAATCATCTGCTGATTCCTCTGCGCTAGCGGGTATAGCATAATGCGATTGCGTTATGCTATACCATTACCAGCCCGTCAACGCTATGTGTTGAACGGGCTGGTAAAACGCAAAATGAACCTGGTTAGGTTATAATTAGGGTTAGAATTAGGGTTAGGGTTACAATTAGGGTTAGGGTTATAATTAAGGTTATAATTAAGGTTAGGGTTACAATTAGGGTTGGAATTAGGGTTGGGATTTAGGTTAGGATTAGGGTTGGGATTAGGGTTAGGGGTGTGTTGGGATTAGGGTTGGAGCTAGAATTGAGGGATTTCCACTATTTAGGCACATCAGGGGGTCTCCAAACACGATGTGGCGTTCAAAAAGTCAAATGGCGCTCCCTCCCTTCCGAGCCCTGCCGTGCGCCCAAACAGTGGTTTACCCCAACATATGGGGTATCAGCGTACTCAGGACAAATTGCACACCAATTTTGGGGTTCTAATTTCTCCGATTACCCTTGGGAAAATAAAAAATAGCTGGCTAAAAAAATCATTTTTGAGAAAAAAAATGATTTTTCATTTTCACGGCTCTGCGTTTATAAATTTCTGTGAAGCACTAGGGGGTTCAAAGTGCTCACCACACATCTAGATAAGCTCCTTAAGGGGTCTAGTTTCCAAAATGGGGTCACTTGTGGGGGGTTTCCACTGTTTAGGCTCATCTGGGGCACTGCAAACGGAACATGACCCCCACCAACGTCTGCATTCCAAAACGTTATTACTTCCTTTCCAAGCCCTGCTGTGCGCCAAAACAGTTCCCCCCCCCCACATATTTGGTATCAGCGTACTCAGGACAAATTGGACAACAACTTTTGGGGTCCAATTTCCTTGTGAAAAATCAAAAATTTGGGACTAAAAAATCATTTTTGTGGAAAATTGATTTTTTTTTTTTCACACCCAGGCATTATAAACTTTTGTGAAACACTTGGAGGTTCAAAGTGCTCACCACAGATCTAGATAAGTTCCTTATGGGGTCTAGTTTCCAAAATGGGGTCACTTGTGGGGGTTTTCCACTGTTTAGGCTCATCTGGGGCACTGCAAACGGAACATGACCCCCACCAACGTCTGCATTCCAAAACGTTATTACTTCCTTTCCAAGCCCTGCTGTGCGCCAAAACAGTTTCCCCCCCCCCACATATTTGGTATCAGCGTACTCAGGACAAATTGGACAACAACTTTTGGGGTCCAATTTCCTTGGGAAAAATCAAAAATTTGGGACTAAAAAATCATTTTTGTGGAAAATTGTTTTTTTTTTTTTTTTTTCACACCCAGGCATTATAAACTTTTGTGAAACACTTGGGGGTTCAAAGTGCTCACAGCGGATCTAGATAAGTTCCATAGGTGGTCTAGTTTCCAAAATGGTGTTACTTGTGGGGGGTTTCCACTGTTTAGGCGCATCAGGGGCTCTCCAAACGCGACATGGTGTCCAATCTCAATTCCAGCCAATTTTGGTTTGAAAAAGTCAAACGGTGCTGCTTCCATTCCAAGCCCTGCCGTGCGCCCAAACAGTGGTCCCCCCCCATATATGGGTATCAGCATACTCAGGACAAATTGTACAACAACTTTTGTTGTCCAATTTCTCCTGTTACCTTTGAGAAAATAAAAAATTCGGGACTAAACGATCAGGTTTGTGGAAAAAATATGATTTTTTATTTTCACGCCCGGGCGTTATAAACTTCTGTGAAGCACTTGGTGCTTCAAAGTGCTCACCACACATCTAGATAAGTTCCTTAGGGGGTCTAGTCTCCAAAATGGGGTCACTTGTGGGGGGTTTCCACTGTTTAGACACATCAGGGCCTCTACAAATGCGACATGGCGTCCAGCCAATTCCGCGTTGAAAAAGTCAAACGGAGCTCCTTCCCTTGCGACCTCTGCCGTGCGCCCAAAAAGTGGTTTACCCCAACATATGGGGTATCGGCATGCTCAGGACAAATTGCACAAAAACTTTTGGGGTCTTGTTACCCTTGGGAAAATAAAAATTGGGGTGAAAAGATCATTTTTGTGGAAAAAATATGATTTTTTATTTTCACGGCTCTACGTTATAAACTTGTGTGAATCACTTGGAGGTTCAAAGTGCTCACCACACATCTAGATAAGTTCCTTAGGGGGTCTAGTTTCCAAAATGGGGTCACTTGTTGGGGTTTCCACTGTTTAGGCACATCAGGGGCTCTCTAAACGCGACATGGCATCCAGCCAATTCTGCGTTGAAAAAGTCAAACAGCGCTCCTTCCTTTGCGACCTCTGCCGTGCGCCCAAAAAGTGGTTTACCCCCACATATGGGGTATCAGCATGCTCAGGACAAATTGCACAAAAACTTTTGCGGTCTTATTACCCTTGGGAAATTAAAAATTGGGGTGAAAAGATCATTTTTGTGAAAAAAATTTTTTTTTTTTTTTTTCACGGCTCTAGGTTATAAACTTGTGTGAAGCACTTGGAGGTTCAAAGTTCTCACCACACATCTAGATAAGTTCCTTAAGGGTCTTGTATCCAAAATGGGGTCACTTGTGGGGTGTTTCCACTGTTTAGGCACATCAGAGGCTATCTAAACGCGACATGGCATTCAGCCAATTCTGCGTTGAAAAAGTCAAACGGCGCTCCTTCCCTTGCGACCTCTGCCACGCGCCCAAAAAGTGGTTTACCCCCACATATGGGGTATCGAAGTATTCAGAAGAAATTGCACAACAAATTTTGTGGTTCATTTTTTCTTTTAACACTTGTGAAAATAAAAAAACTTGGTTCCGAAGTAAAGCTTTTGCAAAAAAAGTTAAATGTCAATTTTTTCGTTCCACATTGCTTCAGCTCCTGTGAAGCACTTGAAGGGTTAATAAACTTCTTGAATGTGGTTTTGAGCACCTTGAGGGGTGCAGTTTTTAGAATGGTGTCACTTTTGGGTATTTTCTATCATATAGACCCCTCAAAGTGACTTCAAATGTGATGTGGTCCCTAAAAAAAAATGGTGTTGTAAAAATGAGAAATCGCTGGTCAACTTTTAACCCTTATAACTTCGTAACAAAAAAAAATTTTGGTCCCAAAATTGTGCTGATGTAAAGTAGACATGTGGGAAATGTTATTTATTAAGAAATTTGTGTGACATATCTCTCTGATTTAAGGGCATAAAAATTTAAAGTTTGAAAATTGTTAAATTTTCAAAATTTTCGCCATATTTCCGTTTTTTTTTATAAATAAACACAAGTCATATCAAAGAAATTTTACCACTAACGTGAAGTACAATATGTCACGAAAAAACAATCTCAGAATCAGCGGGATTCGTTAAAGCGTTCCAGAGTTATAACCTCATAAAGTGACAGTGGTCAGAATTGTAAAAATTGGCCCGGTCATTAAGCTGCAAAATGGCTCTGTCCTTAAGGGGTTAATGGCGCTGAGAAATAAGTGTGTAGTGACCCCCAGAGTCGGAATTTCTCTGGGGTCTCGGCTATCTGGGGTAGCTGAGAGCCCAGAGAACATGATTCGGGTCTTTTTTTACTGACCCCAGTGTTGCGATCACCGTTCTTAACAGTATAACGGCGACAGGAAAAAAAAAGTCAAGTTTTTCCATTTAATTTCTCTCTCTTCTGATGTAATCACCTGATGTCTGAGGTGGGCAACGGTAGTGATGTTGTCCGAATATACTCGGACGTGACAACCAGTGACTATGTTGTCTGCTGCAAGAGGTGCCTCCTCCACTGCCTTCAGCTCTCTGAAGTTGGAGGACCTGGCACCTGTTTCTGGACTCCAGAGTCCCTGGAAAGGAGTGTGGAACACTACAGCACCCCAGCCTCTCTTGCTGGCGTCGGTTGTTACCGTGACTAGAGGTGTTTGAGACCAGGCGACACCGTTGCGTAGATTTTTGGGGCTCTACCACCAAGCCAGGAAAGCCTTTAGTTGACCTGGGGTCTGAACTCTCCAGAGTTGGAATTTCTCTGGAGTCTCGGCTACCGGGTGTAGCTGAGACCCCAGAGAACATGATTTGGGTAGTTTTTTACCGACCCCAGTGTTGCGATCACCGTTATTAACGGTATAACGGCAAACGCAAAAATAAAAGATATATCGCACATCAGAGGAGAGAGAAATGAGGTCCCCTAGTACCTCTGGTGTCCTTGAAATTCCCCGGGCCACCTGAGTCTACTTCTGGGAGAAAATGGCATGCGCAGTGTGCCCGCCGAGAACTGCCAGCTGGCACTCTGCAACAATAAGGCATTTTTCCTATTGGTTCATTTTGATCACTGTGATAGACCCTATCAAAATGATCAAAAAAAAAATAGTAAATCAAAGCCCTTTTTATCACCCCTTTAGGTAAAAGTAATAAAATAAAAAAAAAATAGAATTAGTCTTACCGGTAATTCGGTTTCTAGAAACCTTCCACGACAGCATAGGAGGTTGTCTCCATGACCTAATGGCGGACAGGAAGCACAAAGAGGTTAAAAGTCCCTCCTACTCGCCAGTGACTTACAACTAACATCATAGCATCGGTTACCTTTACATTCTCAGGAATTACCCAAGAAACGTTGGGAGGGAATTAGTGCTGTCGTGGAAGGTTCCTAGAAACCGAATTACCGGTAAGACTAATTGTTTTCTCGAGTCACCTTCCACGACAGTATAGGAGGAATACCCACTAATTTTCCACTGTGGACGGGGGTGGTAACGGCCTGAATCACTTTTCGGCCAAAGGCTAAATATTGGACAAAAAGTCCAATCTATAGTGTTTGGTAAAAGTATGAAGTGAAGACCATGTAACGTCCCTGCAAATCTACTTGGTGGATGCGCCTTCTCTTTCAGCTCTGGAGGCTGAGGTAGACCTTTTAGAATGAGCCTTGACCCCGGAGGGTGGTGTCATATTCTGGGCCAAATATGCTTCAGATATGGCACTCTTGATCCAATGGTACGCGATGGTACTCTTCGCCACCTTCTTTCCTTTATTTCGACCCGATGTATGAACAAATAAATTCTGGTCAACTCTCCATTGTTTAGTTTGCTGTAAGTAGTGCAAAATCGTACGCTGAGCATCGAGAGTGGAATTCCTCAACCTTTGCATTTGTTGTATTCTGGCAAAAGGAGGGGAGGACGATGTTTTGTGAACAGTGGAAATAAGACACCAACTTGGACAGAAAAGACTGATCAAGATGAAGAATTATACAATCGTCTCTGATTATTAAATAAGGTTCTCTTATAGATAATGCCTGTAATTCCCCTATTCGTCTTGCCGTTATTGAATCTAGTTAGGCTGCCTTGAACGAAAGAAGCTGAGGGGTACATGAGAATAAAGGTTCAAATGGCTGTTGTGAGAGGCCATTGAGGACTAAATTTGGATCCCAAAAGGGAATAAGAGTCTTATTCCTGGGACGTAGTCTAAGGGCTGACACCATGAATCTTTTAATCCAACGATGGTTGGCCTAGTCCTGATCAAATACAGAGCTCAGGGCAGATACCTGAACCTTCAAGGTACCAGGCTTGAGGCCTAACTCTAACCCCTTCTGGGAAAGTCCAATATTTGCGAAATGTCGGGTGGAATGGATCTGGTACATTAGGAATGCACCAGAATAAAAAAAAATGTTCCACACCTTGTTATACAGTTAGGTCCATATATATTTGGACAGAGACAACATTTATTTAATTTTGGTTCTAGACATTACCACAATGAATTGTAAACAAAACAATTCAGATACAGTTGAAGTTCAGACTTTCAGCTTTCATTTGAGGGTATCCACATTAAAATTGGATGAAGGGTTTAGGCGTTTCAGCTCCTTAACATGTGCCACCCTGTTTTTAAAGGGACCAAAAGTAATTTGGACAGATTAAATAATTGTAAATAAAATGATCATTTCTAGTACTTGGTTGAAAACCCTTTGTTGACAATGACTGCCTGAAGTCTTGAACTCATGGACATCACCAGACGCTGTGTTTCCTCCTTTTTGATGTTCTGCCAGGCCTTCACTGCTGTGGTTTTCAGTTGCTGTTTGTTTGTGGTTTCAGTTGCTGTTTGTTTGTGGACTTTCTCTCTGAAGTTTAGTCTTTAACAAGTGAAATGCATGCTCAATTGGGTTGAGATCAGGTGACTGACCTGGCCATTCAAGAATATTCCACTTATTTGCTTTAATAAACTCCTGGGTTGCTTTGGCTTTATGTTTTGGGTCATTGTCCATCTGTAGTATGAAATGACGACCAATCAGTTTGGCTGGATCTGAGCACACAGTATGGCTCTGAATACCTCAGAATTCATTCGGCTGCTTCTGTCCTGTGTCACATCATCAATAAACACTAGTGACCCAGTGCCACTGGCAGCCATGCATGCCCAAGCCATCACACTGCCTCCGCCGTGTTTTACAGATGATGTGGTATGCTTTGGATCATGAGCTGTACCACACCTTCGCCATACTTTTCTCTTTCTATCATTTTGCTAGAGGTTGATCTTGGTTTCATCTGTCCAAAGAATGTTCTTCCAGAACTGTGCAGGCTTTTTTAGATGTTTTTTAGCAAAGTCCAGCCTAGCCTTTTTATTCTTGATGCTTGAGTGGCTTGCACCGTGCAGTGAACCCTCTGTATTTACTTTCGTGCAGTCTTCTCTTTATGGTAGATTTGGATATTGATACGCCTACCTCCTGGAGAGTGTTGTTCACTTGGTTGGCTGTTGTGAAGGGGTTTCTCTTTACCATGGAGATTCTGCTATCATCCACCACTGTTGTCTTCCGTGGGCGCCCAGGTCTTTTTGCATTGATGAGTTCACCAGTGCTTTCTTTCTTTCTCAGGATGTACCAAACTGTAGATTTTGCCACTCCTAATGTTGTAGCAATTTCTCGGATGGGTTTTTCTGTTTTTGCAGCTTCTTTCACCTGCATGGAGAGCTCCTTTGACCGCATGTTTCCTTCACAGCAAAACCTTTCCAAATGTAAACACCACACCTCAAATCAACAAATCAACTCCAGCCCTTTTATCTGCTTAATTGAGAATGACAGAACGAAGGGATTGCCCACACCTGTCCATGAAATAGCCTTGGAGTCAATTGTCCAATTACTTTTTTGTCCCTATAAAAACAGGGTGGCACATGTTAAGGAGCTGAAACTCCTAAATCCTTCATCCAATTTTAATGTGGATACCCTCAAATGAAAGCTGAAAGTCTGAACTTTAACTGCATCTGAATTGTTTTATTTAAAATTCATTGTGGTAATGTCTAGAACCAAAATTAGATAAATGTTGTCTCTGTCCAAATATATATGGACCTAACTGTAAATGGCATTGGTGACTGATTTTCTGGACTTCTGTAAGGTGGAAATTACTTTGTCCGAAAGCCCTCATGCACGTAACACCTGGACCTCAATAACCAAGCAGCTAATTTTAGTTTTTGAGGATCCAGATCATTGCAGAGGTCCCTGCGAGAAAAGGTAGGCGTCCAGTGGCAATTGAACTGGACCTTCTACCTGGAGATCGATAGTAAGGTTGAACCAGCTCCTTCTTGGCCACATTGGAGCCACTAGGATAGTTGGTACCTGATCTTCCCTGATCTTCCGAAGAGTCCTCACCAGCATCTGAATCGGAGGAAGCACATGGGCTAACTGGAAGCTCCACTGCTGAGCGACGGCATCCACTCCTATGGACTTGTCCCTGGGGTCCAGGGAGAAATAGGTTTCGACTTGTGTATTTTGGCCTGAGGCGAATAAGTCGATCTCTGGCAGACCCCATCTTGCTACCAGCATCTGGAAGATTCCCTGGTTCAGGCTCCATTCTCCAAGCTGTATGTCCTGGCGACTCAAGAAATCTGCTTGGAGGTTGGAGGACCCTTTTAGGTGGACAGCATTCAGGGAGAGAAGATGTTTTTTGGCCCAACAAAATATTCGGCTTGATATGTTCTTCAAACTGTCGAACTTCGTGCTCCCCTGATGTCTGAGGTGGGCTATGGTAGTGATGTCCGAATATACTCGGATGTGACAACCAGTGACTAGGTTGTCTGCTGCAAGAAAGGCCTCTTCCACTGCCTTCAGCTCTCTGAAGTTGGAGGACCTGGCACCTGTTTCTGGACTCCAGAGTCCCTGGAAAGGAGTATGGAACACTACAGCACCCCAGCCTCTCTTGCTGGCATCGGTTGTACGTGACTAGAGGTGTTTGAGACCAGGCGACACCGTTGCGTAGACTTTTGGGGCTCAACCACGAAGCCAGGGAAGCTTTTACTTGGCCTGGGGTCTGAACTCTCCTGTTCAGTGAGTTGGGATTCTTGTTCTAGCTCCTGAGAATAAGAGTCCGTTTAACCCTGGAGTGGGCCTGAGCCCAGGGCACTGACTAAATGCAAGAGATCATGGAGCCTAGGACAGAGATGGCTGCCTGAAGGGTAGGGGACCTCTGTTTCCTGAATTTTGAGATCTTGATTATCAGTCAGGCGATGATCTGGTAGAAAGGACATCTATTTTCCTGAATCCAGTACAACTCCCAGGAACCTTCTCGTTGTGTAGGGTTGGAGTTCTGATTTGATTTTTTTTTTTTTTTCAGATTTGGGAGCCACCCCAGTGATTGTAAAATGTCTAGAGACCTCACTATGGGCCCCGTCACACATAGCGACACACCAGCGATCCCGACAACGATATGAACTTGTCAGGATAGCTGGTGTCGCTGCCAAACAGGCAGCTCTCAGCAGCGATCAGGACAGCGACTATGCGGGTAACAAGCAATGCACGTCGCTTAGTTACCCACAGTGTACATTAGATACCAGCGCGCTGGTGCAGGAAGCTGGTAACTAAGGTACACATCGGGTTTCTAGGCGCACTTTTCATCAGCTGCCAGGGCCTGTTCTCAAAACACTAGTTAATTTCCCTGGAAGCATTTTAGCACGGTTGGCAATGCTGGGTAACGCTGCATATAGACCTCAATGGCCTCTACGATAAACCTCAAAGTCCCGGCATTTCTAGATCCGTTCTGTGACCCAATTGTCCTCGGATCAGTTGACCTGGTGCTTCAGTGGCATCAGTTTCGCTTACATTACTTTTTCTCCGCCTCTTCTGCTAATTCCAAGTGTCTTCCAGAAGTTGAAGGCGGAGGGAATTCCACTGTTTTTCGTGGCACCAGACTGACTACGCCGAGCGTGGTATGTGGTTCTGGTGCAACTAGTTCCCTCCCCATGCGGTTCCCAAACCGTCCAGACCTTCTTTTTCAAGAGCGCTTTTACCGCCAGGACTCGAGAGTGCTGAGTTTAGCGACCTGGACATTGAGCGCCACACGTAGCGTTCACCGTTATCGTCAACGTCCAGAAATTTACTTTCAGGCGTATTTACTATCATATTTGAGAAAGCCTATTTCTCTTGGTATTTTCAACAACCACGTTTGTTTCCCACTTGTGTTTGCCATTTCGTCCATATTGGAGTTCCTCCAAGAGGTTGCCATTCAAGCCTGGCAATGTCTTCTCTCAACGCTATCCATCCTGTTTTCAAAGAATACCTTCCAAATCTCAGGTGGCCTTCGGAGCCTTGGGGTTTTTGATCTGATTTCAGGTGCTTTTACAAGTGGCCTTCTTCAAGCTCCTGTAAGACGTATCAATCACTCTTCCTTCTTGGAAAGCTCCCTTTCTTGTGGCTGTAACAGACATCACGCGGATTTCGGAATTGACGGCTTTGTCTTTCAAACCTCCATTCTTGTCCTTCAGCAGGGCAAGGTAGTGTTCTGGACTTCTCTGGCCTCATGGCCTAATGTTGGTCCTTCCTTTCATCCGAATAAGAGCCTGGCAATGTCTTCTCTCAACGCTATCCATCCTGTTTTCAAAGAATACCTTCCAAATCTCAGGTGGCCTTCGGAGCCTTGGGGTTTTTGATCTGATTTCAGGTGCTTTTACAAGTGGCCTTCTTCAAGCTCCTGTAAGACGTATCAATCACTCTTCCTTCTTGGAAAGCTCCCTTTCTTGTGGCTGTAACAGACATCACGCGGATTTCGGAATTGACGGCTTTGTCTTTCAAACCTCCATTCTTGTCCTTCAGCAGGGCAAGGTAGTGTTCTGGACTTCTCTGGCCTCATGACCTAATGTTGTTCCTTCCTTTCATCCGAATAAGAGCATAGTATTGCCCTCGTTCTGCCCACCTCCGGTTCATTGTACTGGAAAGGCTCTCCACCCTTTTGGATTCGGAGAGAGCACTTAGGAAATACACTTCCGGAACAGCGCCTTTCTCCAAATCGGATTCCCTCTCTATTTTTCCAGAGCGACACCGAAAAGGCCTACCTGTCCTTTTTTAAAAAAAAAAAAAAAAAAAAAAAAAAAACTACAGTAACCGGATATATCTGCTCTTCAATTCAAGAAGCTTTCAGAGCAGAAGTCGTTAGAGTAAAAGGGTGGGTGCTGTGTCTCCCAATGAGCGTCTCTGAGAAAAGGATTTTACTGTGAGTACACAAAAATCCCTGTATTTTCTGGTTAGCCAATAAAGGTATCACTCTGAGAATACTTTTGTCATCATTGGACGGAAAAGTATTCACATCGATTTTTCTGGCTAACACGGTACCACAATATAATTTATTATTGTACATCATTGGAAAAATGAGAAATCGCTGGTCAACTTTTAACGTCCTAACAAAAAAAATTGTTTCCAAAATTGTGCTGATGTAAAGTAGACATGTGGGAAATGTTATTTACAGTATTAACTATTTTGTGTGACACCACTCTCTGATTTAAGTGTACAAAAATGAAAAGTTTGAAAACTGCTAAATTTTCAAAATCGTACAATATGTCATGAAAAAACGATCTCCAAATCAGTGGGATAAGTTGAAGCATTCCAGAGCTGTAACCTCATGAAGTGAGTCATAAGAATTGTTAAAAATGGCTTGGTCATTAAGTACCAAATTGGCTCTGTCACTAAGGGATTGCCGAATTTCCTACAAAAATTTGGAATTGCGGGCTTTTTTTTTTTTTATTGCCATTTTAACACATCTGAAAATTTTGTTTAAATTTGTCATTATATTAAATATTTAAATCAATGGTGTCCTTCAAAATTATAACTCGTCTGGTATATAAAATTTTTTTTTAAAAAAAGCTCTCGTGGCTTTGTTGACGAAAAAATTAAACTTCTAACTAGTAAGAGGAGAAAAAAAAATTGTCCATGCCGTGATGTCAGCAGAGCTACTGAGATCTGTTTATAACTTGGTAGGTGGTCAACTCCACAAATGTTTCCTGGTTTTGTGTGTAAATTGATGTAGAGAAACTGTCAGACTGCAGTCAAGCTGAATTCACTTCTTAACCTGGCCATATACATAGATAAATTTTGGCCACACTTACTGATTTCAATGTTTTAGGGGGTGCCTTCTAACTCTTCCCCCGGCCCCCCTCTCCGACAGCATATGTTGTCAGGAGGTAAGGATCGCCTGATTGGATTTCAACTGCCCATCCATTTTGTTGCTGTGGAAATTAGCATGGAGTTGTCAAAAGACGGATTTTTGGTAAGAACTTACCTGTAAAATCTTTTCAGCGAAGGAAGGAAAGGAGACACACTAGTAATGACTAGTGGGTAGGCGGAGCCCAGATAGGATTGACACCTCAGATTAAAAAGAGTGTTGACCGGCCCCTCCAGCTCGGGCTCCTCCTACTCCTGCTTCTTCAGTCGTACAAAAGCTTAGGGAAGAGCAAATATCACCAGCGGAGCAACATAACCCCTTCTGAAGGACTTCAGAGAAAAAGCAAGAATACAGGTTATGCATGCATGTAGGCAAAAAACCACACAGTTCCAGGTACTACTCACTGGACCTTACCCCAGCGATGAGCTGGCAATGCTGGAAAGGAGCCGTAGCGCGTCAACCTCAGTCCAGATAATCGCTATCAGAAGAGGGTCACGCCGCATCTGAAAACAGATAAACACACTTCTGCCATGGGCGGGTGCTGTGTCTCCTTTCCTTCCTTCGCTGAAAAGGATTTTACAGGTAAGTTCTTACCAAAATCCGTCTTTCAGCAGCAGAATGGAAGGAAAGGAGACACACTAGTAATGACTAGTGGGACGTCCCAAAGCAGTCCAAAAATTAAGGGTGGGAATATAACCAAGAAAAAACAGGCAGAATCCCAACAACCTTGGTAAATGCGCAACAGGCGCCAAATACAAGTTAACTAGAACTTTACACTACAGCCGCCTGTAGGACCCTGCGTCCTAAGGCCGCATCAGCGGAAGCACTGACGTCCACCTTATAAAACTTTGTAAACGTGTGGACGGAGCGCCAAGTCGCCGCTCGGCAGAGCTGAGCTGCCGAAGCCCCTTGATGAAAGGCCCACGATGAGGCCACAGCCCTCGTGGAATGAGCACGAATCTTAATCGGGCAAGGTTCGCCTTTAAGTCGGTAAGCCTCCAAAATGGCTGACCGAATCCAACGAGCTATAGAGTCCTTGGAAGCTCGTTGACCACGTCGACGACCTGCTGGAATCACAAACAAGGAGTCTGACTTCCTAAAACCTTGAGTAACAGACAAATAGAACTTCAAAGCCCGCACTAAATCCAATGTGTGCAAAACCCGTTCCTTTGCATTCCTCGGGCCCGGGCAAAGTGAAGGCAAAACAATATCCTGGTTAACATGGAATTGCGACACTACCTTAGGTAGAAAGTCGCCCCTTGTGCGAAGCACTACTCGATCCGGGTAAAATTCCAGGAAAGGAGGCGAGCAAGAAAGAGCCGCCAACTCAGAAACCCTTCTCAAAGAAGTGACTGCGACTAGGAAGGCAACCTTCCAAGAAAGCAAAGAAAGGTTAGCAGAATCCATTGGCTCAAAAGGCCCATGCTGAAGAGCCTCCAGGACAAGGTGAGCCGCCAAGGAGACACAGGTGCCTTCCGCGGCGGAAACTGACGGGTTACCCCGCGAAAAAAGGAGCGCACGTCCCTACGCGAGGCGATAACTTTCCGGAACAACAGGGACAGGGCAGAAACCTGACCCCTCAGGGTGCTAACTGCCAAACCCTTGTCCAGCCCGTGCTGTAGAAAAGCCAACAGATTGGGAATGGAAAAAATCCTCGGGTTCCTTGAAGAACCCAAACACCACGAGAAGAAGGCTTCCCAGGTCTTGTGGTAAATTCTAGTAGTAGCCGGACCTCTGGCAGCTCGCAGAGTGGCAATGACTTCGGGTGAAAAACCTCTACGGGTCAGTATTTCGGTCTCAAGAGCCACGCCGTCAAACGCAGAGACTTCAAGTCCGGATGACGGACAGGACCCTGGGTTAACAGGTCCGGGCGAAGAGGAAGTGGAAATGGCGGTGCTGCCAAAAGCGACACCAGTGTCGAGAACCACGTCCTCCTTGGCCAATCTGGGGCTATCAACATAGCCGGGATTCTCTCCAGTCTGATCCGACGCAGCACCAGAGGAAGTAAGGATATCGGCGGAAACACACAGATTAGCTCGAATCGGTCCCACGGGGCCACCAGAGCATCCACCGCCACAGCCTTCGGATCCTTGTACCTGGACATGAAGGTCGGCAACTTGGCATTGGACCTGGATGCCATCAAATCCACTTGGGGAACTCCCCAAAGAGAGCACAGCAGTGCAAAGATCTCCGGATGAAGACTCCATTCTCCGGGATCCATCTTCTCTCGACTGAGGAAGTCCGCCGTGGTATTCTGAACTCCTGGAATGTGAATCGCAGAGATGGCTGGTACTCTGTCCTCGGCCCAATTCAGGATCCGAGACACTTCCACCATGAGCCTGGAACTCCTCGTCCCGCCTTGGTGGTTGATATACGCGACCGCCGTTGCGTTGTCTGTCTCACTCGGACTGGTAGACCGCTCAAAGGGACCGTCCAGTGTTGGAGGCAAAGGAAAATTGCCCTCAATTCCAAGATGTTGATCGGTAGAACAGACTCTTCCGATGACCATACTCCCTGAACCCAGAGATCGTTCCAGACACCCCCCCAGCCCGTCAGGCTGGCATCGGTGGTTATGACAGACCACCTCGGAGGAAGGAAAGACTTCCCCAGTGATAACGTTCCTGGACATGACCACCAACTTAGGGACTCTCGCACCCTGCGAGAGATGAGGATACTGCGATCCAGTGCAATCTGCGATCGATCCCAATGACTCAGAATGAGCCTTTGGAGGGCTCTGGAATGAAACTGGGCAAACGGAAGCGCTTCCATGGAAGCCACCATCAGACCTAAAAGGCGCATACACTTCCGAAGGGACATTGCTGTCGAAGACTTCATAGTCTGTACATGTCGAAGGAGACATGCCCGCTTGTCTGGAGGTAGGGACACCACTGCCCGTACCGTGTCGAAATGCATCCCCAAAAACAGGATTGACTGCGACGGTTCCAGAGACGACTTCTCCCAATTGACCAGCCACCCGAAGTCCTCCAGGAGCCGAAGGGATAGATTGCGAGCCGTCACCGCCTCCTCCTTTGAGGACGCCACAATCAAAAGGTCGTCCAGATAGGGAATAATCGTGACTCCCTGTCTTCGAAGAATTGCCATGAGAGGCGCTAGAATTTTTGTAAAAACTCTGGGCGCTGAAGCCAAGCTGAATGGCAGGGCCACAAATTGGTAATGGTCCTGACCTATGGCAAAACGAAGGAAGCGCTGGTGAGCCCTTCCGACGGGAACATGCAAATAAGCGTCGCTTGATACACAGAAAGTCGTTCTGCGACAGGGTTGCCACAACGGAGCGAAGTGACTCCATGCGGAATTTTTGGGTGTGGACATGCTGATTCAATCTTTTGAGATCCAGAATAGGACGAAATTTGTCCTCTTTTTTTTTTGGGGACCACAAAGAGATTTGAATAAAAACCTTTTCCCCGGTCCTCTGTCGGAACCGGTATTACTACACCCTTCTGCAGAAGGAATTCCACCTCTCGCAGCAGAGCGGCAAATAGCTCGGGCTCTGACGGAATGCGAGACTGGCAAAAACTGTCCGGGGGTCGAGAGGAAAACTCTATGAAATAGCCTGCCGACACAACTCGCGTTACCCAGGAATCAGAACGCGGGAAATCCAATTCGCCTTGAATTGGAGCAGGCGACCCCCCACTCGAGAGCCCTCGAGTGAGGACCTGGCGTCAGTCTGCCTTGGCGGGCTTCTTGTCAGTTTCCCGCTTGTCTTGACGGAAACTTTGTTTCCAAGGGGTGCGGGATTTCTGAGAAGACTTCTTTCCCGAAAAAGAGGGACGACCCGATCCCCAAGAAGACTGACCGGATCGTCCCCTAGACCGAAAATACCGCCGACCATTACCGGCACTAGGTCTGCCAGACGTAGAAGCCATAGCCCTTCGCTGTGGTAAAGCCGCTTCTTTACCCTTTGCCTTGGCAATCAGCTCTGAGATCAGATCCAAATAGCTGACCACCCTTGTAGGCTAAAGACAGTAAACCCTGCTTGGAAACCGCGTCCCCGGTCCACTGTCTAAGCCACAGTGCTCTTCTGACTGTGACCGCTGAGGATTGCGTCCTGGATAATAATGACGCAGTATCCAGACCTGCATCACAGCTATATCGGGCTGCAGTCTCCAATAAATCGAGAAGTCCATCTATCTCGGATAATGGAGATCTATTTTGCAACGCCTTCCGTAAACGGACCAACCAGCCTTAGAAGCACACATGGATCCTAGTACTGCTCTGAATCCATGACCTGCAGCTTCATAGATGGATTTCGCCGCCATCTCCGTTTTTCTGTCCAGCGGCTCTTGCAGACTCGCTTTCCCTTTAACCGGAAGCAATGAGGATTTACTAAGCTGGGATAAAGGAACATCCACTTCAGGAGAAGGAATCCAATTATCCGTCAATTCCGTTGAACACGGATATAATGCTTCAAAGAACCGTGTTCCCTTGAAAACGTTTATCTGGACACAGACGTTCCTTCTCCACTACCGTATTAAGCTCTTCCAGAGCCGGTAATGTTGACCGCGACTTATGGTACTCCTGGTACATGCGGCCCGACTTACCAGGCCGTGTAGTTACCTCCTCCGGTAACTGTAACGCCTCTCTCATAGCTTCAATTAAAGCCTCTGTTCGGCTCACAAGAGAGAAAGAATGTCTCTGCCGATCCTCCTTATCCGAATCAGATAACTCCCCTTCTGAGTTTGAAGGAGAACCCTGTCCGCATTCCATATCAGATACCTCTGATTCGCTACGCGGAAAAGATGGCACCGGCCTGTGTCGCTTCCTGTCATGAGAGGATCTAGCTGACACCCACTGACCTAAAACGTCAGACAAGCCATTAATTGACTGAGCGATGGCATCTAATTTGGTATCGCTGTAAATCGCAGCGCTTGATGCCGTCGAAGTCTGCGTATCAGATACTTGCGACTGATCCTGTAGCGGATCTGGCAGATGGTCCGCACCTTCCGGACCCTGAACCGACACGTCAGCAGTAAATGGCAGGTCAAAACCCTGTTAGTAACTGGAAACAGTGTGGTTACTAAGCAGACTGAGCAAGTACGCTGAAGGGTTAAAGCTCTTAAAGAAGAGAGTTACCCCAGCTATCTCTCAGTATATAAATAACCTCCTGCGTTCTGATCCCTACCGGGTAGAATTTGCGGCGGTTATTGCTGAAAGGGTTAACCCTTCATAGGGGTTAATGCCGCCAACTCCCCACAACTCCCTATATAAAATAAAAGGAGTGTGCGAGTCCCAGGTCTCTATAAAAGAACGCGGCTGCAGATAAACGCTATCTGTCACTTGGAACACAGATAGGTTCTGCGCTGTGGGGTGATGATATTCACTCACCCAGCTGGCCTCGGTGAAAGTATACCTTAAACAGGAGGAGCGGAGCATGAGGAGCCCGGAGCCTTTGTAATGGCCACCGCGCTGAGAGAAGCCGGAAGAGAAGGACAGTGAAGCTGCAGTCTCCTCAGAGCGATTCCTGTCACAAAAAGAGCTGAAAGCGTGAAGCCACGCCCCCCTCCGGCTTCAAAAAAGAGCGCAAACTCCTCGCTCTCTGCTCTCCTCTGTCCTGCAGGTATCTGCCAGCGGACATAAAATACAGTCACCAAACATGTCATCTAATACATGTACCAGCGGCTGCCGCAGCAGCCACTGAGAGCACACACACATTCACATAAAAATGCGGTACTCACCAGCCGAGCGCCACAGGGACCCCCAGGGGTTTGTGGTGCTGTGCCCATCGCTTCCCCCCACCCCCTGGGCGGGGAACGCAGTGACCCCCGATGTGCGGTTTGCGTCCCCGCCAGGGAAGCAATCCTCATCCCCCAGGGCCGGCGTGAAACTGCAGGGACCACCATACAGGGTATTACAGATCGCCAAGGGAGAGGTGGGGGTCCAGCAGCGCTGAGACCCCTGAGACCTCTAGACTACTTCTGGTGATCCAAGTCTCTTGTCCGATAAAAATAATAAAGTTTTCTGAGGAGCTGCTTCCAGCAGCGACCTATCCTCTGGACCTCAAATTTTAGACTGAAGAAGCAGGAGTAGGAGGAGCCCGAGCTGGAGGGGCCGGTCAACACTCTTTTTAATCTGAGGTGTCAATCCTATCTGGGCTCCGCCTACCCACTAGTCATTACTAGTGTGTCTCCTTTCCTTCCATTCTGCTGCTGAAAGAAAGCTGTTGGCCAAGTAAGAATTTGACTGACAGCTTTCTAATGTATAGGGCCAGGATGATGGGTTCTTTTCATAAGATTGTCTTTCTAATTTTGTGTATGTTAATCTTACTAAACCTTTTTTTTTTTTTTCTTTTTGTCAGAGCTCTTGACAAAGAGAGGGCAATATTGCTCCAACAAAGAAAACGAGAACATTTGTCAGGTAGGTAAAGTGGGTTTGATGAATTACGAAATATGTGGACATTTTGAAAAGGTGTAAATAATTTACTATTCCTTTCTTCTAAAGAATTTCCTAATATGAAGTTGGGAAGGCTCCTAATCTACACATTGGGGCTGCATTCATATGACTATTTTTCACTCTGTGTACAGATCAGGATTTCCAGACTGGCTGTGACTCTTCTGACCTGAACTCTGCAGCATTTTTATGCCAAGTAGTTTGGGTCAAGAGATCCATGGCCGTCCATGCATCGTGATCCAGGTACTGAAACACAGATTTATGAAACTGGCCTTGCACTGACTTGCAAACTGCTGTATGTATTTACTTGCATGCATGCATACATCAATACCGTAGTGTTGCAGTATAGATGGAGTGCAGATTCAGGTGTTAAAAGTAAAGTAAAAAATTTTAAATTTAAATCGCCCTTAATCCTGTTCACAAATAATAAAATAAACATTGTTGTGTGCCGTAAAAGTTTGATCTATCGATATATAAAACCAGTTAAATTGTACACTAAACATAGAATAGAAAAATTGAAACTCCATCATTTCCGTTTTTCAATCACCGTACTCCCCCCTTGAAAAAAATAGTCAGAATACCGTAGGTACGTACCCCGAAATTGTATCAATAAAACTAGTTGGCTCAGTGTGCAAAAAACAAGCATTCATATGGGTCTGTTGATGGGAAGAATAGTTAAAGGTCTCAAACTGCAACATAAACATTCTGTTATAGAAAAATTGAAACAATGTAACCGCTAAAATATAAAATACATTTTGTTTGCTTTGCCATAATCCTACTGACCTGGAGAATCATATTGGCAGGTGATTATTTATAGCACTATGAATGCTATAAAAGCAAAAGTAAAAATTGTACTTTTTGCTTTTTCCTTTTTGCATTGCACCATTCGTACCATTGGAATTTTTCCAAGTTTTTACTACAAAAGTAAAATGTCATTAAAAAGTGCAACTCGAATCCAGCCCTCATAATGATTAACAATTGAAAAAAAACAAGGCATTTCACTTGAAAAAAAAAACAGAAAAATAAATTGAAAAATCGCTCTTATTGAACCGTTTAAAACACTATTCACTGCCATACTTAAAATGCTACAAACTACCTTTCTTTGCATCTACTTGCCAAAGGATAATTTAATTAGAAGAAATTTTGGATAGCTAGAACACAAAATTTCATTCAGTGTTGGTGTCCAATATCGTACATAGGTGCCACACAAACTGTGTAATAAATTTTTCTTTAAAATGTGTTGCATGCAATTTTCTATGAAATACAACATTCACAGCGGTGACTAGACATGAAATTAGTGTTATTCAGTTGAACTAAGACTTACGGTATGTGAAACTAGGTGAGGCCACTTGATTTCTTCTCTAACATAAACTTAAAACATTGACGCTGCGGATAATCTGTTCTCAGTGGTTCATCACAAAGGCTTATTGACAAATATACATTGGGATGGCTAGTTTATTTATTTACAACGGCAGTTACTGTTTAATACTCCCTTTTAAGAGGACTTGTCTCCTGGCAGATATTGGTAGCATATTACTAAGATATGCAATGTCTTATGAGTAAAGGTCTTAGTGATGCGTGCTATTTTGTAGAGCAAAGCAGCCTGCAATGTCTATTATGAGACAAACTTTTTAAAGAGAACCCGTCACCTACTTCATGCCTTAGTCTCTGAGAGCAGCATTCGGTAGTGGAAAAACGCTGATTTTAACAGTAGGGCAGGTTTCTGAATACAGGCTAATTCTTAAAGCAAATTTAAATATGAGCATTTTAGAACGGTCTAATCTATCTAAAAAGTGTCATAAAAGCCGGTTGTTTTTTTTTAACACAAATTACAATTCTGACACATTTAGCTTTATAAATCTTTCCCAGATTTTGAATGAATGTATGGTAGCTTTAGTTAAACTGAATTTTTTTTCTTTAGTTGCAGCATGCTGGGAGCCACTAGTCTAGCATACTCTTAAAAACGGCAGGCTTCCCTACCTATGCATTGCTGATTTTACCGATTTTTTTTTTTTTTTTTTTTTCTAGTGCAGTCGGAAGATAGCAGTTTCAGTGGTGGATGTATAAGCTGTTCAGTATGCCAAAATCTTGCCTCTGCACACTATATAAAAAATGTGGCTTTGGCCAATGTAGCATGTTAGTACATATAAAACATACTAAAATTGCTGTCTATTACTACTCCATGGTGCTTGCAGAGAAAGCAGCATAAAATAAGTGACTGGTTCTCTTTAAGTAGGACTTGGCAAGGTGGGTATGCAACTTATGATGGACATAGATCATCTTCATAGCTGGGACAATGGTGAAGCCTATTAAGGAGAGGCAATACTTTCTTTGCCATTATGTGAACAGATTAATCTGGTCATGCTCAGAGGCAAAGAGTGTTACTTCACTTATAATGTTTTTTATTGAGTGCCACATGCCTTTTGGGCTATAACTTTTGTGACTCTAATGCAGATGATCTTCAAACCTGCTACAATGGTAGAGGCAACAACGGAAGCCTTTTATCTGGTAGGTACCATTTCAAATGTGACACACCCCATTCCCTAACTGCTCAGTTTCTCTTAATGGCCTTTACCTCTTAATTTCTCGAGATTCCTGTTTCTCATTTTCTTTGGAAGTAGGGGATTACATTTTGTTTGTTTATTTCACTTACATACGCTGTGTATACTTGGTTTTTCATATTAGCACTTTCAGTTAATGGACATGAACAAATTCCCTTTTAATATGCCTTCTTATATATGTAAATGGTGTAGAAAAATGTAAACTTTGCTTGCACTGCATTGAGGACTATCTACCTTCAGACATTTATTTTTAAGAGTTCTGAACTTCACATAAAGATAAATGTTCTGTTCTACATGTACAGATATCTGATCTAAATACTCAGTTGTACTCTTTGAAATCTAATACATATAGCGCCATTAACAATTAAAATGTGTCCATGTGTATAAGTTAATAGGGCACATTATTTTTTAAAGGGTTGTCAAACTGTATGTCTCCTCGCCATTCAAAAAAAATATACCTAGACTCCCCCCCCCCCCCCTCCTTTGCCGTTCCAGCAGTGTCAGCACTGATCTCACCGTGCTCTCATGACATTTTCACTCGATCCTTCAAGATGTCTTCCAGATGTCAATTGCATCCAAAGGATAGGGTCAGTGAAGCTGTTGATTATTGGCTGCAGGGATCTTATGACACAATGTCACACAAGCCACTGGAACTTCACCCTCACCCTATGAAGTAAAGCAGTTATTATTTTACTGCAGGGGGAACAGAAAGGTTTAGAAGGAGTTGTCCAAGTAATGGAAAACACCTTTAAGTTTGAGGCCTTTATATTTTTGTCCTAATAAACTAATGTGCATTAAACACATTATGAACAGAATAGGGAATCTGTCATCAGATTCATGCAGCTAGATATATCTTTGAAAGATAATTTGAAAACCCGATCTGAGACTCTTCCTTGGCTAAGCAGTCAGTGACGTGCTTGGCTGGCTTCCCCTTACCCGAAATGCTTTGACTGACAGGTTTCTCACTATAAAGATTGAGACCTTTCTAACTATAAAGATTGAGACCTGCCAGTCATCTGGAGCCTGTTAGAAAAAAAGTTGTGTCTGATTCATACTGCCTGTGGTTCGTGCTGCATGCATTATCTTATGGCAAATTACCTTTAAAAATCCTGACCAATATTTGAATCTAATGTATGTTTAGCTGTAAATCTAAATTAAACATGTACAGAGTTTGTTGTAAAGTACATAACTTGTATTTGAGTATTTATATAAAACAGAGTTTGAGCAAGAAACTATGTATGTGATATGCCACTTGTAATGGAAATAATAGTAAAATTAATTTTCTTTTTATATTGCACATAAAAATAAAATGGCAAAACATAGGTACCATACTCGTTTATTATGTACTAGATGATGGCCCGATTCTAATGCATCGGGTATTCTAGAATATGTATGCGGCCGACCGTGCGCGCCTAAGCAGTGAAGCAGTGTTTAAATGGGTTGTGCACTACTTTAAATTAACGTTACGATGTATCTCTCCAGGCACCGAATGAATTTTGTTATGACGTCACGTTGTGAATAGTGCTTGTGACAACATCGCAGACACTGATCTTGCTGCCAAAGTTAAACACCGCTGTGTTGATTGGTCGCGGACGCTGCCCGCGAACAATCACCGATTTGGGCGCCACATTTAAATAGCGCCCGCGACCAATCAACGATCTTGCAAACACATTCAATCACCGCTGTGCTGATTTGTCGCGGACTCTATTTAAATGTGGCGCCCAAATCGGTGATTGGTCGCGGGCAGCGTCCGCGACCAATCAACACAGCACTGGTTAACGTTTGCGGCAAGATCAGTGATTGGTCGCGGTCGCAATTTAAATGTGGCGCCCAAATCGGTTATTGGTCGCGGGCAGCGTCCGCGACCAATCAACACAGCGGTGTTTAAGTTTAGTGGCCAGATCGTTGATTGGTCGCGGTGAAAGACCGCGACCAATCATCATTGTATTGTGAGGACTGGAGAGCGCCGCTGCAGCTACTTCCGCTGCGAGAACCTGGGACATGAGCGAGCACTCGCAGCAGAAGTATCCCGGTCCTCTCTTCCGCATGGAGGTCAGCGGCGCCGTCGGTCGAGGTCCTTCTGCTGCTAGCGGCCGGGAGATGAGCGCCTCGCGCCGGTCATCTCCCCGCTGCCTCGCCGCTGACCTCCGTCCCGCAGATGAGCTGCTAACGGCCGCCATTTTTTTTGTGAAATCCCGTGGCGCTGATTGGCCGCTGCCGGAACAATGAGCGACGCGGGATTTCCTGGACAGACAGACAGACGGGATAAGACAATTATATAGTAGATGTGATGTGTGCGTAATCTGTTCAAATGAGCTTCACTTGCATAGCTTATCTTAACTCTTGAAGCTAGTTTAACGGAATAGTACGTCCAGTGGCAGTACCCCCGCTTTGATGTGGGCTCCGGCTGTGAGCTCGCATCAAAGCCGGGACATGTCAGTGGTTTTGAACAGCTGACATGTGCCCGCACTAGCCGCGTGCGGAATCGCGATCTGCCCTTGGCTATTAACTAGTTAAACGCCGCTGTCAAACTCCTGACAGCGGCATTTAACAAGTGCTTCCGGCCACCCAGACAGAAATGCGCTCACCGGTGACCCTTGTCACGTGATCGCGGGTCACCAGTGTCGGCATGAAAACCAGAGGTCTCCTTGAGACCTCTATGGTTGTTGATTCCAGATTGCTATGAGCGCCACCCTGTGGTTGACGCTTATAGCAGGTCACTAATTCTGCTACATAGAGGCGATCGAGTTGTGCCAGCTTCTAGTCTCCCATGGAGACCATTGAAGCATAGCAAAAGTAAAAACAAAATGTGTTTAAAAATATAAAAAAAATAAAAGTTTAAATCACCCCCTTTTGCCCCATTTAAAATAAAACAAAAAAAAATATCACACATATTAGGTATCGCCGTGTTCTGAATTGCCCGATCTATCAATAAAAAGAAAGGATTAACCTGATCGCTAAACGGCGTAGTGAAAAAAAAAAATCAAAACGCCAGAATTGCGTTTTTTTTGTTCTCCGCCACATTTCATTAAAATGCAATAACGGGCGATGAAAAGAACGTATCTGCACAAACATGGTATCATTAAAAACGTGAGCTTGGCACACAAATTAATACTCCCTCACCCGACCCGAGAATGTTTTTTCACTACTTAGATAATAAAGAACCTAGACATGTTTGGTGTCTATGAACTGTTAATGACCTGTAGAATTATAATGGCAGGTCAGTTTTAGCATTTAGTGAACCTAGTAAAAAAAAGCCAAACAAAAAACAAATGTGGGATTGCACTTATTTTTTGTAATTTCACCACCCTTGGAATTTTTTTCCCGTTTTCTAGAACACGACATGGTAAAACCAATTGTGTCGTTTAACAGTACAACTCGTCCGTCAAAAAATAAGCCCTCACATGGCCATATTGATGGAAAACTAAAAAAAATTTATGGCTCTGGGAAGGAGGGGAGTGAAAAACGAAACACCAAATCGAAAAAAGCTTCACGGGTTAAGGGGTTAATGTCACTAACTGCTTCCTTGTCACGCTTCCAGCACAACAGCGCCAACAATCAAATGCCACCACCTTTGAGCACTTTTTTGTGTTTATACACTCGACTCCCTGCTCCTTCCCTCACCTCTTTATATTGTTACTAGTGATGAACCTGTTCTACGCCCGGGTGGCAAGCATTTTTATTGGTATATGGTCTCCCATCCTGGTATGTGCTGCCCCCTCCTATCCTGGTATGCATGGTCCCCTCACCCCTCAATCCTGGTATTCAAGGTATCCCCTCATCCCTATCCTGGTATGTATGGTACCTGCTCATCCACATCCTGGTATGTATGGTCCCCTCACCCCCAATCATGGTATGCATGGTCCCCTCACCCCCCAATCCTGATATGCATGGCGCCCTCAGTCCCCTATCCTGATATGCATGGTCCTCTCACCCCCCCATCCTAATATGCATGGTCCCCTCACCCCCTATCCTGATATGCATGGTCCCCTCACCCCCCTATCCTGATATGCATGGTCCCCTCACCCCCCAGTTCTGATATGCATGGTCCCCTCATCCCCCTATCCTGATTTGCATGGTCCTCTCACCCCCCAATCCTGATATGCATGGTCACCTCACCCCCCAATCCTGATATGCATGGTCTTCTCACCCCCCAATCCCTGATATGCATGGTCCCCTCACCTCCCAATCCTGATATGCATGGCGCCCTCAGTCCCCTATCCTGATATGCATGGTCCCCTCACCCCCCCTATCCTGATATGCATGGTCCTCTCACCCCCCCCATCCTGATATCCATGGTCCCCTCAGCCCCCTATCCTGATATGCATGGCCCTCTCAGTCTCCTATCCTGATATGCATGCTACCTCTCACCCCCATATCCTGATATGTATGGTCCCGTTCACCCCTATGAAACTGCACACATACAAATAAAAAACAAAAAAACATTTATACTCCTGATATGCATGGTCCCCTCACCCCCAATCCTGATATGCATGGCGCCCTCAGTCCCCTATCCTGAATGCATGGTCCTCTCACCCCCTTACCCTAATATGCATGGTCCCCTCACCCCCCTATCCTGATATGCATGGTCCCCTCACCCCCCAGTCCTGATATCCATGGTCCCCTCACCCCCCTATCCTGATATCCATGGTCCTCTCACCCCCTATCCTGATATCCATGGTCCCCTCACCCCCTATCCTGATACGCATGGCCCCCTCGGTCCCCTATCCTGATATGCATGCTACCTCTCACCCCCGTATCCTGATATGTATGGTCCCGTTCACCCCTATGAAACTGCACACATACAAAAATAAAAAAATACATTTATACTCCCGTTTCTTCCCCGTGCTCCAGCGTTATCCCGTTCTGCCAGAGGATGGGGGAGGAGTGTGGTGCCAGAGTACGCGCATTCCAGCGCCATTTTCTTGAAGACACTGCAGTGTGTGTTCCACAAAATGGCGCCGGAAAGCGTTTGCTGGGCATGCGCTCAAGACAGCGAAATCGGCGCCTGCGCAGTCCTCGCTTACAGGCGCCATTTTCTTGAAGACACACTGCTTATGCGTACCGCAATCTCCTGGGCCACCCTCCTCATCGCCGGGAACGTTACTCTGTCCAGACTGCGCAGGCGCGTCGCGCTTGCGCAATCTATAAAGGCTTCAGACAGAGTGACGCTCCCAGCGTTATATTATAGATTCCATGAAGGCAAGGCAGATCTTGCTTCAGCAGACTTCAAAAATTGAGCCTCTGAATTGTCCAATGTCTAGGCTGCATAGAGCAGGGCCGGCAGTTAGTCTGAGGTACTGTCGTTTTGCAGCCATCTGCTTAGCTCTGCAGCTTTTGCAGACCACCTATTCAACACCATTGTGCCTTTCCTTTAGTAGCTGCATCTGTCATAGGTAGCTGGGGATTAGACTGTTATGGTATCTGCTGAGCATCTGATCCACGGTAAGTTGCTGTTTTTCTATTTTTACTCTGAACAATTTCTTCCTGATGGGGAATGACTTAATATTTCTGAATTCTGTGCCCATCTCAATTACAGTACAAACAGCTCCAGTAAACAACTATATCCCAGTCTAATGGTGTAGGGTGCACTTAGCTAATTGCCTCTTGATGGCGTCCTCATTTTTCGGACACGTGCTGTCCATGGTTTTTCGTGAAGTAGCCTATGGAAAAAATCTGAGACGTCTGATTTGGATCTGAGTGTTGGTGTTGGAAAAAACGATGTCATCCATGTTTTTTTCCTCCCCACCCCACACGTCCGAGATGTGAGAAAATTATTGTTCTACCCTACCTTAGCTTGCAGCATGGCAGGAAAAAAAAACTGTTTCAAAGTCAACCCAGCCTGCTTTTAGGAAGTCATAGCTGCAGCTCAATAGGCCACTCTGTTTCATCAAATAATTATTTCCAGGCAACCCTCTGAGTATCTGGTTGCTGCTCAATTACCATGAAGATCACTATTGCTCAAGTGCTACATCCCCTTGGTGGGATCTGTCCTCTGCAGACTTCTTCATAGACCTGCTCTTGGATAAAAGTGAAGGACCTTCTGTTTCAGACAGTTGTGTGCCTCCTATAATCTAATGGTACTCTCCCTAGTCTCATGTAGCCCAGGCAACTCTCTGGTCAGACACCTGGTCGAGGCATGAATAAGCAATGCTAAGCACTTGGCTTTCTAAGATATCAAGATGGTCCTCAGAGCAATTCAGTCCGTTAGTTTTCATAAAGCTCTGTTCTGCATAGATGTCAATCAGTTCAAATCCCATGTATTCCAGTCTGCATAATTTCAATCATGAGCGCTAGATACTATAGTATTTGCATAGGGTGCTTGGGTCACCCATGAACATTGATTCGGATTACCCCTCTTCTGCTACGTATCGGGAAGAAAAAATTGTAGTGCTTTTTGTCTATCCAGACTCAAATTGCCTAGGCAGGTGCCCTACCTGGTCACAAAACTGAATGATGCTTTTTGGCATAATACTTTATTCCATAGTCCACCCTTTATTATTATTTTTATTATTATTATTATTATATAACGCCATTAATTCCATGGTGCTGTACATGAGAATGGGTTACATACAAAGTTATAGATATCATTTACAGTAACAAATTTACAATGACAGACTGGTACAGAGGGGAGAGAATCCTGTCCTTGTGGACTTACATTCCACATTACATTACAAAGTTTCCTCCTTTAGTACCTTAACGGTCAGTGCCACCATAGCAGAGCAAGTCATCTTTTTTTTTTTCTTTTTTTAAAAAAAGGTACCCAAATTATTTTTTACGTAAGACATGGATCAGAAAGCCATCTTTCTCTTTAATCCACCGTGAAAGATAGGAGTCAATAAGTGTTGGTGTGGATGAAGACACTTCCCCCTCCTTGGAGACTAAATCAGAAGATATACTTTTTTTCAGGATGTGATATCCTTTCATCGGCCTATTTTTTCATAAGGCCTTGTTCTGGTCCTGCATTTAAATTTTTATTTTTTTTGTGCTAACCAGGTTATTCTGCCCTAATTGTTGGCCTTTTATGTGCAGTGTATTGCCCTTGTTTTCTTCTGTGTTGCTGCATTTCTTCAAACGCAAATTCCAGAATGACATGGCTTATTTAATATCACAGGGTAGTTGGGCTTAAGGTACTGTCACATAAGCGAAAATCGCTAACGAGATCGCTTAAAGAGTCACGATTTTATGAACGCAGTTCGATCTCGTTAGCGCGCAGCTGTGTGTGACATTTAGCGGCGATGTGGCCCCGCTGCGATGTCGCTGATCGCTTAGAACGTTCTGAGACGTTTTTTGGTCATTGGTGTCCCGCTGGTGAGCCTGATCGTTGATGTGACACCCTTTATGAACGACTTTACCAGCGTCAGAGGTGGGACTAGGTTTTCCCAACGACCGCAGAGGTTGTTATACAGATCGCTGTCTCTGATGAGATCTTTGTGTTTGAGAAAAACTAGAGACCCATAGCGATCGCACTAGCGATCTCGCCAGGTCGTGTCGTTGTCGTGATCGCTAGTGCGATCGTAAGTGGACAGTGCCTTTACTTTCCTGTCAATGGCCCATTACAATTGCAAACAGTAATGGTTAGCCACCTTGTAATGGAACTTGTTCTGTACAGGCCTGTAGAGAGGTTAGCCACCTTGTAATCGAACTTGCTCTGTACAGGCCTATAGAGAGATTAGTTAATACCCTCTCTCGCATTGCCTTCGCAAATCGCTTGTGAGGAGATGTGTGTGCTATGTTCTTGCTCATTGTGTTAATTGTGGGACACGATAGCCGTTCCATTTTCTTTTTAAACTAACAAGGTGACGTGACGTATCATCCTTCTCAAGAGGGAGTAATGTTCTCAATAGATCTTTATTTTGGTATCCATAACTTCTACTGGCAGCTTCTACTCTACTGGCTCTGTGTCCCCCAATAAACCATCCTTTGTATCCCATTGAAAGTAGTGTAGGAGAGTTAGTTTTTATTGTATGAGTTTTCATTTGATTTTTCATTTTTGGTTGAGTAGAACTTTTCAGTCACTTTTTTTAATTTTTTTATTTTTTTTTTTGGAGAGAGGATGTTGATGGATTGACTTATTTTTGTGTTATTAAGCCCCAACTATCATAGCAATCTATTGCAGAGTTGTGTAATGGTGTCAAACTGTGTTTCTTCCCGGTTAAACATCTTTTCATACTGTTTGTGAACATTGACACCTATGTATATGTGGGTACCATGACATACTGTTAAAATAAATTGCAGAAAATACTTCAGTGGCTGAAGAGTTAAGATATGCCTGTGTTCTTAAGGGTGAGTGCACACATTGCGGATTCAATAGCGGATTTTTTCCACGCGGATTTTGCTAAATCCGCAGGTAAAATGATCTGCGGATTTCCCCTGCGGTTTTACACCTGCGGATTTCTATAATGGGCAGGTGTAAAACCGTTGCGGATTCCGCACAAAGAATTGACATGCTGCGGATTTAACCGCGCTGAAAAATCCACAGCATGTGCACAGCGGTTTTTATTTTTTTATTGCTTCATTGGGGGACACAGGTAACCATGGGTGTATGCTGCTGTTGCTAGGGGGGCTGACACTATGCATAAAAGAAAAAAGTAGTCCTCCCCCCGCAGTATACCCCTCGACAGGCACTAAGTACCTAGTTGTGTTAGGTCTGTAGGAGGCGGACCTGGATCTCCCCCAAACCCAACTAATCTCTTTTTTCCTTTTTAGGTTTTGTTGTGTTTATAATCTTTTTCCTTTGTTTTTCAGATAGGTATCAGGGAATCAGGGTGTAATTTCATCCTGCCCTTTCCCATGTGCAGCTGAGCGGCAATGTGGTGTACCCAATGCAACTTCGGCACGCAGGCAGGACCTTATCCCTGTCACCCAAAAGGGTTTATCCGGTGGCTCGTCCTTGCATTTCCCTCCTCACCCTCTCCTCGAAGAGGGCTGAGAGGAAGACGGCGGTCACCGGCGCTGGGCCTTCCCCCTTTCCCTGAAGGGGTCGACGCCGTTTCACACTGTCCAGGATACAGGTGGGAAGGAGGATTTTTGTCTCCATGCCCCTCTTCTTAAAGGGGCCTGAGCAAACCTCGCTTCGTGGAACTGAAGTCACGGACACAAGGTACTGCAGCCCCACTCTCCCCCCGACCCTCACAGAGTCCCCCAGCTAGCGAGCGCAGGGCCTCAATTTAATCTCGCGCCCTTAGGCGCGCTTCTCTTAGGAAGTCCATCTCTCTCTCCCCAGCAGCGCTTCCCACCTTTTTGAATTTCGCGCCCCAAAGGGAGACGTCCCCATTTGTCCGGCCACTCTCCACCTCAGACCGTCCCCTTTATCGTGGGCTCTATTGCGCCAGCCCCCACCCCCATCTCAGTAGCGTGTGTGGGGTGCGCTTCCTTTCGCCGGGATGTCGCCCGGCGCTTTTACTTTACTTTCCCCGTCTTCTCCGGGGGGCTCCTTGGCACGCCCCCTCTACTCCTCTCCTGCGCGCCCTTTTTTTTCCACTAATCAGGGGCCGTTTTTTTTTTTTGGATTTTACGGCCCTCCTTTGCCTGCTGCCTATCGCAGGGGGGTCTTTCATGCCGTTGTCCCCAATCTTCTGACGGTTTGTGGGGTCGAAACGACAAACACTGTCCCAGTCATCCAGATTAGATTATAAGCATGGGGTTTAAAGTTTAAATGAGTCAGACAATAGGCGGTTCAAACTTCAGAGCTGCTAGAGGGCTGTATCCAGGCACCATCTCAGCAAGTATGATCTTTATTTCTGCAAGCATGGGATTATCTAACAGGATGTCAGGGTGGATGGGGGGGGGGAGGTAAGCTATATATGTCCATATTGGACATATCAGCATCTGGCCATCTTATTGGGTTAATTTTCCCTAGGTCTTGTATCCGGGAGACTTGCTGGGCAACCTTAGTTCCCCAAAGGGGGGGGGCAGTCATCAGTGAATTTTGGAGACAGCTAGTGATACTGACTTTTATTTAGAATAAGTTTCAATTGAAAAAATACATATTCAAGGAAAACTTTGTTTTTTATCTTGACATATTAAAAGTAACAAAGTACATATAAACATATATTTTTATAAAGGTATAAAAAAGCAAAACACATATGTATAAAATATAAGGTAGAAAAAATTATATTTTAAACCCTTGACAGGTTCACGCCCCAGCACTTCCCCTTGGAAAACCCGGGGATTTGCAGCTTTGAGCCCGGCGCTCTCGCGGGGGACACTCCTTGACTATTTGTCCATGGGAAGGACCGCATCCCGCTAACCCGCTCTTCTAGCTTCCCCCGCATTTTTCCCCAGTCCTTTCCCATAGCACGGCTCCCCCATGCCAACCTTCTGGGCCTCTTCCTTAAGCCCATAGTGCCCCATTCCCGCGCAGTTTAAAAAAAAGGTGGAATCGGGCCCCAGCGTCCCTTTGTCCTTCCTGCAGTCCCTTCACTGGGATGATGGGCCCCCCCTCTCCGGGGGCCTTGCCGTCCAGCGACCTGCCCTGCCCCTCGGTCGCGATTAAAAAGGTTTTCCGTCCCCCCTCCGGTTTAAACCCCCCAAATTCCCAGCCCCCGGTGCCCCAACGTCTCCCCTGTCGATTCGCTGCCCTATGAAAAATTCAAAGGGGGGTCACGAAGGGGTTTAGAAAAGGCTCTGTCGGGCTTCTGGTCCCGGGCCCCTCCCCAGGTCCAACTGCTTTTACCCCCATTTCCCTTTGGAGGGGACCTGGGTGGAATAGACTCCCCTCCGAGTTCTGGATTCAGACCGACCCAAGTGAGGTTGGTTTGTTTTATTCACTTCGTCAACATTTCCTAAAAAAAGACGGTCTCCTGCCCAGGATTCCCCTTCTTTAAAGGGTTAAAATTTTCCTCCGACCTTTCCAAACAAAGGTTTATTTCCCCCTCTAAACACGGGGGAAATCCGAAAAAAGTTTCCCCCGGAAAAGGGGCCTTGACTCCCCCACCCCTTTTGCCCCGCCTTTAACAAAGGGCCGAGTCCCCCAAAGGGGGCCCCCCTTTTTTTGTCTTTCTTCCAAAACGGTTCGTCCCTTTTTTTTGGCGGTTTTTTAAAGAAAATACGGACAGACGATAGCTCTGGCCAAAAAGCTTTGAGGTAACTGGCGCTTCTTTGTCCCAGTTTTTTTTACCTGGGGGCAAAGCCTTTAACCGCTAAGATACTTGCAAGGGCATCCTGCCGGTTCCCCAAACAGCTGGCGGAGTTGGAGAAAAATTGGGATGCCGCCAATATTCTGGCTGCCTCCTTGGACTCGG
>JARQOD010000004.1:285625560-285713690 GCA_033576555.1 Oophaga sylvatica | reverse complement strand
CAAAGTTATTGTGCAATTTGTCCTGAGTACACGGATACCCCATTGTGGGGGTATACCACTGTTTGGGTTGCATGGCAGGTTTGGAAGGGAAGGAGCGCCGTCTCACTTTTTCAACGCAGAATTGGCTGGACGCCATGTCGTGTTTGGAGAGCTCTGATCTGCCTAAACAGTGGAAACCCCCCACAAATGACACCATTTTGGAAATAGCCCCTCAAGGAACTTATCTGATGTGTGGTGAGAACTTTGAACCCCCAGGTGTTTCACTAAAGTTTATAAGTACAGCCTTTAAAATAAAAAATCTTTTTTTTTTTTTACAAAAATGATTTTTTCGCCCCCATTTTTTTTTTCACAAGGGTAAAGGAGAAATTGGACCCCAAAGTTGTTGTCCAATTTGTCCTGAGTACGTGATACCCAATATGTGGAGGGAAAACTACTGTTATGGGCGCATTGTCAGGGCTCGGAAAGGGAAGTAGTGACGTTTTGGATTGCAGCTTTGATGGGATGGTCTGGGGGCGTCATGTCGCATTTGGAGAGCCCCTGATGCGCCTAAACAGTGGAAATCCCAACAAGTGACCCCATTTTGGAAAATTAGACCCCAAGGAACTTATTTAGATGTGTGGTGAGCGCTATGAAGCCCAGTGCTTCACAGAGTTTATAATGTACAGCCGTAATAAAAAAACAAAAAAATCTTATTTTTTTTTACAAAATATATTTTCGCCCCCATTTTTTTTATTTTCCCAAGGGTAACAGAAGAAATAGGACAAATTTCACAATAACTCTTGGGGTCCAGAGTAGCTGATACCATATGTGGGGATAAACTACTTTGACGCATGGCAGAGCTCAGAAGGAAGGAACACCGTTTGACTTTTTCAAAGCAGAATTGGCTGGAATGGAGATCAGACGCAATGTCACATTTGGAGAGCCCTGAGTGCCTAAACAGCGGAAACCCCAATTCTAACTCCAACCTAACCCAAACACCCTAACCCTAGTCCCAACCTAATCCAACCTAACCCTAATCCAAACTTAACCCTAATCCTAACTTTAGCGCAACCCTAACCCTAACTTTAGCCGAAACCCTAACCATAACCCTAATGGGAAAATGGAAATAAATACATTTTTTTTATTTTATTATTTTTCCTAACTAAGGGGGTGATAAAGGGGGGTTTGATTTATTATAGCGGTTTTTATGATTGGCAGCTGTCACGCTAAAAAGACGCTTTTTATTGCAAAAAAGTAGGTTTTTTGCATCGCACATTTTGAGAGCTATAATTTTTTCTTATTTTGGCCCACAATGTCATGTGAGGTCTTAATTTTTGCGGGACGAGGTGACGCTTTTATTGGTACCATTTTTGAGCACGTGACTTTTTTTGATTCGCTTTTTTATTTCGATTTTTGGGAGGTTAGAATAGAAAAAAATCTAGCAATTCATGAATTTCTTTTGGGTGAGGCGTTTTTATTGTTCGCGTGTGGTTTAAATCGATAAAGCAGTTTTATTCTTCGGGTCAGTACGATTATGGCGATACCTCATTTATATAATTTTTTTATGTTTTGGCGCTTTTATAGAATAAAAAACAATTTTATATAAAAAAAATTATTTCAGCTGCAGATGAAGGAAGAGAGCCACAGTATTCATTATGATGGGTAGGCGGAGCCCCAGTCAGGATGTTACCTCAGATCAAAAGAGTGATGTGGCTGGCCCCTCCAGCTCGGGCTCTTACTCAGTCCAGTCTAAGATTTGAGGGTCCAGAGGATGGTCGCTGCTAATGCAGCTCCTCAGAAGATTTTATTTTTTAATATTCGGACAGGAGACTGGTCACTAGTTGGTCTAGAGGTCTCAGGGGTTTCAGCGCTGCTGTACCCAACTCTCCCTTGGCGGATCTGTATTTATCAAAGTCCCTGCAGAATCTTGCGGCCTGGGGGATGAGGGAGAGCTTCTCTGGCGGGGGAACGCAAACCCACGTGCGGTCACTGCGTTCTTCGCCCTGGGGGGAAGCATGGGCACTGCGCCAGAACCCCTGAGGGTCCCTGTGGGCCTTGGCTGGTGAGTACTCCACACAAATTTTAATAATAATTATGTGTGAGTGCTTTAGCGTCTGAATGAGCAGCGCTATTACAAATTTTCAGTATGCTTCAGCGCTGCTGTGACAGCGTTACTACATGTATGTCAGATGCTTCAGCGCTGCTGTGACAGCGCTACTACATGTAATGTCAGTATGCTTCAGCGCTGCTGTGACAGCGCTACTAATGAAATGTCAGTATGCTTCAGCGCTGCTGTGACAGCGCTATACATGTAATGTCAGTTTGCTTCAGCGCTGCTGTGACGCGCTACTACATGTAATGTCAGTATGCTTCAGCGCTGCTGTGACAGCGCTGTTACAAGAAGATGTGGTGATTTTTTTGTCCGCAGGCAGTTAGCTGCAGGACAGAGAGGGAGCAGGAGGGGGAGAGTTCGCGCTCAATATTTGAGTGGCGGGGGGGTGGCCTATCTATCCCGGTCTTTTGAGCAGGAAGGCGCGCTCTGGCTTTTCTCCTGCGACCCCCTCACTGTGGCGGCCATTACTCAGGCTCCTGGGCTCCTCGGACCGCTCCTCTCCTCATATAGACACCACGGCCAGTGGGTGAGTGCGGATTCCTCAACCCCGCAGCGCAGCGATCGTATCCTGCAGCTGCAGTCTCATCAGAGACATAAAAATTGGCTGGGCTCACAAATATATATATATTTTGGTGAGTTTGCAATATTAACCCTTTGAGGGTTATTTCTATCAGCTAAATTTGCTGACTGAATACGCTGGGGTAACTCTGCTTGGTGGAGCGTTAACCCTTCAGCGTTTGAAAAAAAAAAAAAAAAACGCATAGTTTTTTGCTGGTATTACGCTTTGACCTGCTCATACAGGTGAGACATGTCTGAACAGAGTTCAGATGCGCGGATCACGTCCCAGTGCCATTGCGGCAATCAGATACGCAGACCTCCACAGCGTCTAGCGCTGCGGTCGACAGCGGTGGAAAATTGGATGATATCGCTCGATCGATTAATAACTTATTGACCTTTTAGGTCAATATGTGTCTGCTAATTCCTCTCAGAGGAAGCGACGCAGGCCGTTACCGGCCTCTACACGGAGCGAGTCAGATGTATCTGATATTGGGCAGAGTTCCCTTTAAATTCGGATGGAGAAATATCCGATTCAGATGCGGACGAGCCGCAGGGGCGTTCCTCTATGACGAAGCGTACGGAGGCATTAATTGAAGCCATGAGAGATATACTACAGTTACCGGAGGAGGTAACTAGTCGTCCTGGTAAATCAGCACGCATGTTCCAGGAGTCCCGTGCTTCGCGCACAACATTGCCAGCTCTGGATGAGCTTAATGGTGTAATAGAGGAGGAACGTCTATGTCCAGATAAGCGTTTTCATGGAACGCATTTCTTTGATACACTTTATCCTTGCTCTACGGAGTTAAAGGCTAATTGGACTTCTGCTCTGAAGTGGATGTGTCTTTGTCTCAGCTTAGTAAATCCTCTCTACTCCTATTAAGGGAAAAGCGAGCTTACAGGAGCCTTTGGATAGAAAGGCAGAATTGGCGGCAAAAGCAAGCTATGAGGCTGCGGGTCATGGATTTCGAGCAGTGCTAGGATCCATGTGTGCTGCTAGAGCTTCTCTAAGCTGGTTGGCACGTCTGAAGACGGAGTTGCAAAAATGAATCTCCGTTATCTGAGATACGGGAAACTTGTGAATGGTTAGAAACGGCAGCCTGTTATATCTTTGATGCCGGTCTGGATACGGCATCTCTGCTGGCCAAAGCGCAAGCTTCAGCGGTCACAGTCAGAAGAGCTTTATGGCTCAGACAGTGGGCCGGGGACGCAGTTTCCAAACAAGGGTTGTTGGCCTTACCTTACAAGGGTGGCCATCTTTTTGGATCCGACCTCACAGAGCTGATTTCCAAGGCTAAGGCGAAGGAATCAGCATTACCACAGCGAAGGGCCATGGCCTCGGTGTCCAGTAAGCCTGGTGTTTATAGTGGTCGGCGGTCCTTTCGGGGCCGAGGACGATCTAGTCACTCCTCGTGGGGATCGGGTCGTCCTTCTTTCTCAGGAAAGAAATCCTCTCAGAAAACTCGTACTCCCTGGAAGCAGAGTTTCCGCCAGAACAAGCGGGAACTTGACAAGAAACCGCAAAGTCGGATTGACGCCAGGGGTCCACTCGAGGATTCTCGAGTGGGGGGTCGCCTGCTTCTTTTCAAGGAGACTTGGATGGCTCGCGTTCCAGATTCCTGGGTAACGCGGATAGTGTCGGCAGGCTATTTCATAGAGTTTGCTTCTCAACCCCCAAATGTTTTTTGTCAATCTCGCGTTCCGTCGGAACCCGAGCTTGTTGTCGCTCTACAGCGAGAGGTCGAATCGCTACTACAAAAGGGTGTAGTGATACCGGTTCCGTCAGAGGACCGAGGGAAAGGTTTTTATTCCAACCTTTTTATAGTTCCCAAAAAGGAGAACAAATTTCGCCCGATTCTGGATCTCAAGCGATTAAACCGGCATGTCCATGCCCGGAAATTTCGCATGGAGTCGCTTCGTTCCGTTGTGGCAGCTCTGTCACAGAACGATTTTCTGGTGTCAATCGACATTCGCGACGCCTATTTGCATATTCCCATCGGAAAGGCTCATCAGCGCTTTCTTAGATTTGCCATAGGTCAGAATCATTACCAGTTCGTGGCTCTGCCGTTCGGCTTAGCCTCAGCGCCAAGGGTCTTTACAAAAATTCTGGCGCCCTCATGGCACTCCTTCGAAGACAGGGATTACGATTCTCCCTTATCTGGACGATCTTTTGATCGTGGCTTCCTCGGAGGAGGAGGCGTTGACGGCTCGGGATTTGTCTCTTCAGTTTCTGAAAGACTTCGGTTGGCTGGTCAATTGGGAGAAGTCGTCCCTGGAACCATCGAGGACAATTCTCTTTTTGGGAATGCATCTCGACACGTTTCGGTCGGTAGTTTCCCTACCACCAGACAAACAGTCATGTCTTCTTCGACATGTACAGATTATGACATCCTCAACGGCAATGTCCCTACGGAAGTGTATGCGTCTTCTGGGACTGATGGTGGCGTCCATGGAGGCAATTCCTTTTGCCCAGTTCCACTCCAGGACTCTTCAAAGGTTCATCTTGAGTCGATGGAATCAGTCGCAATCGCTGGATTGCAGTGTCACCATTTCTCGCGCGGTGCGGGATTCTCTAGAATGGTGGTTACGTCCAGGGGCATTCTCCCTGGGGAAGTCTTTCCTCCCTCTGAAGTGGTCAGTCATAACCACCGATGCCAGCTGACGGGCTGGGGGGGTGTTTGGAACAATCTCTGGATTCAGGGGGTATGGTCACCGGAAGAGTCTGTGCTTCCGATCAACATCCTGGAATTGAGGGCGATTTTCCTTTGCCTCCAACATTGGACGGTCCCTTTGAGCGGTCTGCCAGTCCGTGTGCAGACAGACAATGCGACGGCTGTCGCGTATATCAATCACCAAGGTGGGACAAGGAGTTCCAGACTCATGGTAGAGGTGTCCCGAATTCTGATTTGGGCAGAGGCCAATGTACCAGCCATTTCGGCGATTCACATTCCAGGGGTTCAGAATATTACAGCGGACTTTCTCAGTCGCAGAAGGATGGATCCCGGGGAATGGAGCCTCCACCCGGAAGTCTTTGCACTACTGTGCTCTCGCTGGGGAACCCCCCAAGTGGATTTGATGGCATCCAGGTCCAATGCCAAGTTACCGACATTCATGTCCAGGTACAAGGACCCGAAGGCGGTGGCGGTGGATGCTCTAGTGGCTCAGTGGGATCAGTTCGAGCTGATCTATGTATTCCCGCCGATATCCTTACTTCCTCTAGTGCTGCGTCGGATCAGACTAGAGAGAATTCCAGCTATATGTAGACTGTGAGCCCTCGCGGACAGGCTCCTCTCTCCTTCTGTACTTGTGTGTCCCTTGTCTAGCACATGTTTATTGTATCTGTCTATATTTTTCCCTTTTCATATGTAAAGCGCCATGGAATAAATGGCGCTATATAAATGTATAATAATAATAATAATAATCTATGTATTCCCGCCGATATCCTTACTTCCTCTAGTGCTGCGTCGGATCAGACTAGAGAGAATTCCAGCTATTCTGATAGCTCCAGACTGGCCAAGAAGGGTGTGGTTCTCGACAATAATGTCGCTGTTGGCGGCACCTCCGTTTCCACTCCCTCTTCAACCGGACTTGTTGACTCAGGGGCCCGTTTGTCATCCGGACTTGATGTCCCTGCGTTTGACGGCGTGGCTCTTGAGACCGAAATCTTGACCCGTAGAGGTTTTTCAGCCGAGGTCATTGCTACCCTTCGTGCTGCAAGATGTCCGGCTACTTCTAGGATTTACCACAAAATTTGGGAAACCTTCTTTGCGTGGTGTTTGGGGTCTTCTCGGAATCCGAGAAAATTTTCCATTCCCAACCTGTTGGCTTTTCTGCAGCATGGGCTAGACAAGGGTTTGGCAGTTAGCACTCTGAAAGGTCAGATTTCTGCTCTGTCCTTATTGTTCCGGAGAACCATTGCTTCGAATAGAGACGTGCTCTCCTTTTTCCGAGGTATCTCTCGTAAGTTTCCGCCGCGGAAGGCACCCGTGTCTCCTTGGCGGCTCAACCTTGTTTTGGAGGCTCTTCAGCATAAACCTTTTGAACCTACGGTTTCTGCTAGCCTTTCTTTACTTTCTTGGAAGGTGGCTTTCCTTGTTGCAGTCACTTCCTTGAGGAGAGTTTCTGAATTGGCAGCTCTTTCTTGTTCGCCTCCTTTTCTGGAGTTTTTTCCGGATCGTGTAGTGCTTCGCACTCGGGGTGATTTTTTGCCTAAAGTGGTGTCACAATTTCATGTTAACCAGGATATTGTGTTGCCTTCACTCTGTCCGGATCCGAAGAATACGAAAGAGCGAGATTTACACACATTGGATTTAGTGCGGGCCTTGAAGTTTTATCTATCTATTACTCAAGGTTTTCGTAAGACGGACTCCCTGTTTGTGGTTCCGGCAGGTCGTCGGCGTGGTCAACGAGCTTCCAAGGGTTCTATAGCTCGTTGGATCCGGTCAGCTATTTTGGAAGCTTACCGTCTTCGGGGTGAATCTTGCCCGATTAAGATTCGAGCCCATTCCACGAGAGCTGTGGCTTCATCGTGGGCTTTTCATCAAGGTGCTTCGGCAGTGCAGCTTTGCCGAGCGGCGACTTGGCGCTCTGTCCACACGTTTACAAGGTTTTATAAAGTGGACGTCAGTGCTTCCGCTGATGCAGCCCTCGGACGTAGGGTCCTGCAGGCAGCTGTAGTTTAAAGTTCTGGATGAACTTGTGTTTAGCGCTGGTTGCGCTTTGTTGTTAAGGTTGTTGGGTTTCTGCCTTTTGTTGGTTTTTTCCCACCCTTATTTTTGAACTGCTTTGGGACGTCCCATCAGTAATGAATACTGTGGCTCTCTTCCTTCATCTGCAGCTGAAACACGGATTTTGGTAAAGACTTACCTGTAAAATCCTTTTCAGCGAAGGAAGGAAGAGAGACACAGCACCCTCCCACGGCAGAAGTGTGTTGATGTTTTCAGATGCAGCGCGACCCTTATCTGATAGCGATTATCTGGGCTGAGGTCAGCGCGCTAAGGCTCTGTTCCAGCATCGCCAGCTCATCGCAGTAGTCAGGTTTCGTGAGTAGTACCTGGAACTCTGTGGTTTTTGGCTTTCTTTGCATGCATAACCTGTATCCTTGTGTTTTTTCTCTGAAGTTCCTTCAGAAGGGGTTATGTTGCTCCGCTGGTGATCTTGGCTCTTTTCCTAAAAGCTTTGGTACGACTGGAGCTGAGTAGGAGGAGCCCGAGCTGGAGGGGCCAGCCAGTCATCACTCTTTTGATCTGAGGTAACATCCTGATCTGGGGCTCCGCCTACCCATCAGTAATGAATACTGTGTCTCTCTTCCTTCCTTCGCTGAAAAGGATTTTACAGGTAAGTCTTTACCAAAATCCGTGTTTTTGCATCGCTTTATTCTGCGAGCTATAACTTTTTTATTTTTTTGCTGATGATGCTGTGTGATGGCTCGTTTTTTGCGGGACAAGATGACGTTTTCAGCGGTACCATGTTTATTTATGTCGGTCTTTTTGATCGCGTGTTATTCCACTTTTTGTTCAGCGGTATGATGATAAAGCACTGATTTTTTGCTTCGTTTTTATTTTTTATTTTTTTAAGGGGTTCACAAAAGGGGTTAACTAGTGGGACATTTTTATAGGGGGGGTCGTTACGGACGCGGCGATACCATATATGTGTACTTTTATTGTTTTATTTTTTTTATTTACAATAAGTAATGAATTTATTGGGGAATATTTTTTTTTTTTTTTTTTTTTTTTTGGATTTTTTTTTACACATGTTTATTTTTACTTTTTTTTACTTTTTTACTTTGTCCCAGGGTGGGACATCACTGTATTTCATCAGATCGCTGGTGTGACAGTGTGCACAGCACTCTGTCACACCAGCGATGTGACAGGCAGTGCAGGACGCTTCCTCATGCCTGCTCTCGGCAGGCACTGAGGAAGCCGCCTCCCTCCAGGACCCCAGCGCCATCTTGGATCCGGGTTCTGGGAGGGAGGAAGCCCTCAGAGCAGCGCGATCACATCGCGCTGGTCTGAGGGTCTCAGGGGGGCGCGCAGGGAGCCCCCACCCTGCGCGATCCTCCCCTGTGCCCCCAGTACACCGCGATCATGTTTGATCGCGGTGTGCAAGGGGTTAATGTGCCGGGAGCGGTCCGTGACCGCTCCTGACACACAGTCACGGGTGTCAGCTGTGATAATCAGCTGACACCCGGCGGCGATTAGCTGCGCTCCCTCCGGGAGCGCAGCTAATCGCCTATGACGTACTATCCCGTCCATGGTCAGAATGGCACGGGTTTTATGGACGGGATAGTACGTCTAATGTCAGAGAGGGGTTAAGCATGCCGCCAACCAACAGCTGTGACACAAACCATATCCCGACCCTTCTCCATTGAGCGAATCCCCTCAGACGCATTAACTCCCCCAGTCTCGGGTCAAACCAAACCGACGAGAAGCGCGTGAGCTCCGTAATGCCCCTCCATTGTCTAACTCTTTTCCAAATCTTGTCCACCATAGCGATCGTCGGGAGCCTTTTAGGGTTCACCCGGAACCTACCAGCCTCTAAACTAGCAAGCAACGGACCTCTGCCCACTATAAACTCAATGAGCTTCCCAGCCGACGTAGATTGGGTAGGCTCCCTCCACCCCACCATATGCTGACATTGGGATGACACATAATAAACCCACGGGTTCGGGATTGCCAGGCCACCCTCCTCTTTTGACCTCTGTAGATGTTCAAGTTTAATGCGTGCCCTACTACCCTTCCAGATCAAGTCCCGGAAAAGATAATCAATCCGGTAGAATTTATTTTGCGCCAACCAGACAGGCGTATTATGGAGTATATATAGGAGTTGGGGCATGAGGATCATTTTTAATAAATTTGCTCTACCCGCCACAGACAGGAATAGTTTCTTCCACGCTGCAATTTTTTGTTGAAACTTATTGATAAGGGGGGTAAGATTGAGCCGTTCATATTCCTCCAATTTAGCAGAGATCACAATGCCCAAATATTTAAACTCACTAACCACCCTCAAAGGGGTCCCAGGATCTAGCACTAGGGGAGCAGCAGAGTCCACGGGAAGCAACACGGATTTATCCCAGTTGATAGTCAGTCCAGAAATAGAGCCGAATTTACTAATAACTGCCATAGCCGAACTTAGGGAGTCGCTCGGGTCAGCCAGAAACAGTAGCACATCATCCGCATATAAGGCCACTTTCTCTACGTGGGAGCCATATTGGAATCCCCGAATATCTGTGGTACCACGTATCTTTGCAGCTAACGGTTCTACAGCGATCGCAAACAGCAGGGGGGACAGGGGGCACCCCTGCCTCGTTCCCTATGTAGGGAGAAACTCTCAGACAGCAGACCATTAACCCGTATTTTAGCACTAGGGGATGTATATAGCAAACGTACCCAACCCACAAACAGATCACCAAATCCCATGGTTTTCATTACCGCCCACAAATACCTCCACTCCACACTGTCGAACGCCTTAGCGGCATCCAGGGAAACTATTACTCTCTGTCCCACATTATCCGCCCTCGCCTGCATGTTTAAGTATAATCGCCGGAGATTTATAGCTGTGGATTTGTTGGGCATAAACCCTGACTGGTCTTGGTGAATTAGGGATTCGATGACCTTGTTAAGTCGGTTCGCCAGCATTTTGGCCAATAACTTAATGTCAGTGGTCAACAAAGAGATCGGACGATATGAAGCTGGGTCCGTCAAATCTTTTCCCTGCTTTGGTAGGACAACAATTATCGCCTCTCGCATGGACCGGGCAGCTCCCCCCCCGCCAAACTTGCAGTGTAAACCTCCATCAACTTGGGAAGCAACACCTCTTTGTATTTTTTGTAGACTTCTCCTGGGATACCGTCCCCCCTGGGGCCTTGTCACTAGGTACAGAGGCCAGAGCGGCCTCAAGTTCCTCCATATCAAAGGGCTCCTCAAGAAGCCTCTGCTCCGCCAGTGAGAGTCGTGGAAGCCGCACCCCCACTAAAAAGTTATCAATTTCCTCCTCCGATGGCTGCACATGTGACTGGTACAGATTTGAGTAAAATCCCATCATTACCTCCAGTATGGCCCTACCGCCTGTATGCTCACATCCGTCTTTCCCCTTTAATTTAGTGATATACGCCGATTCCCTTTGGGCCGCCACTACCCTGGACAGAAGGTGACCCGCTCTCTCTCCCTCCTCGAAAAACTTCATCGTGCAGAACAGCCTTTTCCTCTCCGCAGTTTTCATAGTCATATTACAAACCTCTCTCTGCGCTGATCTCAAACGTTCCCGGGCCTCAGGGGTTTGCTCCTCAATTAGTGCCGCCTCTGCTCCCTCTAATGACCTAATCAACTCCTGGTCTCTCCTGCCGTTTCGGTTTTAACTTGCGATATGTTTTTAATGCACAACCCTCTGAAGTAAGCCTTCATGGCTTCCCATACCATCAATACCGAAGCCGAGCCCATATTAATTTTAAAGAATTCTGTCAGGTCATCCCCCACATGGCCGTCCAGATCAATCAGCTGGAGCCAGAACGGATTTAGCCTCCACAACGTTCTCCTGGAAAACTCAGAGCCCTGCCCCTGAAGCACCACACACATAGGCGAGTGATCCGACAGAGTTCTAGCCAAATAAGTTACCTCACCCACTAGACTTAGCATCGGACTATTCCCCAGGGCCAGATCAATCCTGGACAGCGAGGCAGAGGCGGGAGAGAAGCAGGAGTACTTATAAGTTCCGGGGTGATGGGTTCTCCATATGTCTATTAGTGCAGTCTCCTTCAGAACCGCCCCAAAGGGGGTGCAATTACCACCCAGTCTCAGTGCCTCCCGCCCACCTCTGTCCCAATGGGCATCAGGAACATTGTTGAAGTCACCAATTATCAGAAAGGGAACCCCCGGGAAATCGCCCACTACCTCCATGACCTTGTGCAGCACTTTCCCACAATACGGCGGAGGGATATATATCGAGATCAGTAGCATCAGTATACCAGACAATTTACATAGCAAGCATACGAACCGTCCCAGCGGGTCTATAATCACTTTACACTGTTCAAAAGGTATACCTGTGCGAACAAGAACACTGACCCCCGTGAGTATGTGGAATATGTTGCATGATACCCCGCCTGCAGCCATCTTTTTTTAAGAAGATGCGTTCTACTCTTTATCAAGTGGGTTTCTTGCAAGCATATGACTGCAGGTTTGGCATCAAGCAAGAAAGTAAACATTGCCTGTCTTTTTACTCCGGACGCCAACCCTCTAACGTTCCAACTTATTATTTTTATTTTATCCGCCATTACCCTGCAACCCCAAATACCGTGTCATCCATTTCCTCATTTGTGAATTAGTAAGGCTGTCTCCCTCAAACCTGTGTGACATAGACAATAGTTTAACATTCCCCCCTCCCTCCCCACCCTCCACCCCCCCTCACACAATACCCCAACTTCACCCAACTCAAGCTTTCCATCTCCTCCAGGTGTCACGGAGGAGAGGGCGTACTTTATCCGATTCAGAGTATCCACTTCACCGAAGCAAACCCGCTTTACTCCCCAAACTCTGGGAGTAGCATATGGCTAGTGATTGCAGCCAAACAATACTCAACAGTTAACCATAAAACATTCACATTTAGCTTTCTGTTAAATACATTTAACATGTCCAGAACACATGAACTAGAAAAAGGTAGGAAAATTTTTCCCCCTCCCCCTCCAATGCACAGCAAGATTATTTCCCAAAATGAGAGGGAGGGTCTTCCTCCTGAGAAAAAGGTATTCAGGAGGGAAGAGCGGATATATGTAAGATCCGGTCCCGATTAAAGGACAAGACCCGTCCCGATTAAAGGACAAGTCAGCTCAGTCAGCCAGCAGAGTCCTTAGAATTTGCCTTGCTGAAACGCGTCTCGTTGCTGTCCATCCAGTTAAGGGCCTCCTTTGCATCCGGGAAGAAATGGACAGTGTCCCCGTCTACCACTCTCAGTTTAGCCGGATATATCATTGAGTACGGCACACCCAGGGCTCTCAACCTCCTCTTAATGTCAACGAATTTGGCCCTCTGCTTTTGAACCTCCATAGAGAAGTCCGGGTAAATGGAAATCCTGGAGCCGTTGATTTTCAGGTCCGGATGATTCTTGGAAAAGCGAAGAATAGCATCCCTGTCCGATAATGCAGAACCTTGACAAGCACTTGTCTTGGAGGACGGCCAGGGGGGAGGGGGAATGCGGGGACACGGTGAGCTCTTTCCACGGCATATAAACGGGACAGGTTGTTCTGGCCAATAGTGTTCAACAGCCACTGTTCAAAGAACTCGGTGGGTGCAGAGCCTTCCGTTTTTTCCGGCACCCCAATAATCCGCACATTATTACGTCTTGACCTATTCTCTAGGTCATCAGTCTTTGCCTGCACAGCTGACAATGCAGTAGCCATACGCTGATGCAGCTTGTCAGATTTTGCAATAGTATCTTCCACAGTGCTAATACGTTTCTCAGCTTCCCCCATCCTCTCCTTAGTGACATGCATGGAGTGCTGTAACTTAGACATGCTGGCCTGCAGGACCCCAAGCTGTGCTGCCACCTCAGTAATAGTAGTGTGAGAGTGCATTGCCAGCTTGAACAAGTCTTTTAATGTGGGCTCCTCTGGGATCACCATCCCCCCCATTTGCCGCTTACATTCCTCCATCTCACCTCTCTCCCATTTCATAGTTCCTTGGTCTTCCTCCCGGCTTTCACAGTCACTCTCCTCACCATCCTCCACACAAGATTCCTCTGGCTCCTCTGCACTCCCGCAAGCCCCCTCCGACCTCTACCTGCACTTGCCGGACACCGCTTATCTTCCTCCAGCCTGGCGAACCTCCGCAGTTTAGACACTGCATCTGACCTGCTGGGGATTCCCCCATCTTCCTCCGGGCCCGCCATCAATACATCTTCTCCACCGGCGCCATCTTGTGCCTTCTCCGATTCGCCTGCTGGACTTTTGCTTCCTTTCTTCCCAGCCATTTGCTTGTGCACTCCTGATTTACAGAGCCTGTGGTCAGGGTCAACACCTTCTCCAAGGAATGTGAATTTAACAGCTAAATAGTGGCTGCAATCTATCAAACTGTCATATATCCAGCGGGAGCTCCTGCTGCACGCGTCTGATCACATCTCCCCAGGCCACGCCCCTCAGCATTACCATCTCTGGATGAGCTTAATGGGGCAGTGGAGAAGGAACGCCTGTGTCCAGATAAGCGTTTTCAGGGGACACGGTTTTTTGAGACACTGTATCCGTGTACGACGGAGTTGATTGATAATTGGATTCCTTCTCCTGAAATGGATGTCCCTTTATCCCAGCTTAGCAAATCCTCGTTACTTCCTGTTAAAGGGAAGGCGAGTCTGCAGGATCCGCTGGACAGAAAAACGGAAATGGCGGCGAAATCCATCTACGAGGCCGCGGGTCATGGATTCAGAGCAGTACTGGGTTCCATGTGTGCTTGTAAAGCTTCCCTGAGCTGGTTGGACCGTCTACGGATGGCGTGGCAGGATGGATCCCCGTTATCCGAGGTAGATGGGTTGTTCAAGTTGTTGGAGGATGCAGCCCGATATGGCAGTGATGCAGGTTTGGATACTGCGTCACTGCTGTCCAGGGCGCAATCCTCGGCGGTCACAGTCAGAAGAGCACTGTGGCTTAGACAGTGGACCGGGGACGCGGTTTCCAAGCAAGGTTTGCTATCTTTAGCTTACAAGGGTGGTCAGCTATTTGGATCTGACCTCAAGGAGCTGATTGCCAAGGCAAAGGCAAAAGAAACGGCTTTACCGCAGCGAAGAGCTGTTACTTCCGCGTCTGGCAGGCCTAGTGCCGGTAGTAGTCGGCGGTCCTTTCGGTCCAGGGGACGGTTCGGTCAACCCTCTTGGGGATCGGGTCGTCCATCTTTTTCAGGAAAAAAGACCTCTCAGAAATCCCGCGCTCCGTGGAAACAGGGCTTCCGTCAAGACAAGCGGGAAGCTGACAAAAAGCCCGCTAAGGCGGACTGACGCCAGGGTCTCACTCGAGGGCTCTCGAGTGGGGGGTCGCCTGCTCCAATTCGAATCGACTTGGGCTGCCCGCGTTTCGGACGCCTGGGTGACGCGGGTGTGGGGTGGTTACCGGTTCCGCGGAGGGACCGGGGGGAAGAGGGTTTTATTCCAACCTCTTTGTGGTCACCAAACAGGAGGACAGATTTCGTCCCATTCTGGATCTCAAGAGATTGAATCGGCATGTCCGCACCCGGAAGTTCCGCATGGAGTCGCTTCGCTCGGTTGTGGCGGCCCTGTCGCAGAACGACTTTTTGGTGTCAATCGACATTCGCGACGCTTACTTGCATGTTCCTGTCGGAAAGGCCCACCAACGTTTCCTTCGTTTTGCCATAGGTCAGGACCATTACCAGTTTGTGGTCCTGCCATTCGGGTTGGCCTCAGCACCCAGAGTCTTTACAAAAATTCTGGCACCTCTCATGGCGATCCTTCGAAGACAGGGGGTTACGATTCTTCCCTACCTGGACGACCTTTTGATTGTGGCGTCCTCAAAGGAGGAGGTGGTGACGGCTCGCAATCTATCCCTTCAGCTCCTGGAGGACTTCGGGTGGCTGGTCAATTGGGAGAAGTCGTCTCTGGAACCGTCGCAGTCAATCCTGTTTTTGGGGATGCATTTCGACACGGTACGAGCAGTGGTGTCTCTGCCTCCAGACAAGCAAGCAACTCTTCTTCGACATGTACAGGTTATGAAGTCTTCGACAGCAATGTCCCTTCGAAGGTGTATGCGCCTTCTGGTGTTGATGGTGGCGTCGATGGAGGCACTTCCGTTTGCCCAATTTCATTCCAGGGCTCTCCAAATGCTCATTTTGAACCGTTGGGATCGATCGCAGGCTTCGCTGGATGGCAGTCTCATCATCTCCCACAGGGTGCGAGAGTCTCTAGGATGATGGTTACGTCCGGAAGCGTTATCCCTGGGGAAGTCCTTCCTCCCTCCGAGGTGGTCGGTCATAACCACCGATGCCAGCCTGACGGGCTGGGGGGGGTCTGGAACGATCTCTGGATTCAGGGAGTATGGTCGTCGGAAGAGTCTGTCCTGCCGATCAACATCCTGGAATTGAGGGCAATTTTCCTTTGCCTCCAACACTGGACGGTCCCTTTTAAGCGGTCTACCAGTCCGAGTGCAGACAGACAACGCGACGGCGGTCGCGTATATCAACCGTCAAGGTGGGACGGGGAGTTTCAGACTCATGATGGAGGTGTCTCGGATTCTGGTATGGGCCGAGGCCAGGGTGCCAGCCATCTCTGCGATTCACATTCCGGGAGTTCAGAATATCACGGCGGACTTTCTCAGTCGCGAAAAGATGGATCCCGGAGAATGGAGTCTTCATCCGGAAATTTTTGCACTGCTGTGTTCCCGTTGGGGAACTCCCCAAGTGGATTTGATGGCATCCAGGTTCAATGCCAAGTTACCGACATTCATGTCCAGGTACAAGGACTCGAAGGCTGTGGCGGTGGATGCTCTGGTGACTTCGTGGGACCAATTCGAGCTAATCTATGTGTTCCCGCCGATATCCTTACTTCCACTGGTGTTGCGTCGGATCAGACTGGAGAGAGTCTCGGCTATGTTGGTAGCCCCGGATTGGCCAAGGAGGACGTGGTTCTCGACGCTGGTGTCGCTTCTGGCAGCGCCTCCTCTTCCACTCCCTCTTCTCCCGGACCTGTTAACCCAAGGGCCTGTTCGTCATCCGGACCTGAAGTCTCTGCGTTTGACGGCGTGGCTCTTGAGACCGAAATCTTGACCCGTCGAGGTTTTTCAGCCGAAGTCATTGCCACTCTGCGAGCTGCCAGAGGTCCGGCTACTACTAGGATTTATCACAAGACTTGGGAGGCCTTCTTTTCGTGGTGTTCGGGTTTTTCAAGGAACCCGAGGATTTTTTCTTCCCCAATTTGTTGGCTTTTTTGCAGTATGGGCTGGACAAGGGTTTGGCAGTTAGCACTCTGAAGGGTCAGGTTTCTGCTCTATCCTTGCTGTTTCGGAAGGCTATCGCCTCGCGTAGGGACGTACGTTCCTTTTTTCGCGGAGTAACCCGTTAGTTTCCGCCGCGGAAGGCGCTTGTGTCTCCTTGGCGGCTCAATCTTGTTTTGGAGGCTCTCCAACATGGGCCTTTTGAGCCTATGGATTCTGTTAGCCTTTCTTTGCTCTCTTGGAAGGTTGCCTTCCTAGTGGCGGTCACTTCTTTGAGAAGGGTTTCTGAGTTGGCGGCTCTTTCTTGCTCGCCTCCTTTTCTGGAATTTCACCCGGATCGTGTAGTGCTTTGCACACGGGGCGACTTTCTACCTAAGGTGGTGTCACAGTTTCATGTTAACCAGGATATTGTGTTGCCCTCGCTCTGTCCGGAGCCGAGGAATGCGAAGGAACGGGCCTTGCACACTTTGGATTTACTGCGGGCTTTGAAGTTCTATTTGTCTATTACCCAAAGTTTTCGGAAGTCGGATTCTCTGTTTGTGATTCCAGCAGGTCGTCGACGTGGTTAACGAGCTTCCAAGGACTCTATAGCTCGTTGGATTCGGTCGGCCATTTTAGAGGCTTACCGACTTAAGGGCGAATCTTGCCCGATTAAGATTCGAGCTCACTCCACGAGGGCTGTGGGTTCATCGTGGGCCTTTCATCAAGGGGCCTCGGCAGCTCAGCTCTGCCGGGCGGCGACCTGGCGCTCTGTCCACACGTTTACAAAATTTTATAAGGTGGACGTTAGTGCTTCCGCTGATGCGACCTTGGGACGTAGGGTCCTGCAGGCGGCTGTAGTTTACAGTTCTTGTGAACTTGTTTTTAGCGCCGGTTGCGCTTTTATTTAAGTTGTTGGGAATCTGCCTCTGTTGGTTTTTTGCCCACCCTTAATTCTTGGACTGCTTTGGGACGTCCCACTAGTAATGACTGTGTCTCCCTTCCTTCCACCTGCTGCTGAAAGACGGATTTTGGTAAGACCTTACCTGTAAAATCCTTTTCAGCGAAGGAAGGAAGGGAGACACCGCTCCCTCCCATGGCAGAAGTGTTTGTTGTGTTTTCAGATGCGGCGTGACCCTTCTCTGATAGCGATTATCTGGGCTGAGGTCGGCGCGCTAAGGCTCTGTTTCCAGCATTGCCAGCTCATCGCAGTGGTCAGGTTCAGTGAGTAGTACCTGGGACTGTGTGGTTTTCAGCTGCAGATGGAAGGAAGAGAGCCACAGTATTCATTACTGATGGGTAGGCGGAGCCCCAGATCAGGATGTCACCTCAGATCAAAAGAGTGCTGACTGGCTGGCCCCTCCAGCTCGGGCTCCTCCTACTCAGCTCCAGTCTAAGATTTGAGGTCCAGAAGGATGGTCGCTGCTAATGCAGCTCCTCAGAAGATTTTATTATTTTATATTCGGACAGGAGACCTGGATCACTAGTTGGTCTAGAGGTCTCAGGGGTACCAGCGCTGCTGTACCCCAACCTCTCCCTTGGCGGATCTGTACTTACTCAAAGTCCCTGCAGAATCCTTGCCGGCCCTGGGGGATGAGGAGAGCTTCCCTGGCGGGACGCAAACCACACGTGCGGTCACTGCGTTCCTCGCCCTGGGGGGAAGCATGGGCATAGCGCCAGAAACCCCTGAGGGTCCCTGTGGCGCCTTGGCTGGTGAGTACTCCACACAAAATTTTATAATAATGTGTGAGTGCTTCAGCGCTGCGGTGACAGCGCTACTACTTGTATGTCAGTATGCTTCAGCGCTGCTGTGACAGCGCTGTTACATTGTAGATGTGGTGATCTTTTGTCCGCAGGCAGATAGCTGCAGGACAGAGAGGGAGCAGGAGCGGGGGAGTTCGCGCTCAACATTTGAGCTAGCAGGGGGCGTGGCCTATCTATTCCCGGTCTTTTGAGCAGGAAGACGCGCGCTCTGGCGTTTCTCCTGCGACTCCCTCACTGTGGCGGCCATTACACAGGCTCCTGGGCTCCTCAGACCGCTCCTCTCCTCATAAGACACCACGGCCAGCTGGGTGAGTGCTGATTCCTCACCCTGCAGCGCAGCGATCGCTATCCTGCAGCTGCAGTCTCATTAGAGACATAAAATTGGCTGGGACTCACACTTCATATATATATGTTGTGGTGAGTTTGCAATATTAACCCTTCTGAGGGTTATTTCTACCAGAAAAATTTTTTGACTGAATACCGCTGGGGTAACCCTGCCTGGTGGAGCGTTAACCCTTCAGCATATATAAAAAAAAAAAAAAAAAGAAAAAACCGCATAGTTTTTGCTGGTATTACCGCTTTGGCCTGTTCATACAGGTGAGACATGTCTGAACAGAGTTCAGATGCCGCGGATCACTTCCCAGTGCCATTGCGGCAATTAGATACGCAGACCTCCACAGCGTCTAGCGCTGCGGTCGACAGCGGTGAAAAATTGGACGATATCGCTCGATCGATCAACAACTTGTCTGACCTTTTAGGTCAATATGTGTCTGCTAATTCTTCTCAGAGGAAGCGACGCAGGCCGTTACCGGCCTCTACACGGAGCGAGTCAGACGTATCTGATATTGGGCAGAGTTCCCCTTTAAATTCGGATGGAGAAATATCCGATTCAGATGCGGACGAGCCGCAGGGGCGTTCCTCTATGGCGAAGCGTACGGAGGCATTAATTGAAGCCATGAGAGATATATTACAGTTACCGGAGGAGGTAACTAGTCGTCCTGGTAAATCAGCACGCATGTTCCAGGAGTCCCGTGCTTCGCGTACAACATTGCCAGCTCTGGATGTGCTTAATAGTGTAATAGAGGAGGAACGTCTATGTCCAGATAAGCGTTTTCATGGAACGCATTTCTTGGATACACTTTATCCTTGCTCTGCGGAGTTAAAGGCTAATTGGACTTCTGCTCCTGAAGTGGATGTGTCTTTATCTCAGCTTAATAAATCCTCACTACTCCCTATTAAGGGAAAAGCGAGCTTACAGGAGCCTTTGGATAGAAAAGCAGAATTGGCGGCAAAAGCAAGCTATGAGGCTGCGGGTCATGGATTCCGAGCAGTGCTAGGATCCATGTGTGCTGCTAGAGCTTCTCTAAGTTGGTTGGCACGTCTGAAGACGGAGTTGCACAATGAATCTCCGTTATCTGAGATACGGGAAACTTGTGAATGGTTAGAAACGGCAGCCTGTTATATCTTTGATGCCGGTCTGGATACGGCATCTCTGCTGGCCAAAGCGCAAGCTTCAGCGGTCACAGTCAGAAGAGCTTTATGGCTCAGACAGTGGGCCGGGGACGCAGTTTCCAAACAAGGGTTGTTGGCCTTACCTTACAAGGGTGGCCATCTTTTTGGATCTGACCTCACAGAGCTGATTTCCAAGGCTAAGGCGAAGGAATCAGCATTACCACAGCGTAGGGCCATGGCCTCGGTGTCCAGTAGGCCTGGTGTCTATAGTGGTCGGCGGTCCTTTCGGGGCCGAGGACGATCTAGTCACTCCTCGTGGGGATCGGGTCGTCCTTCCTTCTCAGGAAAGAAATCCTCTCAGAAAACTCGTACTTCCTGGAAGCAGAGTTTCCGCCAGGACAAGCGGGAACTTGACAAGAAGCCCGCAAAGTCTAATTGACGCCAGGGGTCCACTCGAGGATTCTCGAGTGGGGGGTCGCCTGCTTCTTTTCAAGGCGACTTGGATGGCTCGCGTTCCAGATTCCTGGGCAACGCGGATTGTGTCGGCAGGCTATTTCATAGAGTTTGCTTCTCGACCCCCAAATGTTTTTTGTCAGTCTCGCGTTCCGTCGGAACCCGAGCTTGTTGTCGCTCTACAGCGAGAGGTCGAATCTCTGCTACAAAAGGGTGTAGTGATACCGGTTCCGTCAGAGGACCGAGGAAAAGGTTTTTATTCCAACCTTTTTATAGTTCCCAAAAAGGAGAACAAATTTCGCCCGATTCTGGATCTCAAGCGATTAAACCGGCATGTCCATGCCCGGAAATTTCGCATGGAGTCGCTTCGTTCCGTTGTGGCAGCTCTGTCACAGAACGATTTTCTGGTGTCAATCGACATTCGCGACGCCTATTTGCATATTCCCATCGGAAAGGCTCATCAGCGCTTTCTTCGATTTGCCATAGGTCGGAATCATTACCAGTTCGTGGCTCTGCCGTTCGGCTTAGCCTCAGCGCCAAGGGTCTTTACAAAAATTCTGGCGCCTCTCATGGCAATCCTTCGAAGACAGGGGATTACGATTCTCCCTTATCTGGACGATCTTTTGATCATGGCTTCCTCGGAGGAGGAGGCGTTGACGGCTCGGGATTTGTCTCTTCAGTTTCTGAAGGACTTCGGTTGGCTGGTCAATTGGGAGAAGTCGTCCCTGGAACCATCGAGGACAATCCTCTTTTTGGGAATGCATCTCGACACGTTTCGGTCGGTAGTTTCCCTACCACCAGACAAACAGTCATGTCTTCTTCGACATGTACAGATTATGAGATCCTCAACGGCAATGTCTCTACGGAAGTGTATGCGTCTTCTAGGACTGATGGTGGCGTCCTGGAGGCAATTCCTTTTGCCCAGTTCCACTCCAGGACTCTTCAAAGGTTCATCTTGAGTCGATGGAATCAGTCGCAATCGCTGGATTGCAGTGTCACCATTTCTCGCGCGGTGCGGGATTCTCTAGAATGGTGGTTACGTCCAGGGGCATTCTCCCTGGGGAAGTCTTTCCTCCCTCCGAAGTGGTCAGTCATAACCACCGATGCCAGCCTGACGGGCTGGGGGGGTGTTTGGAACAATCTCTGGATTCAGGGGGTATGGTCATCGGAAGAGTCTGTCCTTCCGATCAACATCCTGGAATTGAGGGCGATTTTCCTTTGCCTCCAACATTGGACGGTCCCTTTGAGCGGTCTGCCAGTCCGTGTGCAGACAGACAATGCGACGGCTGTCGCGTATATCAATCACCAAGGTGGAACAAGGAGTTCCAGACTCATGGTAGAGGTGTCCCGAATTCTGATTTGGGCAGAGGCCAATGTACCAGCCATTTCGGCGATTCACATTCCAGGGGTTCAGAATGTTACAGCGGACTTTCTCAGTCGCAGAAGGATGGATTCCGGGGAATGGAGCCTCCATCCGGATGTGTTTGCACTACTGTGCTCTCGCTGGGGAACCCCCCAAGTGGATTTGATGGCATCCAGGTTCAATGCCAAGTTACCGACATTCATGTCCAGGTACAAGGATCCGAAGGCGGTGGCGGTGGATGCTCTAGTGGCTCAGTGGGATCAGTTCGAGCTGATCTATGTATTCCCGCCGATATCCTTACTTCCTCTAGTACTGCGTCGGATCAGACTAGAGAGAATTCCAGCTATTTTGATAGCTCCAGACTGGCCAAGAAGGGTGTGGTTCTCGACAATAATGTCGCTGTTGGCGGCACCTCCTTTTCCACTCCCTCTTCAACCGGACTTGTTGACTCAGGGGCCCGTTTGTCTGTCATCCGGACTTGATGTCCCTGCGTTTGACGGCGTGGCTCTTGAGACCGAAATCTTGACCCGTAGAGGTTTCTCAGCCGAGGTCATTGCTACCCTTCGTGCTGCGAGATGTCCGGCTACTACTAGGATTTACCACAAAATTTGGGAAACCTTCTTTTCGTGGTGTTTGGGGTCCTCTCGGAACCCGAGAACATTTTCCATTCCCAACCTGTTGGCTTTTCTACAGCATGGGCTAGACAAGGGTTTGGCAGTAAGCACTCTGAAAGGTCAGATTTCTGCTCTGTCCTTATTGTTTCGGAGAACCATTGCTTCAAATAGAGACGTGCTCTCCTTTTTCCGAGGTATATCTCGTAAGTTTCCGCCGCGGAAGGCACCCGTGTCTCCTTGGCGGCTCAACCTTGTTTTGGAAGCTCTTCAGCATAAACCTTTTGAGCCTATGGTTTCTGCTAGCCTTTCTTTACTTTCTTGGAAGGTGGCTTTCCTTGTTGCAGTCACTTCCTTGAGGAGAGTTTCTGAGTTGGCAGCTCTTTCTTGTTCGCCTCCTTTTCTGGAGTTTTTTCCGGATCGTGTAGTGCTTCGCACTCGGGGTGATTTTTTGCCTAAAGTGGTGTCACAATTTCATGTCAACCAGGATATTGTGTTGCCTTCATTCTGCCGGATCCGAAGAATGTGAAAGAGCGAGCTTTACACACATTGGATTTAGTGCGGGCCTTGAAGTTTTATCTATCTATTACTCAAGGTTTTCGTAAGACGGACTCCCTGTTTGTGGTTCCAGCAGGTCGTCGGCGTGGTCAACGAGCTTCCAAGGATTCTATAGCTCGTTGGATCCGGTCAGCTATTTTGGAAGCTTACCGTCTTCGGGGTGAATCTTGCCCGATTAAGATTCGAGCCCATTCTACGAGAGCTGTGGCCTCATCGTGGGCTTTTCATCAAGGTGCCTCGGCAGTGCAGCTCTGCCGAGCGGCAACTTGGCGCTCTGTCCACACGTTTACAAAGTTTTATAAAGTGGACGTCAGTGCTTCCGCTGATGCAGCCCTCGGACGTAGGGTCCTGCAGGCAGCTGTAGTTTAAAGTTCTGGATGAACTTGTGTTTAGCGCTGGTTGCGCTTTGTTGTTACGGTTGTTGGGTTTCTGCCTTTTATTGGTTTTTTCCCACCCTTATTTTTGAACTGCTTTGGGACGTCCCATCAGTAATGAATACTGTGGCTCTCTTCCTTCCATCTGCAGCTGAAACACGGATTTTGGTAAGAACTTACCTGTAAAATCCTTTTCAGCGAAGGAAGGAAGAGAGACACAGCACCCTCCCAAGGCAGAAGTGTGTTGATGTTTTCAGATGCAGCGCGACCCTTATCTGATAGCGATTATCTGGGCTGAGGTCAGCGCGCTAAGGCTCTGTTCCAGCATCGCCAGCTCATCGCAGTAGTCAGGTTCCGTGAGTAGTACCTGGAACTCTGTGGTTTTTGGCTTTCTTTGCATGCATAACCTGTATCCTTGTGTTTTTTCTCTGAAGTTCCTTCAGAAGGGGTTATGTTGCTCCGCTGGTGATCTTGGCTCTTTTCCTCAAAGCTTTGGTACGACTGGAGCTGAGTAGGAGGAGCCCGAGCTGGAGGGGCCAGCCAGTCAGCACTCTTTTGATCTGAGGTGACATCCTGATCTGGGGCTCCGCCTACCATCAGTAATGAATACTGTGTCTCTCTTCCTTCCTTCGCTGAAAAGGATTTTACAGGTAAGTTCTTACCAAAATCCGTGTTTTTTCTGTTATATGCATAACCTGTTTTTTTGTTTTTTTCTCTGAAGCTTTTTTCAGAAGGGGTTATGTTGCTCGCTGGTGATATTTGCTCTTCCTTAGCTTGTGTACGGACTGGAGAGCTGGAGTAGGAGGAGCCAAAACTGGAGGGGCCGGTCAACACTCTTTTTAATCTGAGGTGTTCTATCCTGTGTCGGCTCCGCCTACCCACTAGTAATGACTGTGTCTCCCTTCCTTCCTTCGCTGAAAAGGATTTTACAGGTAAGGTCTTACTAAAATCCGTCTTTCTTGCTTCTGTGGCTGCTCTTGTGCAGGCGTAATTCTTTGCCCTGTTGAGGGCAGAGTAAAGTACTGCAGTGCGCTGGCACCGGAAAATGTCAGAGAGGCCCAGCGCCTGAGCACTGCAGTACTTTACTCTGCCCTCAACAGGAGCCGCGACAGAAGTAAGGAAGAGGACGTCATCGCATGAAGATCGGAGGCGCCGGACCCGGACCTGCGACGCACATCGGACCTGGACCGCCCCTGGGTGAGTATAACTTGTTTTTCTTATCTTTCAGGTTCCATCGGTGGCTTATCTACAGCATTCCAGAATGCTGTAGGTAAGACCCTAATGCCTGTGGCCGCAGCTTATATCCCAAAAATTAAGTGACAGATTCCCTTTAAAAACGGAGGACCATGCAAATCATGTTCTGTCATTATGATTTGTATGAGTTTCCTTTTTTTAAGTTCCACTGCAGGGGCACCTGTCAATGTGGCCCTGCAGCTGTTACAAAACTACAACTCCCATCATGCTTGGTCAGGTTTTGATGATGGGCACTGTAATTTGTCAGCAGCTACAGAGCCACACAAGTTGTGCAAAACTGCTGTCCCCGTACAAGAGTGTTGCACAACCTGTTGCTTCCCACCAGCAGATCGCCCCATAACAGTGGTAGCAGACGTTATTAAATATTTTACCACTTTTTTTTCTCCTACTTTCCTCCTCTTATACTTAAATTTGTCTTATGGTCTGAAAAATACGGTATCATTTTTTTTTTCATATTTAATATATATAAATGTATCTTCCCTCTAAAAAGGACCTGCCCCATGTCAGTTTGTCAGAACATTTTGGAGTAACTTGAGTGTTAGCAGTTGGGTTACGTCCTTTATTCCAGTCTAACACATCAATGAAATGTGAACCATGCTTGGGTCGGAAGTTCTGTCCCAGCCACTGGGTCTCCCGACCAAAGGTAACCTATTTCATATATGCCTATGAGTCGGTTAGGAGGCACTGCGGTCAAGCTCAGTCTTTTTGATTCAAGCACTAAATAAATTTATAGTGTCTGTATTCACACGCTATTTCTTAAAACTGGTTTGTCAGTAGTAGTGATATGTTTTCATTAAACAGATTTGTTTAAAGTGAAATTACACTTTAAAGAGGATATTTTTATATTGCTTGTCCGCTATTAGGACAACCTCTTCTAAAATCACAATGTTTCCACCAAGTAAAATAACACCAATACTCTCTCCCTGTGCAAGCGCTGTTCCCTCCACCTTATGCCAATCCAATTTGTCTTTTGATGAGACAACTGCAGGTCGTGAAATGTTAAATCTGTGATGTTTTGTTTATTCAGCAAATACAAGGTGGATTGTGCGTGTCTCAAAGACAATCCAGAGTGCCCCGTGCTACGATGTTCTGAACCAACAGAAAATTTCATCAGTGGTTATGATACTAGGAGGAAAAAAGGAAGAAAAGAAAAGGATACATCTAAAGAAAGAGAATCTCAAAATCAAAACTTTCTGATAGACAATGATGGTGCCATTAACAAACTGAAATCCCCAGATAAACAGCGGAAACTTTCCCCTCTTCGACTGTCTATCTCTAATAACCAGGTAATTGTTTGCTTTTGTTTGGCGTACACAAATTTGTGCTGTTGTCCTTATTGTGGCATTTAATTGGTATGTGCTATAATAGTTTCCACTGAAAGGGAGCAATGATTTTAAGAGCAACTTAAAACCCCATATCAAGTCCCTTGGGAGGATATAGTTTGATTTTTTTTTTTCTTTTTTTACACAATTTTCTCTATCTGATTTATTTGATTGTAATTGCTGTATCATACAGTTTAATGCATATTTCCAACAGTAATAACTAGCTAAAAAACTTTATTTCAGTACTGCATTTGTAACAATCTGAATTTTGTTTTAATGTTTAAGAAAGGAATGTTTCTAGAACAAGACATATCCTTACTAAATTATTAGATCATATATTTGTCCTAATCACTTGTTTGCCTTCCAAAGCAACATGTTCATATTAGGTAGAATTTTATATGTAACATCTCTGGAGGAAATCCCCTGCTGTCCCTTGCCATAAACTATTCTATAAAAATTACCTGTTGATCAGTTGTCCATAGCTGCTGTCAACTCATATCTTGCACTGAGAAGATCAATACATAATTACTTTATTGGCCCAGCCAGTTAACGCTTTTCTTGCATTACTAGTTTTAGCATTAAATGATTGAAAATAAAATGTCTCCTAGAGGGCACTTACTACATGTGACTAGCTGTTTTTAAACTACATAATGTAAAAGGCGGTTTTCTGGTTTCTGAAAACCTTTTTTCCCTTGCTAGTTTTATCTTCACTCCCGGGGTTCTAGAGCGGAGTCTCTGTTGCTGCTCCCAGTGTCTGTTATTGTCTGCAGTGCAGACAACAGTTAAATAGTAGTGATGAGCAAGCCTGCTAAAATAGGGAGTTATCCGAGCATGCTCGTGTCCTAATCGAGTATTTTCAGCGTGCTCGAAAAATATGCTAAAGTCCCCGCAGCTGCTTGTCTCACAGCTGTTCGAGAGCCGCAACACAAGCAGGGATTGCGTAACAAATATGCAATCCCTGCATGTGTTGCGGCTGTCGAACAGCTGTGAGACATGCAGTGGCAGCAACTCAAGCACATTCTTTGAGCACGCCAAAAATAACAGCTCCTAGGTTGACAGCGTGAGCTGCAAAGCGCTCACTGATAAAGACACCTGGAGCAGCAACAGAGACTTGATGCTGGACCCTGGAAGGGTGAGAAAAGTGCGTTTTTTTTTTTTCCCTTCCTGTTTTTATTTAAAGCAAACTGCTGTCGGGGGACAAGGCCTCCCTTTAAATAAACTTAATGGAAACGGCTTTTTTGCATTTGATGTCAGCCCATCTAACATCCATATGTTTTCATGACAGGTGAATTGCAGTATTACTGTCTACTATTCAGAAGAATTACTTTTTGTGTAATATATGGACTGTCTGGATCTGCCAGTCACTATAGTTTTCTTCTTTGTCCTCCAATGCTTTAACCTATAGATTTTGTGGTAAAACAATTCTAAATCTGCAGGGTTTTCAGTCTACATAGACTTTTGAATAGAATACCGTGTTACCACCGCAATTATGTCTGAGTTAGGGTGTGTTTCCACGGTCAATAATTGCTGCGTTTTTGACGCTGTGCGCTGGCGCAGCGTCAAACACGCAGTGTTAAGATGTTACAGCATAGTGGAGGGGATTTCAAGAAATCCCGTCTCCACTATGCGTAAAAACACGCAGGCGGTAGACCTGCGTTAACGGACATGTGGCGCGTCTTTTTAGATCGCAGCATGTCCTTTTCCCTTGCGGTGACGCTCCGTCACCGCAAGGGAAATAACAGGCCTTTGTAGCGCTGCGGTGATTCTGGATGTGTTCAATGAGCACATCCGGATTCACCGCACGTTCATAAGGGGGCGGGGATTTGGGCGGAGCGGACTTTCCGTCCGTCCAAAGCTCTGTGGTTCTGGACCGTGGAACCACACCCTTACCGTTTTATTGGTTTCCTTTAAGACAAAGAACTCTGTTTCTGTGAAGTGTTTAGAATTATTTTAGTACTCTTTGATAAACCTTCTATGGAGAACCATCAGCAGGTCAAAAGTGACTTTCGAAGGGGAATATTCAGGGAAGCAAGGAGAATAAAATAAGAGCAATAAGTGTCCACTGTTCACCTGGTGACAGGTCATCTGTAACTCCCTTTTGTTTTTTTTAAGCAGGATGTAGCTGTTGTAATTTCTGCTACTGTCAAGTTTTACTTATTTAAGGCTTTTTTCAAATGTCAAATCATATTTTCTCCATCGCCTCATTGGGGGACACAGACCATGGGTGTTATGCTGCTGCCACTAGGAGGACACTAAGCAAATATACAAAAAAGTTAACTCCTCCTTCTGCAGTATATACCCTCTGCTGGCTCTGTTCTGAACCAGTTATTGCTTAGTGTCTGTAGGAGGCACTAGGGTCTGATCAGACCCCAACTTTCTTATTTTATTTTTAAATTTTAATTTTTTACTTTTTACATAGAATAATCGGGTGACGGGGCTTTTCAAGGTCCCGATCTCCCAAAATCATCAACAGGTGGGAACGCGGAGTGTCGCCTCCCCGTACCTCACCTGCAACCTTTACATCTGCCTGGGCTCTCATCAGGGGCGACGGATCCTTTAATGGGTCCGATCTCCCCGTACCGACAACGGACGGGAACATGGGGTGTCTCCCCCACGTAACCCCTTCCGGAGCCAGGCCCCTCAGCCCGTTACTGTCCCCGGGCAGCACAGAGGCTTACCTGCGGCATCTATGGGACCCCACTGCACCACCACTGTGGAGAACAGCTGGTGACAGGAGACAAAACCCTCTCACCTCCCTATTAATGGGATGGTTGATTGAGGAGGAAAGGAGCAGACCAATCCTCCTTTTGTGCGGCCACGCAGTGCTCCCGACTCTACTACATCCAAGGAGCACCGCAGAGTGAGTACAGCAGCGGAGGGGGGAGAGCTTCTCTCTCCGGGGTCTGGGCAGTGTCCCCGGGGGGGATTGTTCCCATTAGCATGGGACAGCGTCCCCTCCGCCTCTTCCGCGATCGCTACGCGGCCGTCACCGCAAATTTAGTCCCCGGCTTTAGGCCTCGCTAGGAAAGGAGACACACTAGTAATGACTAGTGGGTAGGCGGAGCCCAGATAGGATTGACACCTCAGATTAAAAAGAGAGTTGACCGGCCCCTCCAGCTCGGGCTCCTCCTACTCCTGCTTCTTCAGTCTAAAATTTGAGGTCCAGAGGATAGGTCGCTGCTGGAAGCAGCTCCTCAGAAAACTTTATTATTTTTATCGGACAAGAGACTTGGATCACCAGAAGTGGTCTAGAGGTCTCAGGGGTCTCAGTTCTGCTGGACCCCCACCTCTCCCTTGGCGATCTGTAATACCCTGTATGGTGGTCCCTGCAGTTTCACGCCGGCCCTGGGGGATGAGGATTGCTTCCCTGGCGGGGACGAAAACCGCACATCGGGGTCACTGCGTTCCCCGCCCGGGGGGGGGAAGCGATGGGCACAGCGCCACAAACCCCTGGGGGTCCCTGTGGCGCTCGGCTGGTGAGTACCGCATTTTTATGTGAATGTGTGTGTTTTCAGCGGCTGCTGCGGCAGCCGCTGGTACATGTATTAGATGACATGTTTGGTGACTGTATTTTATGTCCGCAGGCAGATACCTGCAGGACAGAGGAGAGCAGAGAGCGAGGAGTTCGCACTCTTTTTTGAAGCCAGAGGGGGGCGTGGCTTCACGCTTCCCCTATTTTTGTGACAGGAATCGCTCTGATTAGACTGCAGCTTCACTGTCCTTCTCTTCCGGCTTCTCTCAGCGCGGCGGCCATTACAGAGGCTCCGGGCTCCTCATGCTCCGCTCCTCCTGTTTAAGGTATACTTTCACCGAGGCCAGCTGGGTGAGTGAATATCATCACCCCACAGCGCAGAACCTATCTGTGTTCCAAGTGACAGATAGCGTTTATCTGCAGCCGCGTTCTCTTATAGAGACCTGGGACTCGCACACTCCTTTTATTTTATATAGGAAGTTGTGGGGAGTTGGCGGCATTAACCCCTATGAAGGGTTAACCCTTTCAGCAATAACCGCCGCAGGTTCTACCCGGTAGGATCAGAACGCAGGAGGTTATTTATATACTGAGAGCTAGCTGGGGTAACTCTCTTCTTTAAGAGCTTTAACCCTTCAGCGTACTTGCTCAGTCTGCTTAGTAACCACACTGTTTCCAGTTACTAACAGGGTTTTGACCTGCCATTTACTGCTGACATGTCGGTTCAGGGTCCGGAAGGGGCGGACCATCTGCCAGATCCGCTACAGGATCAGTCGCAAGTATCTGATACGCAGACTTCGACGGCATCAAGCGCTGCGATTTACAGCGATACCAAATTAGATGCCATCGCTCAGTCAATTAATGGCTTGTCTGACCTTTTAGGTCAGTGGGTGTCAGCTAGATCCTCTCATGACAGGAAGCGGCGCAGGCCGGTGCCATCTTTTCCGCGTAGCGAATCAGAGGTATCTGATATGGAATGCGGACAGGGTTCTCCTTCAAACTCAGAAGGGGAGTTATCTGATTCGGATAAGGAGGATCGGCAGGGACATTCTTTCTCTCTTGTGAGCCGAACAGAGGCTTTAATTGAAGCTATGAAAGAGGCGTTACAGTTACCGGAGGAGGTAACTACACGGCCTGGTAAGTCGGGCCGCATGTACCAGGAGTACCATAAGTCGCGGTCAACATTACCGGCTCTGGAAGAGCTTAATACGGTAGTGGAGAAGGAACGTCTGTGTCCAGATAAACGTTTTCAAGGGACACGGTTCTTTGAAGCATTATATCCGTGTTCAACGGAATTGACGGATAATTGGATTCCTTCTCCTGAAGTGGATGTTCCTTTATCCCAGCTTAGTAAATCCTCATTGCTTCCGGTTAAAGGGAAAGCGAGTCTGCAAGAGCCGCTGGACAGAAAAACGGAGATGGCGGCGAAATCCATCTATGAAGCTGCAGGTCATGGATTCAGAGCAGTACTAGGATCCATGTGTGCTTCTAAGGCTTCCCTGTGCTGGTTGGTCCGTTTACGGAAGGCGTTGCAAAATAGATCTCCATTATCCTAGATAGATGGACTTCTCGATTTATTGGAGACTGCAGCCCGATATAGCTGTGATGCAGGTCTGGATACTGCGTCATTATTATCCAGGACGCAATCCTCAGCGGTCACAGTCAGAAGAGCACTGTGGCTTAGACAGTGGACCGGGGACGCGGTTTCCAAGCAGGGTTTACTGTCTTTAGTCTACAAGGGTGGTCAGCTATTTGGATCTGATCTCACAGAGCTGATTGCCAAGGCAAAGGCTAAAGAAGCGGCTTTACCACAGCGAAGGGCTATGGCTTCTACGTCTGGCAGACCTAGTGCCGGTAATGGTCGGCGGTATTTTCGGTCTAGGGGACAGTCCGGTCAGTCTTCTTGGGGATCAGGTCGTCCCTCTTTTTCGGGAAAGAAGTCTTCTCAGAAATCCCGCACCCCTTGGAAACAAAGTTTCCGTCAAGACAAGCGGGAAACTGACAAGAAGCCCGCCAAGGCAGACTGACGCCAGGTCCTCACTCGAGGGCTCTCGAGTGGGGGGTCGCCTGCTCCAATTCAAGGCGAATTGGATTTCCCGCGTTCCGGATTCCTGGGTAACGCGAGTTGTGTCGGCAGGCTATTTCATAGAGTTTTCTTCTCGACCCCCGGACAGTTTTTGCCAGTCTCGCATTCCGTCAGAGCCCAAGCTATTTGCCGCTCTGCTGCGAGAGGTGGAATTCCTTCTGCAGAAGGGTGTAGTAATACTGGTTCCGACAGAGGACCGGGGAAAAGGTTTTTATTCAAATCTCTTTGTGGTCCCCAAAAAAGAGGACAAATTTCGTCCTATTCTGGATCTCAAAAGATTGAATCAGCATGTCCACACCCAAAAATTCCGCATGGAGTCACTTCGCTCCGTTGTGGCAACCCTGTCGCAGAACGACTTTCTGGTGTCAATCGACATTCGCGACGCTTATTTGCATGTTCCCGTCGGAAGGGCTCACCAGCGCTTCCTTCGTTTTGCCATAGGTCAGGACCATTACCAATTTATGGCCCTGCCATTCGGCTTGGCTTCAGCGCCCAGAGTTTTTACAAAAATTCTAGCGCCTCTCATGGCAATTCTTCGAAGACAGGGAGTCACGATTATTCCCTATTTGGACGACCTTTTGATTGTGGCGTCCTCAAAGGAGGAAGCGGTGACGGCTCGCAATCTATCCCTTCGGCTCCTGGAGGACTTCGGGTGGCTGGTCAATTGGGAGAAGTCGTCTCTGGAACCGTCGCAGTCAATCCTGTTTTTGGGGATGCATTTCGACACGGTACGGGCAGTGGTGTCCCTACCTCCAGACAAGCGGGCATGTCTCCTTCGACATGTACAGACTATGAAGTCTTCGACAGCAATGTCCCTTCGGAAGTGTATGCGCCTTTTAGGTCTGATGGTGGCTTCCATGGAAGCGCTTCCGTTTGCCCAGTTTCATTCCAGAGCCCTCCAAAGGCTCATTCTGAGTCATTGGGATCGATCGCAGATTGCACTGGATCGCAGTATCCTCATCTCTCGCAGGGTGCGAGAGTCCCTAAGTTGGTGGTCACGTCCAGGAACGTTATCACTGGGGAAGTCTTTCCTTCCTCCGAGGTGGTCGGTCATAACCACCGATGCCAGCCTGACGGGCTGGGGGGGTGTCTGGAACGATCTCTGGGTTCAGGGAGTATGGTCATCGGAAGAGTCTGTTCTACCGATCAACATCTTGGAATTGAGGGCAATTTTCCTTTGCCTCCAACACTGGACGGTCCCTTTGAGCGGTCTACCAGTCCGAGTGCAGACAGACAACGCAACGGCGGTCGCGTATATCAACCACCAAGGCGGGACGAGGAGTTCCAGGCTCATGGTGGAAGTGTCTCGGATCCTGAATTGGGCCGAGGACAGAGTACCAGCCATCTCTGCGATTCACATTCCAGGAGTTCAGAATACCACGGCGGACTTCCTCAGTCGAGAGAAGATGGATCCCAGAGAATGGAGTCTTCATCCGGAGATCTTTGCACTGCTGTGCTCCCTTTGGGGAGTTCCCCAAGTGGATTTGATGGCATCCAGGTCCAATGCTAAGTTGCCGACCTTCATGTCCAGGTACAAGGACCCGAAGGCTGTGGCGGTGGATGCTCTGGTGGCCCCGTGGGACCGATTCGAGCTAATCTATGTGTTTCTGCCGATATCCTTACTTCCTCTGGTGCTGCGTCGGATCAGACTGGAGAGAATCCCGGCTATGTTGATAGCCCCAGATTGGCCAAGGAGGACGTGGTTCTCGACACTGGTGTCGCTTTTGGCAGCAGCTGCCAGAGGTCCGGCTACTACTAGAATTTACCACAAGACCTGGGAAGCCTTCTTCTCGTGGTGTTTGGGTTCTTCAAGGAACCCGAGGATTTTTTCCATTCCCAATCTGTTGGCTTTTCTACAGTACGGGCTGGACAAGGGTTTGGCAGTTAGCACCCTGAGGGGTCAGGTTTCTGCCCTGTCCTGTTGTTCCGGAAAGTTATCGCCTCGCGTAGGGACGTGCGTTCCTTTTTTAGCGGGTTAACCCGTCAGTTTCCGCCGCGGAAGGCACCTGTGTCTCCTTGGCGGCTCAACCTTGTCCTGGAGGCTCTTCAGCATGGGCCTTTTGAGCCAATGGATTCTGCTAACCTTTCTTTGCTTTCTTGGAAGGTTGCCTTCCTAGTCGCAGTCACTTCTTTGAGAAGGGTTTCTGAGTTGGCGGCTCTTTCTTGCTCGCCTCCTTTCCTGGGATTTTACCCGGATCGAGTAGTGCTTCGCACACGGGGCGACTTTCTACCTAAGGTAGTGTCGCAATTCCATGTTAACCAGGATATTGTTTTGCCTTCACTTTGCCCGGGCCCGAGGAATGCAAAGGAACGGGTTTTGCACACATTGGATTTAGTGCGGGCTTTGAAGTTCTATTTGTCTGTTACTCAAGGTTTTAGGAAGTCAGACTCTTGTTTGTGATTCCAGCAGGTCGTCGACGTGGTCAACGAGCTTCCAAGGACTCTATAGCTCGTTGGATTCGGTCAGCCATTTTGGAGGCTTACCGACTTAAAGGCGAACCTTGCCCGATTAAGATTCGTGCTCATTCCACGAGGGCTGTGGCCTCATCGTGGGCCTTTCATCAAGGGGCTTCGGCAGCTCAGCTCTGCCGAGTGGCGACTTGGGCTCCGTCCACACGTTTACAAAGTTTTATAAGGTGGACGTCAGTGCTTCCGCTGATGCGGCCTTAGGACGCAGGGTCCTACAGGCGGCTGTAGTGTAAAGTTCTAGTTAACTTGTATTTGGCGCCTGTTGCGCATTTACCAATGTTGTTGGGATTCTGCCTGTTTTTTCTTGGTTATATTCCCACCCTTATTTTTGGACTGCTTTGGGACGTCCCACTAGTCATTACTAGTGTGTCTCCTTTCCTTCCATTCTGCTGCTGAAAGACGGATTTTGGTAAGAACTTACCTGTAAAATCCTTTTCAGCGAAGGAAGGAAAGGAGACACAGCACCCGCCCATGGCAGAAGTGTGTTGATCTGTTTTCAGATGCGGCGTGACCCTCTTCTGATAGCGATTATCTGGACTGAGGTTGACGCGCTACGGCTCCTTTCCAGCATTGCAAGCTCATCGCAGTGGTCAGGTCCAGTGAGTAGTACCTGGAACTGTGTGGTTTTTTGCCTACATGCATGCATAACCTGTATTCTTGCTTTTTCTCTGAAGTCCTTCAGAAGGGGTTATGTTGCTCCGCTGGTGATATTTGCTCTTCCCTAAGCTTTTGTACGACTGAAGAAGCAGGAGTAGGAGGAGCCCGAGCTGGAGGGGCCGGTCAACCTCTTTTTAATCTGAGGTGTCAATCCTATCTGGGCTCCGCCTACCCACTAGTCATTACTAGTTGTCTCCTTTCCTTCCTTCGCTGAAAAGGATTTTACAGGTAAGTTCTTACCAAAATCCGTCTTTTTCTGGCGCTTCTCACCGCAACGAGAAGCGCCAGATTTTTCGTCTCAGGCCTCACTTCCTGGCGCATTCCAACCCAGGAAGAGGGGAGGAAAGCGCCATTTTTTTCTGCAAAGGACGTCGGGCAGAACTTTCTCCTCTGGGGGCACGGACACAGGATGCAGGACCTGGGTAAGCTGCACAAGCCACTTATCCCCTTGCCTGCACAATAGCTTAACCCCTCCGCTGCAGATACAGTAACCCCTGCACCATAGTCTGTTAGCAGTCAGACGCAGCTCCGTACAGGCTTCTGCAATATGTCTCAGCCAAGAGCTGCTAAGAAGGCGGAAAAATCACACACAGTGATCTATGCCTCATGTACCTCATGTAACGTCTCCCTACCTCGGAGACACCCTAAACCTCTTTGTGCGGCCTGCGAAGCCTCATGCCCCCAGGAGCCCCCCGCTACTGTCGACCACAGTGATGCCAGCCCCATTCAGTGGGCTAATTCCTTGGCACAGTCCATGGACTCTCTTACTAAGGTCTTATAAGCCTTTCGTGGTTCCTCAAGCCAGGGCGTCTCTGTACCTTTTCTAGACGGCCCCCCAGCCACACGAGAGTCTTCCTCAGACAGGGCCCAGAGGGCGTCACAGAGCGCACATTCTTTTAGGAAACGTACCCGTGATGCGTCTCCACGGAACTCAGATGCCTCGGCATCATCTAATTCTGTGTCTCGTTCCCCCTCACCAGGGCCCACAGCGAACACAACTCTGAATATGAGTCAGATGTAGCCGCAGACCCGGACTCTCCTGAGTTCCAGGAATCCATAGACTCTCTCATCGAGGCTATGAATCAGATCCTCAAAGTAGAGGAGGAACTTGGGTCCAATCCGGATCACCCCGTGGCCTTCAAAAGGACAAAATGCCCTCGCAGGGTTTTCGCCAACCATCCCGAATTTTCGGGTATTGTGCAAAGACATAGAAGTCGCCCAGATAAGCGGTTCACAGGCCAAAAGCTGTTTGAGACGCGGTACCCCTTTGCATCTTCTCTAAACAAAGAGTGGACCGAGTCCCCTGCCGTGGACCCACCCATTTCGAGACTAGCTTCAAAAACTCTTCTCTATCGGACGGATCTTCCATCAAAAATCCCACTGATCGCCAGATTGACAACCTGGCGAGGTCAGTCTTCGAGGCTGCCGAGACAGCACATTTCCCTTCCTTTGCCATCACTTGGGTAGCCAGAGCGATTGCAGCCTGGGCAGAAGCCCTAGTTGGAATCAGTCGACACAATAGTCTACCTCCCGAGGTATCCAGTCTTGCCTACCAGATCGCCCGGGCTGGTGATTACGTTGTCCATGCCTCCCTAGACGCCGCTAATTGCTCAGCACAGGCAGCCGCAAGCACAGTTACCATCAGACGAGCCCTTTGGCTCCGAGAATGGCGAGCAGACTCCGCTTCAAAGAAATCTGACTTCCTTGCCATATCAAAATCGGCACTTGTTTGGAGAAAAACTAGATCAGATTATCTCAGATGCCACGGGGGGAAAGAGTAAATTTCTTCCCCAACGGGTTCGCTCCCGACCCTTTCGCGGTTCCACAAACTGGTCTTCCTAACCCGCCTCTGCGGGTTCGGGCCGTCCCCCACGCAGGGACAGGAGTTTGCATCCTTCATTCAAACCATCTAACTCCTGGAGAAACAGATCTCCCCGGTCTAGACCTAAGACCACTCCTTCCTTCTCTCAATGACTTCCTACCGTGTCTGGAGGACACGGACAGGGTAGGCGGACGTCTACTATTGTTCTCTCAGGTCTGGCTTGCGGTCGTCCACGACCAATGGGTCAGAGACCTCGTGTCCTTCGGATACAAAATCGAATTCGAGTTTCCTCCACCAACTCTTTTCTTCCAGTCTTGTATCCCAAGGACAGGAGCACTAGCAGCTCCTTTCTATCAGGCCATATATGCCCTCCGCAAAAGCGCAGTCATTGTCGCAGTTCCTCCCACGGAAAGGTTCAAAGGTTTCTACTCAAACCTGTTCGTGGTCCCAAAAATGGACGGAACCATGCGCCCCATCCTAAATCTAAAGCTGTTGAACAAATTCATCAGAGTACGCCACTTCAGGATGGAATCCATCCGTTCAGTCATCGCTTCCCTGGAGAAAGAGGAATATCTTGCGTCCATCGACATCAAAGACGCATACCTTCACATACCAGTCTTCCCAAGTCACCAGCATTTTCTACGCTTTGCAATCGGAGAAGAACTTTTTCAGTTTACTGCTCTGCCCTTCGGTCTCGCCACTGCCCCCAGAGTGTTTACAAAGGTAATGGGGGCCGTCATGTCCATCCTACACTCTCGGGGAGTGGTAATCTTACCCTATCTGGAAGATCTTCTCGTCAAGGGCCCGTCCTATCGAACTTGTGCAGAGAGTGTCACTATTGCCATCGACACTGTCTCGCCTAGGATGGCTAGTGAACCTGGAAAAGTCCCCAGTCCCATCCCAGCGAATTTCCTTTTTGGGGATGATCCTGGACACTTACCAAGGGTTGGTATTTCTCCCTCCAGAGAAGATATCCTCCCTGTCTCGGGGAGTTCAACTGCTAATTTTTGCCTGGTCTCACTCCCTGCGTTTCACCATGCAGGTCTTGGGAAAAATGGTGGCATCCATCGAGGCAGTGCCATTTGCTCAATTTCACCTCCGTCCCCTCTAGCAGGTGCTGATTTCAGCCTGGGACAAGGATCCAGCCTCCCTGGATCAACGCTTTCGTCTGACAACCAGGATCAGACACTCCCTCAAGTGGTGGATGGTAAAGTCGTCACTGGATCAGGGAAGGTCCATCCTTCCGGTACACTGGCTGGTGGTTATCACCGACGCAAGTCTCCTCGGATGGGGAGCGATATTTTGTCACCACACGGCTCAGGGACGTTGGTCCACTCAGGAAGCCAACCTCCCAATCAATGTCCTCGAGATCCGTGCGATATGGCTAGCTCTTTACCCTTTCCATCACCTCTTGGCAGGTTGTCCCATTCGGATCCAATCAGACAACGCCACGGCCGTGGCGTACATCGCCAGGGAGGCACACGAAGCAGAAGAGCAATGCTCGAAGTGACGCACATTCTGCAATGGGCCGAGACTAACCACTCACTCATCTCGGCAGTTCACATTCCGGGAGTAGAAAATTGGGCGGCGGACTTTCTCAGTCGCCAGGGTATAGCTTCCGGAGAGTGGTCTCTTCATCCAGAAGTCTTCAGATTTGTCAGCGTTGGGGCACTCTGGACGTCGATCTCATGGCCTCCAGAGCAAACGCCAAAGTTACAGCGTACATAGCCAGGTCTCGCGACCCATTAGCCATCGGCTCCGATGCGCTGGTACTGCCATGGAGCCAGTTCCGTCTTCCCTACATCTTTCCTCCACTTCCGCTGATTCCTCGGGTCATCAGAAAAATCAAGGCGGAGGGCATCCCAGTAATCCTCGTCGCTCCGGATTGGCCACGACGAGCATGGTATGCGGAACTAGTACATCTAGTCGCCGACGTCCTTTGGCGGTTACCGAATCATCCAGACCTCCTCTCCAAGGGACCCATTTACCACCATAACTCGAGAGTCCTCAGTTTAACGGCCTGGCCATTGAATCCTGGATCCTAGCCCAGGCCGGTTTCTCACAACGAGTGGTCTCTACCATGATCAACGTTAGGAAGCCTGTTTCCATGCGCCTTTATCATCGTGTTTGGAAGACGTTCTTCTCATGGTGTAAAGATAACGGTCGGTCTCCTTTGGTGTTTTCCATCGTTGCCATTTTGGAGTTCCTTCAGGCAGGCTTAGACTCTGGCCTATCTCTGGCCTCTCTCAAAGGTGAAATTTCGGCTCTTTCCGTCCTGTTCCAACGACGGATAGCTTCCAAGCCGCAGGTTAAGACATTCATCCAAGGCATGTCCCATCTTGTCCCTCCATACAAGATGCCCTTGGAACCTTGGGATCTTATTTTGGTCTTCAGTGCCTTACAAGAGAACCCCTTTCGAGCCCATGCTTGAGGTTTCTCTCTCTCTTCTTTCATGGAAAGTTGCCTTTCTTGTGGCAATAACGTCCATCAGACTGGTCTCTGAACTGGCAGCTTTGTCTTGCAAACCTCCTTTTTTGATTTTCCACCAACACAATGTGGTGCTCAGGACGTCTCCGGCATTTTTGCCTAAGGTCGTCTCGGTTTTTCATCTGAATGAAGACATAGTTCTGCCTTCATTCTGTCCGTCCCCGGTCCATCGTACTGAGAAAGCTCTTCACACTTTAAACCTGGTCAGGGCCCTCAGGAGGTACATATCCAGAACAGCGCCTTTCCGCAAATCAGATACCCTGTTTGTGCTTCCGGAGGGACCCCGGAAAGGTCTGCCTGCTTCTAAGAGCACGATTGCCAGATGGATTCGTTCAGCGATCCAAGAAGCTTACCGTGTCAAAGATCAGCCTATCCCGGCGGGGAATAAGGCTCACTCCACTCGATCAGTGGGGGCTTCCTGGGCCATTCGGCACCAGGCTTCCGCTCAGCGAGTGTGCAGGGCTGTGACTTGGTCCAGTCTTCACACGTTTGCTAAGCATTACAACATTCATGCTTTAGCCTCTTCAGACGCGGCCCTTGGCAGACAAATTCTGCAATCGGCAGTTTCGCATCTGTAAGTCTGCCTTCTAGTAAGTCAACTAGTCTTTAAGGCATTGGGTGCGTGAGGTCTCACGCTGTGATGTTTTCCCACCCAGGGACTGCTTTAGGACGTCCCATGGTCTGTGTCCCCCAATGAGGCGATGGAGAAACAGGGATTTTTGTGAGTACTCACCGTAAAATCCTTTTCTCAGAGACGCTCATTTGGGGACACAGCACCCACCCTGTTTGGCCATTTGGCTTGTAGTTATTCTTGGTTTTGGCATATTGCACTTATGTTTGAGCTCCTACTGCTTTGGCACTGAACTGGTTCAGAACAGAGCCAGCAGAGGGTGTATACTGCTGAAGGAGGAGTTAACTTTTTTTTTGTGTATTTGCTTAGTGTCCTCCTAGTGGCAGCAGCATAACACCCATGGTCTGTGTCCCCCAATGAGCGTCTCGGAGAAAAGGATTTTACGGTGTGTACTCACAAAAATCCCTGTATTTCCTTTAGTGTTTCAGAAACCTAAAACAAGTTCTATGTTCACTTTATCAGAGTTCTAAATGTGGATTTTCCTTTCTCTGCAAGACCAATTGTGAACGTGTGAGTTGTTGATTATCTACAGCATCTAAAATGACAAAATGAATCTTTTTTTTCTATTTGACATTTCATAGAATGTGAAGGGATAATTGATTTTACCTATTTTTCTATTTCTTTAACAAAAAATCATAAACATGGTAATTCAACAAAGAATCCCAATGGACAGTGAATCGGCAAAAAAAAACTTTCTGTACCTCTCACCACAAGCTTGAATTTTACTTCATGCTAAATATTATTTATCATTCATTTACAAAGATGCATTATGCAGCTCTGCTAATACCTAATACAAGATGACAGAGCTGCTTCTAAAGGGTTGATCTTCACGAGGAGCTGCTTGTAAAAGGTTAATCTCCCTCTACATACACATACAGCCATAACACTATAGAGAAGGCTGTTAAAGGAGTAATTGTTGCAGCTTCTAGCTTGATTCTTCTCTTCACTGATGCTCAATTACACAAGTATCCATCTTGCAGAAATACATGAAGTATGAAGGAAGAAAAGGGTACAGACCTCACCTGTTTTTACAATGCTAAGCATGAACACACATCCTGGCCAAGAAGGCTCACACAGATGTCAAAATAGTAGAACGGGGAGAGTCAATTTTTGTCTCCCTTTCCTAAAGGGTCAGTTTTATATTATTGTCTTCTTTAACTTCATGAAGTTAATACAAAGGAAGTGTCCTTCCCTTGTATTAATGTTTCCAAAGTCAACAACAAAAGGGTCAAAATAGTGTGATCCTCAATATGAAAACCGATTTGACCTTCTAAAACAGTGGGCATCAATGGGAACGTTTTAAAGTTGAACTCACGCAGTATAGGTTTATTGTAGAAATTTCTGTGAATTAAATTCAGGTCAGTTTACTTTAATGGCATTGTTTCAGTTGGATGGACTAGTCCCACATTTCTGCAACAAATCTGCCATCTGTAAATTTACTCTAAAGGGAGCAAAAGGATAAGAAAAAGCAAGTGAAGAAGGGATATTCCGTTAGTAAGAAGATGCCGTAAAAAATCTATAATTTGTATGACTATTCAGTGTGCCTTTTACAAGGTACTTGCATAAAAAATAAACTACTACAAATGAATTTGAGATATTGTACTACTCTTTGAGAGATTTACTGTAGTCAGTTGCTCATGTAGGAAGTATTACATTAGGCAATCAAAAATTGTCCGTTTGACTTGGATCTTACTGTTTAACTACATTTAGTACTGGATGAAACCTTCAACAAACTGGCTTCTTGATGAGGTTGCCTTTGACTTCAAGTTAGCATGAAATTGGCCATTTAGCAATTTTCCATTTGATGACTAACTTGATGTATAGCTATTGTAGTCTTAGTTTCCCTTGAGTATATAGTGCAGTAGAGCTTCTATAAAGCAGTCATTTCCATCTTTCAGGAGCCAGATTTTATTGATGATATAGAAGAAAAAACACCTGTTAGCAATGAAGTAGAAATGGAGTCTGAGGAGCAGATTGCAGAGAGGAAAAGGAAGATGGTAAGTCGGGAAGATAGTGGCTAGTTAATGTCACTTGGCCTAAGTGATAGTTGCTCTTCCCATGCTGACTGTTGCTTCCTTTTAGCCTTCAGAACAAAATCATTTTAATGATTGCTTCCTTGTGTGCATCATTCTCTGATTAATGGCTTGCTTGGTGCATTCATTTCACTCAGCTCTTTTATTTGGTAAAATGATATGTTCCATATCTGTATTGTTTTTATGGTTACTTTGCTTCTATAAACAATGCTCAGAGATGGTGCTGGTTGGTGATATTTAAGAAAGCTTAAAAGAGCAGCTCATTTTTTTTTAAATTTTTTTTTTTACGATTTTATAGTTGCCAAATCTATCAAGATAAATAATCAAAGCATTTTTTTCTGACTGGCTGATATGAGTAATAATTTTGTCTTTATTTTTTATTATACGTTTTGTGTATTTCATGCCTAGTTATATATGCTTTGCTAATAAAATGTTTGCTGATAACCATGCTTTGTCTAAAATAACAGGGATGGTCAAATTATTATAGCCAAATCGGCTATACCGGTGCCATTGTGACTTTTGAGGGTCCTGGCAATGTGAACTTTATTAATTGATGGAAAACAATAGTAGCAAAGTTTAAGTTTTAGACACTATTGCTTCCTGACTTCTGAGAAACCTCATTATCATACTATTTTTCTGTTTTAATTTCTGAAATTCAAACAATTTTGAGGGTTTTCTGTAGTTGCAATATGAACAATTGCTGAACATACTTAATTTTTTTTACTTTCATCATGAAGCCTTTACTCAACTGTGCTTTGCTCCTCCAAGCAAACAATACGTATGCACATGCAGCTCTTTCAAGACAAGGCCCAGCATACCTTTTACTTAGGCAGTTCATACCTTTTGCTACTGCGAAATCAGCATGGATGTGCTAACAGGGCTGTGGAGTCGGTAAGCCACAGTTGCGACTCCGACTCCTGGATTTTATCAGGTTCCAACTCCAACTCCTTCATAAATGACCAGTTCGTAACAATAAATTTACTGTTGTAAAATATTAACATCGTGCTTATTCAGTTTCTCACCATCATATTATAAGTAATCAGACCACTTAGAGCAAAAAGTATATTTATTAGAATACAATTAGAATATAGCAAATAACTGTTATAAACTTTTCTAAACTCTTGTAAGTAAATATGCAATAAACACTGTTATGCAGTTAATAAGAAGAAATCTATAAATTTGTCCTCAGAAAAAGTATTGCCTCTGTCAGATCCTCCTTCATGGATGCCTTCAAATCTGATCTAATTATTTTGAGAGCAGAGAACAACCTCTGTACACTACCTTGGGTTGGTGGCAAAGCAGTAAGCACTCGGGCAACATCTCTGACAATGTCAGGATACAGAGGAATCGCTTGTTGCACTGTTATTTTTGATGAACGGTCAAATTTCTCAATTTCTTTTAGTGCACATGAAAAATTCTGCTGAAATGTACTGGCTGTGTTCTTTGATGGGGATGACTCTTCTATGCGGGAACGCTTTGCACGGTCCTTGTGATCCAAATATTTTTCGAAATTAAATTCTTCATCAGTTGATGAGGGTGAAGATGTGGCAGGACGACCAAATTCTTCTTGTTCCTCCTGACTGTTCTGCAACCCTTTCATCCTTACTGCTATTTCAAACAGAGCTTCTTTTCCTTTAGTTAGCTGTTGATCATCTAGAAGAATCCGATGCATTGGGTCTACATAAACAGCTGCCAAAAGAATGTTATTTTGTAAAAGTAGCTCCTCTGTCCGTTTCATTGATGTAGCAATGCCACTTGCAATTAACCCCTCCTCTTTGGGACAGGTGAAACATCAGGTTCTTCCACTCCTTTAAGAAAATACCTGGAGTTAAGTCCTCTGCTTGTAATTTTTTAGTCACTGTAAATGGGTGCTCTAGCAATTTTTCCAGCTCAGTCACCTGATTCCACTGACTTTCATTTAGCGTCAGTTGAGGGTTAGCCATGTCTACAAGAAAGGTTTTCCGTTCAACCAAGCGCTGAATCATTAAGTAAGTACTACCCCATCGTGTGGCTTGATCAATAATTGCCCCTTTTCCAGCACGTCTCTTCAAAATTGAGTCAACTTTAGGGGTTCTGGCAACAATAGCCAATTTTCTCACCTTGCCAATCAGTGCAGCAGCATGTCCTTCTTGCAGACTGTCTCTTATAGCCAGCTGTAGCGTATGCACAACACAGCGCATGTGATGAATGAAAGAACGTATTGACACAGTTTAAACAAGATCATCTAAACTATCATGTTGCTGTTCATCTGAAGCAACTTCAGTTTGCTCATCCGTTACAATACTGTGTTCCTCTATTTCAAACATTTCTGTGTCTATGGACACAGAATGTTCTTCTAGCTGCTGGTCACCATCAGTACTCTCATTCATTAGCTTAATAGTACTTATCATATTTGAAGCATTGTCAGTTACGACAGAAAGAACTTGCTCTTTTTTAAGTTCATAGTCTTGCAGAACCTTTTCCACCAAGACCTGGAGAAATTCACTGGTGTGATGAGCTTTGGTGTCTTTTACTGCCAATGTCTTGGTAACTACCGTATTTTTTTCGGACTATAAGACGCACCGGACCATAAGACGCACCCCAGATTTTCAGAAGGAAAATTGGGAAAAAAAAATAATGTGTCAAATGTCTTACAGTCCAATTTAGCTTACCAGCGAACGGATCAGCACAGGTAGAGGAGTGGTCACTGGGGTCGTTTGGTGCTGTAGTGGTGCTCTGTGGGGTGCTGTGTTCTGTGGGGTGGCTGTGTTCTGTGGGGTGGCTGTGTTCTGTGGGGTGGCTGTGTTCTGTGGGGTGGCTGTGTTCTGTGGGGTGGCTGTGTTCTGTGGGTTGGCTGGGCACTGTGGGGTGGCCATATACTCACAAATCCGTTGGCGGCGGCGGTCCCAATTCATCCTCCCTGTGCGGTGGTGGTGTCGGGGCAGCAGCAGGCCTCTGTGCAGCGTGGGGGGCTCCGCCGGCGTTCCGTCCCAGCCGGAAAGCCCCCCGCAGCTGCGACGCGGTGGCCCCTCCGGTGGCGGTCTCAATTCATCCTCCCTGTGCGGTGGTGGTGTCGGGGCAGCAAGCGGGCCTCTGTGCAGCGTGGGAGGCTCGGCCGGCGTTTAGTTCCTGCCGGAAAGCCCCCCACAGCTGCGACGCGGTGCCGTCCGGAAAGAAGTCGTCCGGAAAGATGGCCGCCGCTTGCTGAAGTTCAAATCTCGCCAACGAGATCTCTTCCCGAGATCTCGTTGGCGAGATTTGAACTTCAGCAAGCGGCGAGATCTCGTTGGCGAGATTTGAACTTCAGCAAGCGGCGGCCATCTTTCCGGAGGACTTCTTTCCGGACGGCACCGCGTCGCAGCTGCTGCGGGCTTTCCGGCAGGAACTAAACGCCGGCCGAGCCCCCCACGCTGCACAGAGGCCCGCTTGCTGCCCCGACACCACCACCCCACAGGGAGGATGAATTGGGACCCCACTGGAGGGGCCACTGCGTCGCAGCTGCGGGGGGGCTTTCCGGCTGGGACGGAACGCCGGCGGAGCCCCCCACGCTGCACAGAGGCCCGCTGCTGCCCCGACACCACCACCGCACAGGGAGGATGAATTGGGACCGCCGCCACCGGATTTTTAGGCATGTTGCGACTGTAAGACGCACCCCCATTTTCCCCCAAAATTTTGGGTGAAAAAAGTGCGTCTTATAGTCCGCAAAATACGGTATTTCATTTTTGTCACAAACAAATCAGACATTGATGGCAAAATAGTTCACTCTGTGATGTGTGCAGGCATCCATTTTAAGAAACAGAAAGCGTCCCTTGAGAGTTTTTTTTAAGTTCTTCCTTTTGTTTAAAAGCTTCTTCGATTACTAATTTTCTAATACTCTCTCTCTCCAGAGAAACACCAAGCTTGCGGGCCATTTCCCCATTCAGACACACAAAAGCTGGTCGTGAAAATAATGAAATAGGCACACTATCCTTTACAACAAGCTCTGTGATCTGTTTTTTAAATGTATCTACTGTCATTGTCACAGTAACTTTGTCACTGACAAAATATCTTGCAACTGATGGCTGCAAAGTTCTCTGCTCCTTTGTTTCGCTGGAAGAGCTGGGCACTGGTTCATTGGTTTGGATGCAGTCTTTCTCATCCACTGCTTTCAGTACTTCTGGATGAAAGCGCTTTAAATGTCTCTTTAGATTAGAAGCTCTGGTAGGAGCAATTTTATGTTTGCCTGAATATGCACTGATCTTGGCTTCACAGCATTTGTTTTCGTCTGGATCATTTGTCATACACTGACAGACATAATGTTTTCTATCTTGAGTGATGGTGAAATGTTCAAATACAGCTGATTTAATGTGACGCTTCTTTAACATTCTCAGGTTTTTAATTCTGCATTCACAATCCAAATGACAATTGTTTTTCCTAAAAACAATTGTACAAATTTATTGCCAGGTCGTACAACTGATCTAGTGGTCAGTATTACTGTTATTCCTCATGTACTCACAGTTAACTGATGAAAAGTTTGTTGAAAGGATAATACTTCTTACAGTCTTCCTCTTCTAAGTAGCAGCTGTGAGATGCTTGGAACACGCACACCTAGTAAACATCTAGTCTAGAGGAGGAGCTTTACTACTAAGAATTTGCAACACATTTTCACTTTCAGTTTCATACATTGTAAGTAGGGGGGTTGGGGCAGCATGAGGTTACCAAGTATAAGATTAGATAAGGGCGGAGAACAGTGACACACAAGAAGTAAAGGTACTGCCACACTAAACGCTCCCGCTAACGATCACGATAATGACGCATACTAATGCGATCGTTTTTGTGATCGTTTTGATGTCGCTAGTAGCTGCCAAACTTAACGATCTCGTCAACGACGCATAAGCGGTTAGCGATCTCGTTAACAACTTTTGCGGTCATTGTTATGTAAAAAACAGCGCACATCGTTAACAAAAGGTGCCAGATATAGCGCTCACCAGCGGGACGCCAACGATAAAAATACGGTCCAGAACGCTAGTGAACGATCAGCGAGATCACAGCAGGGGCCACGTCGTTGCTACATGCCACACACAACAACGTCACTAACGAGATCGCTAAATAGAGACGTTTTTTAGCAATCTCGTTAGCGTTCTTGTTTAGTGTGGCATACCCTTAAGAAATGTCTATCTCCAGCAGAACTGCTTATCACTGTTGTTCATAGTTTGATAGAACATATATATTTGAGTAACATTTATAAAATTCATATGAAAGTTCAATTATGAAATATTAATACATTTTTTTAAAGCTGGAGTCGGTACATTTCTACCGACTCCAACCAAAACTAACTCCGACTCCACGACTCCGACTCTACAGCCCTGTGTGCAAATGAGGTTGAAGAACTTTCAGCTTGTGGAAGATCTTATGTCTTTAACTCCAGCTCTATTCCATACCCATGGCTGGCTCCTTTTGCATAACTGAACTCTCCATTGCTTGAAGTCGCACTGCAAAGGGAGCTGTCAGTCATACTGGAAAAGGCAGCGCTGGGCGGGGAATACAGCCAGGAAGAGCTTTCACACATCCGAATATCAATACAAACACTGATTTCTCAGTAAGGGAGGAATGAACTGACTATGTAAAAATTGCTGGACTTGTCTTTAAAAAGAGTTACATGCACATATAAATTGCTGCAGGACAGATTGAAATCCTGTTGACAAATCTGTCATATTTGTTAGTTGTGCTGTAAATTTTCAGCAGGTTCAGTGTTTCTTTTGCAAATGTATGTAAATCCAGCCTCATACCGTGAAGGGTATATAGTTTTTCTCTGTCGCTTCATTGGGGGACACAGAGACCATGGGTGTATGCTGCTGCCACTAGGAGGCTGACACTATGCAAAAAAGTTGGCTCCTTCTCTGCAGTGTACACCCCACCGACTGGCACCAAGCTAATCCGTTTTAGCTTAGTGTCAGTAGGAGGTGGACACAGGTCTCTCCGGAGACCCATATCTACCTAATGTGCGTCGTTACTTTTCAGGTTTTTCGGAGGGATACAGTGTGAAAAGTCACTCCTGTAGTCCCACGCTGAGACTATGAGTACGGCATGTACTGCCACCCCGTTTACTCATATGTCTGTCTATTGCAGACCCCCCACCTTAATCCCTATCACGGACGAGTGTTTAGGTGATCAGGGTGAAGCAGAATACCCGGGCCTGCCTTCGTCTCCCTCCTCCTCGCCCACCAGAGCCTGTGGATGAGGAGACGCGGACGTCCCCACAACCAACTCCGGACGTCCAAATTTTTTTCTACTCAGAGGTACTGTCCCTCTTTCTCAACAGGACGGAAGATAGAAGATAAGGAAGAAGAATAGATGCTGGCCCGCTCCGCTGCGTCGCGGCTCTCTCCAGGGGTGCCCTCCTCCCCCTTTGTTTTTTCGGGGCCCCCCCATACGGCGCTTATCTCGGCGTCTCTTCATTTGGGCCACCTCCGCAGCCTTAAATTGTTAGCCTTCTCCACCGGGTGCCGCGGCGATTCATTTGGGGGGCTTGTTACAGGGGATCGGCGTCCCCCAGCGCCAACCCCCCTATCCCGGCGGCCGCAGCCTCAAATTTAGGTCCCAGGTTCAGTCCGGGCCTACTTCCTACCCGCTCCTCAGGCTTCCCGGCGGGCTCCTTTCCCGCCCGTCCTTGCTCCGCCCACCGTCCTCAGCGTTCTTGGTCTGCAGCCGTCGCCATATTGCCCTCTCCAGGGCTCTGCCTCCGACACCGCCCATCCTGAATCTACTAGGACGGCGTCCTCTTCAGCCAGCCGGGTCCTCAGCTAGCTCTGCAAAGTGGGAGAATCCGATCGCTGGCTCCTGGTACCTTTTGCAGAACGACTTCTACAGACATCTTCCATCGTCTCCGGGCACAGCACACAGGTTCCGTGAGTAAGCTCAGCACTGCAGAGCTGACACTCTCCTCTGTCTTTTCTCTGTCCCCCAACCTTCTGGCACCGGTTAGTGGGACTGCTCTACCATGCCTAAGCATATGGGAGAACCTGCTCGTCATCCACCTTCCTCTTCCTCCTCCATTCTGGTTAGGCACTTCGTGTGCTCTTCTTGTAATGGCAGACTCCCTTCAGGTCCGTCATATCCCCTTTGCCAGGCCTGCAGCGACCCCACGGGACCCACCCAGGAGCCCCCCTCTGATCCAGGTGATTCTGAGACCCCTACGCCCCAGTGGGCAGCGTCTCTGTCACAATCTGTAGTGGACCTCACCAGGGTGTCTCAGACCCAGTGTCCGTACTAAACAGATTGCCCCTCTCAGCACCCGCAGTCGCTAGCGGGTCTCAAGACTCCCTTTCCGGTCCGTCCAACCCAAGCCATAAGAAACCCAGACTGGAGCACCGTTCTAGGTCCTCTTCTCGCTCCATCTCTCCAGAAGACCCTGCACGGCGTGATCCCTCCCTAGCGCCCTCCTCCCCGGAATCAGGCGAGGAGTCTCCGGACGCGCTTTCGGAGGATGAGTCGGACCTGGATTCAGATCAGGCCTCCGGCATGACGGACATGGTGCAGAGTCTGATTGTGGCTGTCAATCAGACCTTAGGCATCAAGGATACCTCTACGGAATCCGCAGAACAGGCGGTTTCGTTCAGACGGTCCAAACCACCTTCCAAGGTTTTTAACCCTCACACTGAGTTCACGGACATACTCAAGAGGGAGAGGGAGAATCCGACCAGGCGCTTTCAAAGAGGGAAGCACCTCGGCATCTTATATCCTTTTTCCCCGGAGCTTACCACGAATTGGACGATTTCTCCTTCAGTGGACCCACCGGTCTCCAGACTGTCCACCAATACGGTCCTTCCTCTTGCTAGCGCTGCTTCCCTAAAGGACGCCAACAATAGGATTCTAGAATCACTGGCAAAGTCAGTCTTTGAGGCGGCCGCTTCTGCCTTATGCCCGGCTTTTTCGTCCACTTGGGTCTCAAAGGCTATAGCCAGATAAGCCAAACAACTCCGTAAGGGTATCTTGGCCGGAGCACCTTCCAGGCAGCTGGCGGAGCTCGCAGACCAAATTTCCCAGGCTGGGCAATATGTAGTTTCTGCCTCCCTGGATGCAGCATCCTGCGCGCCGCAGGCATCCATCAATACCGTGGCCATCCAGAGGAACATCTGTCTCAAAGCATGGCAGGCTGATCTTTCGTCAAAAAAGTCGCTCACAGGTCTCCCTTTTCAGGAAGAGCATCTGTTCGGCGCCAGGTTGGATCAGATCATTAAGGACGCAACGGGAGGCACGAGCTCCCTCCTCCCTCAGTCAAAGCCTCACAGACCCGTCCAAAGAAGGCAGTTCCGCTCCTTTCGGCCTTTTCGCTGTTTTCCGGTGTCAGAGGATTCCTCCAGTCAACGTAGGCCGCAGAATCGCCAGGTTAAGAAGAAGGCTTCCTTTCGGCCCACCCCCTCCTGGCGTTCCAATAACTCTCAGGGTAGATCCACCGGACCAAGACCTGGCAGATCTTCCTCGGCATGACTCGGCCCCAGAGCCCAGCGTTCCTCCCAAGCTCGGCGGTCGTCTCCTGCTGTTCAGGGACGTGTGGCTCGACTTGGTGGAGGACGCTTGGGTCAGGGAGGTTGTATCCTCGGGATACAAAATAGAGTTCACTTCCCGCCCAAGAGATCGATTCTTCGAATCCCGCCCCCCAAGGGATCCTTCTCTGGTCTCGGGTTTCTTTGCATCCATCGATTCCCTTCTCAATGCTGGAGTTATCGTCCCCGTTCCAGAGCGAGAACGCTTCACAGGTTTTTATTCAAACCTGTTTTTTGTGCCAAAGAAAGGCGGCAAGGTTTTTCCCATCCTCGACCTCAAGTTGCTGAACAGGAGGGTTCGCCTGCGTCACTTCAGGATGGAGTCTCTTCGTTCAGTAATATCGTCAATGGACTCACAGGAATTTCTGTGTTCCATAGACATCCAAGACGCCTACCTCCACGTCCCAATTTGCCCAGCTCATCAGAGGTTCTTGCGTTTCTCAGTTCAGCAGAACCATTTTCAGTTTGTCGCCCTGCCCTTCGGCCTTGCAACCGCTCCCAGGGTCTTCACCAAGATCATGGCGGCATTGATGGCCATCTTGAGGATTTGAGGACTGGTTCTTATTGCTTACCTCGACGACATTCTCATCAAGGCCCCGTCCCTCCCCCAGGCTCAAGAAAGCCTGTCCATCGTTCTCGACACCCTGGCCCGATTCGGGTGGATCGTCAACAGGAAAAAGTCCTGCCTTGTTCCCTCTCAGCGCCTGATCTTCTTGGGCATGCTGTTTGATACCCGACAGGCAAAAGTCTTTCTCACCAAGGAGAAAAGAGCAATCCTCCAGCAGGGAGTTCGGTCTCTGCAGGGCCCTCAGCTTCCTTCCTTCCGGTCAGCGATGAGGGTGCTAGGCAGAATGGTTGCGGCCTCAGAGGCAATTCCATTTGCTCAGTTCCACTTGAGACCTCTTCAGCGGGCTATCCTGTCTCAGTGGGACAGGTCCGTCAGATCGTTGGATTGTCCGCTTCGTCTCCCTCTCAGGGTCAAGCAGTCTCTCAACTGGTGGCTTTCATCCCCCCTCATCCTCCAGGGCCGGTCCTTCCTGCCAGTCCACTGGCAGATCATAACGACGGATGCAAGCCTTCTGGGCTGGGGGGCAGATTTTCGACACCTGGCGGCTCAGGGTCGCTGGTCAGCACAGGAATCTTCCCTACCGATCAACATCCTTGAAATCAGGGCCATCTTTCTCTCTCTCCGTCACTGGGAATCGCTTCTCAGGGGCCGGCCAGTCAGAATTCAGACGGACAATGCCACGGCTGTGGCGTACGTCAATCACCAGGGAGGGACCAGAAGTTCTCTGGCAATGGCCGAAGGATCCAAGATCCTCCTTTGGGCGGAGGCGACGGTTCCGGCAATATCCGCGGTGCATATCCCCAGTGTGGACAACTGGGCCGCCGACTTCCTCAGCCGCGAGGGTCTCGCGGCAGGAGAATGGTCCCTGCATCCGGACGTCTTCCATCAGATCTGCCTTCGATGGGGGACCCCGGATATGGACCTCATGGCGTTCCGGCTCAACAGGAAAGTTCCGCTGTTCGTCTCCAGGTCCCGTGATCCTCTTGCGTTGGACGTAGACGCTCTGGCCATTCCCTGGGCGCAGTTCACTCTCCCATACCTATTCCTGCCGCTTCCCCTTCTTCCCAGATTGCTGAAGAAGATCAAGGCGGAAGGGGTGCCGGTCATTCTGATCGCCCCAGATTGGCCCAGGAGGTCCTGGTTCGCAGACATCGTCAATCTCCTGGCGGACGCCCCCTAGAGACTCCCAGGCAGGCCAGATCTCTCTCTCTCTCTCTCTCGTCAGGTCAGGTCATTCGTACCTGCATTTTCCACATAGAAATTTTATCTTTCCGGGTTGAAAAGGTCAGAACGGATTCGGCAACAAAACTGATCAGTTGCATCACTTTTTTTTAAATCAGCGCCGGATCCGTCCTATCAGGCATAGGACGGATTATGCCTGACACAAAAGACTGATGTGTGAAAGTAGCCTTACCGGGTTAAGAACAGATTGCCCCCCCCCCCCCCCCCCGGGTTAAGGCTCACTCCACCCGGGCATAGGCGCTTCCTGGGCAGTTCACCACGGGGCATCCGCCCTGCAACTTTGCAAAGCGGCAACCTGGTCTTCCATCCACACATTTGCCAAATTTTACAAGGTCCACACCTACGCTTCGGCGGACGCCAGCCTAGGCAGAAGGATCTTGCAGGCGGCATTCGGGACTTTGCCGACCTGAATGGAGTTTCTTGCCATTTTTCTCCCACCCCAGGGACTGCTTTGGGACGTCCATGGTCTCTGTGTCCCCCAATGAAGCAATAGAGAAAACAGGATTTTGGTACTTACTGTAAAATCTGTTTCTCGGAGCGCTCATTGGGGACACAGCACCCTCCCATATGTTTACAACTCTTGTTCTTTCTTTCGATTGTTATTGTTATGATTGAGTTGTTTGTTTGTTGTTTGGTTCTGTCACGTTCTTCTCCTACTGCTTTCTCACTAACTGATTAGCTTGGTGCCAGTCGGTGGGGTGTACACTGCAGAGTGTACACTATGCATAGTGTCAGCCTCCTAGTGGCAGCAGCATACACGCATGGTCTCTGTGTCCCCCCAATGAGCGCTCCGAGAAACAGATTTTACGGTAAGTACCAAAATCCTGTTTTTATGGAAACACCTAATGAATGGAGATCGATCTATATAAACATCTATATATCATACTGTAGTAGAACATGTATGACTGTTCTTCAGAAACAATGTACTTCGCCATCTTTCTATTCTTATGTGGAAAGCATAGGTTCTATTTTCATTTATATAAATATATATATATCTCCATCTCTGATATCAATATTTTTTTTTTTTTAATATTTTTATATATAGACTAGAGAAGAAAGGAAAATGGAAGCTATTCTTCAAGCATTTGCTAGACTGGAGAAGCGTGAGAAAAGAAGAGAACAGGCTTTAGAGCGAATTGGCACATCTAAAACTGATGTCAAACCTGACACAAAAGATGTTCAAGTTCTCAATGACCTGAACTCCCTCAGGTAAATTTGTCTATGCAGAAATCTTATTTACAGTGTTTTCAAGGAAATAATATACCTTTATAATTTTAGTATGAAACTGAATGCTCAAATCTATTTATCACAATAACGAACAGCTTTTGGGGGTATGTTATGCAAACCCTCCTATTTTTCCCCTTTTTCACTTTCGTCAGTTTCTTTGGAAATGGTGCACATTCCCAAGGTTTAGCATTATTTTATTTTTTTTTCTTTAACCCTCTTTTACAATAAAGTGCCAGCGTATAGTTAGTATGCATACAACGTATAGGAGCATGTTCACACACCATTAAACAGACAAAGCCCAGGAAACAAGATAAGCAGAAACCCTGCTGTAAGTAAAAAAAAAAAAGTACATATAAATAGCATAGAGTACTTCGTAAAAAGAGTAAAAGATATTCCACAGCACAAGGTACCCCAAATCGGGACAGCCTCTAATTTTAAACCTTTGCATTTGTCCAAAATGTCCTCAGTGTGAATAAGTGCAGAACAGCACTGAGGACCCACTGTGGACACTGAGCAATGGGGAAGATATGTAATGCCCAGCTTAAATAACTGGAGGCATACCTTGTTTGTACTAATTTAAGAAAAAGCTTGAAAATAAGACAAAATATAAGCGGCATGCACACAATGTAGAGTAGCATGTTCACACTGAAACTAAAAGATAAAGCTAAGATGAAAACAAAATGAGCAATACCTGCTGTGAGTTGTTAAAATGTTATAGTAAATATACACTGCTCAAAAAATAAAGGGAACACTCAACACATCCTAGATGTAAATGAATGAAATATTCTCATTGAATCCTTTGTTGTGTACAAAGTTGAATGTGCTGTCAACATAATCACACAAAAATGATCTATGGAAAACAAATTTTTTAACCAATGGAGGCCTGGATTTGGAGAGACCCCCAAAATGAAAGTGGAAACAAGTCAAAATGAAAATCAAAACAAGACAAAATTAAAGTGGAAACAAGTCAAAGTGATGCTCTGTATTGTGTGTGGCCTCCACGTATATGTATGACCTCCCTACAATACCTGGGCAAGCTCCTGATGAGGCAGCAGATGGTCTCCTGAGGGATCTCCTCCCAGACCTGGACTGAAGCATCCGTCAACTCCTGGACAGCTTGTGGTGCAACGTGACGATGGATGGAGCGAGGCATGCCGTCCCAGATGTGCTCAATCGGATTCAGGTCTGGCGAATGGGCAGACCAGTCCATAGCTTCAATGCCTTCATCTTGCAGGAACTGCTGACACACTCCAGCCACATGAGGTCTGGCATTGTCCTGCATTAGGAGGAACCCAGGGCTAACCGCACCAGCATGTGGTCTCACAGGGGGTCTTAGGATCTCATCTTGGTACCTAAAATGGCAGTCAGGCTACCTCTGGCGAGCAAATGGAGGGCTGTGTGGCCCTCCAAAGAAATGCCTCCCTTCACCATTACTGACCCACTGCCAATCTGGTCATACTGAAGGATGTTGCAGGCAGCAGATCGCTCTCCACGGTGTCTCCAGACTCTGTCACATGTGCTGAGTGTGAACCTACTGCCTGCAAAATCCTTCAGCATGACCGGTTTTGCAGTGGGTCAGTAATGGTGAGGGGTGGCATTGCTTTGGAGGGCCACACAGCCCTCCATGTGCTCGCCAGAGGTAGCCTGACTGCCATTAGGTACCGAGATGAGATCCTCAGACCCCCTTGTGAGACCATATGCTGGTGTGGTTGGCCCTGGGTTCCTCCTAATGCAGGACAATGCCAGACCTCATGTGGCTGGAGTGTGTCAGCAGTTCCTGCAAGATGAAGGCATTGAAGCTATGGACTGGTCTGCCCATTCCACAGACCTGAATCCAATTGAGCATATCTGGGACAGCATGTCTAGCTCCATCCACCAACGTCACGTTGCACCACAGGCTGTCCAGAAGTTGATGGATGCTTCAGTCCAGGTCTGGGAGGAGATCCCTCAGCAGACCATCTGCCACCTCATCTGGAGCATGCCCAGGTGTTGTAGGGAGGTCATACAGGCATGTGGAGGCCACACACAATACTGAGCATCATTTTGACTTGTTTCCACTTTAATTTTGGGGGTCTCTCCAAATCCAGGCCTCCATTGGTTCAAAAATTTGTTTTCCATTGATGATTTTTGTGTGATTATGTTGTCAGGACATTAAACTTTGTACACAGAAAAGTATTCAATGAGAATATTTCATTCATTTAGATCTAGGATGTGTTATTTGAGTGCTCCCTTTATTTTTTTGTGCAGTGTATATAACATAGGGTACTTGGTAAACATTTTTTTTTTTTTTTTTTATCAAGTGTAATAGCTATACCACCGTGTCAAGATATACCCATACCGGGACAGTTCTATACTGTCTCTAATATTACAACCTTACTATGTGTAAAGTGGCCTTCCTTTCTTTCAGCTGTGCGCTTCATTTATATAGCCTACCATGGCTGGGTATCCACAGTCAGGCTCTGGTCCTGCTCTGCCCTTATTCACATTAAAGGGAACCTGTCAGCTGTTTTGCCGCTATAAGATGCGGCCACTGCCTTTCAGAGCTTATCTTCAGCATTCTATAATGCTGCAGATAAGCCCCGATCCGACCTGCAAGATAAGAAAAGTAAGTTTCATCATGCTCACCCAGGGAGGGTGGTCCGGTCTGATGGGTGTCGCAGGTCCGGTTCCGGTGCCTCCATCTTCTTATAAACAGCTGACGTGCCCGCAATAGGCGTGAGCGGAATCGCCATCCGCGCCTATTAACTAGTTAAATCCCGCTGTCAAAGCTGACAGCGGGCATTTAACTAGAGCTCCCGGCCGCCAGGCCGGAAGTGAGCGCATCGCCGACCCCCGTCACGTGATCAGTGGTCGGCGATGCATTGCCTTGATAACCAGACGTCTCATAGAGACCTCTATGGTTGTTGCCTGCACATTACTGATGCTCACAGCAATGGCGCTCACAGCAATGCAATAAATCTGCTACATATGGGCAATCTGCTCATCGCCCATATGTAGCAGAGGCGATCGAGTTGTGCATGCTTCTAGCCTCCCATGGAGGCTATTGAAGCATGCCAAAAGTAAAAAAAAAAATAAAAAAAAGTTTAAAAATTTAAAAAAAAATTAAAAAAAAACCCTAAAAGTTCAAATCACCACCTTTTGCCCCAATCGAAATAAAACAATAAAAAAAAATCACAGATACATATTAGGTATCGCCGCTTTCAGAATCGCCCGATCTATCAATAAAAAAAAAAGGATTAACCCGATCGCTACATGGCGTTGCGAGAAAAAAATTCAAAATGCCAGCATTACGTTTTTTTGGGTGCCGCGTAATTGCATTAAAACGCAATAATAGGCGATCAAAATAACGTATTTGCCCAAATGTTGCATCATTTAAAACGTCAGCTCGGTGCGCAAAAAATAAGCCCTCACCCGACCCCAGATCACGAAAAATGGAGACGCTACGGGTCTCGGAAAATGGTGCAATTTTTTATTTTTTTTTATAGCAAACTTTTGGAATTTTTTTTTCACCACTTAGATAAAAGAGAACCTAGACATGTTTGGTGTCTATAAACTCGTAATGACCTGGAGAATCATAATGGCAGGTGCATTTAGTGAACCTAGCAAAAAAGCCAAGCCAAAAACAAGTGTGGGATTGCACTTTTTTTTGCAATTTCACCGCAGTTGTAATTTTTTTCCCGTTTTCGAGTACATAACATGGTAAAACCAATGGTGTCGTTCAAAAGCACAACTCTTCCCGCAAATAATAAGCCCTCACATGGCCATATTGACGGAAAAATAAAAAAGTTAAGGCTCTGGAAAGAAGGGTAGCGAAAAACCGGGGAAAAAAAAAAAACCCTACGGGAGTGAAGGGGTTAATGACTGGGCATTTTTGTTTTTGTGTTTTTACCTGATCTTGTTGAGGTTGGCAAAGCAGAAGACAGACGGTAGTAAAACCGCTTCTGTCATCTCCCCAGGGTCACTGGCTATGTCTGGCAGCCAGGGACAGGTCCTGTTCTTGCTAGATTGCTGGAACTTTAACACTGTATTTTGACCAAAATAGCAACCAATACCTCATGCATAATGTTACATAATATTATATCATACATCATTTACATACATATTGTATTCTATTTTGCACTACACCTGTGACTGATTCCTTATACAAACCTTATCCATGTAAAATTCTAATACTAGCCATCCCCCTCCATGAATTGGTAGGTTTGTGAGTTGTTTCATCAGTATTTTGCACCTGTATTGCAAAATGCTACAATATGTTATTGGGGAGTGCAAGATAAGCATCTGTAAAACGCTCCTCTTACATCTACTAGCTCTGGCTGATGGCACTTAGTACATAATACTGAGAAACATCTTATTTAATTAAAGGGGTGTTCTCAAGTTTAAAAGTTATTCCCTATCCACTTTCAGATCGCTGGGTGGCTGACCGCCATGGCCCAAGCCAAACCCGGGAATCGAGGCTCTGAAGAGCCCTGACTGAATGGAAAGGAGGTCGATCTTGCGCACTACTTCTCCATTCATTCTTAATTGGAGTACTGGAGATTGCTGAGCAGCAGCGCTCAGCTGATCTTTGTACTTCTCTTAGAATGAATGGAGTGACAGTGCGTATGATCAATCTCCGCTCCATTCAGCCTTTCCGGTTCACAGGATTAGTGGGGCCACTGTCAAAGCCCAGCAATCAAAGTTATACCCTATCAATTGGATAGAAAATAATGTTCAAAATTGAATACCCCTTGTAAGATAAGAGATTTTTCTCCTACATTTACACCAGAAAGCAGTGAGAATATTCTGAATGGGGAAGAGAACTCCGTAATACACTGAATCCATGTATATGATACTTTTGTGTATAAAATAGGATTCTTATTTAAAAAAAAAAAAAATGAAATAAGTTAGAAGACCAACCAAGATTACGTTATATACCCGTAGTTCCTTCTAACGCTGTAAAATGATTAATGTTTTAATTAATGCCATGCCTTAAAATTAAACTTCTTATGCAGGCCTACTTTTAACTTTTCAATCTGCTAGGAACCAGTAAAAGAGGAGCCTGTCAGCAAGCCTACACCTGCCAAAATTAATCGCACCAAGCAAAGAAAAAGCTTTACTAGAAGCAGAACTCATATTGGTCAACAGCGCCGCCGGCACAGAACTATCAGCACCTGCTCAGATGTACAGCCATCCTCCCCAGATGTAGAGGTCACCCCTCCGCAAGTAGAATCGGAGCCTAGCACACTTGTAGAAGAGCCTGTCAATGAGAGCACTACTACACCGGTAGTGTTGGCTGCTGTTGAGACAGAGGAGGTTCCAGAAACTGAATTACCTGTGCCAGCCAAATGTTCCACAAAATACCCAAAAACTAAGAAGGTATGATTACTTGGTGAGAAATTAGTCAATAGACTGCTGGTCCTTTCCTCATCACTTTCTTATAATTTGTGATCTAGTGCATTAGTCTGCAAACAGAAGTAAATTTAAAAAAATATAGCCCCCTATCCCCTTTTTATTTTTTCGTATGAATATACTTTTATTTCTTACATTCAAGAGTGACTTTTGTGATGTATTGATCCAACATCACAAACTTTATGCAAGTGAATTTCTCATGGTTTTTAATGGTTCGTTATGTTAAAATGCCAATTTTATTTGTTCTAAAGATGATTTGTCACCAGGTTTATGCAGTCTAATTTAATGCCCGCATTAGTAGAGACAGACATCCTTATTTCTGTTCTGGGTCCCCTACTGGGCTTCTTGCTTGTAGTTCTTGAAGCAAGTTTCACACATCTGTGTTTCACTGAGTGCACAGACCGGCCACAGGTAGCCTGACCCAGACATGATGGCCTCATGTATTCTTATATGGCTAAGTTTGGGTCAGGAGACTTGGACTACGAATTGTTATGTGAAAACTGGTCTTAAACAGTGTTTTATGTGCAGCTTCTCTGATCGACCTCATTGAGCTTTTTCTCAATATTTTTGACCATTAGATATCCACCATCTATTGTCAGTTTTTCCTATGCACATTGTAGGCCCAAAACTGTCAGTCGTACAGGCAGGGATTGTTTATTTTTATTTTACGTTCTTATATAGCACCATTTATTCCACAGCATTTTACAGACAGCAGGTTTAAGACAGATCTTAAATCAAAGGACTATCAGAGCTGCAAATCCAATATTTATAAAAACTATACAGCAAGAAGCCTGATAAGTGACACACCGCTGTAATCTGGTTCTCTGCCATTATTTTATGATGCCCTTAGATTTAGAAGCATAAACCTAGTGACCTACCTATTCCTTATAATGGCAGAACATGTTGATTTTGTGTGTAGGTTGATCACTTGCAAACTTAGCTATTTTTATGAAATTGTAGCACATGGCATGCCTTTCTACTTGTTTGCCATTTAAGCATGTGTCTTATGAATAATGCTTACATTGCCATTCTGTTTGCAGTCTTGCGTAAACACTTGTGTGGCACTTCAAAAATGGAAGGACACTCTTTTTACAGTATGTATCAAAGGCAGTCTTGTGAATTATCTTCCCACACAAGTATTTTATGCTGTGTCCTTAAAATGTTTTACACTGCTTTTAACTATATAGATGCGGAATTCAGATATTTTTCCATTATTTGTGTCAGATTTTGTCAATATTTGGCAGTGTGAATGGATCATTTTATGTCTTTCAAAGGATTATTGTTCCCACATGACATGGGATACTTAAAATTTTGTGAAACATATGTTTTATAAAGGGCTGATTATGAAGAGCGGGATAATACTACATTCATAAATCTATTATCTAGTAAAACAGCAGTTCTCCATGACCCAAGGCTTGTGGCATCATAAATGAGGATGTGTATAATGTTAGACATTCTCTCCATGTCTGGAGTTTAAATAAAGCTGCAGCCTACTTCTGTACCTGTGGAAGGAAACAGTTGTCTGTAATTGTCACCTATTGTGATGGCTATAGCCATCAACTATTAATATTTTCACAGAAGTATATCCACTGTTTTCGAGAGATGACAATTTAAAGGAACCTTCCAGGGAGGAGGGAGGGGTTATAAAGGAATTAGATCAGCAGGTTTTTGATATCTCATCTAAGAGTAGCATAATGTAGGCAGAGACCCTGAATCGAACAATGTATCATTTCGTTTACTGGGTGCAGCAGTTTTGACACAACTAGAGTTCTTAGATGAAGAGCTGAGAAAGCCAGCCGCACCAGCCTCTGTATGTACATAGTCTGTTAACAGTCAGCTGCTTATCGCAGAAGACGGCGTGTGGGACCAAGGCTCATGCACTGCTGTAGTCCAGGCAATGATCATGTCCTAATGATAAAACATTAATTGTAAGTAAACAGCACAAAGCCTAATGACAGATAGTAGAAATCTGTTTAAACCCCTACCTCATGCTGTCCTTGGATTACATAGCACATTACTTAGCAAAATGCCTGCTGACAGATTCCCTTTAAGTCATTTTCCCACCAAATTGTGGCTATAAGTAGACTCAGAATTTCACTGGCGGTTTGACTAAGCGGACTTAAAAAGTGTTGATGCAGTATTAACTGCTTTTTCCAAAATACCTGCAGCCTGTAAACTCCTGTAATTTCAATTTAAATCACATGACACTGATAATTTGACAGTGTTTTTTATCAAACATTTCAAGCCAAGTAGCCCACAAAATGTTTCGACCGCACCATAAGGACAGAAAACTTTTGCCTACTGCCTTACCTATTTAGAACACGTCCATGGTAATCAATAGACCACAGTAGCAATTGTAGCTGTTTTAATCCATACATTTGTTTGCGGACCACATTTGCTGTTCCCCAGAATATTCGCATACATATCCTCCTCAATATTAGAACAGCTGTCAGTATAATCACATTCATAGGCTCCACTAGTATCACAGCCATTGCCCCTTCAGTATAATAGCACCAAAGTGTAAACACATCCATAACGCTTGCAGTATAATAGCCTATCTGCTCCCACAGTATTATCGCATCCGTAGCCGCTTCACGATGAGATTTTGCCCACCACCGCAGACTACCTGCATTGCAAGTCCAGTAGATGTGCTGTACACCTCTGTTGTAGGCTGCATAGAGGTAAAACTTATTTTAGAAAAAAACATTTTAGCAAGCTTTACTTCTTAACCCTGGAACTTACTGCAGGTTGAAAAATATTGATTTGAGTGACTAATTTTCATTGTATGATGGTCACATTTTTTGTACATTTAAAACAAAAATGAAACAAGTTTGTCAGAGTATGGGTGGAATTCCATAAATAGGTGAGAATGCAGATATTTAAACTGAATGGAGAAGTGTAGTGTATTTGTGTACCATGTAATATATATACTCCATATTTATTATGTGCATGTTTTTGTTTAGAGTTTTTGGTAAAATATTCTGTCTATAGCATTGTTGTTTTTTTTTTTTTTTTTTCAATCGAATAACGGAAATAAGAAATTTTGTACATGAACAGCATTTATTTTAGTATATCTAACAGACATTATGTGAACGTTCTGTGTGGGTTTTTTTTTTTCTCTGTATGGGTGTAACCTGACTCTTCCCGTCAGATAAATGTCCGGAGTGTAGGATCTGGGATTTCTTTTTGTTCTGTGGGATATAAACTGCTGCCAGAGCAGCTGGCAGTGGCTCTTTCATAGGTGCGACTGTGTTTTCTGTGTATGGAGTAGTCAGGGGAGATGGTCTTCTGCCAAACAAATCTAGTGTCTATGTGGGGTTTTAGATTTAAAGTTAAAGGGATTGTGCAACATAAGTAAAACAACCAGCCCCTTCATATCTATGTGCTGTCCAGTATTGGTGACTCAGTCCAAGTCTAGGGCTACTCCCTTTATTTGGTATTGTTAGGTTCAGGAGGGTTTTCTTTTTTTCTTCTTAGTCTCTTAGAAGACACAGCAAAGACTCTAGAAACAAAATGGCAAAAACAAAACAGGACTTTACAATCCTCCCCATTGTTCCAGTGCATATGCCCCATTGTTTTTTGTTTATAAGGTGCCAACACTAAAATACCATACTTACTAGCATTGTTGTGTGATGGTGACATTAGTACAGCACATGAAGCATTGGATTAAAGGGAACCTATCACCAGTTTTAAGGCATAGCTGCTAAAAATATCGCCTTAAGCGTCAGCTATGCATTCCCTGCATCCTTATAGAACCCCCTGACTCCCCTTGTGTACCGGAACCACGTTTGCCAGCACATGTGCACTTATGTTTTTCTGCTTTGCCCGCAGTTGGGCAAAGCATACTGCGCAGGCGCAAAAGGCTATATTTCTGAGCAGGCGCGAGATGTCGCAAGAGGCGTTATCTATGATGTATGATGGCGACCAACAGCCGATGGGCGTGATGTAGAGACCCGAAACCACGCCCATTGGACCGGACTGAGAAATTACCATACAGCCTGGGACACATTAAAAAACGTTTTTGTGAGTATACAAGGAGATTCAGGGGGTTCTGTAAGAATCGCTTAATAGGGCGATATTTTTAGCTGCTATGCCTTAAAACTGGTGACAGGTTCCCTTTAAGCTTTATCAGTGGGGGGATTCAAGAGCTAGTAATGTTATTTTGTTATGCAAAAGCATTTATCTCTCTTTGGAGGGGAAGAAATTGACGCCCTCTTAAAGATTTTTTGTTTCCCCCACCACCCCCAAGACATTTTGTTAAAACCTCCGTTTTTAAATAGTAAAGTAACTATTATGTATTGCACATGCTGAGAGTTAGTGTTACAAGACTGAAAGAGAATTCTAGAATCTACCTGATATATACAAAATATTAATGCAATGGTAAAAAATGTTTTATTTTGTTATTTCTAGCACTTGGTTAATGAATGGTTAAGTGAGAAGCATGAGAAATCTTGTAAACATGGAGAATTATTTTTGGAAAAACCTCTACGGATAACAACAGATCCAGAAGTCCTTGCCACACAGTTGAATTCACTGCCGGGTCTCATTTATAGTCCACACATGTATACCACGCCAAAGCACTATATTCGATTTACTTCACCTTTTCTTTCTGAAAAGAAGAAGAAAAAAGATGAAGAGAACCTTACTAGTTGCTGCAAAAAGGTATAAACTCAAATGTATTAAACATTTTTTGAAATGCTTTTTGCAGTCAATCTTTAATTTCATGGATGTTTTTTTTTTTTTTTCTTTAGCGTTGGCTCAAACAAGCTATGGAAGAGGAACATTCGGCACCTTTGAATCCATTTGATTCCTTAGCCCTAGAAGGATCTCAGAGTCCGAATACATTTGCTGAAAATAAGTGCCATTTAGTAATGAATGGTAGCTGTCCTTTAGCAGGTGAGAAACTCTTGAGCAAGTCGCCTTAATTTAAAATAAAAAGGTTTTGTTTTGGTTTATTTTTTTTAAATTTAGTAGTAGGACAGCTATAGTCTAAAACTATATTCAGATCATCCAGAAGTGACTTTGTTGCATGGTAGCCTACCCTTAAGGAAGAAATTGCTGCCACCATTATTTTTGCTGAAAAAAAATTATTTGCAAAGTGCAGTATACTTTATGTGTGTGTGTGTTGTAGTCCTCTGTATTTATTGATATCTTGAAGTCTAGAAGCTGTAGATCACTGTGTGTTTTGGGATAGCATCTGGGCTTTGTATTACACTGAAATTTCTTGTTCCCAATTGTAATAGATTTAACAACACCATTAAAAAAACGGAGGTTGTTCCAGCTGTTGGATTGTACTTATTCAGAAAATTCTACACCTACTGCATCTCCCTACGCTACACCAACCCATGCAGATATGCCTTCCACAGATACTTCACTATTTACTACTCCTCCAGAGTAAAAGCAGAGGATGAAAGTCGTAATAACTGCAAGCAGTCCTGTTCACCAGTTACACCTGTAACTCCATGTACACGTGGGAATCACTTGCATTTTGAGGTAAGCACCTGTAAGTTTTGCATTACATTGTATGTGTAATAAGTATCTTTGCATTTTAACATTGTGTGTGGGAGGTTCAGTATCAGATCACTGCTACATTCTAGTCAGTCTTTGCTTTCAAAATCCAAAAGTGGTTCTAAAACATGCAAGAGAAGCAGATGCTTCCAGTGTACATTTTGTTTGTATAGGTTCCATTCTGTTTTGTATCAAATGCTGATTGCCAAATAGGGATTTAAATACTACCTCTCAAAATTGCCTTTACAGAGTGGTCTGTTGTTTTTTTCCGCTTTGCCAGTGAGCGTGCTCATGATAATACGACCTAACTAAGCTGCCAAGTGCACGATCAACAATTATCATGCACATGTCCTTTTCTAATGAACTGGACACTTGCATGATGCCTTCTGATCTTTCTCGCGTCTCATCAGGTTTGTGGGATCATACTGTGCCAGAAAACCTTTTCAGCTGCAGATGGAAGGAAGAGAGCCACAGTATTCATTACTGATGGGTAGGCGGAGCCCCAGATCAGGATGTTACCTCAGATCAAAAGAGTGCTGACTGGCTGGCCCCTCCAGCTCGGGCTCCTCCTACTCAGCTCCAGTCTAAGATTTGAGGTCCAGAGGATGGTCGCTGCTAATGCAGCTCCTCAGAAGATTTTATTATTTTATATTCGGACAGGAGACTTGGATCACTAGTTGGTCTAGAGGTCTCAGGGGTACCAGCGCTGCTGTACCCCAACCTCTCCCTTGGCGGATCTGTATTTACTCAAAGTCCCTGCAGAATCCTTGCCGGCCCTGGGGGATGAGGAGAGCTTCCCTGGCGGGGACGCAAACCACACGTGCGGTCACTGCATCCCTCGCCCTGGGGGGAAGCATGGGCACAGCGCCAGAAACCCCTGAGGGTCCCTGTGGCGCCTTGGCTGGTGAGTACTCCACACAAATTTTTGATTATAATTATGTGTGAGTGCTTTAGCGTCTGAGTGAGCAGCGCTATTACTTGTATGTCAGTATGCTTCAGCGCTGCTGTGACAGCGCTACTACATGTATGTCAGTATGCTTCAGCGCTGCTGTGACAGCGCTGTTACAAGTAGATGTGGTGATTTTTTTGTCCGCAGGCAGATACCTGCAGGACAGAGAGGGAGCAGGAGCGGGGGAGTTCGCGCTCAATATTCGAGCTGGCGGGGGGCGTGGCCTAACTATTCCCGGTCTTTTGAGCAGGAAGACGCGCGCTCTGGCGTTTCTCCTGCGACTCCCTCACTGTGGCGGCCATTACACAGGCTCCTGGGCTCCTCAGACCGCTCCTCTCCTCATAAGACACCACGGCCAACTGGGTGAGTGCTGATTCCTCACCCCGCAGCGCAGCGATCGCTATCCTGCAGCTGCAGTCTCATTAGAGACATAAAAATTGGCTGGGGCTCACAAATATATATATATTGTGGTGAGTTTGCAATATTAACCCATCTGAGGGTTATTTCTACCAGCAAAATTTTTTGACTGAATACCGCTGGGGTAACCCTGCTTGGTGGAGCGTTAACCCTTCAGCGTTTAAAAAAAAAAAAAAAAAAAAACCGCATAGTTTTTGCTGGTATTACCGCTTTGACCTGCTCATACAGGTGAGACATGTCTGAACAGAGTTCAGATGCCGCGGACCACGTCCCAGTGCCATTGCGGCAATCAGATACGCAGACCTCCACAGCGTCTAGCGCTGCGGTCGACAGCGGTGAAAAATTGAACGATATCGCTCGATCGATCAACAACTTGTCTGACCTTTTAGGTCAATATGTGTCTGCTAATTCCTCTCAGAGGAAGCGACGCAGGCCGTTACCGGCCTCTACACGGAGCGAGTCAGACGTATCTGATATTGGGCAGAGTTCCCCTTTAAATTCGGATGGAGAAATATCCGATTCAGATGCGGACGAGCCGCAGGGGCGTTCCTCTATGGCGAAGCGTACGGAGGCATTAATTGAAGCCATGAGAGATATATTACAGTTACCGGAGGAGGTAACTAGTCGTCCTGGTAAATCAGCACGCATGTTCCAGGAGTCCCGTGCTTCGCGTACAACATTGCCAGCTCTGGATGAGCTTAATAGTGTAATAGAGGAGGAACGTCTATGTCCAGATAAGCGTTTTTCATGGAACGCATTTCTTGGATACACTTTATCCTTGCTCTGCGGAGTCAAAGGCTAATTGGACTTCTGCTCCTGAGGTGGATGTGTCCTTATCTCAGCTTAGTAAATCCTCACTACTCCCTATTAAGGGAAAAGCGAGCTTACAGGAGCCTTTGGATAGAAAAACAGAATTGGCGGCAAAAGCAAGCTATGAGGCTGCGGGTCATGGATTCCGAGCAGTGCTAGGATCCATGTGTGCTGCTAGAGCTTCTCTAGGCTGGTTGGCACGTCTGAAGACGGAGTTGCAAAATGAATCTCCGTTATCTGAGATACGGGAAACTTGTGAATGGTTAGAAACGGCAGCCTGTTATATCTTTGATGCCGGTCTGGATACGGCATCTCTGCTGGCCAAAGCGCAAGCTTCAGCGGTCACAGTCAGAAGAGCTTTATGGCTCAGACAGTGGGCCGGGGACGCAGTTTCCAAACAAGGGTTGTTGGCCTTACCTTACAAGGGTGGCCATCTTTTTGGATCCGACCTCACAGAGCTGATTTCCAAGGCTAAGGCGAAGGAATCAGCATTACCACAGCGTAGGGCCATGGCCTCGGTGTCCAGTAAGCCTGGTGTCTATAGTGGTCGGCGGTCCTTTCGGGGTCGAGGACGATCTAGTCACTCCTCGTGGGGATCGGGTCGTCCTTCCTTCTCAGGAAAGAAATCCTCTCAGAAAACTCGTACTCCCTGGAAGCAGAGTTTCCGCCAGGACAAGCGGGAACTTGACAAGAAGCCCGCAAAGTCGAATTGACGCCAGGGGTCCACTCGAGGATTCTCGAGTGGGGGGTCGCCTGCTTCTTTTCAAGGCGACTTGGATGGCTCGCGTTCCAGATTCCTGGGCAACGCGGATAGTGTCGGCAGGCTATTTCATAGTTTGCTTCTCGACCCCCAAATGTTTTTTGTCAGTCTCGCGTTCCGTCGGAACCCGAGCTTGTTGTCGCTCTACAGCGAGAGGTCGAATCTCTGCTACAAAAGGGTGTAGTGATACCGGTTCCGTCAGAGGACCGAGGGAAAGGTTTTTATTCCAACCTTTTTGTAGTTCCCAAAAAGGAGAACAAATTTCGCCCGATTCTGGATCTCAAGCGATTAAACCGGCATGTCCATGCCCGGAAATTTCGCATGGAGTCGCTTCGCTCCGTTGTGGCAGCTCTGTCACAGAACGATTTTCTGGTGTCAATCGACATTCGCGACGCCTATTTGCATATTCCCATCGGAAAGGCTCATCAGCGCTTTCTTCGATTTGCCATAGGTCAGAATCATTACCAGTTCGTGGCTCTGCCGTTCGGCTTAGCCTCAGCGCCAAGGGTCTTTACAAAAATTCTGGCGCCCCTCATGGCAATCCTTCGAAGACAGGGGATTACGATTCTCCCTTATCTGGACGATCTTTTGATCGTGGCTTCCTCGGAGGAGGAGGCGTTGACGGCTCGGGATTTGTCTCTTCAGTTTCTGAAGGACTTCGGTTGGCTGGTCAATTGGGAGAAGTCGTCCCTGGAACCATCAAGGACAATCCTCTTTTTGGGAATGCATCTCGACACGTTTCGGTCGGTAGTTTCCCTACCACCAGACAAACAGTCATGTCTTCTTCGACATGTACAGATTATGAAATCCTCAACGGCAATGTCCCTTCGGAAGTGTATGCGTCTTCTGGGACTGATGGTGGCGTCCATGGAGGCAATTCCTTTTGCCCAGTTCCATTCCAGGACTCTCCAAAGGTTCATCTTGAGTCGATGGAACCAGTCGCAATCGCTGGATTGCAGTGTCACCATTTCTCGCGCGGTGCGGGATTCTCTAGAATGGTGGTTACGTCCAGGGGCATTCTCCCTGGGGAGGTCTTTCCCCCTCCGAAGTGGTCAGCCATAACCACCGATGCCAGCCTGACGGGCTGGGGGGGTGTTTGGAACAATCTCTGGATTCAGGGGGTATGGTCATCGGAAGAGTCTGTTCTTCCGATCAACATCCTGGAATTGAGGGCGATTTTCCTTTGCCTCCAACATTGGACGGTCCCTTTGAGCGGTCTGCCAGTCCGAGTGCAGACAGACAATGCGACGGCTGTCGCGTATATCAATCACCAAGGTGGGACAAGGAGTTCCAGACTCATGGTAGAGGTGTCCCGAATTTTGATTTGGGCAGAGGCCAGTGTACCAGCCATTTCGGCGATTCACATTCCAGGGGTTCAGAATATTACAGCGGACTTTCTCAGTCGCAGAAGGATGGATCCCGGGGAATGGAGTCTCCACCCGGAAGTTTTTGCACTCCTGTGCTCTCGCTGGGTAACCCCACAAGTGGATTTGATGGCATCCAGGTCCAATGCCAAGTTACCGACGTTCATGTCCAGGTGCAAGGACCCGAAGGCTGTGGCGGTGGATGCTCTAGTGGCTCAGTGGGATCAGTTCGAGCTGATCTATGTATTCCCGCCGATATCCTTACTTCCTCTAGTACTGCGTCGGATCAGACTAGAGAGAATTCCAGCTATTTTGATAGCTCCAGACTGGCCAAGAAGGGTGTGGTTCTCGACAATAATGTCGCTGTTGGCGGCACCTCCTTTCCCACTCCCTCTTCAACCGGACTTGTTGACTCAGGGGCCCGTTTGTCATCCGGACTTGATGTCCCTGCGTTTGACGGCGTGGCTCTTGAGACCGAAATCTTGACCCGTAGAGGTTTCTCAGCCGAGGTCATTGCTACCCTTCGTGCTGCAAGAAGTCCGGCTACTACTAGGATTTACCACAAAATTTGGGAAACCTTCTTTTCGTGGTGTTTGGGGTCTTCTCGGAACCCGAGAAAATTTTCCATTCCCAACCTGTTGGCTTTTCTGCAGCATGGGCTAGACAAGGGTTTGGCAGTCAGCACCCTGAAAGGTCAGATTTCTGCTCTGTCCTTATTGTTCCGGAGAACCATTGCTTCAAATAGAGACGTGCTCTCCTTTTTCCGAGGTATATCTCGTAAGTTCCCGCCGCGGAAGGCTCCCGTGTCTCCTTGGGGCTCAACCTTGTTTTGGAGGCTCTTCAGCATAAACCTTTTGAGCCTATGGTTTCTGCTAGCCTTTCTTTACTTTCTTGGAAGGTGGCTTTTCTTGTTGCAGTCACTTCCTTGAGGAGAGTTTCTGAGTTGGCAGCTCTTTCTTGTTCGCCTCCTTTTCTGGAGTTTTTTCCGGATCGTGTAGTGCTTCGCACTCGGGGTGATTTTTTGCCTAAAGTGGTGTCACAATTTCATGTCAACCAGGATATTGTGTTGCCTTCTTTCTGCCCGGATCCGAAGAATGTGAAAGAGCGAGCTTTACACACATTGGATTTAGTGCGGGCCTTGAAGTTTTATCTATCTATTACTCAAGGTTTTCGTAAGACGGACTCCCTATTTGTGGTTCCAGTCGGTCGTCGGCGTGGTCAACGAGCTTCCAAGGATTCTATAGCTCGTTGGATTCGGTCAGCTATATTGGAAGCTTACCGTCTTCAGGGTGAATCTTGCCCGATTAAGATTCAAGCCCATTCCACGAGGGCTGTGGCTTCATCGTGGGCTTTTCACCAAGGTGCTTCGGCAGTGCAGCTCTGCCGGGCGGCAACTTGGCGCTCTGTCCACACGTTTACAAAGTTTTATAAAGTGGACGTCAGTGCTTCCGCTGATGCAGCCCTCGGACGTAGGGTCCTGCAGGCGGCTGTAGTTTAAAGTTCTAGATGAACTTGTGTTTAGCGCTGGTTGCGCTTTTTTGTTAAGGTTGTTGGGTTTCTGCCTTTTGTTGGTTTTTCCCACCCTTATTTTTGAACTGCTTTGGGACGTCCCATCAGTAATGAATACTGTGGCTCTCTTCCTTCCATCTGCAGCTGAAACACGGATTTTGGTAAGAACTTACCTGTAAAATCCTTTTCAGCGAAGGAAGGAAGAGAGACACAGCACCCTCCCAAGGCAGAAGTGTGTTGATGTTTTCAGATGCAGCGCGACCCTTATCTGATAGCGATTATCTGGGCTGAGGTCAGCGCGCTAAGGCTCTGTTCCAGCATCGCCAGCTCATCGCAGTAGTCAGGTTCCGTGAGTAGTACCTGGAACTCTGTGGTTTTTGGCTTTCTTTGCATGCATAACCTGTATTCTTGTGTTTTTTCTCTGAAGTTCCTTCAGAAGGGGTTATGTTGCTCCGCTGGTGATCTTGGCTCTTTTCCTAAAAGCTTTGGTACGACTGGAGCTGAGTAGGAGGAGCCCGAGCTGGAGGGGCCAGCCAGTCAGCACTCTTTTGATCTGAGGTAACATCCTGATCTGGGGCTCCGCCTACCCATCAGTAATGAATACTGTGTCTCTCTTCCTTCCTTCGCTGAAAAGGATTTTACAGGTAAGTTCTTACCAAAATCCGTGTTTTATTGCACGCATGTGTTCTGTACATAACTGAGACATTTCATTAAAGAGGATGAATGATTTAAACACTTTTGCCCCTTAAGCTTGCGCCACATTGGACGAAATACAAATTTTCACTTTATAACTAATTGAATAGGCCCTGCTTACAGTCTATAAGTTACCATCTATAATTTCACATGCATATAAATGTGTAAACCAAGTATAGGTAAAAAAATGTACAGATACACGCTACTGTTTATTCAGAGATTTCAGAATGCAAAGACAACTTTCAGTATAGGTTTTTGATGATGCGAGTTAAAGACCTGAAACGTCTTATTGTACTTTTGATTCAGCACCTTTTTTCAGATTTTTTACATTTGGCATTATTTTTCTTACAATTAATTCTAGAGCGCTTCTTCACCAGAGAGTTCACCAGAACTGAATCATAAACCCTGCAGCCAAGATGTAAGTATATGATGTCGAATAATAAAGCCTTTTTTATGTTCTCAACATATCTGTTTTGTATAATGTACTAAACAGAGCAGCACTTCAGTTAGTGCAGAAAAAAAACTTTCTAGATTCTAGTGATGTGAAACATTCAAGTCTCAATGTGTAGAATGCTCACAAGCTTTGACTCAATATTAGTGCACTTACTGGAGAGCCATAACTTTCAGTGGAAACCCAAATGTCACATTTGTTTTTTTCACTTAAAAAAGACGCTGGTACAGCGTTGAAACACGTTAATTAAAAGCCTTTTGCTCATCATCTTTTCTGGAGAATTGATTCACTTCAGCAGCGCAGCCCACCTACATGTTTATCCAACTGGATCCATCTATTATACTGTGGAATACCTTACCTAAAGAATTTATATCACAGCCAAAACAGTTTCTTTTTTTTTTTTTTCTTCCCAACTTTGCGAAGTATGTAATAACTTTACACCCTAATTTGTGATATTCTGTGGCAAAAAGTTCAGTAAATCAATCTTAAATTGGCTGGTCGTGCCATTTCTTGGTACACAGTGCTGACGACTTGAACATTTGGTGTGAGCACTGCTCAATTTTTCCATTTCTGCACCATTTGCATTTGTGACTTGTAGGTTTTTGGAAAGCCTGCATCTTTATTTGGCCGAGTTTACGCCAAAAACTGACGTATACCATTTGATAAATGTAGTCAAGAGTTTTATTTGATTTCTCAAGGAATTTACAGAATTTTTCCACCTCAATGTTAAAAAATATGGGTTTTTTTTAGACTAGGTTTTTTTAACCCCTTTGCGACTTACTCCGTACGGCGCAGGTCACTTCCCTCCCTTTGATGTGGGCTCTGTCCGTGAGCCCACATCATTCCCAGTACATGTCAGCTGACATGTGCCCCAGAAATGGTATCAATAAAAACGTCAGCTCTACATGCAAAAAATAAGCGCTCACCCAACCTGAGATCATGAAAAATGGAGACGCACGGGTCTTGGAAAATGGCACAAGTTCCTTTGTTTAAAAAAAAAAAAAAAAAAAAAAATTTGAATTTTTTTCACCACTTAAATAAAAAAGAACCTAGACATGTTTGGTGTCTATGAACTTGTAATGACCTGGAGAATCATAATGGCAGGTCAGTTAGTTTCATTTATGGCTCAAGGAAGAAGGGGAGCTAAAAACAGAAAAGGTCTCAAAGGGGTTAATTATGATGTAGCTTTTGAAGATATAGATCTATATATATATTAGACATTTTGTAAAATTTGATGTAGATTCCACAAAAAAATCAGCATCAAAGTGACAGGACTTTTTTTTTTTTTACGCATATTATTTTTCAGTGGCAGTGTACTGAAAATACCAGAAACAAACAAACAAACAAAGCAATAAGTTTTCGTCATGTAAATTAGTTGGAAGAGCATTCTAAGAGACCTACTTCATACATCTGAGTTTCATGGTTTTGGTACAGACTACTGGTCTCCTTACCTGAACTCCAGAGCCTCACTAGCATATATGAGGGATTCCATATTATGACTACCACATTCAGCGAACAGTCACACTGAAATGCAGGCACTAATGAATGCTGAAATGCTCCTTGCAAACTCGTGCTCCTATTCACCCCTGCCATAGCTGTGCTACTCATCGTATCAAGACAGCCTCAAACACTCCGAATAGTGGTGTCCTGTATAAATCTTGAGTAGTATTTATTTTGTTTTGTGGGAAATGAATGTATGCAGCTTAATTTATCTTTCTATTAGCAGGGTAGTGATCGAACAGCAACAACTTTAGCTTTGAATTCATTCAGAAATTCTAATCTTACTGAAATTGGTGTGCAGGAAATAAAGACTATTGGTTATTCTAGCCCACGAAGCAGGACCGATGTAAACAGGCCATGCACATCAGAAAGTGAGTCCACTGTAGACCTTCATTTGGCACTTGAAATAAATGAACATACTGCATTACAAAAAAATATGGAGCCTTTGTCCCGGGAAAGGACTGATACAAACAGCCAGCAGGAAAATGCTCACTGCGGACGGGGTGCAGTATATTCATCTTGGATCAAAAGCCCAGAAAGATCAGGGGTGAATTTCTCTGCAGTAAATTCTAACTTGAGAGACTTGACCCCTTCCCACCAGTTAGAAGTTGGTGGTGGATTTCGAATAAGTGACTCAAAGTGCCTGATTCAAGAGGATGCCCGTAGTTTGTACATGGAAGGATCAATGTTTTGTTCTTCAGAAGAAGGAATTATTACTGGATTTGGTAGAGCACTTAGTAGCGATGGTGTTTTGGATGCAAACGGAACACCATTAAATCCTCCACAAAAGAAAAAGGTTAGTGAATATTAAGCTGCATTTCATTTTTAGACATATTCCTATATTTGCTTGGCTTGTAATTATTTGCGTTTGTAACAAATAAGAGGCTGATAAAGTAATGTCACCAGGTTTTTGCCAACTAATCTGAAAAGCATGATGAAGAGAGACCCTTGATTCCAGCTTGGTGTCACTTATTAATCTTCTTGCTGTTGTAGTTTATAAAATCACTGTTTCATCAAAAGGAGATAATCTCTAGAGGACTAGTAAACCTGCTGCCAGGTAGTTATGAGTTTTGTATAACCTATCCCCCCACCACTGATTAGCAGCTTTGTGCCTATGTCCAGTGTATGCAGAAAGCTGTGAGTCGGTGTGGGCAGGATTATACAGAGCTTAGCATTCCGAGAACTGGTAGATCTTCAACTGAAAAAACTAAGTTTATATATAAAAAAATAAATAGATATGCAGCCCAATAACTGATTCATTGCTGCAATAAGGGTCTCTGGCCCTACATCATGTTACTTTTAGCAAAAATCTGGTGACATATTCTGTTTTAAGAAATTCTATGACACCAAATGGTATTATAGGACCACTTTGGAAGAATCACTAATTTGGCTAGGATTTACTGTAAAAGCGCTTAATTTGGACAGTGGTAAAAGGCTACAAACTAATATATTGACAGTAACTCTTTAGCCAACCAAAAGTAAATGAACACATTGCATATTTGCTGTGGGTTTCCATTGTAGGTTTGCATACAGAAAGTCTGCAACATAATACACTATCAGCTAAGTAGATAAGACTCTCAACAAGTCTCATCTACACATTACTAGGGGCCCCGTCACACATAGCAACACACCAGCGATCCCGACAACGATATGCACTTGTCAGGATCGCTGGTGTGTCGCTACATGATCGCTGCTGAGCTGCCAAACAGGCAGCGATCAGGACAGCGACACTGCGGGTAACGTCACTTATTTACCCGCAGTGTACATTGGATACCAGCCCGCTGGTGCAGGGAGCTGGTAACCAAGGTACACATCGAGTTTTCAGGCGCTTTGCGGCACCTGGAAACCCGATGTGTACCTTGGTTACCAGCTCCCCTGCAGCAGCGCGCGCGGTATCCAACGTACACATCGGGTTTCCAGGTGCCTCTAGTGGTCACCTACAATCCAAATCTGGAGATGCTAAGGGGAGCTGCACGGAAACTACAACCTTTACTACAAAAGATGCCGATTACAATCCATTTTCCCGACCCCCATACTGTTTTTAGCCAGCCCCCAAATTTTAGAGCAATCTGCATCATTGTCAGAAGCTCCGTGTCCTCCCCAACAGCTGCAGGAACCTTTCCTTGCAACCAGAAAAAATGTAAAAGCTGTCCATTTATAATGACCACAGACAAGATAAAGATTCCAACTCCCATCTGGACTACAAGATCCCAAGTACTTTCAGCTGCATCACATCTAATGTGGTGTACCTAATTATATGTACTAAATGTCCAACTGGGGGTCTGTATGTGGGAGAGAGGGCAAAAACTGAGAACAAGGATGAATTCTCATCGCCACACAATAAGAGAAAAGAGAATGGATCTACCTGTGGCCAAACATTTTTGTATGCACGATCACAGCACCATGGACATGAAATTACTTGTACTGAAAGATAATTTCACATCTCAAAGACACAGGAGAGTTTGTGAATACAAACTGATGATGACCTTTGACACTCTCAATGCTGGAATGAACCTATCACATGGATTTATGGCCTTTTATATCAATTAAGGAATTTGCTCCCAAGACCCTGTGAGAGTATCACAAAACATTACCAGACCCCAATCAGAGGGCAATAAAACTTTCACACTCCTTATCTATGAACTGTTCTAATATTTATGTTCATCTCTATCGCCCATATTGACAGTTCTGCTTTACGTCACTTGTCTTATCTATTGCATTGTTTCTGTGCTGTGCTGTGTGATTCTTCAGATTTTGTATTAGTCTTTGCCTGATGAAGATACCTGAGTAGTCTCGAAAGCTTGCAATTTGTTACCATCTTTTCAGTTAGCCATTAAATGGTATCAACCACTGAGGACGCTCAATTCTAAATATTTTTCTATCTACTGGCTAACACGGTACTAAGATATACATCTTTCCTGTACTTTAAATGTTAAAATCCACAGCATGTCAATTCGTTGTGTGGAATGTAAATGGTGAAATTTGTTGCAAAGCCGCAACTGAACTGCACATATGCTGTGAATTCCCCCTAAATCTCTGTTAGCTTAATTTTTTTGTTTATTAACAGGACTCGTAAGGCTGTGGTTCCACGGTCCGGAACCACAGCGCTTTGGACGGTGCGGAAATTCCGCTCCGCCCAAAGCCCGCCCCCTTTTGAACACGCGCTCTTTCCGGATGTGTTCAGGACACCTCCGGAACACATCCGGAATGATCGCAGGGCTGCATAGCCCTGTGTTATTTCCCTTGCGGCGACGCATCGTCGCCGCAAGGGACTAGAACATGCTGCGGTCTGAAAAGACGCGCTGCATGTCCGGAAACGCAGGTCTTCCGCCTGCGTGTTTTACAGCATAGTGGAGACGGGATTTCTTGAAATCCCCTCCACTATGCTGTAACATCTGGACGCTGCGTGTTTGACACTGCGCCAACGCACAGCGTCAAACACGCAGCTAATCCGGACTGTTTCCTGATAGTGGAAACATACCCTAAGAGCTTATTTTCAGTCCATGTGCTGTTTAATTGCGTTCGCGGACTGAAAATAAGCTCGTGTGAACTTTGCCTAAATGTAATGTTCGCATATGTATTTCCTACATGCACCTCATGTCAGTGTGGCAGAAAAAAAATTGCAACATATATACATTCAGTGCAAGTATATAGGCAGCTTCTGCACACATCTTTTTTTACAGACTATCAGTCAGTCATGCCCACAAAGTTCAGTGATCATCTGAACTTAACCTTACATTTCAGCTGCAGATGAAGGAAGGGAGACACAGTCATTACTAGTGGGTAGGCGGAGCCCAGATGAGATAGACACCTCAGATTAAAAAGAGTGTTGACCGGCCCCTCCAGCTCGGGCTCCTCCTACTCAGCTCTCCAGTTTACAATTTGAGGTCTCAGAGGATAGTCGCTGCTGGAAGCAGCTCCTCAGAAGATTTTATTATTTTTTATCGGACAAGAGACTTGGATCACCAGAAGTGGTCTAGAGGTCTCAGGGGTCTCAGCGCTGCTGGACTCCAACCTCTCCCTTGGCGGATCTGTATTACCCTATATGGTGGTCCCTGCAGAACCCTGCCGGCCCGGGGGGATGAGGATGGCTTCCCTGGCGGGGGCGCAAACCGCGCTGCAGGGGTCACTGCGTTCCCCGCCCTGGGGGGAAGCGATGGGCACAGCGCCACAAATCCTTGGGGGTCCCTGTGGCGCTCGGCTGGGTGAGTACTCCACATTTTTATTAATGTGTGTGAGTGATTCAGCGACTGCTGCGGCAGCCGCTGTTACAGTATACATGCCGGTGACTGTGTTTTTTGTCCGCAGGTGGATGCCTGCAGGACATAGGAGGGGGAGAGAGGAGTGCGCACTTTTTTATTTGAATTTCGCGCCGCTCTGAGCGCGCACTTTACGGCAGTCTCCCTTTCCGGCTTCTCTCATGAAGCACACGGAGGCACAGCGCGGCGGCCATTACTGACAGGCTGAAAGCTCCCTGGGACATCGCTCTCCTCCCCTCCCGGCAGACGCTGCACCGCGACCAGCTGGGTGAGTCGCTTCTACCCGTCTGGGCAGAAGCTTAACCCCCTCACCCCCACAGCGCAGGGCGCCTTTCTGAGGCACAAATGAGTGGCAGATAGCGCTGCCTGCAGCTGTTATCTCGGGGCTTGCACACCTTTTCAATAAAGAGGTTGTGGGGAGTCTGCGACAGTAATACTGCCACTATACGTTCCTGCTAACGACCGATAACGACGCATACTATGCGATCGTTTGTGTAACCATTTTTAATGTCGCTAGTAGCTGCCAATCTGGGCGATTTCATTAACAACGCATAAGCGGTTAGTGATCCCCTTAATGACTTTGGCGGTCATTGCGATTTACTAACAGCGCAATCTTGTGAACGTTTTCTTGTTAAGTGTGGCATAGCTGTCCTGTAGCTGCTGCCTTATAAGAGGCACTTGGGGCTTGCACACCCTTTTCATTATTAAGGTTGTGGGGAGTCTGTGACTTTAACCCCTTCTTAGGCGCTCTTAATGAGGGACAGCTGGGGTAGCTCTCTCTTTAAGAGCTTTAACCCTTCAGCGTTCATTTTTTCTTTAAGAAACACACTTTCTAGTTACTGACAGGTTTAACCTGCCATATACTGTGCAACCGTCTCCCAGATCCGCTACAGGATCAGTCTCGCGTATCTGACGCGCAGACCTCGACGGCGTTAAGCGCAGCGGTCGGAGGTTCCAGTGGTGTCAGAATGGAGGCCCCCCGCTAGTTTCTATTGATGGCCTGTCTGATTTTCTATTATTGAGTGTCAGCTAGATCCTCTCATGTCAGGAAGCGACACAAGCCGGTGCCTTCCTTCCCGCGTAACGAAAATGTCAGATTCGGACAAGGAGGATTGGCAGGGACACTCTGCCTCTCTTTTGGGCCGTAAAGAGGTTTTTATTGGAGGCGTTACAGTTACCGGAGGAGGTATCTGGACGTCCTGGTAAGTCGGCCCGGATGTTTTCAGTCACGATCAAGCTTTACCATCACTGGATGAGCTTAATGGGGCAGTGGAGAAGGAGCGCCTGTGTCCAGAAAATTGAGACACCGTATCCGTGTTCTACGGAGTTGATGATAATTGGATCCTTCTCCTGAAGTGGATGTCCCTTTATCCCAGCTTAGCAAAATCCTCCTGTTAAGGGGAAGGCGAGTCTGCAGGACCCGCTGGACAGAAAAACGTAGATGGCAGAAAAATCCATCTGCGAGGCCGCGGATCATGGATTCAGTATTAAGGATCCATGTGTGCTTGTAAAGTTTCCCTGAGCCGGTTGGACCGTCTACGGACGGCGTGGCAAGGTGGATCTCCTCTATCGAGGTAGATGGGCTTTTCCAGTTTTTGGAGGATACTGCGTCACTGCTATCCAGGGCGCAATCTTCGGCAGTCACAGTCAGAAGAGCACTGTGGCTTAGACAGTGGACTGGGGACGCAGTTTCCAAACAGGGTTGCTATCTTTAGCTTACAAGGTGGTCAGCTATTTGGACCTGACCTCACGGAGCTGTTTGCCAAGGTAAAGGCAAAAGAAACAGCTTTACCGCAGCGCAGAGCTGTGACTTCTGCGTCTGGCAGGACTAGTGCCGGTAGTTGTCGGCGGTCCTTTCGGTCCAGGGAATGATTCAGTCAGCCCTCTGGGTTTCGGGTCGTCCCTCTCTTTTTTTAAAAAAAAAAAAAGGGGGGGAATTCTCAGAAAATCCGCATACCCTGGAAACAGAACTTCCATTAAGACAAGCGGGAAGCTGGCAAAAAGCCCGTTAAGGCGGACTGACGCCTGGGTCTGACTCGAGCGCTCTCGAGTGGGGGGTCGTTTACTCCAATTCAAACCGACTTGGGCTTCCCGCATGTCGGACGCCTGGGTGACACTGGTTGTGTTGGCAGGCTACTTCATAGAGTCTCTTTCTCGACCCCAGACAGTTTTTTTGTCAACCTCGCGTTCCGTCAGAGCCCGAGCTTTTTGCCGCTCTGCTGCGGGAGGTAGATTCCCTTCTGCAGAAAGGTGTGGTGGTGCCGGTTCCGCCGCAGGGCCGGGGAAGAGGGTTTTATTCTAACCTCTTTGTGGTCCCCAAAAAAGAGGACAAATTTCGGCCCATTCAGGATCTCAAAAAGATTGAATCGGCATGTCCACGCCAGGAAAGTCCGCATGGAGCCGCTTTGCTCCGTTTTTGGCGGCCCTGTCGCAGAACGCTTTTTTGGTGTCAATCGACATTCGCGACGCTTATTTGCACTTCCCAATCGGAAGGGCCCTCCAACGCTTCCTTCGTTTTGCCAGAGGTCAGGACCATTACCAGTTTGTGGCTCTGCCATTCGGGTTGGCCTCAGCGCCCAGAGTTTTTACAAAAATTTCTGGCGCCTCTCATGGCATTTCTTCGAAGACGGGGTTTCGATTCTTCCCTACCTGGACGACCTTTTGATTGTGGCGTCCTCAAAGGAGGAGGCAGTGACTGCTTGCAATCTATCCCTTCAGCTCCTGGAGGACTTCGGGTGGCTGGTCAATTGGGAGAAGTCGTCTCTGGAATCGTCGCAGTCAATCCTGTTTTTGGGGAAGCATTTCGACACGGTACGAGCAGTGGTGTCTCTGCCTCCAGACAAGCAAGCATGTCTCCTTCGACATGTACAGGTTATGAAGTCTTCGACAGCGATGTCTCTTCGAGGGTGTATGCGCCTTCTGGGTTTGATGGTGGTCCATGGAGCCACTTCCGTTTGCGCAGTTTCATTCCAGGGCCCTCCAAAGGCTCATTCTGAGCCGTTGGGATCGATCGCAGACTTCGCTGAATTGCAGTCTCATCATCTCCCACAGGGTGCGAGAGTCTCTAGGATGGTGGTTACGTCCGGAAGCGTTATCCCTGGGGAAGTCTTTCCTCCCTCCGAGGTGGTCGGTCATAACCACCGATGCCAGCCTGACGGGCTGGGGAGGTGTCTGGACGATCTCTGGATTCAGGGAGTATTGTCGTCGGAGGAGTCTCCTGCCGATCAACATCCTGGAATTGAGGGCAATTTTCCTTTGCCTCCAACACTGGACGGTCCCTTTAAGCGGTCTGCCAGTCCGAGTGCAGACAGACAATGCGACGGCGGTCGTGTATATCGACCATCTAGGCGGGACAAGGAGTTCCAGGCTCATGGTGGAGGTTTCTCGGATCCTGGTATGGACCGAGACCAGAGTGCCAGCCTTCTCTGCGATCCACATTTCAGGAGTTCAGAATCACGGCAGACTTTCTCAGTCGCGAGAAGATGGATCCCGGAGAATGGAGTCTTCATCCGGAGATTTTTGCACTGCTGTGCTCCCGTTGGGGAACTCCCCAAGTGGATTTGATGGCATCCAGGTTCAATGCCAAGTTACCGACTTTCATGTCCAGGTACAAGGACCCGAAGGCTGTGACGGTGGATGCTCTGGTGGCTCCGTTGGACCAATTCGAGCTAATCTATTTGTTTCCGCCGATACCCTTACTTCCTCTGGGGTTGTGTCGGATCAGATTGGAGGGAATCCCGGCTATGATGATAGCCCCAGATTGGCCAAGGAGGACGTGGTTCTCGACACTGGTGTCGCTTCTGACAGCGCCTCCTTTTCCATTTTCTCTTCGCCCGGACCTGTTAACCCAAGGGCCCGTTCGTCATCCGGACCTGAGGTCTCTGCGTTTGACGGCGTGGCTCTTGAGACCGAAATATTTACCCCGTCAAGGGTTTTCAGCCAAAGTCATTGCCACTTTGCGGGCTTCCAGAGGTCCGGCTACTACTAGGATTTATCACAAAGTCTTGGGAAGCCTTCTTTTTGTGATGTTCGGGTTCTTCAAGGAACCAGAGGATTCTTTCCATTCCCAATTTGTTGGCCTTTTGCAGTACGGGCTGGACAAGGGTTTGGCAGTTAGCACTCTGAAGGGTCAGGTTCTGCCCTGCTTTTGCTTTTCGGAAGGCTATCGCCTCGCGTAGGGACGTACGTTCCTTTTTTCGCGGAGTAACCCGTCAGTTTCCGCTGCGGAGGCACCTGTGTCGCCTTGGCGGCTCAATCTGTATTGGAAGCTCTTCAACATGGGCCTTTTGAGCCTATGGACTCTGCTAGCTTTTCTTTGCTATCTTGGAAGGTTGCTTTTCTAGTGGCGGTTACCTTTTTGAGAAAGGTTTTCTGAGTTGGCGTCTCTTTTTTGCTTGCCTCCTTTCCTGGAGTTTCACCCGGATCGCGTAGTACTTCGCACACGGGGCGACTTCCTACCTAAGGTGCCCTCGCTCTGTCCGGAGCCGAGGAATGCGAAGGAACGGGTCTTGCACAAATTGGATTTGTGCGGGCTTTGAAGTTCTATTTGTTTATTACTCAAATTTTTCGGAAGTCGGAACTCTCTGTGATTCCAGCAGGTCGTCAGCGTGGTCAACGAGCTTCCAAGGACTCTATAGCTCGTTGGATTCGGTCGGCCTTTTTAGAGGCTTATCGACTTAAAAGCGAACCTTGCCCGATTAAGATTCGAGCTCACTCCACGAGGGCTGTGGCTTCCTCGTGGGCCTTTCATCAAGGGGCCTCGGCAGCTCAGCTCTGCCGAGCGGCGACCTGGCGTTTCGTCCACACGTTTATAAGGTTTTATAAGGTGGACGTCAGTGCTTCCGCTGATGCGGCATTAGGACGTAGGGTCCTGCAGGCGGCCGTAGCTTAAAGTTCTAGTTAACTTGTATTTGGCGCCTATTGCGCATTTATCTAGGTTGTTGGGATTCTGCCTTTTCTGGTTTTTTTCCCACCCTTAATTTTTGGACTGCTTTGGGACGTCCCACTAGTAATGACTGTGTCTCCCTTCCTTTATCTGCAGCTGAAAGACGGATTTTGGTAAGAACTTACCTGTAAAATCCTTTTCAGCGAAGAAGGAAGGGAGACACAGATCCCTCCCATGGCAGAAGTGTGTTGTTGTTTTCAGATGCGGCGTGACCCTTCTCTGATAGCGATTATCTGGGCTGAGGTCGACGCGCTAAGGCTCTGTTCCAGCATCGCCAGCTCATCGCAGTGATCAGGTCCAGTGAGTAGTACCTGGAACTGTGTGGTTTTTGCCTACATGCATGCATAACCTGTATTCTTGTGTTTTTTTTCTCTGAATTCCTTCAGAAGGGGTTATGTTGCTCCGCTGGTGATATTGCTCTTCCTTAAGCTTGTGTACAACTGGAGAGCTGAGTAGGAGGAGCCCGAGCTGGAGGGGCCGGTCAACACTCTTTTTAATCTGAGGTGTCTATCTCATCTTGGCTCCGCCTACCCACTAGTAATGACTGTGTCTCCCTTCCTTCTTCGCTGAAAAGGATTTTACAGGTAAGTTCTTACCAAAATCCGTCTTTTAAGTACGTCATAGGCAGTTATGGAGCCATTTATTTAATTTGAAAATCAGAAGATATTGCTTTGTATATGGACAATACAGCACACAAACTGAACAAATCACAATTGGGTACTTCAGCTGTACTTTGTGGGTATCCTAACTCTTCTAGCTATGCATATCAATGAATGCTTGTTTCTTGCATCTGAACATCAGCACTTTTATATTATGTAAGAACATGGAGCGGTTTCACCTATAATGTTAATACAGTGCGAACATATTCAGGAGCACAGTACACATTTCTGTAATTTTTTTTTTTTTTTTTTTTAACTTAAGAAAACAGTCCACAAAGCCTTCTTTGTTTAGTGTATATTTTATCACTTTTTGCAGCAGTGTTGGTGCAACAAATGTTTGCTTTTTCCAGGTATCCTTATTGGAGTACCGAAAAAGGCAACGTGAAGCAAGAAAGAGTGGCTCAAAGCCTGAAACTTTGCCTCTGGTCACACTTTCCCCACACACTGAGAGTGGAAATATATCTGGGAACTGTTCTATTGCTGCTGCTACTACTGAAAACTGTAGTAACAATGTGGAAAGTGTGGAACCTAATGAGAGTGTTGCAAATTTGACTGTACCACTGCCAGCTGAAGTCCAGAACACCTCCCCAGAGGAGACAGACCAAAGCTCTCAAGTCACGGATGCGACTGCTAATGAAAAAAGTGATCCAGAAGCTCAATGGTACATAAGTTTCATTACCTGACCACTTCTTTTTAGTTTTTTTTTCTGTTCTGAAGCAATGGTTCCCAACATTCACTGTTTAAACTGATAAAGGGGTTCTCACCTACCATATTATTGATGAGCTATAACTTTATTGAGTCATCAAAATGAGATCTGTGGGGGTCTTCTAGCTAGCACAGTCACTGGTGGTTCCTGTTATCAGTTCTGGCAGCAGGTGTATGTTAGCAGTGTATAGAGCGGGACATCACAGCTCCATTACACTATTATAAAAAGGGTGGATAGATATTTCCAGATAGGATGCCACTTTTATGCCTGAAATCCTGCTGTTTCCAATGTGGAATTTCAATGAAGGGTAACATCTATACGATATCTAAATGGATAATCTGTATTGAGAGAGGTATATCCAATATTTATTCGTTAAAGATCAAAATGTAAGTATAAGTGTTCCAGACAGCAATTGATCAAATTACTTTTCTTTAATTTGTTTATTTTAGTAACACAGAAGCAATTAAAATATTCACGACGTGACATACATGTATGGCTAGTTTCACACTAGTGTTTCACTGACCTGCGTTGGTCTGCGCACGGCCGCCTCTAAGCTCCGCCCCTGGCCGCTACGCCTATGGGCGCATGACGCTGCATGCGACCTGCGTACCCTATCTTTAGCATTGGGTACGCAGGCCGTGCGCAGATATACGTTTGCCAGCACATGCGTCCTTTTGACGGTGCACCGACCTGCGCCAAACACACTGTTGCATTTTGGTGTGCTCTGCGCATCGTCAAAGGGACGCATGCGCCGGCAAACGCATACCTGCGCACCCAATGCTAAAGATAGGGTATGCAGGTCGCATGCAGCGTCATGCTCCCATAGGCGGAGGAGGCGTGGTCGGGGGCGGAGCTTTGCGGCAGCCGTGCGCAGACCGACGCTGGTCAGTGAAACTAGCCTATGACACACGTCTGGTACGAGTGTATGGAAGAGGACTTAAGTGTAAAGTTACGTTTTATACAGTTGGCATTCGCCCTTAAAGGGGTTGTCCACTACTAAGACAACCAATTCTCGCTGAATGCTTACCCCTCGTAAAATAAAAACACTTATACTTTCCTCCCATGCTGGCGCTGTATCGGCACTCGCTTTGCCGGGCCTCATGTGAGGTTTGTGTCACGTGAGCCCTGCGCCAGATCAGTGCTGGCAGTCTGGTCTCCTTCAGAAGTATTTATAATCAAGAGAAAATGATAGCTGCGGCCAATTGAGGTGTCAAAGTCGGAGGTTTGGCTTACTGACTCCAGCTGACAGATCTCAACTGTGTGTGTGTGTTCATAAGGAGAGACCTGTCTGGGGTCGCTCCAAGTCAGCTTCTCCTTGTTAACAAACTAGTCTCCTCTCTCCCTATGGTCCCCGACCAGCTCTTCAAAAGTTTTCTCTGAAGTGCCAGAGTATTTGAGTGAAATAAACCTAGCTGGCCCATGTTTTGGACAGCATAAATCGACTCGTAGCTAATGTAGGGGTTTTATGATACAGCATAGTGTGACCTAACAAATTAATGGTAAATGCACAAATTAATAGTGGAGCAGAGATATACATAGGGGTATTTCATTGTAAACTTTGTTGTTGAGCCCAAATCCTACAAGATAGGGGGTGTTCTCATTTCGTAGTGTTTGTGTTTTATCTCTCAGGACTTCTTCAACTTCCGTGGAGCAAGTCAGAGAAAGGAGCTATCACAGAGCTTTGTTATTGAGTGACCACCGGAAGGATAAAGATGGAGGTAGGTCAAATTAAGTTGCCTTATTTTTCAGGTTAGATCTGTAAATTAGCTGGGATAAAATGAGCAAAACAATATGTATACAACTATAATTAAAATGAACAGATCTGGTGAGAATTGTATTTGCCAACTCATGTGGACATCACCAGGAAATTAAATTTGCAGCAAATTTATTTTCTGCAAATTGAATATACGGTACCTCATTATGTTCAGGGGTCCAAACTGACCTTATAGCAAAAAACTGTAAGATCTAGATAAAAAAAAGCAAACCAATACTTACTTCAACACTCACTGTTACCTATTTGATCCTTGGTGCCTCGTCTAATTGCCACTCGCTGAAACTCTGGGCATCTTCACATTAGGTTGGGAATTCCTTTAGGGAGAGACCTGTCGTTGACCTTCTGCTTCATTGGCTAGTTGGGAGCAGAATCGGAATAGTCTGTCTGGCTATGGTCCTCGGCTGGATCTTTTGTAGTATATTTTCCCTGAAATGCTCTGGCAATCAAGCAGCCAAGCTTTAACTGATGCTGCCTGCAGTTTAGAGTGCATAAATCAGGCAATGGGTTCCCATTAATGATATTCTATCACCTGATTTTTGCCACCTAATCTGATGGCAGCATAATGTCCAGAGACCCTAATTCCAGAGAAGTATCACTTACCTAGACTGTTTGCTGTAGTTTTGATAATCTCCTGCTGATGGCTGATTGTTTTATCACTAGAGGATTAATAAACCTCCATAGGAGGATTAATAAAGTCCTCCATATTTATGAACTCTCTATAACACGTCCCCAAATAGGCAGCTGTGTACACACTGCGTAGACAAAGTTATCAGTTGAGTGTGTTTGGAGTAAAGGGTATGCCACACTAAGCGAGATCGCTAACGAGATCGCAATTGCGTCACCATTTATGACGCAGTAGCGATCTCGTTAGCGACTTAACTGTGTGGCATGTAGCAGCGATGTGGCCCCTGCTGAGATGTCGCTGATCGTTTGTAAACGTTCTGAGCCGTTTTTTCGTCGTTGGTGTCCCGCTGGTGAGCCTGAATCGCTGAGTGTGACACCCTTTATGAACGACTTCACCAGCATCGCAGGTGGGACTAGGTTTTCCCAACGACCGCAGAGGTCGTTATACAGATCGCTGATGAGATGTGTTTGGAATCACAGATCGCTGATGAGTTGTGTTTGGAATCACACAGCAAAGTCGCTAACGAGATCGCTACTGCGTCATAAATGTTGACGCAGTAGTGATCTCATTAGCGATCTCGTTTAGTGTGGCATACCCTTAAGGGTTCCGTCACACTCTTTAATGTCCCAGCGATCCCACCAACGATACGACCTGGATAGGATCGCTGGGACATCGTTAGCTGATCGCTGGTGAGCTGTCACATAGGCATACTCACCAGCGATCAGGACCAGCGAGCACGCTGGTATCCAGTGTACACATCGGGTAACTAAGCCCCGCGCGGCACCTAGTTACCCGATATGTACCCTAGATACCGGCTCTACAGCAGAAGCTGGGAGCCGGTATCCAGGGTACATATCGGGTAACTAGGTGCCGCGCGGTACTTAGTTACCCGATAAGTACATTGGATCCCAGCTCGCTGATCGTTGGTCTCCTGCTGTCACACGCAGCGATGTGCGCTGGCCAGCGGGAGAGCAACGATGAAAAAATGGTCCAGGACATTCAATGACGATCAGCGATACCCAGCAGGGGGGCTGGTCATCGCTGCGTGTCACACTAAGCGAGATCACTGGCTAGGTCGCTGTTGTGTCAGAAAATCGGTGACGCTTCAGCGATCTCGCTTGCGATCTCTCTTAGTGTGACGGGGTCTTAATACAGAGCTCAACATTCAGAGAACTGGTAGACCAGTAGCAGACAACAGTGATTTTTATCAAAACTGCAGCAAGCAGCTCAGGGGGAGTCTTGGCCCCTGTATCATTCTGCTCTCTTGATTGGGTAGCAAAAGGCATGTCTGATATTAGATACACAACCACAAGCTATCCATATTATGTTTGTCTTCAGATTTTGATTTCCATTTTATTTAATAGCTTTTAAAATTGTTTCTGTTTCCTTGGCACGATATTCCAACACACTAGGAACCTTTTACTACAAGGGAATCAAAAAAGAATATAAACATACATACTAATGGGGGTGGGTGAGGATTAACAGTTTTTCTTTGTCTAAAAATAGAATATACTGTTATTTAGGCATCAAGTTTAATGAGGCTTGACTCACGGTGTCCATATAAAAATATGCAACTTTCAAATTGTGTTGTATGGATAGCACATTAATTGTATTCATTTTTTTATTGTTTAATACGTTTTGGAACATTTAAAAATGTAACAGTGGTTTTTCAATAAAAATTATGATTTAAAAGAAACCTATTACAAGGAAATCATGTCACTACCATTTGTCCATTTTTTGGAAATGCTATTTAGATAGATGACTATTTACACTGGTTGCAGACTGTTTGTATCAGAACAGATATACCATTATAGCTCTGATACACTTCAATGATTTGCAGTGCTGAAACCGTAACGCAAATAGGAAGTTTTTCCCCAAAAAATGGGTAACCGGTGCATGATCTCACTGTGTTTGTTCCCTATACCCACAATTTACTGTTTGCTTAACATTGGTAAGTCTATTTATTTTTCCCTTGTCAGATAGTGAAACAGAAAACGGAGAATGTCCAGTTATTAAAGAGACCCAGTCTCCTGATGCATGCCAGAAGAATTGCAGGAGTCCTTCCAAACATAATTTGGTAAGATCTTTATTATGCTAATGACTGGCATTCATTCAGGGTCAGGAAAAAGTATTTTGATGCCATAGGCAGATGAAGCCAATGGCACCCCTCCCCACTCCAAAGCAAAAGAATAGCTCAAAGACTAAAGTAAAAGGACCCCTAATGCGCCTCACTCCCTCCAATGGATTAAGTAGCAAATTCTGATGACTACTTCCTCTAGAACCATTTTTGTGAAAAAGGTATCAAAGGTAAAGAAAAAAAAAGTGGTGCACTTTAGAGATGTGACATAACAGGGAGTGCAATTTAAAAGTTAGATACAGAATCAATCGTCAGACCCCCATTATAAATGAAAGGACATGTCTGATGATTTTTGCATTCGTCATAGACAAATACAGCTTGCACAAAACTGATGGTGGATCTGGTGATGTATTCCGGTTCTGGTGACATATTCATGTAGTGATGGTTGTTCTGGTGCTGTATTCATGTAGTGATGATGATTCTGATGATATATTTATCACCAGAACCCTCAACAGTACATGAATATGAAGCCAAAATCATCATTAGTACATAATTTGAGCACAAGAATCATCAATAGTACATGAATATGGCACCAGAAACATAAAAAAATAAATAAATCACCGGAGCCACCATCAGTACATGAATGTCACCAGAACCACCATTAGTACATGAATGCATTTTTAGATCTACCATAAGTACATGAATTCATCAACATACTCCCCATCACTACTCGACTACGTCATAAGAACTACCATCAGTAAATTAATACGTCACCAAAACCTTTATCAGTACATGAATGTCACAAGAACCACCATAAGTAGTTTAATACATGATTAGAACAAA